>JADMNL010000033.1:5000-605000 GCA_016271365.2 Neoceratodus forsteri
CAACCATCAGTCTTTTTCCTGGTGATGGCCTAATGTTTTAAATGTTGATTCCTTTTCCAATCTGTAGCCTACTCTAACTTGTGAAGCTGGCTACAAACCTTCTAGGTTCATAGCCATCTTTGCTATTTTAGACATAACCATAACAATGGTTTGTTCACCCCTCCCGGATGAGGGGTGTTGCCATGGCAACACCTGTCCACCAAGTGGTAGGGCAGTCATGCCACTTCCTTTACAGTCGATGAAAATACCACTCTCCTTGGTTGACTGGCTGGCAGACAGTGTGCAATGTACCCTTCCTCTCTCTCTCTCTCTCCTGGGAGTCAAGTACCTCACCTCTGCCATGGGCTGGCCCAGCTAGCTTTAGAGTGCGTGTACACCGGTCTCCCCAATGGCAGTGAGATGTTGCCGCTGCACTGGGTCTGACCCATGACAGAGAGTTCTAATTCTAACCATCCTCCCACATTGCACAAAATGGTTAGGAGAAAACAGAAACTTCTATCCCACATGAAATGTACAATATCTGACCCTCCTTTGTGCCAATACACATATTTATTTTTACATGGAACTCTGTAAACAACAAAGAAAAGCTGAGTCTGTCACCTGGTCTGTAATGACGGTGTGTTACAATGGATGGCGCTGCTGAGGTGATCCAGCGTGTAATAGAGGGAACATCAGGCAGCTCCTGCCAGGAAGTCAAGAACAAATGGGATTTAACAAAACCAAACACCTTCCTTATCCTCCTTTCCCAGGATTGGGCACTTGTGCCCTGAGTGGGCCATACCAGTTACCAAGGCTAACCCCCTCCCCAAAAACCCTCTTTAAACACACACACACACACACACACACACCCACCCCTATCAGTTTCCCATTCAATTTGTTTTAGTCTCCACTGTTTCTTACTCACAGTGGTTCAAGTGGTAAAGGTCACATACAAACTATTAAATGTGTAGTCCCCTAAGCCAGCCCATCAATTACAGCGGCTGGATTTCCGCTTCTGACAGCGATTACCTGAGTTTGGGAATGAACTTGTGTCGCTGGAGGGCTGGCTGGGGGAAAGGACAGAGCATCCTATGGACTGCTCTCCTTCTCCGAGGGAGGCAGGGAGGTAGTGCCAGGCGCAAGAGGACCCCATGTGGAGGCCAGGAGTCATGCAGCTGCTGGCACTCGTAAAAGCAATAGGCGGGGTGGAGCGCTGGGCGTCATTGCATGTCCCGCCTCCCAGGAGAAAAAGCAAAGATAGCGGAGGAGGCCTCCGTCTCCTGAAACCCTCCCCAGGGCTTCAATTTACCACTTGCACACCCCAACGATATAAGCCCACGGACGAATTGGGAGAACTGGAGCCATGGCCCGCCCTCCTGGGGGTAAGCCAGGGGTAACGGGAGATGCGGCATAGGCAGTTAGTACAGAAGCTCCGGGGGGCCATGACCAGGGCAGAAACATGATAGAAGGGCCTCCCGAATAAAAAGAACATTTTTAAATGCTTAGTCCCCTTCTAATTCTAATTTCTACCCACTTATATTCTTGCTGTAGTATTTCCTTTTGACATTTCACAACATAAAGCTGTCAGGAACGCTATGCCATGTCAGCTGCCAAAGCCATGCCCTGCCAACTGAAGCTAAAATCTGACAGCCAACCATCATTTCCTGGCACTCATCAGTTTGTCCTACCTTTCTCATATGACCTATGATGATGCTGACTTCAAAACTTTTTATTTAGTTAGTTTTGTTGACTGGGTAAGTGCACTGGACAAATCCTGCCTATTTTCAGGCACGACCGGGGAGGGAGATACAAATGAATGCCAACTGACCTTGAACCAGATTAAGCTGTTGGTGGTATTTTTTACTGAATGAGGAAATTTGGCCAGGATACCAGGAAATTCCCTACTCTTTTCGATAAGTGCCATAGGATCTTTAATATCCACCTGAACTACCACCAAACCAGGCAGATGTGACCTCGGTTTAACGTCTCATCCGAAAGCGGCACCTCAAGTGCAGCACCCTCTCATGCTGCACTACAGTGTCAGTACTGGGATAGTAACCCAAGTGTCAGATGTGGGAACTGAACCCACAGCCCTCTGATCTCCTGGCCTCAGAGGCGAGTGTGCTACCTACTGAGCCACTGACACTGATATTGACTATAAATCTATGTTTCTTTCTTTTAAACTTCTTTATTGCATATCACAAAAAAATATCAAGGCTCCAATACATAAATAATGTTACACAAGTTTTACTAATACAAAACCATGTCCATTTCTTGGGCTTCTAGAGTTGTTAAAAGAAAGACACCTAGGGTTGCCACCTGTCAGGTTTTTACCTGGTGATCAGGTTTTCAGGGTCCCTATCGGGTAATCCGGTTTTGTTCTATGCTGGTCAGGTTTTTGAGCCATTTGAGTGCTCACATACTTTTGAAACAAATTTCGTCATATCACTCATTGTTTCAGCTACATGTCCAGGTTACAAACAAGTTCTGTTGTCAGTGTAGCCTTTTGTTTGTGAATGCAGTCATCGTGGGATGTGTGAAGTATGGCCATTAACACCGGGCCCCGCACTTACTTAACCTAATCTTTCCACTGCATCTAAAGTGGCATAGCAGCACAGCTGCCTCCCCACCTTTGTAACAGTAACAGAGCCAGTTGTCCTACATTTTCATTTGCAGGTAAACCTTTCGCTCTCTAACAGAATTTAGCGTTTTAAATGTTTTAAATTATTTCTTCCTCAAGAAAAAAGTATGATCACTTCTTTGGCTTTGAAATAGTACTGTGGACAAGAACAGGAAATGGAGGCAGAAAAAGATATAAAGTATGTATGCTGTTGTATGCTATTTACAGTATTTCCCTTACTCCCCCCAGATCATATCTGTAAATGAGATTTATTTTATCTCTGTATGTTTATCTGGTTAACCAATGTCAATAAATAAATACATAAATAATTAGAAAGAACCTGTGAAAGTAACTTTAACAGGCACAGTACAGTATCTTAACATTTTTATTTCACTGCTGCTTTAAATGTTGTCTTTTATTGGAGGAACAGTGCATGATGAGTCTTAAAAGGGGTGGGGCTAGGGTGGAACTTAGGATCCGGTTTTTGCCTCATTCAAAGGTGGCAACCCTAAAGACACCACCATTTTTGATAGCATACAGATCACACAGTCTGCACCTCTGAGCCCCAGGACATTGTATAAAGATCCTGTATACCAATATCAATCATGGAGTCTCTCTATACAGGGCTAAATTGGGCCTGCAAGTAAAACATTCAGTAATACAAAACAAAATAACAGTTAAACAATAGAAAGAGGGTAACATCTTCATGTAACCTTGCCCCATCTAAACCATGTGGGGAAGACAAATCTGGAACATTAGTTTAAGCAAAGCTAATCACTCACCCTCTATCTGTTGCAATAAAATCGATCTACCTTTCAACTCCTCAATTAGATGCATGAAAGGTAACCAAAATCCCTAAAAACCTTCTCTGACTGAAGCTGTAGTTAGCCATCAATTTTTCTATACAGTAAATACACTTCACAATAGCCACCGAATCGGCCAATCTTGGGCATGACTGGGAAAGCCATCATTTGGTAATAGCTTTACCTGCAGCCGCTATTAAAATTCCCAAAAAGCTTTCTGGTGATTAGGGCATTTTGTGGGGGACAAACTCCTCTAAGACCAAGGTTTTAAATTCCAGAGATCTGGTGGCTCTCCACCTCCCCTAGTCTAGGACCCAGCCTGCGCCAAAATGGCTTAAATCGGGGAGACTCAGAAAATATGAAATGGTGTTCCTTCTCCTCCACACCCCCTCCAACATCTATCTGTGTGACCTACCGTATAAAATTTGGTTCGGGATGGGCTGAGGAAATTGCAGCTGATAACTCTGCAGTGTAAATCTATGCTTCTAAAATGGCATAAGGCCATAGTCACCTATAGCAGCCCACCATCCCTTGGGGGATCTGGGAGCAACAATCTTTTTTCTGCTGTGCTGAAGTCAATAAACTTGCTGTAATGAGACGCCCATCCATGTGATTCATCAGCTGTCCTGTCCATGGGCCTACTACTGCAGACAGTTGCTTCCCTTGCTGATCACGGTGCCAACTATTCTATGGCCACTGTCCCAGTAGGCTACATTAGTTTCTGGCCATAGTGCCCACTCATGGGGCCTCAATGTCTTTGTTCTTCCCTTGCTGTCTGTCGCGCCAGTTCTCACTTGCCTCCTAGTGTATGCAGCTTCTTTTCTTTCTGGCTCTAGTGCAAGCGCTTCTTTCCTGCTGGCTACAGCACCAGGCAGATATCCCGCCATCTTAACAACAATTAAACCAAAATGCCACATCCACAGTGTGATCATCTCAGCCTCGTTAAACATACCTGCACCACAGACTCCACTCAACCCCACTACTGGCTCCACGTTTATATACTGTACAACCAACGCAGCACTACTTTCTGTCATGCAGAGGACTACGCCTGCACAGTGATGTCAGTTCCACAGCTGTTACATACCATGCACAACCAACCCCCAACATCTGACAAAGTCTAAGGCTTTACTGCAGGTCCATTTAGCAGGAGCTCAAAACAAAGTATTAGAAGAGTCGATGGCTTCAATCTGCACTCTCCCAGATGTTCTGCAATTTAAAAGCAAACTAGAGCGGCTTACCTCCGTTACCATACAGGAGCATGCCCAGTATCCTCTCAGAGGTTTTAAACCTTTTAGGATTCTTCTCCACAGCTGTAAGAACCTTCTGAACAAAATCCAAGTCGTAGATCGACTCCGCCCAGATTGGGCCACCAAGCTGTGAAAAGTCATAAGAAACTGAGTAAGGAATCTACCACCACTGTGTAGTAATCATACTGTAACAATAACCTTATTTTATATGAATACAGCAATAATAATCTTGCTTTATATAAATAATACTGTAATAACAACCTTATGCTATAATAACCTTATTTTATTTTTATTTTATTTGTACATCAGTTTACAACCTTTGAGCCAGAGGGTCATTTCCAAAGGTACCTCGTCACAAAGAGGACAAATACATTACAACATTTTGTTACATCATTGCGGTTACAGCATTGGCAGTCACATGCTGTTATTTCTTTGTTACATTACTGAAGTTACAGGTTTGGCAGATTTTACAGATTTTATATTAATACTGCAATAATAACCTTATTTTATAGTAATAATACTGCAATAATAATCTTAGTTTATAATTATTAGTTTTTGTTGACCGGGTGAGGTACACTAAGCAAAAATGTGCCTATTTTCAGGTTTGACCAGGAGAATACAGTACAGTATCGGACGACAAATCCAGCAATTTAAAACAAGTACAAAGTTAGTTAAAGAGCTGCTGGCGTCTCAAAGGAAACTTTAAAAACAATGATTAGGTACTATTCTGCTTACATTACATTTATATTTATATATTTCTCCTCCCCATGATTTATTACTAATGAAATGTGTATTAAAAATAGAATAATGTATAGTTCAGTGTGTATTACCAGTCAGTAATACCATGAGGATTCCTACATTTCAGAACTGTGAGATGGTATTGCTGACGGTAATGCACACTGAACCATACGATGTTTTATTTTAATATATGGATCAGAGTGTGTTTTGGGCTCTTCTGAGATGGGCGGTTCGCCAGTTCAGTTAAGGACTGTCTGGGTGACGGCGAACCACCCACTGTCTCTCACTGTCATTCCCGTCTTGCTGTTCTGTCACTCGACTCCTCCCCACCTTCCGTTAAGCACAAGCATGGCATTATATTATTACTACGCATTCCTACTTTTTCCTGCTGTTGGGAAGCGGGGAACACAGGATTACATACATAAATCCATTTGGGGCACAGTCTAAAAAAAAAAAAAAAAAAAAAACCCTGCAAAATACGGAGGACTCCCTAGTGTCTCGCTAAACGAAGGGTGGCTGCCATGGTTTGAGATTTCTTCTGCTCGCTCACTAAGGAAAAGCGGCCAATCGAAAGACACGCTTTAGAAGACGTGGGTAGGGCATACTAGCACCGCGCGCTGATGTCTTTGGTGATAATACTATCGTTCATGAGGAGCGATACTATTATCGATGAGCAACTGTACTATTACCACTTTCTGTGCAATGCTATTACTGGGATTTTTTGTATGTTATTAAATCGCATATCCATATATTAATATCGATTGTTGTCCTTAAGAGTTCATTTTGAGTTCATCTGCCTCTGTAGCTTACTCCATACTCCAAGTCATAATCTGGTGTTGTGACATCACAATATTTTGCCATGGGAGTAACTGTGAGGACACAAGCAGTGCTCTGTGACTTCAGGTAGGGAGAAATCAGCAGGAATAGATTAACTCTTCAGGAACAAATATCCTGTTTTCATGCAAATGACCTCACTGCTAAATAATGGGGAGGAGGAATACAGAACTAATGGGAAATACAAGCTGGACAGTGCCTAAATATTATGTTTTGTTAAAGTGCTCCTGAATGTGTCACCAGCTCTTTAAACAAGGAACAAGCAAACTATACAGGTAACGAATAGACGAGTAAAAGAGCAGTTACTGTACATCAGCATGGAGTACCCAATTTAGCAGAACTGTACAATTAATGTGAGAATACTAAGCATCTAAACAGTGTGCATATCTGTGAAACACACAAACACAGGAGAGAAAAGTAAGTGCCTCAGCTGGTACTTGAACAGAGGCTGCCGAATACCGTTCCGGTCAGGCTTAACAGCCACACCACCAAGGCAACTGGAACCTGGGCATACCACACCCATGTGACTGAAAATGAAGTAATTATATGTGCAGCACCAGGCTATGCAGTGGAGAAAGAGTAATGTGTGCTCCAGGACAGCCCAGGTTCCAGTTGCTTTGGTGGCGCAGCTGGTTAGCATGACTGGAACGGTATTCCAGGCAGCCTGGGCTCAAGTCCCAGCTGAGGCACTTACTTCTTTCTCTCCTCAGTTTGTATATTTCAGTACCTTGGAGTCCTATGGAATTCAGTATCCCAAACTCCGTCTTGTAGCGTTCAGGATACTTAAGTTCTAGATTTCAAAATATATCCGGTGCATCCGCGGATTGGTAGAGCAGCCGTGGGCATTGAGAGGCCTAGTAGCAGCCGCTGCTGGGGGTAATTAGCCTTGCACTTAAAGGAGGCCTTCAACTGCGGACCTCTGGCGGGTTGACAAGAGACCCGATGAAAGGACTGACGCTGGGTCATCCAGGGCTGAGAGCGGCAGAGTGAGTGGACCAACCTAAGGGCCTTTCTGGACTCCTGGAGATGGGAGATGATGTCCTCGGCATCACCCCCAATAGTACCAAGCCCTTAAAGGGGGCATCTAAGATGCTGGCTTGAACATCAGGGGCAAAGCCAGACACTCAAAGCCATGAATGGTGATGAAGGCAGATACCCATCGCCACTCCACACCCGGAGGCATCCACGGCATCGTATGCAGCTCGCAGTACATGAGTGCCAACATCTGAGCCCGACTTCAACAGCTGGGACAGTTGAGTTTTAGTAGAATCCTCAGGAAGGGTCTGTATCAGATCCCTAGCCTGATCCCAGAGAGCATTCTGGTACTGAACCATATGGGCCAAATAGTTTATGACCCTAATAGCAAGGGTGGTAGACACACACATGCGTTGACCCCACTGATCGAGCTGCCTGGACTCTCAGTCAGGAGGATGGGCACTAAGGTGTTTGGGCCTCTTAGTGCGGTCGTGGGCCACATTAATGACAACCGGGTCCACCTTGGGGTGGTCCCAAAAGAAGGATTGCCAACCAGCGTATGGTAGAGGCAGTCTTCCTTCTTAGGTAAAGCGGAGTGGTGAGGGCTGGTTCAATCAGCCTTGGTGACATCCTTGTAGGAGTCAATTAGAGAGGTACCACTAAGGGCAGGGTATCCTCCTTCTGCAAATAAACAGCCAAACAGCAGCACTCCAGGTCCAGTTCCTCGTCTCCCATCCCATAAGGGAGTGGATATGACACATAATGTCTAGGAATGTTGGGTCATCTAGAGGTTAGGAGTCTCCTTAGGCTGATCCTGCTCCTCGGAGAGCCTCGAGGACTCCTAAGAGGAAAAGTCATCCCAGAATGCTCGCTGTCAGGATTCCGTTATGGGGTGACAGTCCTCCATATGTGGGCTACAGCCTACACTGGGGTGCCCCCATGAGAGCCCCGTAGTATGGGCTACTGGGTCCCACCTGGTCCAGGACCTGAGGTGGAAGATCCTGGGGAGATGGCCTCCAGGGTGGCCTGTCCTTGTCCTGGATGAAGGACCACCAGGTGTGGAAAACAGCATTGTAATCCACCGGCAGAGGCAGGTTGTAGACTGGAGGATAAAGGTACTGCGGCTGTGGGTAAGGGTATGTCGGTGGAGGAGCTGGCGTAGGGTACCCAGGCGTTGGCTGTAAAGCTGAAGGAGGTCCAGCCGTGCCAGCTGCGGTAGGGGCAGAGGCAACAATGGCTGTGGAATCATCGACTGAGGTGTCGGCAGGGTCGGTGCTGGTCTGACTGGTGACACTGACCCTACAGGTGAGGGCAGTGCCTGCAGGGAAGGAAACCCCTGAGGGAAGGGCAGAGGTGATATCCAACACAGCAGAGGCAGCGCCACAGAAATCTGGGTGCTTGGCAAAGAGTCAACAATGCACAGAAAAGGAAAACCAGCACTCCTGATATCAGTGGCAAAACTTTTACTATAAATAATAGTGCATACACAGATTGTGACTGAAGAGTGAAATAAGCAACCAAACCTGGCAAACCAACCCCAGTGCTTGACGTGCAATACCTCTTAAGTCAGGGGCTGCCTGAGAGGATGAGGAGGCAGCGCCTGCACAGGTAATGCATAACAGGACCGGCATTGGTCCCCAATCGGGTACTGAGAAGGCAATGCCTTGGCCAGGAGGTGATTGTCATAGGGCCACCGCCAGAGGACCCACTACTGGCCAAGCCAAGTGGCTGAGCCCCGTGGGAGCTAAGGGCCTGAGCATCAGGGCTGAGGGGCAGAGGACGATGTCCACTGCCCAGAAGTGCTGCCACCCGATATGGAGATACAGATGGACAGCAGAGTCCAGAGGAGGTGAGGGCTGGAGGGCCAACCTCCTGTGGGAGGAAAACCCAGAGGCAGCCGCCAGTCTATGCAGTGACCTCAAGAGGCTGACAGAGGATGGTCCCGTGCTTGTCCGCACAATTACTTCTGCTTCTGGAAGGAGAAGAGAAGCCCAGAAGACTGAGCCAGGAAGACTGAAGAACTCCTGGCCTGCAGCTCCTTCTCCATCGCGGCCGACTTCTGCCTGAAGAGATGATTCTCCAAGGTCTTCAAGCGCGTCTCCAACCAGCCTCGCTGGCGTCTTGGCAGAACTGAAAGACTTTGGTGTCATGGCTGGGGCCTAGACACAGCAGGCAGGCAGAATAGCCGTCCTTAGCAGGAATCTGTTTGCATGAGGCATACTTGATCAGGTGATCGAAAGACAAAGCTGGAGGAGAAGACATAAAACTCACGAAAAAACATTGAAAATTCGATGTTTTAAACACTAAAGAAAGAAAATTTAAAAAGGCACACTAAGCGTGAGAAAATGGTGATCAACTGTAGCTGGCATCTGAGAAAGTCCAACATGCGTGGGTCGATAGCAGGAAAGAACTGAAGTAGGTGAGGGGAACTGCCCCCTTTATAGCATAGCGGACGTCAGCATGCTGGCGTTGGCAGGGACAACCCCCTGTGATAGACTTCTAGTTAGATGTTTTCTGTACGGTCCTGGCGTCTGGTGGTTTCAGTCCTACCGGTGTTGGCCTGCTGCAAGAGCCCCCCTCAAAGTAAGATCTGGAGGTTCACACTGGCTTGTAGCAAAACCACCCACCACTGTCTTCTACTGCAGCCTCAGCCTCCAAATGAGCAAAACCTCAACCTCAGCCTCAGCCTCCAAATCGCCAGTCTGAGTAAGACACTAAGTTGGTTGTGTCCAAGCGCACCTGGCAGTCCCCCAGTGAAATTTGACAACTACTCAACAAATGAGCCTATATCTATTTTACAGCCTTGCTATTTTTTTTCCATATACCGTGATATTCTATATAACTGTCAGAGTTTTAATTCCTTGTGATTTTACCTCTTGTGAACAATACTTTCTGCCTTGCATACCTGTATCTTGTATCACTGCTTTTTATAACACTGTATGCTGGCCTACCCAGGACCTCCTTGTAAACGAGTTTGCACAACGGAGCTTATTCCTGGTGAAATAAATACAAACACAAAAATACAACTGGCTACACCGCAGGATACACGCTTACGGAGAATTTAGTCCACATCGGCAAAAGGTTGCCTGTTACAGCTTTGGACTTACCTGATGTCTTTGCTGACAGTGCTCACAGTTCACACCCACAGGAGGCCCTGTGGCTGCAGAGTATTTGAAACTGTCCAAAAATAAAGGAGAAAAATGAAAGTTTTAAGTCAAGCAATGAGAAAATCATGGGCGTACATAGTGAAGGAGAGGCTGGTAAATGGAGACACAACGTATGCATTAAACAACATACAGTCAGCCCATCTGCACAGCTCCTGCGCAGTCGCTCATAATGCCAATGACCTGTGTTCAGAGATCACATTGGAGCATCATAGGGCTGACCTGGACCAAGGGGGATGCTGGCGCCACTGCTAACTCCCACCTAGGTGACCACAGGTGACAGTGCAGCAGCTGATGTTGGCATGAACCATGGAGGAGGATGCCAGCAAGACCCACAATGCACCTGGTATCAAGAAATCCACATCCTGGCAGGAATGGGTAGCCAGAAGGAAACAAGGCAGGCCGCTGACACGCGGCAGCACTACCGCTCATGACATAGGTGACTCAGGTTCCCAGAGGTCAGCTGGGGAAGCAGGAATGGCGTCCCAGAGGACCCCATCTTCCTATGGAGTGGTAGGGTCACTGCATCATCTGCAACAGTGCCACCTGGGTGATCACAGCTGGTAGTGCAGCAGAGGTACCACAGGAGAGGGAGGACGCCGAGCTGGATCTATGCCACCATGCTTTGCATGCACTTGAATTCTCCTGCAAACTGACATTCTCAGGGGCTGGAAGCCCTGTGAGCATGAACAAGGAGTGGCGCCCCGGGCAATGTGGAATGACAGGGCGCACTCGGGCCTTGGCCTGACCAATCAGCTACACAAACCTGGAGGTCCTAATATGGCGGTCCAACACCTTGTCTGGTGTGGCTAGCCAAGTAAACCAGAGGTGGGGTGGTGGAAAGGAGTGCGTTCTGGAGAAGTTCAGTGACAGGGCTGAATGGTAGTCACCGGAACGGGCAGCACCAGAGGAAAAGGCATACATGAATAAAAAATAAAAAAATTGGAGCATGTGGGATAATGCAAAGACACTCTTGGACCCCATGCCAAAGGGTAATCTGAGATGCGGTACTGCTCAGTGTACTCTGTGACCGCAGGAATGGGTGGAAGCTGAGGAACAAGGGGAACAGGACAGAGATGGTGATGTCAGGACTGTAGGGGAAGGAGTTACCCACTGGCTGAAGGGGCAGTCCTGGTGCTGGGGCATACACTAAATCAGAGACTACATATTGTATACAAACCTTGAGTTCAAAAAATAGCAAACAAAAAAAGTTGTTTATTTTTTGCCCCCGGTCATATGGGGTAGAGATCCCTTGTATCCATGGGATATGCAATATGAACCACCAAAATAAGTTAAAGAATTACTGTTTACAGGGTGAGACTCCATATTCAGAAAAACAACAAAAAATCCCTGCTGCCATCTGTCACCTATCTTTGAACAAATCTTTACCACTATGGAACTTGCACATACGACTGCAATCTGTTCACAAACATTTGAAGCGAATGCAATCCGCAGGTTTTTTTTGTTTGTTTTTTTTTTAAAGACTCTTTTTGCTTCCAGGGTTCATGCAGGGGATATACCATCTATCAGCGCCTGGGCCTTCCACCTGGCATCTCTCCCCCCCAAGGCAGCCCAGACTGGGAGGACTACAGCTTACCCCCTGCGAAGGGACAGACCAAGCTCCACCTGAGGCCTCAACTGGAGCTTACACCTGGGCGTCATTCGGTGGAGGTCCAGGGCATCACAGTGCAGCCGCCCCTGCATCCAATGATGCCTCCTTCCTACTACGTATGGTCCCTGGCTGTGTGCACCCAGCCTCTGCTAGGTGTCACTTCTATGCCAGAAATCCACAGCCCCCCGAGGAAGAGAGTAGTCCATGGGATGCTCATCCTACCTCCCTGGCCAACCTCTGCCATCCGTGCTCGTTCCAGAACCTGGGTCGGCAGTACTGCTGGCAGAAACACTACTGCTGCGCCAGTGGACCAGTCACATTCTGCAGTTTGAGACATCACTGACTCGTAACAAAATGTGCAGGAAAAAAAGAAAACTTGGCTGCCCAACAGTGATTTTTAATTCCATGCTAATCAAAATATAATCAGTCATCCTTGATCAAATCTTCATCAAAATCAATCAACGCATGATGATTAGTGGTATCTGAAGGAAATCCTAACAGCCATTTTGGAGTAATGAAGATAACGAGAGCATGACGGACAGTCAGCCATCTCAGAATTCTGATGTATACCTTTAAGCTGTGGACAATCATTAGCTAAAATCTGAAGGGAGTTAGCAGGGGTCATTTATGGGTGGAGGTGGGGAGGCGGCGTAGCCCTTCATCCAGGCAGTATAGGTGCTGTACATCCTTATTACTGGAATCCCTTGAGGGTGCACCACACAGTCAACTAATTTCCAGGCTATACAGAGTTTGCACAGTAGTGGGTCAACACATTCCTTGAGAGCCTTTCAACTGTGGAAAGAACTGGAATTGGGTGCCCTATTTTTCAGACACTTGGATGCAAATCTGTGAAAATACTCATAAAATCCCCTCCTGCATGGTGTGGTGGGAGCATGGCTGGAAATGCTTAATCCAATTCTGTATTAATCCAGTGCAACAGGGTACACTGAGGGACAGCTGCTTCCGCTGCATGCTGGAGGGGGTGTGGAAAGTCAGAACACACACCTCCATGTTTTTGGTCTTGTGTAACACTGCACTCCTTCCTCTGGAGGTGCCATTATCTCTTGAGATATTCTCTACCGATTTCACCTTGTGTCACTTCAGTGTTTCAGTACCACAGTTTGTACCCACAGGGCCGTGAGATCTCACAAGGAAATATTTGCTGGGTATCCTGCTAGCTGCAGCTAAAAATGTCTCATGAAACACAGCTCGCTGGGAACCCCCAACTGTAGAGGAATGGTGGAGACTGGTGTCTAGTATTTACCGAATGAAAAGCGGTAACCTTTTCCTCAGAAATAAAATGGAAAAGTACGTGTCTGAGCAAGATCCGGACTTTGTACCATGAAATGCCTTCAGTGGAGCAGCTGTGAGGAGGTGGGAAGGTCAGAAATACTTTGCACCTATGTACTGTATGTCTCTGTAACATTAATTGTGGTATTCTGTAAGTAGCTGGCCTGTGTTTTATGTTCCTGTTTTGGTGGTTTTGTATCTTGTTATTGAAAAGTTCAATAAATTTTAAATATAAAAAAGGGAGGGGGGACAATTGTTAACTACAAGAGTTTTTCTAACGGACATGGAGACCACATACAACACTCATAATTAAATTCAAGTTTTCCCTGTGGTATGGTAAAGTTGATTGTGACCATGGCCTCGAATATTACTTGGATGTCTTAAATGATCCAGCAAAAAAGACATACACAGGTTACAGGTTTGAAACGTTTAATTTTCTTTTCATATTTTGGCTTCTTCTCCCTGCAGCTGCCACCATCAACACTCTGCATCCAAGCCTTCTCTGACATCCTTATAGTCACCCTCAGTGTATTTTAGTTTTCTCAGATATTTTAAAAAACCCTTTATAGTTAATTTTGTATTTAATGGCTCACGCACTAAAGATGTCTGCCACCGCAGTTTTTAAAATTCTCTTCCACTGAGGTTACCTGTTAAATTTACATACTAGAGTCTTACTGTGGATGTAAGCAGATGGAGTTAACACATCTGTAATAGTAAATAGCACAGCTCATTTATTTTTCAATTTTTAGATACCAATGGCACCGTTCCATTTACTCAGTTACAGGCTAAGTATGGACTGATCAATAGAGAGTACTTCAGGTACATACAGGTCCAGACTTTTCTGATACATAAAGGTCCTGAAAGGAACCGACTCCCAGAACCCATGCGCTCCTTCTAAATATGTTCATGAGTACCCTGGGGGTTCAGTTCCGTCACAGATCAGACAGGCTGCTGAGAACTTAGCTCCTTAGCCAACCCACTGGAAAACCCCTCTAAAACCTACAAACAGATCAAATATATTTAAAAAAAAAAAAGAGGTCAAGATGTCTGGAGGGTCTACTGCTAAAGACAAGGGTGCCCGATCCGTTCTCACTAACCTAAAGGAGACAAAGATGTCGCGGATCTCAAAATGCAGTGAGTTTACCTCGGATGGCGGATCAGGCTGCAGCGTCTGACACAGACAAGGAGATGGACAAGCTCTCGGCGGTGATTCAATGTCCTCCCTGAAAGAGATAAGGAAATGCATGCTGAAAATAAAGCTGAATTCCACCAGTTAAACCAAAACCTGCAACAGGTGGAGCGCAGGGTCCAGACCACCGAAGATCGCATCTCGCAAGCCGAAGATAATATACTCTACTTAGGCCGAGCAGTGCGTGCCCTACGTTGCCATGCCACAGAAATGGAGAATAAGTGTATAGATCTAGAAAGCCACTCTAGACGAGATAACTTGAGAATATACGGGCTGAAGGAGGGAGCTGAAACAGGCACAATGGCTGAATTTATTTCAGATTTATTACGAGATGTCCTTGTACTCCCAGCAACATATGATCTGAGAATCGAACGAGCTCACAGAGCCCTTATGCCCAGGCCGAAGGAGGATTCAGCTTGCCCAAGATTAGTTATTAAATTCAGCAGCTACCAAACAAAGGAGGATATCCTTCACCGAGCATAGCAAAAATGAGACTTACCTAGACTCGAGGTTATTTTTCGACCAGGACTCTCCCACTATCATTCAAAAGCAACGACTGAGTCACGGCCCAATCATAAAACTCCTGAGAAAGGCAATTAAAATTCCAGATGCCTTACCTGGCTCGACTCAGAGTGCATTGGAAAGAAGGGGCAGAGGTGTACGATTGGTGCAGGAAGCGGTGCAGCTCTCTCGAAGCATGGTCTGGAACCCCCCGGCTCCTTTAAGTCAGCCATTACAGAAAAGGAAGGAGCCAGTGGAGTTGTGGGGAAGAGTTCCATCCAGGCGACGGAAGCAAACATCCAGCCAGTTCTCTACGCGCACAGCCACACTGCTATAAGACTTGATGAAGAAGCTACTGGGAATCACAGAAAGTGATGATGATGCGGAGGATGAGCGCTGAAAGGGAGTCCATTTCCTTTCTCTGCATCTTAACCTCACATTGTGGCTAAATGACTGCAGCTTGTCAATTTAGGGATTTTTAGGGGTTAACTCGATACAATACTGGATATTCTATGCTGTGATTTCAAAAGTAACTACGACGCTATCTCTCAGATAGTAATCGTTATACAGTAACACTCACCCTAACTGTATTGGTTGGCTGTCTCCCCAACCAAGCCGTAGATATCTCCTATCGAGTCATGAATAATGGTCCACCACAAATTGTAAGCCCAACAGATCGGACAATAGATGGAGATGAAGGACCTCTTTAAATGTATCGATGGGGCAAATATAAAAATTGTTTCAGACTTAATGAGAAGGTGGAACAAGGTGGGGAAGGGGGTGTAAGCTGAAATCGTATAATATGCAGACATGACACAATTTAGAGATGACTTGCATCTGGGATAATTGAGAAAGTAAACTTTTGGCACCTAAATATGAAGCATTATTTTTTCTTGACTTTTGGTAGTGGGGGATCAAGGTGAGAACCCCGTGGGAGGAGGTTTGGATGCTGCATGTGCCTCACCCATGAGAATAACTGAAATAAAAAAAGACTAGGGGTTGGCTGAGGAGGTGGTAGTTTATCTGTCCCCAGAGAATCTCAGTGTGTTCTGGTCCGTTGGTCCCTCAAAATATATTAAGCCCCACCATTTTGGCGGAGGACTCAGGAAGGGGTCCTTCAAATAGGGGAATTCCATACACTTTCTGACACTTCCTAAATCTACAGGAAGGGCAAAAAGGTCTCGCTTGCCAGGCCTTCTTCTTGAAGTTCCAAGTTTGTTCTTTTCCTATTCTTGCATTATATCGTATTATAAAATAATGTTGTGCCGGCACAACACAGTTACAGATGGATTAGTTAAAAATGTTATATTTAGTTTAAATATAGTTAGGTTATGTTTTCCAAGAATTGCTGCCTGTTCTACTGCTGACCTCCCACTTAACCAGAGGCGCTCTCCTCTCTGCTCTTGGAATATAGTACGGAGATCAAAAGGAGGGAAATCTAAATTATATAAATAGGCTAAGACACATACTGCCATCCTTTCTTTTTAATGTTAAAGGGCTAACGAACCCAGTTAAATGAAGCAAGATTATCAGTTATATCAAAAGTCTGGGGCACACTTTTGTATGCTCCAGGAGACACCTCTTCACACGAACACAGAAATTAAACAAATCTGGATTCTTTAAAGTTGTGGCCTCTTCATTTAAAGGGGGACACCGCAGAGGTGCAGTGGTCCTGGTGCTGGGAGGTGTGGCCTTTGAGACCAAAGGCTCTATGGTAGAACCTGAGGCTGCCTGGCAGCCCTGAAAAGGCGCTTAAATGGCCAGATGATCACAATAGCTCTCAATCTATGATCCCCGGCTCAGATTACAATTTCTAAGGAGGCTTTTATGAAACTGACGAAATGGGCTGAGGGAGCTCTGATTATTGGGGAGGACTTGAACCTGGTGTTAAATGATTATGTGGATACCTCATCTGAGGCTCCCAGGTCGGACAGGAGAGTGGCTCTAAAGGTCAGCAAGCTTCTGACAGAGTCAGGATACTCGGACGATGGAGGGATTTTCATGGTCAGTGAAGAGACTACACCTTTTCTCTTCAGTACATAAAACATATCGAGAAAGATTATTTTTAATATCTAAGGAAAGTACTGATCAGTTAAAGAAAATTGAGATAGGGAACGCTATCTCTCTGACCATACCCTTACTAATGCATCTACAATTGGGACAAAGTAAGAAAAGGACATTGTGGCCTTTATCTAAAGTACAGAAAAGAAGATCAGGAACCAGTGAGGAAATGATTGAAGATATCTTGCTGCATAATGATTCTCCAAAGGTCACTCCCCTCCACCTTATGGGATACAATAAAAGCAGTGGTCAGGGGAATTTGATCTCAAAGGCAGCACATCATAACGAAGAGAGAGAGGCTCAAAGAGTAGCTCTGCAATCCCAAATAAGGAATTAGAACACTCCTTAAAGGAGAAATATGATGCCAATAAAGAAAAAGAAGTACAATGACTAGGCAATCTCTCAACTCTATCTTGGAATATAAGGTGGAACAAAATAAGTTATATCTTAAACAGAAGTATTATGAGGGGACTACGGGCATCAAGAGGCAGAAAGAGCAAAAGCCATTATAACCAGGATTAAACACACTGCATACATCCAGCAACTGCGGATACAGTGGACACATAGAGGCCTCTGGATTTTACCAGGAGCTATACAAGATGGGCCCTCCACCTGAGGAAGATAGGTTAGGCAAATTTTTGGAAGAAATGCAACTACCTCAGGTTGCTGAGGAAGAGATTGTCAGGTTGGTCTCACCAATAAAGGAGGGCGAAATCCTGGCTGAAATAGCTAGAACTAAGACAGGGAAATGTCCCGGAATGGACGGCTGTCCTCGGAGTTGTATAAGCTCTTCAGGAACCAGGTCGCCCCAATTCTCTGTAAGGTCTATAATTCTCTTCTAGCTGAAGATGGTGAGATCCCACCATCCTGGAAATATGTAGTAGTAGCGGTGTTGCCCAAGCCCACCAGGGACCCCTTATTATGTGCCTCCTATAGGCCGATTTCAATACTGAACACAGACTATAAGATTCTGGCAGGTATCATGACCAGGCATCTTGAAAATATTATTCCACAGATTATACATATTGACGAGACTGGTTTTGTCCTGGGTCGTCAGGCACAGGATAGTATCCATGAGCTGGGGATGTTTTGGATCATTTAAACAAGACAAGGAGCGCCCTGGTCGAGAATAGGACGAGAAAAGGCTTCTGATAAGGTGCTATGGCCTTTTCTACAGGCGTCCCTGGTGGGCTTTGGCTTTCCGGAGGTTTTTTGTAGACTGATTTCCAGACTTTATGACACTCCAAGTGGATGTGTACGAGTAAATGGGCACTTGGGGAGGTTATTCCCTTTGGAAAGAGGCATGAGGCAGGGATGCCCCCTCTCCCCCCTGTTATTTGCCATCTTTGGGGAGCCTCTGGCACAGGCAATCCGCCAAAACCCCGAGATAAAAGGTATAGAAACAGGGGGGATAGAACATAAGTTAGGGCTTTATGCAGATGATGTCCTTTTTTTAGGTAGCCCTGAGACATCTCTCCCGGAGGTGTTCAGTCAAATACAGAAATTTTCTGAGTTATCTGGCTATACACTAAACACAGCTAAGACAGAGGTCCTGACATGCTCCTTTCAGGTTCCCTAGAGTTTCGGAGAAGGTTCCCAATGAGATGGGGGATGGAGAAATTAAAGTATTTAGGATTTATCTAGGTGTGAACCCATCAGCTCTTTTAGAGATAATTACCCCAGTCTAGTAAGTGAGATTACCCAAGACTATAGGAGATGGGACCTCCTGCCCCTGTCCATGTATTCATGGGTTCAGTCCACCAAAATGAATATACTTCGTTTATTATATTTCTTCCAGGAGTCCTTGTATAGTCCCTCACCAAACATTAGAATGCTGGCAGAGACAGTTGTCATTTATCTGGGCTGCGGGACGACCAAGGGTCTCTGGAAACATCTGATACCTATCAAAGGAGGAGTGGGGTTTGGCAGTTCCATACTTACCTGGGTACTGGATTGCCTCACAGATGAAACTGGTATTAATGTGGCAACACCCGAATTACACTTCACATTGGAAAGATACTGAAATGAAACGGGTGAGAGAACCTCCCCTGTAGGCTATCATTTTTAATCGGAGGCTTCAGGCTATGTCAGGTGGACAACTGCCAATGGGGTTGCAGCGGCTTTGGAGGGCTGGAGGCGAGGACCAATAAAGGGAACAGCACAACATATGTGGAAATATAATTGGTGGGCCGGGATGCACATTTATCCCGCAACACATGACCCTTAGTTTAAGACTCAGGTCTACAGAGGTTTTCATTCCCCATGGCAGATTTTGAAAGGGTGTACTGGTTTCATTTGAAGTGGCTCTGACTCTCTTTGAGCTGAATCCAAAAGACAGATTTAAATATTACCAGGTAAGAAACTGGGTCTGTGCTGAGCTAAATAAGCAGAGAGTGGTGGGGACCCTTGAACTACCTTCTTCCCCGTTTGAAAAAATATGGGCCTCAGCTACAGGAGGGTGCTATCCGTCATCATATTCTAATTTCCTGACTGATCAAGGACATAATTATAAGGGAATTAAAATTAAATGGAAGAGAAACTGGGAAAAGAATAGAGGAAAATAAGCGGAGAGAAGCTGGAGGGTGGTGTGGGCACCACCTCCTCACCAAGCTGCAATTCAAGTGGAAAACCAGAATAAGATACTTTATGGTACCTAAAATTCTAGCCAAATTTAAACCTGGAGGCAACTCTGCTGTTGGAGAGAATGCAGGGAGTCCCCGGCTGGCCAAACACATATATTTTGGCAATGCCCGGAAATAAGAGCTTACTGGGGGGGAATGTTATCAGTCATTTACAAGCAATTTTCACAGAAGTTACAGATGTAGGCCCCGAACACTTGGTGTTGGGGATGGATCCAGAGACCCTGAAAGGACAGGAAGCTAAATATCTCTGGTGTATACTTAGTGTGGCAGCACTCAAGGCCCTCACAAGGCGTTGGCTACAAAAGTATAGCCCCTCCATAAAAGAATGGGTAACCACAGTTACTGCAATACAGGAGATGGAGAGGATTACTTTTGCAATCCAGCACAGCCAGGCCCAGTTCCTCAACAGATAGACTAGATGGGAGATATATGCTATGAATATAAAGATAAAGGGGACACCTAGATCTCCCCATGTCAGGTCTGACCCATTGACATTTGAAAGAAAAGTCATCTGGAAGAGGAGTGGGAAGGTTTAGAAAGATATAATTGTTTAATAACAGATAAAGGTGAGGAGGGGATAGGTCAGTAGCAGACGGCAGCACTTAAGTTACTTATTATATTTCTTTATATGTTTATAGATGCATAATTATTAGTTTAGTCTACTAGGATTTGATCAATTTTGAAGTGAAATTGTTACAGTGTAGAAATATAAAAGAAAAAGTTGAACTTACAGGGTGGCTTTGGGCATATCCCTGAGAAAAAATGTAATTTCTAAGTTATATATAAAACTTGATGTAATCCTGACAATACTCTGTATTTAAAAATAAAGTAAAAAAAAATACCACCCTTAGGGTTTTGTGTGGTAACATGTAATTGGGCTTTTATACAAGGGACTTGGGAATATATGTCAGATTCATCCAGGGAATACTGGAGGCCTGGAACAGAAAATTACCAGACCCAGTGCACACAAGAGTTGGCTGAAGTTTGCCCATAAAGCCATGGGAACTTCACTAGCACCATACTGGAGAATTCATCTGGAAGGCTCATTCCCACTTCTTTAATACAGCAACAAAATTGGCAAGTACCCCCAAAAAAATGAGTTGTTGCTGGAGAGACTGTGGAGTGAAGATGGCCTTGCAATTTAATGTTTTCTGAGCCTGCCCTGTACTGAAAACGTTTTGTCAGGAGGTGGGGTTTCTGATTGAATTGCTGGGGCCGGCGGCACTTACCCCAAAAGCTAGTCCTTTAATGGTTCCACCAGTGGGACTCTGACCCACAAAGGGTTCTTTCTTGTTTATATATCTGCTGGCGGCTAAGAAGGCAATTACTCGCTTCTGGAGGAATAGTAGTCCCCTACAATTCAAGATTGGATTAAAATAATGACAGAATTGAGCTGGGCCCATCGGCACAGTGGTTTGAATTTCCACTGGCGACGGGTTTTTGGGAGCAGGACCCAAGTCGTGGGAAGAGCCGACCAAGGGAGAAGGATCGAGTGTCCTACAGACAGCTCTCCTCGGGAGAGGGCAGGGTGTATGTCCGTGCTTGGTGGACTTAGCGGAGGCCAAGGGTACCGCAGCAACCAACATCTGAATGCAGTCGGAGGGAAGGGCCGGAGGCTGGGCGTCCACTGCATTCCCGCCCCCCACGTACAGCACCAAAAAACACTTCCTGCCTGCGGCCCTAGATGGAGCCTGCTCTGGCCTACATCAGCCTCCAGGACCAACCCTCTGACCTAGTCCCATCGTGCGGCGCCATTAAGGGGGTCAGTGCCACACACCACCCTGGGGGGCAAGCCAGGGGTATCCGGTAGGGTCCAATGTGGAGATTAGGGTCCATGACCAGGCTGAGGTGCCGGGTTGCAGGTAGTGGGGGCAAAAGCATAATAAATAAATAAATAAATAAATAAATAATGACAGAGTTGTATTATATGGAGCGGCTGATAGTTACATGTGATAACAGATCCACACAATTTGAACTGACAGGGTGCCCTTGGGTGTTTTCATTTTGGATACAGACCCTCTTTCGTACCGTGAAAAGAATGCGGGAGGGTATTGGTTTGTGGATTGGTTTTATGGGTGGGGTAAAATACAAGGCTTAGATAATCAAGCCAGGAGAATGTGTATCCTCTTTATTGTAGTAAAGCGTATTCTCAGCTTTTGATTAATTGACCAATCATTATATATTCATAGTGGTAAAATGATGTACAGAATATGGTACCCCTTAATGTTTTCTGTTAAGATGTATGATTTTATATATGAAAAAAAAATCAATAAAATAAAAAATAAGACATTTGGGATGGTAGATAGGTTGAGGTAGATTACAGGTAAATGTTTTCAATCCTTCATGTTCCCAATACATTTTTCTCTTGGTCATTCTGTTTTCCCAGTGCAAGTGTCTCACTTTATCCTGTGGAGACGGATGCTTTGATGTCTGTGCTGAAGCAAATACCTACGTACTTGTTTCCATGGCTTGTCATCTTGCCCATCCTCTGGATATGGAAGGTTCCACAGCCCACACAGTTATACACCAAGGCCTGCTTACTGCAAGGAGAGAAACAAAACAGCGACTTAACAGAGAAGATGAAGGGCCAGCTAAAATCTTCAGGTATAGCTTTAGTCTGGATGTTGACACCCCCAAACAAGACAACTGTCCAAACCAAGTGGAATCCCACCCTGAGGCTGGCTGAAGGTGGGGTGCCCTCATGGAGGTAGCCACTTGGCCGCATTGGCCATCCTGCATGTCCACCCAGCATTTGTGCACCTTTGTGAGACACCTGTATCTGAACACTTTCTATGGCCCCCTTCAGTTCTGCATCCCAGGTGGGCATCCTGCATTTGTGCACCCGCAATGGGTCAGCCAGTGGGTGGTCCTATATTTAGGTACTGCGGTGGGATGCCCTGCACATCTGGGCACCCAGTGGGCCATCCTGCATTATGCATCCACTCTGGGACACCCCTGCATCTCCGTGCCACCCTGCATTTCTGCAGCCATTCTGGATCACCCTGCATTTCTGTACCCCCAATGGGCCACCTACATTTCTGCCCCCCTCCCCGTATTTAAGGAACATCTGCCAGCCAGGGTTGTACTTGCATCAGCAGAGAAGGCAGCTGCTCTCTCAGCTGAAGGAAAGGCAGCCATGGCAGACCTGACTGTCAAGGGTGGGCGACAGAAGGATTAAGGACAAAAACAGAAATTGGGAATGTTTTGTAACTGGAAAAACAAAACTTTAGTGTTGGGGAATGGCAGAATGGTTTATTTAACTCTGCCAGACTTCTACTGTTTCATTCCCAGCTGCCCTAAACTTCACAGCTCAAATACCCAACACCAGGTGCACAAGGATACACTCTCCCTTCCTGTCCCTGCCCCAGCTGCTGGGTCTCAGACATAGCAGCTGCTTTCTGCTGGAGACAAGGCCTGCAAGTTAGCAGTTCCCTTTAGAGCTGGTGCCCATGCTGTCCTGGGACTTACCAGCAGGGAGATAACAGATAGTGAAGCCCCCACCAAAACACACACACACACACACACACACACACACACACACACAGGGTTCTTCACCCCTGTAACTTTGAAATCCCGTTAGCCCAGGTCTACAAAGCAAGCCCTTGTATTCAGGGCATTCTCTGATGCAGACAATTTGAAACTTTTCTTTGCAGGAGAGTGCAATGATATAAACTGGCTTAGTCTGCCTCCACAACCTCGGAAAAGCTGCTCCTCCAGACAGCCATCAGTGAGTGAGGAGTTATATGTCAAACACCCCTTCTGCAACTAACCTCATATTGCTTTGCAAGCGTGCTCTGTTACTCAATTTAAAATAACTTGATTGGCTTAATAAGATATATACGTATGCTTTAGTTTATATATCACACTATTCATGAGAACCTAAGCGTACAATGCACTGAAATACATCGATGTTGTATTCCATAGCTGGTGACAGGATGCTGCATAGTTACGCAGCTATTTCTGCTACATTGCATCGATCACTCTCCTCACTCGTTTTCTCACTCTCCCCTCCATGCTCTTTCTAACTGCATCTCGCTTTCTCACTATCTCCACATTTGGGTCCGTGAGCTTAACTGTAAAACAATCATAAAGAGAGCAACTGACAGGCATTCTCACAGTAGGCCTGTTTAGAGTCATTTTCATCCAATTCAGTTTAAAATAGATCCCCCCAAACAGAGGACAGAGATAAAATTCAAGATTACAGAGCAGGTATTAGGTAGCACTTCAAAGGCCATCTCAGAATCCCTTCGTATCTCAGTAATGAGTCTGAACTACGTGAGCTTCTGTTTTGGGTGAAACAGAAATGGAGAACAGGACCCGCTAATTAAGCGTGCATTTGATGAACTGCTGCATGTCAAACCTGCAGAAGTCTTCACTCACCTGCCCGTGAAGACTCGGACAAACACCCTGATGTAAAAGTCGGCACTGATGGACAGTAGAGGGATAATGTAACGCTGAAACAGTTGGCCCGCAGGTCAGGCTGTGAAGAATGATTCTAAGAGCCTTGTAGAAACAGAGGCAAAACAGAAATCAATAAATATGAATGGTGGTTTGCCTTTACTCACCACAGATATGCACTTACTCCGCTATTTACTGAATTCATCAATGCTATATGTACTTTTTGTAATTTGCTAATGTATCTATGTTGTATGGTATTTGATGTTTAACCTAACCTTATTCCTTTGTAACCCTCACGGTCACACCTGTAAAGATTTTGTGATCAGCGTGCACTCCTGGTACACATTTACACAGCAAATAAAAAGAGTTATAAGAGGGTCAGGGTTTGCATTATAGCGTTAGCGGACTGAGTCAGTTTGACCCTGTTTCTGAAGTTAGGGATCTGGAAAATCTGGGGTCAGAAATCTACTAAGTGTCTCTGTACTAGATTACAGCGACACTTTTGCTGATGATCGAGTGCAGACCTATCAGTACAAAGGTCAGTGCTGAAGCGCTGCTTTAATTTCCAAACAGACATGGTTGCCCGATGGCCCAATGGCAGTGCCCTGCATAGCAAGAAGCAAACCTGGGTCTGGAGCTGCCTCGATTTGCTGTGTCAGGAAGCAGACCAGGCGCGCACCAGTATGCCCCAGTTGGGGAAGGTCAGTGGCAAGCTCCAGCACCACAGCATCCACCTGCAGCTGGGCCAGGGAGCTTCCGCCTGCCTCAAGGGATCTGCTGCATGCAGAGAGGACAACTGGACAACTGTGCTCATGTGGGAAGGACCTAAGAAGGGCAGAAAACCATCTCATCCATCTACAGCACAGTCCGAGCCTCTGGGACTCCACTGGGCTTGAGTGCTAGCACTGGATTCCAGTTCACATAATGGACTGCTGGGGAAAGGGGCTCTCTCCAGAGACCCTGCCACAGAAGAAAGCTGTGGGGGTAACTGGTGAAATTCTGTGGTATGGGCAAGTCGGAGGATGCAAGCCAGAACATGGGAGAACCCTGAGATCAGGGTGGATTCCTGGAAAGATGTCAGTGGCAGGGGAGAAAAAAAAAACTCTACAGAAAACAAAATCCAAATAAATCCTATGAGGTACGTCAGAAGGTAGCATGAACCCTGAGAGTTCCAATTTGAGACTCAGGTCCATCAGCCTCATGGCTTTGCCTTGTTGGTGCTGTAGTCTTCATTAATGCTTCTCTTCATGGGAGCCCCCACTACCACCATCACCACCATTCTGGGGCAACTATAAAATCTAAATGAAACAGTAGATGGCTGGTGTGAGCAAGAACCCAGCGCTGGGGACCAGGCACTTTGCAGTGTCGGGTGCTCAGCTACCAGGGATGCAGGGCTTTCATTCACACACTCCCTGCTGGCCGACCAACAAGGGTGCATTATGTTACCTATGAAGGTACCCACATTAGCTGTGAAGGTAGCCACATGCCCGTCAGAGGAATGGTACAACCATGGTAACTCTGTCAACAAGGGTGGGTCACATGTCCACCTTTTGTTTTGTCCCTCTCAGCTTAGGCCCCAGCAAACAAGAAGCTCCTTACCAGACTACTCTAAGAAACGCTGTGTGAAGCGTTAAAAGAAGAAGAAAATGCGCTGAAGCTGGAGGTGGGGATGAGATCCGGGCTCTGACAGACATAGAGACTTATGCCACTTAAGAACAGCACAACGCATAATCAAGTTGTTTGCCAGGAGGGGCATGATGTTTTACGGGGGACTTGAAGCTATGTCACAGCCCCCCATCACCACTAGGTAGCATCACTGCAAACACTCACACCAAGTACAGAAAAGGACTACAGCGAGACAACAGACTGCATTACTGTGCGAGTACATTCATGCAAATACAGTAATGGGCATACTGCCTGCAAGAACAGGAATGCAATTCAAACTCAGGTGCAAACTATAACTACGCACAGAAGAAGCTGACACTAACTGTTCAAACTCACCATCTCGTGGCAGAACTTGGCTTTGAGGGACATGGACCCGTACTTGCTGTATGCGTCCTCTCCACTGTTCCCTGCCATCACTGCCATATCCATTACACGTGACACATAACAGACCTAAGAAAGCCAGAGAAAATGGGTTAGCTGTTTCCTGGACCAGTCTGGAAAAGCAGCAAGGAACCAAAATCTGAGCAAACCAATCAATGATAATTCCAGGATCCATACAGGAACTAAAATCTGTATCTGTGATTACAGAATCTGTACCAGAACTGTGATTACAGGCTGTGTACCAGAACTACAATCAACAGCTGTGATTACAGGCCCTGCACCAGAACTACAATCGACAGCTGTGATTACAGGCCCTGTACCAGAACTGCAATCGACAGCTGTGATCCAGGCCCTGTACCAGAACTACAATGTCGACAGCTGTGATCACAGGCCCTGTACCAGAACTACAATCAACAGCTGCGATTACAGGCTGTGTACCAGAACTACAATCAACAGCTACGATTACAGGCTGTACCAGAACTACAATCAACAGCTGCGATTACAGACACACACCCTAACAAAGTTCTGGATTAAGAAAGCACGGGGCACTGACAAGCCACTGGAGGCTGAGGAAGCAACACTCTAAATATCAAATCGTTAGCCTTTTTTGAGAATTGGAATGTGGCATATATAGGATAGTGTATGAGTCACTATGCACAACAGGGCTGTTCTCCACCGAGTGGTTACTATGCAGACCGGATGACCTCAAGAGTGAAGCTCGAGAGGTCTCTCGGCCGACATAGTAACCACGAGTGTCGCAGCCTTTGTTGTGTAGTGAGCCACACTCTTCTGTATAGTGTAAGGTGTCTCACAAAAGCACATGAAAATAAAGTTTCGTACTGCTGTTTCTTTTTCATAAGCACTAAACTCACTGTTGCCTGCCAATAGTTAGAACCTAGTTGCTAGAGACGCTGCACTGTTGCTAGGGACCTGCTGTCCCTATGCTTTACTCCCCCTTTCAATTGGTTGTTTTAGGGTTCTGGGCAGGGTTTTGAAATTTAAAAATGGCGGCTGTTCCTCTCGACATAGGTTGTGACAACCGGGTGTTTCATTTAAAATCTGGTTGATCCTGCCATTTTCTCTGCTATCGGGCAGAGCTTGCATCTCTCTGCCCGATCCTTCGCTGCTTCCTTTTCTCGAGTGACAAAAGGCTTAGGAGCTGTCTGCTGGCGTCTCTACTGCAGCAAACGAAGTCATTCTGCTGCACTACGAACATCACTAGTGCAGCAGAATGACTTTTTACATAGCATGGAAATCCATGCTAAACTACGTTCCACCGTACACTATAATCTTGTTAATTCTTTTTGAAATCTAATGTACCAGCATTGTGGAGCACTGCTGACACGTTTATTGAAACAAACATTTTGAAATCAATATTGCAAACAGTAGCCTTTGTTGCAGAGTGATATCTATCTGGTGGGTTATATACCCTGTTGCCTGCTATATATGCCCTACTCCAAATCAAGGAAGCGGTGTCGTGCAAGTATCTGTGAGTGTGTACAGGAACTAGAATCTTTAGTTGAATCAGACAACAGCTTCTACAATGCTGATGATGACATCGCATTAGCATTGTAAAGCAGTTAACAACTGAAATCAAAGAAACAGCTCGCCTTGAAACAGACAGATATTTTCTGTAGAGATATTTCTCTTCCTGTGCACCATGCAGATAGCTCAGCCCTGTCCCTATCTCCCTGTCTATCTTCTGTCTCTCCGAGCCCCATTCCCCACTGATTGTCGCCCTTCCACCCACCCCACCCCAACAGCAGGGCCAGAAGGGAGGACTATCCTTTCTCACCCAGTTATCCTCGTCCATATTGGGATCCAGCGGAGCGGCGACAGTGCACACAGGGCAGGTAGGCAAGCTTCATAATGCTCATGGCTCACCATTTTCCTCCATATTTTTCATCACCACGGCAGCTGTATAATCGTAGCCCCTGTGCTACACTGCTCTACTGTGGCACTGCCATCCAGCCTCCACCAGATGGTAGCCATGGAGCACGACAACAAATCCCCCACCCTGGAAAGGAGAGCAGTCAATGGCTGCTTGATACTCTCCTTCACGCTACCCCTGGCAACCAATGCTCGTTCCTGGACACGGGTCACCCGGCATGACAGGAGATACGGCACTGAATGCCTAAGCCCTCCACACCACTGGGCTAGCCCAAACAAACAACTATTTACAAGTTTTGGATTTCTTCATCGGTAGGTTCTGCTTCTTGTTTTTTTGGCCCTCGGTCGGCAGCTGTCCCCCTCATCCCCGTCACTGACCCATCCAGTGGCCTTACTGGTTATCCACTACTATGGGTGGCCTGCCACAGGGTGGTGCAGGGCAAGCTGAGTGACAGAGACTTTTTTCCTCCCACTTGTGCTTCCCTGGGACACTTACGTGCAATCACAAAATGCCTCTGTTGACGCCCCGACATTGTCACCCACCCTCCGCCAGGTGGCAATCAAGTGACAGAATGCAAGATGCCCCCCTCCTGGAGGGATAGAGCAGTCCTTAGAAAGCTCGATCCCCCCTCATCCAGCTGATCCCCAAGTGACCCATTCTGACCTCAGGTCTTTGGTGGGATGGCAGTAACTACTTAAAATTCTAACTAGTAAACTAATGTTGTACAAATCAAAACATGCAATGTTCCAGCTCAAATTATGCAATTTATCACTTGTGGGTGGTAGGACTTTCATATCTCACTTTCGTGGCTCCACTTGTGAGTTATAGTTGTGCTTCATCACATGTAAAGATAAAGTACATATTTTGAGTCGCCTACTAACGTATTCTCTATAGCAGGTGAAGGAAAAGTGATGCAACAGTTGTTATATCGCCTCTTCGTACAATGAAAAAGCGAATTGTAGGTACAGCGATGAAGTTTACTATGTCAGAGGTAAAACTGGATCATTCCACTTATCAGCACAAGCAGTGAGAAGCAATCATGTATGCTATGTTTACAAAAGTTCTCCCATTTAAAAAAAAAAAAAAATTAGGAGCAACTGCTGTAAAGAGAGGTATGTAGCTGAGCTACTCAACAAAAGGCCATAAAGGGATTTTTTTTTCAAGGCCTGCCAGCATGGAGGGCTGAGGCACTGTGCGTGCCATGCCGGCGACCCGTGTTTGGAAATGAGCACAGGTTGCCAGGGTGGGACAGAAGAGGATCGAGCATCCCAGGGACAGCTGTCTCTTCTGGGGAGGGTGGTTAGTTGTATCAGCCTTTCTCTGCCACCAGGTGGAGGCCGGTGGAAGTGCAGGGAACTAGCAGATCAAAGGAGGAGTCGTGGATCTGCAGGATGTGTGCGCCTCCACGCACATGCTGCGGCAGGGGCCTGGGAAGAAAATGGAAATAGGCATTCAAGGGCAGAAGAAGCCTCGAGCACCTCCTGGAGCGCATCACCACCCAGATGCCTGGAGCCATCTGGATATGTCTACAGGCGGGGTGGGGAGCCGCCTACCCCTCCAGCCCTGCC
This sequence comes from Neoceratodus forsteri, assembly GCA_016271365.2. Classification (NCBI taxonomy): domain Eukaryota; kingdom Metazoa; phylum Chordata; order Ceratodontiformes; family Ceratodontidae; genus Neoceratodus; species Neoceratodus forsteri. Next base: position 34,559 of record JADMNL010000033.1, read on the forward strand.
ATGGGGTGCAATCCATAGGGGACTCACTCCAAGCGTAGGGGTGGGGAAGGTGCGTGCCAGCTGACAGGAGGTAGGGGTACAGAGGAACCTGCCCCAAGTAAAAGCTGTATGAAGTAAAAATGATTTTCTGTCTTTTTTTTTTTTATTTTCTGCTTTTGCCCATCTTGTCCCTCTTTGGTTCCTTCAGCCCCTCCTCAACAATCTGGGTTGCCATGGCCACATGCTTTCTCCAGAAAAGAGACGGGCAGCCTTCAAAGCAGGCGCCATTCCACTATGAACTTAGCCAGCAGGGCATGCATGAATGCTGGAGACTCACATCTCTGTCTCTCCCGTGAACCAAGCACCTCACCTGACCCCGTTTGGGATTCCAAGGACCACAAGCAAACCCCAGCCTCCCAGGTGAGGCGAGACATGCCACATGACTCATCACTGGGCAAGCCCAGAAGTAATTGTTCTAACTCACCTCCCTCACTTACAGCTTGGACTGCTGTGTCCAGGAACATGGGCCGGGCTCCCGTAGAAATCAAGTCGATCACATCAAAGCGCTCTTTCCGTCCCTTCCGCTCAAACATCAGCATGCTACCAAAATAAATTAGCCCATCAGTATACATTGGCATGCTACTGAAATAAAAACCTGCCAATGAGATTACAGCTTAGATATTTAATTGCTCCCCAGCAACAGGGTTGGATCCAGCAGACTGTATGGTGGCTTAAGTGGTGCCAGCAGTGACATTCTAAGTAAGTATAGGCCAATCAGACTGACCTGACTGTAGGGATGCTGCTGCTGAGAAGAGACCATTTCCTTTAATTTCTTTGATATAGCCAATTCACTTTTGCTCGATAAGCTTGGTAATTTACTTAGGCCAGCATACTGCAGTTGTTCACGCCGATTGTATTTTACCTAATGTACTTTTTCTTCAATCCCTTTCCTTGGTCACACCTGGAAACTAGCCTTTGCTCAGTGTGCCTTTCCCAGTTACAAAACCTCAATAAATAAATTAATTCAGGAGGTACAAGGCATTGTAACCAGCAGGCATTAACTAAAGTTGTTGGTGGTGGTGGGAGGGCTTCAAAAGGGATGCACAGAAGTTCGTTTTCGGTGGGGGGGGTGACTGAGTTCAAACATGGTGGGACAGACACAAGAGGATAGTGAAGTCTATGGGAAGGGGGAGTATAGACAGCCTGGGGAGGGGGATGCCAAGATGCCAATAATGCCACTCTGGTATTAAGTCAGACACAGAGTCAGGCAAGTAAAAGACAGCATGAGGAGGGGGTATCAAGATGCCAGCAATTCTTGCCTAGTGTTAGCTCAGACACAGAGTCAGGCAGGTAACAGGAAGATGGGGAGGGGGTACCGAGATGCCAGTAATTCCAGTCTGGCATTAAGTCAGACCAGTCAGGCAAGTGATACACAGCCTGGGGGCCGGGGTACCAAGATGCCAGAATTCTGGTCTGGTGTTAGGTTCAACATGGAGTCAGGGCACGGGGAGTACCGAGATGCCAGTAATTCCTGTTTGGCATTAGGTCAGACACGAAGTCAAGCAACTAACAGGCAGGGGGTGAGTACCAGAAACCACTAATTCTTGTCTGATGTTAGGTAAGACAGAGTCGGGCAGGTAACAGACAACCAAGGAGGAAGTACCAAAATGCCAGTAATTCCGATCCGCGTTAGGTCAGACACAGAAGTCAGGCAGGTAACAGACCACTGGGAAGGGGGGTTTCAAGAAGCCAGTAATTCCAGTCTGGTGTTAGGTCAGACACGGAGTCAGACAGATAACAGACAGCTGGGAAGAGGGTACCAAGATGCCAGTAATTGTTGCCTGGCGTTAGGTCAGACATGGAGTTAGGCAGGTAATAGCTGGGAAGAAGCGTACTGAGATGCCAGTAATTCTTGCCTGGTATTAGGACAGACATGGAGTCAGGCAGGTAATGGACCACAAGGGAAGGATACCGAGATCCCAGTAATTCTGGTCTGGCATTAGGTCAGACTCTGAGGAAGGCAACAGATGGACGGGGAAGGGGTAGAGAGGTGCCAGAAATTCTTGTTTGGCATTAGGTCAGACACAAAATCAGGCAGGTAGCAGACAGCCAGGGAAGGACTGTACCAAGATTCCAGTAATTCCAGCCTGGCATTAGGTCAGACAAGTAGTCTTCCAGGTAACAGAAAACCAGGGCTGGGAGGTACTGAGATGCCAGTAATTCCAGCCTGGCATTCAGTCAGGCATGGATTCAGGCTGGTAATAGATAGCTGTGGGAAGGGGGTACCGAGATGTCAGTAATTCTTGTCTGGCAACAGGTCAGACATGGCGTCAGGCAAGTGGTAGACAGCCTGGGGAGATGGTCCAAAGATGTCAGTAATTCTTGCCTGGCATGAGGTCAGACACAGAGTCAGGCAAGTAATATACAGCATGTGGAGGGGGGTACCAAGATGCCAGCAATTCTGGTGTGGCGCTAAGTCCGACATGGAGTCAGGTAGGTAAAAGACAATTAGGGAGGATGTACTGAGATGCCAGCAATTCCTGTCTGGCACAAAGCCATTTAGTCAGGCCAATCAGTCAGTGTTCTCAACAGGGCTGTATTCAAACAGGAGATCTGTAGTCACACAGCAGGAATACTACGAGCACAGGAGTTCACAGCCATAGGGGAGGGGGAGGGTATATTAAGATGATTAAAAGCTGTATAGAAAACATTGGCCGTGAGGGCTTCAGCCTTAGTGGCAGGGACTGCATGCAGCTGCAGTAGATAAATATGTAAATTTCAAACATGGGTCAGCTCGCTGTCGCAGCAACAGTCCGAAGTCTGCTGCCATCTAGGAGACTGAGGTTAACGTGTGAGTCCAGCTATTCCATGTTGTGGCCTGGGGGAAGCCAATACGCATCAAAGTCGAGATTTTTGCTCCTGAGATGGGAGGCGCTGACTACCTGGCAGTCATGTACCCTGCGCCAGCCAACTCCAGAGCAGCACTGGCATCAGCTGAAATGACAGCCGCTACGCATCCTTGCTGGAGGTGGAGCAACCAGGGTGGTCCCAATCTTCAGGGTGGGGTGATCAGGGTGGCCCATACCATTGGGGTGGGCAACCAGGCGACTCCATCATTGGGGTGGGGAGGAAATGAGGGTAGCTCCCATGGCTGAGGTGCAGCTCCAATAGTTGGGGTGAGGCAGCAGGGCAGCCCCGTTGTCGGGGCCAGGAACCCCCAACACTGGGAGAGCAACCAGGGTGGCCCCTATCACTGGAGGAGTAACCATGGCAGCCCCATTGTCACGGTGGAGGGGCAACCAAGAGGGCCACCTGTCGTCAGAGTGGCGGGGCAACAAGGGTGGCCCTCATAATCAGGATGGGTGGGGGCAACCAGGGCAGCCCTCATTGTCGAGGTAGAGGATGCACCAGGGTAGCCCCTATCATTGGGGCGAGGAGCAATCAGGACAGCCCCATTGTTGGGAGGGTAACCAGTGCGGCCCCAATGTGGGGTGGAGGCATAAACAGGAAAACCCTTCAAACATGGCGGTTTCGCAATGTTGTTTCGACAGCCTGGGGCGTGGCAGTGTTTAGACAGCCTGGAGAGAACACCTCTTAGTGCAGTTTCATGAAGCCAAGACATTAGCTGAAGTCTGTCTGTGGGGCCCAAGTAGCAGGCAGAGTCTCTTCACATTACCTTGCATCTGCCAGATTAGGTGTCACCAGATGTTGCATCCATTAAATTCAATGTTCCTCTTTATCAGCGCCACTGCTTTGGAGGAAAAGTCATTAGCCGCGATGTTGCAGATGCCTGGAATCTCCTTGGCCGTCGGATTAGGCGGGCCCAGGCTGCCAGTGCTTCCAGGATCCGTATTCCTTCCTGTTATGGCAAGGGACCATATTTTATTTGTAAACATTTTACTAACAAGATGACCCCAAAGTTATAAACCACATTATTTTCAGTAGGGGTGGCAGTCGGGTTCTAGTTCCACGTGGCTTTACAGCTGGGGTGGATTTAAGCATGGGGGGAGAATGACTTAATTGAGGTCACACCATACACCAGTGGCTTCGTGGGATTCAAACCTGGATCCCCTGCTTCACAGTCCTGTGTTCTAACCCCAGCGTAACCCTTTTCTAATCTGAAACATTACTATATTAGACCACAGAAAGGTCCATTGTGAAGCTGTCAGAAAAGCCTTCTTGCTCAAAACTTCCGTATGTCAACACACACGCTCACATTTCCCATGTGTCCCATTTGCTCCCCACCTTCAAATTACACAACACAAACAGCAGAAGTGTCGACACCTTTGCCCATTCCTGCCTCTGTCACTGTCTTATGGTTATTTGGTTTTGCTACTCCACAGACTGCAGGCTGAACACCAAATACACTAGTTAAGCAAAGTGTAGGGCCCCACTGGGTCAGCCAGGTCTTGTTGTGTGAGGAGACTGAAAAGACAAGCAGGCCACTTCAGGGGGGAAGCTGGGGTGACCAATGTCGAGTCACCCTCTCCCCCCTAACAAATCACTGTAGCCCCAACAGGGACACGTTTTGCTTACGAGCCCTGGAATTCCACTAGGAGTCTGGGCAGGGACTGGGTGGCAAGCACATGGCGCATGGTGGGCAGGCCCTTGGTTCCTGAGGAGGAGAGTGCAGGCCTCCCAGCATTCACACACAGGCTGGTGGACAGGTACAGAGTGGCATGGTGTAGACTGTGAAGGGAACCAATTGCCCGCCATCCCAGCTGGATAGAAAGGGTTAGCTGCGGGGGCTCAATCACCAGGGCAGAATGACAGCAGAATCCATTGGGGTGGGGGTGTCTAAAAATAGTAATAATCATTTGTTCCAGCAAACAAACTGAAATTTAAATGATAAAAGATCTTTGGCTGTAAGATAAATATGGAGTTACCTCACACTTCTCCCCAGCCACTGCAGCCTTCTTAAACAGCCGAATCTCCAGTCTCCTCTCCAGCATTCTCCTTTTCCCCTTCCAAAGATCTGCCACAAGTCGCTTCTTCAGCTCCTCTCCCGGCACAGAAACTGAGACAAAAATATCAGACACATCTCCTTTAATACCTTCACACTCCATGACAGCTAACGATGAGAAACTCCCTTATTTTTCATGCAGATCACGGGGAGGCAGGTAAATGTCACAGGAAGCGTTCACAGCCAACCAGTCACCTTAATTAAAACAATTATATGGTGACACTGCAGAATTTTACTTTCCAAATCTTAAATGGAGTCAGTACAAACACTTACAGGATAATAAAGTCCTATTTTCCATGGAGCGAGCAGTGCAGGACTGATCTGGCAAACTGGTGACTCTAGTTTGTTCCCAAGCCCAGGACCTCAGGAGCAGAGTCTGGCAGGGAGGGAGGGATTCCGAGCATCCCTTGAGTGTTCTCTACTTGGGTAGGGAGGGCTGCGCTGCACTGTTACTATTGCAATTCCCAGTGGAGGTTTAGTGGTGACATCACTGGCAGCGTGGTGCCGAATGTCCCCCACACCCTTGGCTGCTGCAGGGGGTGCATACACTTGCAAAGGTGGGAAAGTTACAGAACAGGAAAAAATTACCTCAGATACGCCACTGTCGTCAACCCCCCGGACCCTGCAGACTACCACTCATCTGCAATGAGTACTTCTCTTCTCCTGGTGTGCAAGGGGCCCCCACCTAGGTTGTGCAGGAACATGGCAGGGAGCTTGGGGTGGATCCAGGCCAGCAACCAGAAGTCTTGTGGGCAGCAGGGACCTCCATGGAAAGGCCCACAGGAGTGGTACATCAGACAGAAAGTAAGAGGATAAAGAAAAGAAAAAAATTCTACTGCACTTGTGTCTAGCACCAACAAACATCCACTAAAGTCCTGCATTCCAGAGGATGCCCAGACACCCTCTATCATGGTTTGTAATCAGAGGATTGCCTGGTGAAAAACAGCATGCAATTAAAAAAAAACTTTATTTACTGGTAATACTTTTCAGATTGAAACAGTTCTTCCTCATGTGTCTGTAAATGTTTTCCTTTCAACTGTATGTCCAGTTCTTGGGCGGCCAGTCGGCCATAGCGGAAGGGCTACCACTTGCGACACGGCGACCGGGTGAGAAGACTGAACATCTGAGGTACTGCTCTCCTCCTCCAGAATGAAGTGGGAGCAGTGCCTGGACCTAGTAGTGGCTGGAGGTCAGACCACTAGGACCAAATACAGGAGGAGGAGGCAAGGTAGATGTCCAGGATGCTGTGTACAGAAGCATGCGCAACTTTGCAGTCCACCTCCTCTGCACCACAGATAAAAAGGAAAATGGGAGGGGTGGAATCACCTGGCTGGCAACCACCTCTGAGCTCCCAGTGCTCTATGGGTAGGCGTCGATAAATAATGCTGGTGTTCCTCAGCCCTCCTGTAGGGGTTGCTGCTGGAGTGGATGCAAGACTTCTTGTCTTTCAGGAGAAGGCAATTCCTCCAAGCCAACACAGCACAGGGACCAGGGTTCAGAGTGCAAACCTGGGGAGTGCAGGGACAATTCAGAGTGCAAACCCAGGTCGCCCGCGGTGTAGTGTGATCGCTACCTCTGAACCATCCAGCAGCTTCTGCTGGAACTGCTTTTTTTTTTTACATTTTATCGTCCTTCTCTCTGGTGCAGCCCCTTTCATGGGTTGGGTCAACCCTACCCTCCTGCATCTCTAGTGCCAACTCCTCCTTGCTGCCAGCTTACCCTGAGGCAGGGCCCAGTCATAGGTGGGCATATTGCCTGCCCATTCTGGTCCAGAAACAGACAAAACCCATGATGGAGAGTATGCCGATAGTAGGAGTTAGGGCCTGAGTGCACTGTGGTGCATCTTGCGCTCACTAGGGGCAGCCGACGTTGGGGCATGAGCACACCGTGGTTTATCCTCTTCCAACTAGGGGTAGCCGGAGTCAGGGACCAAGCGCGCCATGGTGCATTCAGCTCAAACCAGGGATAGCTGGAGTTGGCACAAGCCAACAATGGTTCATCCTGCTTGCATTAGAGGTAGCCAGAGTTGGTGCCCAAGTGCCCAAGGTTCATCCTGCTTGCATAAAGGGTAGCGGAGTTGGGGTCCGAGCACACCACGGTGCATCCTACTCGCACCACGGGTAGCCGAAGTTGGGGCCTGAGTGCACAGTGGTGCATTGTGCTCACACCAGGGCTAGCCAGAATTGGGGCCCCACACGCAACATGATGCACCTTGCTTGCACTAGGGGTAGCCGGAGTTGGGGCCTGAGCACTCCATAGTGCGTCCTGCTCACACTAGGGGTGGCCAGAGTTGGGGCCCGTGTGCACCATGGTGCGCCCTGCTCACACTAGGGGTGGCCAGAGTTGGGGCCGTGTGCACCATGGTGCATCCTGCTCACACTAGGGTGGCCTGAGTTGGGGTCCTAGCACTGTGGTGCATCCTGCTCACACTTGGGATGGCCAGAGTTGGGTCCCTAGCACTGTGGTGCATCCTGCTCATACCAGGGCTAGTCGAGAATTGGGGGCCCCACGCAATGTGATGTACCTTGCTTGCACCCAGAGGTAGCCAGAGTTGGGCCTGGCGCACCACGGTGCATCCTACTCACACTAGGTGTAGCGGAGTTGGGCACAGGCACTCCATAGTGCGTCCTGCTCACACTAGGGGTGGCAAGAGTTGGGGCCCGTGTGCACCATGGTGCGCCCTGCTCACACTAGGGGTGGCCAGAGTTGGGGCCCGTGTGCACCATGGTGCATCCTGCTCACACTAGGGGTGGCCTGAGTTGGGGTCCTAGCACTGTGGTGCATCCTGCTCACACTTGGGATGGCCAGAGTTGGGTCCCTAGCACTGTGGTGCATCCTGCTCATACCAGGGCTAGTCAAATTGGGGCCCCACAGAATGTGATGTACCTTGCTTGCACCAGAGGTAGCCAGAGTTGGGGCCTGGCGCACCACGGTGCATCCTGCTCACACTAGGGGTGGCCAGAGTTGGGCCCGGACCATGGTGCATCCTGCTCACACTAGGGGTGGCCTGAGTTGGGGCCCTAGCACTGTGGTGCATCCTGCTTACACTAGGGGTGGCTGGAGCTGGTGCCTCATTGCACCATGGTGCATCCTGCTCACACTAGGGGTGGCCTGAGTTGGGGCCCCTAGCACTGTGGTGCATCCTGCTCACACTAGGGAGCCAGAGTTGGGTTCCTAGCACTCTGATGCATCCTGCTCACACTAGGGTGGCCGAGTTGGGGCCCTAGCACTGTGGTGCATCCTGCTTACACTAGGGGGTAGCTGGAGTTGGGGCCCGAATGCTCCATGGTGCATCCTGCTCACACTAGGGGTAGTTGGAACTGGGGCCCTAGCACTGTGGTGCATCCTGCTCACACTAGGAGTAGCCGGAGTTAGGGCCCTAGCACTATGGTACATCTTGCTTACACTGGTGGTGGCCGGAGATGGGTCCCTAGCACTGTGGTGCAGCCTGCTCACACTAGGGGTGGCTGGAGCTGGTGCCTCATTGCACCATGGTGCATCCTGCTCACACTAGGGGTGGCCGGAGTTGGGGCCCTAGCACTGTGGTGCATCCTGCTCACACTAGGGAGCCAGAGTTGGGTTCCTAGCACTGTGATGCATCCTGCTCACACTAGGGGTGGCAGGTTGGGTTCCTAGCACTGTGGTGCATCCTGTTCACACTAGGGGCAGCCAGAGTTGGGGACCTAGCACTATAGTGCATCCTGCTCACACTAGGGGTAGCTGGAGTTGAGGCCCCTAGCACTGTGGTGCATCCTGCTCACACCAGATGTGGCTGGAGTTGGGGCCCAAGCACCCATGGTGCATTCTGCTCACATTAGGAGTAGCCAGAGTTGGGGCCCTAGCACTGTGGTGCATCCTGCTCACACTAGGGGGTGCTGGAGTTGGGGCCCTAGCACTGTGATGCATCCTCGCATACTAGGGTGGCGGAGTTGAGGCCTGAGCACACCATGGTGCATCTTGCTCATACTAGGGTGTCCAGATTTAGGGCCCAAGCACACCATGGTGCATCCTGCTCACACTAGGGGTAGCGAGTTGGGGCCCTAGCACTGTGGTGCATCTTGCTCACACTAGGGGTGGTTGGAGTTGGGGTCTGGCGCACCATGGTGCATCCTGCTCACACTAGGGGTAGCGGAGTTGGGCCCTAGCACTGTGGTGCATCCTGCTCACACTAGGGGTAGCTGAAGTTGGGGCCCTAGCACTGTGGTGCATCCTGCTCACACTAGGGGTAGCTGAAGTTGGGGCCCCAGCACTGTGGTGCATCCTGCTCACATTGAGGGTTGTTGGGTTGGGGCCTGGCGCACCATGGTGCATCCTGCTTCTTCCTGTTTTCCCAGATTCCCAAATCCCTCATGATATTGGCAAACATGCAGCCCTCAAACACACACACACACACACGTGTGCCATACAGAGCTCAACTAACGTCATTCCACCCCTATGCTTCCCACAGCACTGCCATCTTTGGTCACCCAGGTGGCAGTATAGTAGCGAGGGGTGGCATCCCATCCCTGCCTCCCAAAGACAACCAATCCTCCTTCCCTGGCTCCCCAACAACTCAGGTTTGTTCCTGAACTCAGTCGCTGGTGTCGCCAGAGTGGTAGCACGCTACTGTTGCGCCGACAGGCCAGCCACTGTGTAAAGTTCTGAAAGAATAATAAAGTTATCTGCACTCACTGCCAAATCAGCACTCTCCTCCCGTTTAATTGGTTCAAGTTTCCTTGACAGAAAAATGTTTCTAACCGTTAGCCTTTGCACAACTGCATTTGTTGAAGATTGTGATACTTTTTCAATCAATCAAAATAAGCGTATTTAAAGCACAGGAAGAAGACAAGGCCACTGTGTGTAAGCTCAGTTACAATGGTGTCCCAGATTTTACTGGACCAACATGGATACTGTATGTACATGTTACAGTACACTAGCTTTTAGATAAGCGCATAGTCGTTTTACAGCCAAGGGTGTGGCCGTGACAAACGGAGAGGACATCATCGTAACAAAAAACAGGAGGACAAGATGAAGTCTGACACAAAAAGATCCTATTTTTATGCAAAGATTCTCAATAGTAAAGAATTAGGGGGGGCATAACTGCAAAGAAGTTTTGAAAGATACAAAGAAACTGTGTCAAATATGATCTTCCTGGACCTAAGTCTCCACCACTCATTCACACTAGTGGGATTAGGGCCGGAGGCACTAGGACCCATCGGGAGCAAACTTTTTTGCTGGAGGGTCGGCGCGAGAGATGGCGCCCGCGAGACACTGGCGCCGCTGAGCTGCGGCTCGGCGGTAACGACCTTCTCGGCCGACCCTCCAACGCCTCAGTTCCTTTTTCCCTTGGTCGAGTGCGGCCTTCAGTATCTGACGTCGCTCGTCTGTCGAGGAGTCAAACTTCAAACTAAGCTTAGTTTTTCAGTTTGTTTTTGTAACTGATATCCACGATAGTAGTATCGCAATTTTATTCTATTTGAAATTTTTCTAATATCTTAAATTTAACTTACTTGAAGAAGTCTCGGCCTACTTGTCGAGTCAACCATGAGCAGAGTCAGGTGGCCGGTAGGAGACTTCGTGTAAGCTATTCAGTCAGCCGGGCTGGGTCGATCAACCTCCTTCTCAGAAACTCAAGCGGGGTTCCGACAGCGGTCAGTCCGATGCCGAGGGATGGCGGTCCCCGTCAGGCATAAAAATAAGCGATGCTTTCGCAGGCCGTTCGGCCTCGGCTCTTCTTGATACAGGTCAAAGAAGGCATCTCTCGGTGCCCTCTGATATGTCTCTTGCGTCGGCGGTCGGTTATCATTGCTAGTTGCGGTCTCCTTCTTGAGTCGCCAACTTCTGGTATCGTCGTCCCTCGACATGAGCCCTCCCGCCTATAGGTAGGGCTCCAGATGAGCAGTTTCATCAGTGGGCGCTCTTATGGGCGATGGGCTCGGAGGTTGGTTCTTCTGCCTGGCTCGGTTGCCTCGGGCCCTCGGGCCCCTCCGGCGATCAGGTAGTGAGGTTGGACCTTCCTAGTGTATGGCGCCTTCTTGGTGCCTGCGACTCCGATGTAAGTGTTCCCCCCCCTCATGGCTGCGGCGCGAGGCCACACGATGCCCTTATCTCCTAGTTTTGTTTCCTCCTCTTGCTTTCCAGGTTCCTGGGGCTTTCCGGCGCCTTCTGCGGAGTCTGTTGGCTTAGCCGAGGCGCCATTTTGGTGCCGGTGGGTCTTGGAGCCGTCCGCGGCGCTGTTGGATCTAGCGGCGCGCCAGCGGCGCCGCTGGGCTCAGCGCGCGCCGTAATGCGCGCCAGTCGGCCAGCGGCGCCGTGGCGCCGACGGCGCACGTGTGGCGCCGTCGGCTGATGGCGCCCGTCGGCCCCCGGTGGCGCGGTATGCGGCGCCGTCGGCTTGGCGGCGCCGTGTCTCGCGCACGCTTCGATGATGCCATATGCCAGCGCGGTTCGCGGCGCCGCCTGGGGGTTTTGCGGTGCCGCTTGCGGGGCCGCGTGCCTCTTTGGCGCCGTGTGCCTCCTTGGTGCCGTCTTCGGCCCGCTTTGCCGTCTCGGCGCCGGGGGTCCTCGGGGACTCTCCTTGTTTTTCTGATATTTCCTCCTCTCCTAATTTTCATTCCTTTCCTGTCCAAACAGTCCTTTCTGGACCATCAGGAGATGATGTTGAGCCTGACCCAGACCTTCGGTTGGGTGATGAAGTGGAGGAAACAGGATCTTTCTTTGCTACAGAGCCTGTGGTCGAGGACCTGTCCTTTAAGTCTCTGTTGAAGAACCTGAGATCCACTCTTTCTCTCCAGACTACAGACATCGATCCTGGGAAGATATTAAGACTCCAGTACCTTCATGCTTCGGAGATCCCTACGTTTGACTCCTCCGATCCAGCCTTCCTTGAGCGCTGTCTCAAATGGTATAGAATAATCCTGCTCTTAATCATTCAGTGGCTAAATCCATTGATAAGAAGTATTCAGCTCCCAAGGATCGTCCTATTTTTGGCATCCCAAGCATTTGCGGATCCTATTGTAGTCCTGGCAGAGAATGACAAGGTTCTTCCTCAAACTACTTCAGCTCGACCTATTAACAAAGAGTCTCGTAAGATTGATACATTAGGTAGAAAGTCTTTGCTGCCTCCACTCTAAGTATCGTACTCTTTGATGGCACCTATCTTTGCCCTCAGGTGGAGCAAGCCTTAGAAGCCTCCTAAAAGACTAGATCGGCCATTAAATTGGCCAGAACCTCCGCCTGCCCCTCTCGCGGGCATCAGACAGGCGTCAGTTTCTTGGTAATCCAGTCCTTTCGAGGCAGAAGCAGGGAAGCTTCCATAAAGCCAACCTGCCCAACCTCAGAAGAGCGCAGCAAGCGCGGGGCCTAAAGCCCCCAGCGCCACCTTATGAGTTGTTGGCCCAAGTTCCATCCACACTGCCCGAGATGGAACTTTCTCCTCCGGTGGGAGGTCGTCTGATGTACTTCTGCAACGAGTGGAAGTCCATAACTTCAGACAAATGGGTCCTTCGGATAATTCGCGAGGGTTACTCTCTCAATTCCCCCCCCCAAATTGTCCTCCCAGACGACAACCCAGGTTGTCGGCTTCTCAGTCAGACCTCCTCACCACCGAGATCGAGGGCCTTCTGAACAACAGGGCAATAGAACTGGTGCCCCTTCCTGCGAACACAGAGTTCTACTCCCATTTCTTTCTGGTTCAAAGAAAACTGGGGATGCCCCATTCTAGACCTCAAAAGCTGAACAAATTCCTCCCCAGGGAGAAATTCAAAATGATTTCCCTATGTGCCCTGTTACCCTTGCTGCATCAGGACGACTGGCTGGCCTCTCTGGATATGCAGGATGGGTACCAGCATATCCCCGTCCACCCGACCCACCGCAAGTTCCTCAGGTTTGTAGCTTTGGGTCAGCATTATCAGTTCAGAGTCCTGCCTTTTGGGCTATCCCCGCGCCCTAGCAGTTTTACAAAGTGTTGTGCAGTTCTCGCGGGCGCATCTCAGGAAAAGCGGACTCCGAGTCTTTCCCTACCTGGACGATTGGCTTCTAGCAAGCCCCGTCCAGCCAAAGAACTTTGGAAACGTGCAAGCGACTTCTAAATCTTCCTCACGTCCATGGGAGCTCTGCTGAATCTGAAAAAATCCAACTGCAGCCCTCCCAGAGGCTCCTTTTCTGGGGCGCCTTCTAGTCACCTCTTCATGAAGGCTTTCCTTCCAGAGGACAGAAGACTCGACACCCTGGATGGCCCGTTACATCGGGAGAACCAATCGGTTACAGCTCTCTCGATGCAACACATGTTGGGTCTCATGGCGTCCTCGGTGTTCTCTGTACCCCTGGCCCGGTTGCACATGAGAACCACCCAATGGATGCTCTCCACTCAGTGGTCTCCGACCTCTCACCCCCAGTCTTATCCCATCAAGGTGACGCAACCCCTTCGAAGGTCTCTCACCTGGTGGTCTCAAGAGAGCAATCTCCTCAAAGGGTTCCCCTTTGCTCTTCCGGACCATCAGATCTCCATCACCACAGGCGCATCGCTAATGGGATGGGGAGCTCACTGTCTCTCCTCCACACTCAAGGTGTATGGACTCCGTTGAATCTCATCTCCACATAAATGTCTTGGAGGTGAGGCGGTCCTCTATGCGATCCAAGCTCTGAAGGATGTCCTTTGTCACAAGAACATTCTCCTTCAAGCGGACAGCAAAGCTGTGATGTATTACATCAACAAGCAGGCGGTGCTCACTCTTATCCCCTTTGCAGGAAGCAATGAGGGTATGGGAGTGGTGCTTGGAGCACAAGTCCACTTCCTTGCAAGTCAGTCTCTTGACCCAGGGTTCGTTGGTCCATCCCAACCTGAAATCACTTCACCTTCATGCTTGGCTCCTGAAGAGATAGAAGTGAATCGGTTCAACGTCTCCCGTAGAGTCTCGAGCATCCTTCTGGCTGCTTTCGAGGGAGCCAATACCGCAAACATCATCCAAATGGAGCGTTTTCTCTCTGGTGTGCAAAGTCCTCTTGGAACCCCTTTTCCTGTCCTCCTGACAAGGTTCTGGAGTATCTTTTGGACCTATCTAACTCAGGTCTTCAGTACTCCACAGTTAAAGTTCACCTTAGTGCCATCTCAGCGTTCCATGAGCTGGTTTCATCCCTGACTCTGGCTCAGTTACCTATGGTGAAGAGATTTCTTAGAGTTTTTCATACCAGACCCCTGTTAAGCGTCCAGTTGCAGCCTGGGACATTAACCTGGTGCTGGACATGCTCACCTCAGAAGCCTTCGAACCCCTAGCTACCTGTGAGCTAAAATTTCTTACCTGGAAGACTGCCTTCCTGGGGGCCATTACCTCAGCCCGCAGAGTCTCTGAGATACATGCCCTGGTTACAGACCCTCCGTATACTGTCTTCCATAAAGACAAAGTAGTTCTCCATACTCATCCAAAATTTCTTCCCAAGGTTGTGTCAGAATTCCATCTAAACCAACCTCTGGTACTTCCGCTTACCAGCTAATTTCCAAAATGAAGAGCAGAGCTCTTCATTCCTTGGATGTTAAGAGAGCCTTGCGGTTCTATTTGGACAGAACCCAGGATGTTCAAGACTCAACAACTCTTTGTTTCTTTCAGCGACACCCGGCTGGGTCAACCTGTCGCTATCAGATGCATCTCCTCATGGTTAGTGCATGCCTTGACATTGCTACTCCATGGCTCAGGTTAAATTAGAAGGTAGAGTGTACACTCACTCTACTAGAGGCGGTCATGGCATCCCTGGCGGAAATTAGCAATGTTCCAATTGCAGATATCTGCAACGCCGCCACCTGGAGCTCAGTGCATACCGCCGTTGGCACTATGCACTGGGCGTTCATGCCAGGCGACATTCCGCGTGGCAGAACCATCCTTAATGGGCTTCTACCTTGAACATGTGAGCTCTGGCTCTCCTGCCGCCCTTTTGGGATTATCAGCTTGGTACTCTCCCACTAGTGTGAATGAGTGGTGGAGACTTAGGTCCAGGAAGATAGGAAAATTACGTGCTACCGTGAATTCTTGATCTTCTTGGACAGTCTCCACCCACTCATTCACGCCCACCCTCCATCCCCCGAGCTCACCGCTGTGTTGGTCTTCACTGCCTCAAATCTTTAGGCTGTGAGGACTTCTTTACTGACCCTTCTTACGGCGTCGTGCGGACTATCTTATGTCCGTGTTTTTAATATTACAGTTACTCTTTCACGTTAGTTGCTGCACCTCCTTGGTAAAAAAGGTACTGAGGCGGTTGGAGGGTGAGGCGCCGAGAGAAAGGTCGTTACCGCTCGAGCGCGTAGCGGCGCCGTGTCTCAGCGGACGCCATCTCTCGCGCCGACCCTCCAGCAAAAAGTTTGCTCCGATGGGTCCTAATCCCACTAGTGTGAATGAGTGGTGGAGACTAGTCCAAGAAGATCAAGAATTACGGTAGGTACGTAATTTTCCTTTTTTAAAAATTCACTTGTTCCTCAAAAACCACCGAGTGTTCCTAGGTTCTAGTTCCTCCACATATAGGCCAGTATTTGGATACAACAGTTTCTGCACTTATTTATTAAAGAACAGTTTGTGAACCACCACTCTCAACAGCAACAAAAAACAAAGAAAAAAACACTCTCTCTGAGATTGATTTACTGTGCTTCAGCAGGATACAGTCCTGAACAGCAAAGGTGCTGAACACAAGGTGGAGAACTAAAAATTTTTTTTTTTAAATAGATTCAAATGGAAACTTTTCTATTGGTGCAAACGGTATCAATATTTATTCAGTAACAGTTTTCCACGCATCCAGTTTGTCATATTTTTCCATGCAAAATTCATTTCTTTTTAACATCAGGCGTGTAGTCAAAGAACAAGTCTCCAGAAAACAGCATATAGGGATCCTGCACATACAGCCGTCTGCTATAAACTAAGACGCACCATGCCGACACCAGACCGCACATAACCACACCACACCCTAACATTCAGACATCATACCTCAACGTTTTCCTCAAAGAGGTATGACATCGAGACTTTAGGGCATGGCATGGTTACGTGCAGTCCTGTGCTGGCATGGTGTGTCCGTAGCTATAGCAGTGGTTTAGTTTTCTTGCAAAGTAAGTCACAGAGCTGAAATACAATGGTTTGATGGCTGTGTGCGGATTCCTGTATGCCATTTTCTGGAGTAGTAGAGATGGGTGGTGAATCGCCAGGTACCTTGGGTAGTAGGAGGAATAGGAAATATCTATAAATGCAGCATATTTCTTGGTTCCTGCTTATAAACTTGGGGTGTGGTGGGATGGACCTGATGGCCCTGGAGTCCCTTCAGACCTTAAGTCACTACGTTACTATTAAAAAAGCCAACACAAACGGAGGCACATTTTGTTGGAATTATCTTCTATTCGATATATGAGAACTGACTCGACATCTACTGGTCCAGTTCATGCTCTGCCTTTATCACAGCTGGCTGGGAATTGCCTCCGTTTCTGTCATTCATGGTTTCGCTTCACATTTTTTGTGTATTGTAAATTTACCATGTCCTGCTGCCAACCGTTCCAGGCCCCGTTTGAAAATAGCTTTTTATAGTTTTTTTTCCCCTAGATGATAATTTTGAGAAAAAAACATAATTGTTCCCCTAAACAAACCCGTCCATACCAGTAATCGCACCCAAATAGCCTGAGCTGTTGCGCTGCCCATCCCGCTGCCCAGGTGGGGCAGTGAGGGGCGCGCCGAACCTGACTGGCCACCACATTAGTGCAGGGCTCGAGTCAGGGCATTAGAGTACGACACACTGCAGTTTGCTCCATTTCAGCTCACCTTGAATCCCATTTGTTAGCAGCCGCTGTCGAGTGAATTCTGTGATAACAGCACATCTGTCAGTAGAAAAAAAAAAAAATGCAGTTAACGCATGAAATGGTCACTTCTTTCCCACTACACCCACATTGCTCAGAGTCATAACCGTACGCTTACCAAAATATAATCATCTGGACACCACACTCTGAATACTAGAACCCCCAAAGTTTTCCTTAGTTCCCCATTCCCTAGCAGGGAATCACACCCTCTGGTCTGTCAAGTAAGGGGAGCGGCGGCCAGTTGGACTCATGGGATACCGGTGTTCCTGTGCCACGCTGCTATGCTAGGAGGCTTCCTTTAACCATTTCGCCCATCCCCTAGGACGCAGATGGCAAGGGCTCCATGGCATGCCATGTTCATACAAATGTTGGCTGCACTGCGGAGTCCAGCTGCATCCTCTGTCCTGCAGGCGCCTCAGGTGGCAGTACCACAGTGCAAAATCCTGCCCTCCCTTCCTGGGGGGGTGGGCACATCCTGAGACATGCAATTCTCCTCCTACCCCAGTCGGAGTTACAAGTGATAACCCTACCACTGCACCAACTGGCAGACATCCAGCGATCGGGACATGGACCCAGGACCTCGCTCAACTCAAATCCATGGCATGAAGGGTAGGACAGTTTAAATTCTGAGTGGTATCTATTGTGTGTGTGTGTGTTGGGGGGATAAGGAGGCAACCCCTAATAAACAAGAACCATAAAACATCTCCAAGAACTAGGGACTTCAGTCCCCCTCCCGAGATGCCCCAGGACTAAGAGGAGCTGGACAGCCGCATCTGAATGCAGGTGTAGCTAGGTGGTCAGTAGTAACTAAGAAAACTGTATGCCAGGGTCACCTTCTTGTTCTGTGAGGCTTACAGTACTTCCAGAGAACTCCATCCTACCACAGTAGCGTACTCCTTGATGTCCCCTAGGTGAGAAATCTAGGTGCCTAGAGTGATGGTGTAGCTGGCTGGAGCCCAGAGTGGCCAGAGGGCAGCAAATAAATTAATTAGCCCAGTCACTGCCTGTTTTCCCTCTTTAAAACACCCACCCACTAGAGTATACTTGAAGCCAAAGGTGCTAGCAAAGCCTGCTCTCCCTCCCGTTCGCACCTGGGTTCCCACAGCACTGTAGCTGAATGCTCCCCTCAGGAGGAGAGTGCCCTGTGGGACCCTCAAACTAACCTCCCCACCTGCACTCTAGTGAGCCGAGTTTGGGGCGTGAACCCTGGCTACTAGCAATGGATGCTGAAAACCAGCGCAGCCGGCACCTGCCATAAAGGCTCAGTGTTTTTACACTATACCTTCGGCTAACAACTGCAGACGGGACTACCAGCAATGCTGCAGCTGCGCCAGTGGGCCACCTCCATGTCACTACAGCTACTTCATATGGGCGCACGTCAAAACAGTGACTTTATAATACCAAGGGCAATAACAGCACTACATCAGTACAGCGACGAATAATAACGGCAACCGCAACCATCACGCATGGAGTTGGAAATCATATGCCAGACCCCTGAGATATCTGCTACACATCTCATACTCCCTTACAACCCGTTATTCTACAGACCTTCTCGCTCCTCTTTCCATAACCGTAGGCGAGTTCCCCACCATGCCACACCTATTTAACCGCTACTCCACAGGTGTGCACACTCCCTCACTTACTATTCATGCTGTGCCCTGGCCCCCCCCATCTCTAGGATTCCAAGTCACACCTGGATAGTAGAGATATCAGCTACCTGTAGTCGCTCATTCCTACCATGCACTGTTATGTGGCGGTTGCTATTAACACAATCGCCCATCTGGGGTCGCTCATTTGTGTTCGCTATTTAATCCTTGCTATTACGTGATACCTCACAGTCTAACTCAGCTAATAACAGACAAAGGTAACATGTGAACTCTACGTCTTGTACCATATATGTTGTCCACAATGCTCCAGGTAATTTTGGTGGGCAAATGTAATTTACTCCCCCCCCCCCCTCACCTGGTTGGCCCCCTTCTGTCACTGTGGCTCCCCCAACCCCATCACCCACTGTCTACTGTGAGGGTCCACCTGTTCCTCCACAGCTTCCCCAAGCCCCTCTGGATGGCATGCTTGGTGTGGTGATCCTATACCCAATAGGCAGTGTGGGGTCTGCGAGAACCATGGGGCTTCATCCTGCTGCCGTCAGTTTTTCAGTGTTCTGTTTCCCCAACCCATGGGAAGCGACAGCTTGATGTTCTCACGCGTCATTGGACATACTGGCATCTTCCGTCAGGGCGTCCCCACACCAGAACTGCTGCTCCTGGCCACACCACCACCCATGGTCATGTAGGTGGAGGCACTGCGGCGAAACAGGATGCCCTCCCTCCCTCCCGGCCGAAGGACAGCATCCATTGTGACGCTCTATCCTCCCTCCCCCAAAACCCCTGAGCAGCCCAGATTCATTCCTGAACTAGAGTCGCCAGCGTGGCAGCAGGTGAGGCATGAATGCCTCAGCCCTCTGCGGCACCAGGCTGGTTGTATTCCCCACTTTTTAAATTAGGAAAGCAAAATTAACTGTTGGCGAGTAAAATGCATCAAATCTGAAAGAGAAATTCTCCCGTTAAAGCAAACAATAGTGCTACCAAGCACTCGTTCAGTGGGTACAGAGCATTTTCAGGTGTGTTTTAAAAGTATTTCCTTAACTGAGCAAATTAAGGCTGGTACTCACCTTATCTGGAGCAGTGGTTGGCCACAACGTAATATGAAGAGCTTGAATTTTGCACTAATCTGGTATTCAAACATCACAAATTATGGGCAAAGCTGGCTCCATAGCACTGAACAAGGGTGTATCACACTGGCACACTGGCCACCTGGGTTCCCACCCCAAGCCTGGTACAAATGCCAGCAGGGAAGAATTTAGAACGTCCAGACGCGCGCCCCCCCCCCCCCGTGTGGGAGGCTTCGCTCCACTCTGATAGAACTCCTGGTGGTGGCGTTGCAGAGGTGTTCCTGGCAGCATGGGTGACAACATGCTGCTGAGTATCCCTGCCTGCAGGCTGTTGCTGAATGTAAGTGTGGTAGAGCTGCATGGAGGCGATATACCAGCATGTGAATGTCAAATGTTTCACTGAACTGCCAGTTAACGAGTGTGAAGACCAACTACCCCACACGAGAAGGCCTCCATGAGTATGCAAATTTGATTTACTTGATCCGCCTTGCTCCCACTCAATAGTCAGGGTCACCACAGCTGTGACCTTTCTCCAGCTGCAGACAGCGTGCAGTTACCTTCACATCAGACACAATGCTGCTCCTTTATCAGCCACAGGGATATGTAAATGCTAGGGATCCATGGACTCCCACCCTTTGCAAAAGCCACATGCCTAACTTCGTGCCGATCCTGATGTGTGATTCTCTGACTCCGCTAATCCTGGTCTCCCAAAGCGGAAGCACAGTACACGGTTATAGCACCAATGACCCACCGAACATAGCAATTCAATATATTGATGAAGTCAATATTTAGAGCAGAAAGCAGCTGCAGTCTGCTCTAGCCCCCAGAGCAAGCAGTGTCAGGAATTTCAGGGCATGGGACTTTTTTTTTTTTTTGTGGTCTATTTTTGTCTTTTATCCCTCCATTCTCCCAGGGCCTACTGCCTCAGTTCTTCACTCACACAGACACCACAAAGAGTTTCTGTCTGCTCCCATCCAGATACTGCTTTGGCTCTTGTGGCACCCTTGTGGCCCCTTCCCCACACCCAGCACTGGAGCCTACCTCTCCCACCAGGGTCTAGTGTAGGGCATGGCAGTGGTTGGCGAGCATGTCTGGTGGTCACTGAGAGGAATGGTTGTTCTGGCATCATCCTGCTTGCAGTCTCCCTTCTTTCTCCCCGCAACGCCCCACCACCGGACACAAAACCCACCCTCGCCATAGATGAGGTGTGGCAGGAGTGGCAGAATGCATGCTCTGCAGTCGCCACAGGAGACGCTGGTGTGGCTGGACAAGCTGATCATGTCCACCGGCCAGGTATGTTTGGGTTCTTATTTCAGCCCTTAAGTTGCAAACTAACAGCCTGTGCTTCAGCAGTTCAATCACTGGCTGGCTTAGTGGGCTACCGAGGCATTTTACTGGGCTAGCATGAATGGATTGGCAGGTTATTTAATATCTTCATTTCTGATTTGACATCTCAACTTGAGTGCTTGACTCTGAAATATGCAGATGATACTAAACTTTGTGTCCCTTGTACTTTAGAAGACCATATTCAATTCCAAAAGAACTGGCTAAATTTGTATCGTGGACTAAAGAATGAGACAGGTTACCTAATAAAGAAGTGCAAAGTGATGCACACAGGTAGATTGAATAATAACTATGATTATTATATCGAGGGTCAAAAGTTAGAGGTGACCAATTTTCAGACCGACTTAGGGGTCTCTATAACAAATAAATTAAGCTCCAAACAGCAGGTCACCAAGGTTATTAGCACTGCAAACAGAGTCACAAGGTCCATTAGGAAAATAAAACATCGAGATCAAGCGAGGTTATGATGCCCTTGTACAGATCATCTGTACAGCCACACTTGGAATATCCATCCCAGGTCTGGAATCCTTACAGAATTTGTGATAAGAATAGAATGAAGAGGGTAAACGCAGATGCATCAAAACTGTTGTGAGTTTACAAGAAGTACCATATGGAAATCGGCTCACTTTACTTCATTTAATGTCTTTAGAAACCATAGAAATCGTGGAGACTCGTTATTGATGTAGGACATAATTCAGGCTCTTGAGCTTGGTACCAAGTTCAAAAATACTCGTCACGCAATCAGGGGGCATCCACTACAGATTTGTGGGGATAGATTTCGAACTCAGGCCCGAAAATATTTTTATACTACAAGAATAGTGAACGCTTACATATTATCACTGACAAAAGCCGGACTGAGTTTGTGTAGACTTGATATATATGTGTGTGTATGTGTATATATATCTACATATAGGATGGTACTTCACTGAGGTATTACTGAACTGCATGGAACTTTTATGGGCTTTTAGCCTTTTCAGTCCCATCACTTCCATAGTATAGCATGATAACCCTGTAATGCCTAGAGGTCTGTAAATTAACCCCAGAATTTCTCTAGCAAATGTAATCGTACAGTTTCAATAACAACTGGCTAACTGCACATCTGCATGTCAAAAGGAATGCTGAAACAGAGGTTTACGTACGTTAGGTCTCTGTTGAACTCCTGCACAGGATTATAAAAGACTTCATTTGTGCTTCCGAAGAGTATTCTTGCGCTCCCCTCTGTCACTACAGTCTCTCCACTCTCCAGTTCGGGGGGCACATAGGTTGCAGCGCATGTTGTGGGGTCGGCTTTCTGGTTTTGGTCTGTACCATCGATTTTCGACTCCTGTAGCTGATCGGGCTGGGTCATTCCCCCATTCTCTGTCTCCATGGACGTCACTGGATGAACTCTTCGAACCAGTGGGAAACTGGTGTGTGGCAGCTTCCCTGCTAGTAACACCAGACGCTTTAATAAAATTGCCCTGGAGCTCAGCAAAGAAAAGGATAAGGAGTGTGCCAGAAAATCCCACCTAGTGTTCATAGACAATCTCCAAAAACTGAGCACTGAACCAAGAGAAACCTAGAAAAAAAAAAAAGAAAAAATGAAGAACGATTCTTAAAGTGTGGGGCTGCTCCCAATTAGCACTCTGTGCAAAATGTTTGTTTTGAGTTTTATTTTGCTACCATTTACTCAGGGGCCAAAACTGGGGCTGGACCACTTGCCAAATGCTGGTAGATTTTGTATCAGGCTAGAAAACTTTCCTTCAACTAACCCTACTGGCTTGTACTGAGAAGGCAAAATTTCAATAAGTACACCAGCTCAGCTAGTGAAAAACTCTGTGGGACCAGTGGATTTTCCCCAGTCACTAGCCCTGCTGGCTAATGACTGCAAAGGTTAAAAGCAGTATAGCAGATTGTATCAGACTGATTCTGCTGACTTCCAGACTGACATTTTCTGTAACGACAGATCCCAGAATTCCCTGTTGCTGACAGAGCAGGGCTGCAGCAGTGGGACAGTCAACAGACTGCAGTGCATGTTATAGATTGTACAAGCTCAGATAACATATTTGCCAGTCCTGCTGTTCTCCTAGGGTTACGACAGTCCTCTGTGATTGTACTTAGCCCAGGGAGAGCTGTGGTACCTGCAAACAAAAGATCAGAGCCAATAAAAATTCTAACATGCACCTCTGCACACACACACACATCTTCTGGGAATGCCCTAAATTGCACTCCTATTGGAGGGGCGTAATCCAAGAAATCAAAGCTATTTTCAGGTTGTCCTGGGAAATGAACCCCTTCATTGATTTTATGGGAATCCTTCAGAGGAAATGGTTGGGGCAGATCACCCTGAAACTTATCCTCCTCTCACCTGTGGCTACTAAAAAGCAATAACATGGCTCTTGCATACAGACAAGGTTCCCACCCTAGAGTCCTGGGCCGAAAATCATGTCTTGAAATATATACCATGGAACAAATAGCACACATTCTCCAACAGACTACCCACCTTCAATATACGGTAGCATAAGTGGGTAATACACCAGTCGACTGTGGATGCCAACCTTGTCCCAAAAATCTAGGTAGCCCCATCCCACCCTCTCTATTCTAAGTCTCTTTTGCCAACTTTCTCTTCTCTCTTCCTCTACTTAACACTATCTGCCTTTTGCTACTGGGTGTAACCTGAAGCACCATCTTGGAGTTCTAACTGTTGATGCTGTCATCTGCCAAGCACAGCCTCGACTACAAGCGCTCAGAGGCTCAGCGAACCATCTTACGGACAGTCATGGATCAATAGCCTGATCCTTGAAGGTTCCCTACATACAGACATTGGACAACTGCAGTGTGCAATCTAAGCCCCAGTTCTCCTCTGCATACCATCCCTCTGTAGTGCCTTTAGTATTACGAATCTGATTTGGAAACATGTTTACTCCAAGATGGTGCTCCCAACAATATTCTTAATACAAATTAGATTGTATTGTTAAAGGAATGCTTTGTACAGACTCTCATGTACCTATATACGTTACTACCTGTGTTTTTTATTGTAGTCCTCCTTTATAATAAAGATAATAAAAACTCCAACATGCACTGTCGCCACCTGCAGAATACCCCTGTATACCATGATGTCTGTGATACCAATCTCTGTCCTGGTTAAGTTACTGTATGTATAGAAGGCTTTGTCCTGGGGTTCACCCTGTACACAGTTTTTATGTTTAGGTTCCTATCCATCCCCAAGGTCATTAGCAGCCATACAGAGATAAAAGTGTTTAAATTGCTCCCTCACTCTCCTCAGGCAAGCCCACTATCCTCCCATACAGAGTGATGAACTGGTCTTCACAGTTTCCTGCCTGCACTTTACAGTGAAATTAAAGTTGTCATGGCACCAAGCACTTTAAGAGTAGTTTACTTTACTCCCGTTGGTTGCCTTATCCTCCATCGTATTAATTGGGTCCGTAGCTGGAGTGGGTTTGACTCCACCTTTTGATCTGTGGCCCAAACAGTTCTTAGTAGGGACTGCAATGGAGGTTCTTCGCCACTTTCCAAGGGTTGCTGGAATCCGCTGCTGCTCTGCGGTTTCTGTGATGCAGTCACAATGGTTCCTTTTGGCAACCCATGCTACTGAAACTTTAACTGGTATAAATCAGGAATGATACCTTTCAAATGAGTCAAAGCTATCCAACTGTCAACTTTAAATTAATTTTTTCAACTTCTAAGATTAAATGTTTGAGCCCTCCTATGGGAAGCTAAAAAAAAGTCACAGTCGCTGGTCTCCAGCACCCGTAAAGCCAAGTTCTATTCTGTTCAGGCACTGCTGGCAGAAGGAAGGGTGTATCTCACAGCAGTAACCGAGACCTAGGCCACACTATGACTGGCACCTCTCGATCCCTAGATGTACACTATGCAGAAGGGACAGGGCAGCAAGGAAAGGGGGGGTGGCAGTTAATATCAATAAGGGTGTAACATATGCAGGTAAAAGTCAGAGGAGGAGAAGGTGGAAGTATTGTGAGTTCAGTTATGGTCCAATCAAGGGAGAAAGGTGAGGTTGGGGTTTACAGACCACCCAACCAGGATGATAAAAGGGACAGGGAACTGAGCTGACAAATATTGGAAGTTGAAGGAAAAGCACAGGTGGTAAAATTGGGGGACTTCAACCTGCCCAAGGTAGACTGGAGTGTACCAGCCACAACATGTGCCATATGCCAGGAGTCAGGTGATCCTAGAAGTGTTGCAGAGTGGGTTCCTGACTCAGAGCACCACAGAACTAACCAGGGAGGGGGCATTCCTTGATCTAGTGCTCATGAATGGGGAGCACGTACAAGAAATAATGGAGCCCGTGAGTGGAAGGACTGCAGCACAGTGCAGTTCCGATTGGATAAGGCAGAAAAACACATCCCCACTAAGACCAAAATCCTGGATTTTAGGACAGTGGGTTTCAGGAAAGATGGGCGAGGCACTAAGCAGGCACCTGGCAGCGCCAGAGCAGAAATGTGGGTGGACCAAAGGTGGTCCATCATTAAGAAAGGACTAAGGGTCAACACAGAGGAGTGCATTAAGCTCAGCGGGAAAAACTCAAAGACCAAAGCACCCAGCTGGTTCAGTTCTCAGGTCGCCCAGGCAGGAAGGGAAAAGAGGTTAGTCTACAGTAAATTCAGAAAGACCAAGAGAAAGGTGGATAGGTAAAACTACCTAAGATTGGCTAGTGTGGCACGTAAGGTAGTCTGGCGGGTGAAGGCACAAAAGGAACTGCAGATAGCAGAAGGAATAAAGACGGGGGAGAAGACCTTTTTTCGCTATACAAGCAAGAAAAGAGACAAGAAGGTCTGAATTGTTGGACTTCAGAAAGGGGAAGAGTGGGTGAAGAACGAGGGAAAGGCAGAGATACTGAACGAATATTTCTGTTCCATCTTCACCAAGGGGAAAGACGGACTGCTGCCTATAGTGGGGAAAAGAGGAGTGGGAGGGAGCACAGATGTACAGATAGAGGAGGATAGCGAGATGGAGGAGCTGCTAGCATTGAAGGTGGATAAATCACCAGGCCGGATGGCACACACCCAAGGATACTAGGAACTGGCAGAGGAGCTTGCAGGCCACTGGTGGGCCTGTTCACTGTAGTCGGGCATGATACCACAGGACTGGAGAATGGCACAGATGGTGCCCCTCCACAAGAGCAGTCCTAAGGATGACCCATACAGACCAGTCTGTCTGACCTCAATTGCATGCCAGCTCATGGAGACCATACTTAGGAAAGGTTGATAGAGTATCTAGAAGAGTATGGTCTCCAGGATGCAAGGCAGCATGGGTTTATGGGAGGAGAGTGTGTCAACGAATCTGATGAACTTCTTTGACTGAGTCACTGAGGCAGTAGGCAGGCCCAGCGGTGGTCATTCTTCATCTAGACTTCAGCAAGGCCTCCGACTCTGTACCCACAAGAGGATGATTAGGAAGTTGGCAGATCTGGGGTTGGGAAAGGCATGACGACCAGATAGGCAGAAAACTGGCTGAGCATAAAAAGCCGGGGAGGGGTGATGGGAGAGTTATCTAGCACCAAGGAGATCAGTGGGTCCTGCAGAGCTCAGTGCTGGGACTGGTGTTGTTCAGTGTCTTCATCAATGATATTGGGGATGGCATTAAGGGCAAAATGTGCCTCTTTGCTGACATCATTAACCTCTGTGGCAGGATGGACACAGCCAGTGGGATACAGGACCTACAGAATGATCTGAAAAAGGTTGAGAGGTGGTCCGGATCTGGCAGATTGGCTTCAATGCCAAGAACTACAAAGTTATGCACACTAGAACCAAGATTCCCAGAATGGAAGACTACCTGGGAGGGTGCAGATGTCTGCAACAGAGGAGGAGAAAGCTTGGGAGTGATGATCACCACCTGAAGCATGCCACACAGTGCAGGAAAGCAGCAGCAAGGGCAAATAAGATGTTGGGATGCATAGCTAGGGGGATCAGCAGTAGGTGAGAGAGGTTATACTGCCCTTGTACAGGTCAGTGGTGAGGCCACATCTACAGAATGGAGTACAGTACTCGTGCCACACCTCCAAAAGAAGATTATAGTGCTGGAGATGGTCTGAGCAACAGTTCTCAAACTTTGTCATAGTGAGCCTCACCTAAGCCATGGAAAAGATCTTGAGCCTCCCCAAAATACTGAAATATTTTGGGCCTCCCCATAGAAAAATAGCCTACTTTTCACAGGTACATCAGGAATAAATTGAAACCTCTTTGCATAGCTGGCTCTCATGGAAGCTTATTGTACCCCCCCTCAACAGGACAACCTACTTGCTCCAATATTTTGACTCTCGAACCATTGTTGCCCTTACTGCCATACCTTCATGGATCAGATTGCTTTCTGTTTGCCGTCTAACTGGAATAACCTTCCTGATTACCTCTGCCTCTCCCCTGCTCTTAAGCAACTTCTCAGGGATCATTTGCTCCCTCCTGCTCTCATTCCTAGTACCTGTATGGTTAACTCTTGTAAGTGGACAGCTCTGCTGCCAGTCTAATTGATCAATTGTTCTTCGTATTGTTAGTTTATTGTTCATAATTTGTTTGCACTTGCATTCATGTTGTATTGCCTGAGTGTTTTGCAGTTGACAGTTTGAATTGTATTCTCTCACTGCCCTTCCTTGGTACACCTGAAATAAGCCATGGCTCAGTGTACAGTACCTCCCCTGGTCACAGACTTGTGAAAAAATAGATAAATTCACCTACTGTTATCCTCTTTCAGTTTGCCTTATCCCTTCACACAAAATCTATAAAGTTCGAAAGTGATATATAATACTTTTTCAAGACTTGCTTGAGCCTCCCCTGGAACAGGTTGGGGCCTCCCCAGGGAGGCTGGCCTCACCATCTGAGAACCCCTGGTCTAGAGGAGGGCAATAAAGATGCCTGCAGGTCAGCAGGGTAAAGCATACAAGGAGAGGTTAAGGGTACTGAACACACACTCCCTAGAGGAGAGGAGGGAAGAGAGGAGACATGATTGAGACCTTCAGGTAATGGAAGGGATAAATAAGGTGAGTAAGGAGGGTCTCTTTAGGCTAAGTGGCAGCCGTAACATGAAGCAACACAGTCTTAAGCTGGGGGTTTAGGAGGAAGGTTAGGAAGCACTTCTTCACATAGAGGGCGGTGGCCAGTTGGTATCTACTACCAGATTAGACGGTCTCACTGAGAGGGTTGTGGATGCATGGAACGGCCTTCCGGAGGAGGTTGTGGAGTCAAAAACATTGGTTGAATTCAAGCATGCATGGGACAGCCATAAGGCAATTCTAGGGGTTGGGGGTAGAAAGAAGTAGGCTGTTGGTTAACTAGGATCTGCAGCTTATCCATTAGGTAGGGAAATGGGCAGACTGGGTGGGCCAAGCGGTCCTTATCTGCCATCAAATTCTATGTTTCTATATGTTAAGATAGTGGGCAGCTTCAAGAGAGGCTGGAACAGACATAAAGGGATGGTAAGGGTCATAGGTGGGGCAGATGGAAAGTATAGGAGATGGGGAGACAGGGTCGGTAGCTCAAGCTGTGGACCCTACAATAAGAAGCAGACTAAATAGACCAAATAGCCTTAGTTTGTTGGCTTCTTCTGTATGTACGTTCATATGTATGTTCAGCAACATCACACGCAGCCAAGAACAATTACAACAGTAGCTGTTATCGACTGAGGTGGTTAAGCACAAGGAGATTTAGTGATTAGCTTAAGGTCACATAGTGTGTAACTGGAGGGTCTTCAGGTTTACATGTCTGCACTCCTATCAATAGGCTACTCTGTGGTGGCTGCTGCCTCTCTCCGGCCCCAGTCTTTGTCCTGTGGCAGCTGCCTTCTTCTTGCCTCAGGCTACCCGATACGCCTTCCTCTGTCTAGTGCAGTAGCTGCCTTCCCTTGCCAAAGTCTCCCTGGCGTGGCTACTGTTTACAGGGAGAGTGGGTCCCCCTCGCCTCCCTGCTGCTCAAGTCTACTTGTCGTGGCCCCTGCCTCTTCCCTTGGCACAGTTCCATGTGGTCGTCCCTCCCTCCGCCTCTGGTCTCCGTGTGGTGGCCCGTGACGTTTTCCTATTGCCCCAGTCTCCCAGAAGTGGTCCTAATAATTAGCCCTCCCAAAGTCCCGTGTAATTAGTCCCCAAAAGAAAAGCGCAGCGAGCTTAGTTGGACTTTACCTGCAGATGACGGTGCTGTCTTCCTCCAACACACCTAGCGCGCTTTAATTCCCATAGCCACCCCTGAAGCTATTGCCTCCTCTCCAACACATGGGCGCCATGCTGTCTCCACCGTGACGCCGGCAGGAAAGATGGAGCGCGCATGGGACATTCTGAACCCTGCCCACAAGACAGCGCCAGCCTATCAGAGGCGGAACTTGCAGCAGTAGCAACCACAGCAATAGCAGTTTTGCACGGCACGTTGTGCATGTGGAGTGGGGTCACTATTGAGACTGTGGGTAGGTTAGAGGCAAAAAAAAAAAAAACGTGACTTTGCAGCTGTTTCTCGGTGTTCAGGAAAACGTTTTAAAATGTAATATTCAGCGCAGTTCCTTATATATTAATTGACTTTATGTCCACACATTCTTTATTACTGGGGCACATTTCCATAAAAACCGGATCTCTAAGTCGTGGATTTCCTCTTACAAGCCTACATTTCCTTCCCTAAACTAAAGCAGTGTTACAGGACTTGGTAAAATCTGACCACCGAAAGGGACCAAAATGCTAAAACCTGACCGTCTGGTCCTACCAAATAAGAGGTAACTTCCGCACTCTGCCAGACTACTCAGTCAGTCCGGTTTACTGCTTTGTTCCCTCTCTGGCTGGTCTGGATTCAGCTATGAGGGTATGGGCTATGGGTGAAATCCGGACGGCATGATCCAGAGAAAATTGCTCACAGCAGTAATCTCTCTAGCATCAGTAACTTTTTGTACTTGGGAGCTAGTGCAATTGCCCCGGAGGTGTGCCTTTAAGAGATATTTAATGAGCGTAGGGCCAAGCCAATCAAAAGATAGGAGGGGTGGAACTGAGTGAGAGCTGTTGACTGCTTCAGAATTTTTCAAGAAAAACGAGGGCAAATGCTCCAAAAAAAAGAATCAATAGTATTAAAAAACATGCAAATGTCCAAAGTGGAAATAGAAACAACAGCAACACAAGGTAAAACTCATCGTAAGAAACACCAAATTTGATAAAAGGTGACGTAAGAGCCCTTCTCCAACAGGTGAACCGGAGGAAGAATGGAGCTTATTGATGCTAAAGAACCCATGGAAGAAAGATTACTGCTGTGAGTAATATTTTCTTCTTAACCCAGGACTCCTGTAACATCAGTAATTTTTGCAGACTACCAAGCAGTACCAAGTGGGAGGTGGGCAGAGAACCTACTTAGGAAAGAGGCTCTGCAGAACTGTCCTGCCAAATTTGGCATCAGATCTGGTCTGCACATCCAAACTGTAGTGTTTCACAAAGGTGTGCTAAATTTCCAGGTAGCTGCTTTGCAGACATCCAATAGGGAATGTCCCTTGCTGCTGCAAGCGGGCTGCAGCGCCCTGGTGGAGTGGGCCCTGAGCCCCACTGGAGTTGTTGACCAGCTTTCTCATATCTAATACAAGAGACCAACCAACAAGAAATAGTTCTCTTGGTAGCTGGTCTTCCTCTGTCTACATCCTCGTAGGTGAGGAACAACTGAGTGGAAGAGCCTCTGGATTGTCTAATATGCTCTAGGTAGTGAAGGATGGCTCTTTGACATCCAAGCTGTGGAGCTTTTGCTCACCAGGAGTTGATGGCTCAGTAAAGAAGACAGGCAGAGTAATGGACTGGTTCAAGTGAAAGTCTGAAACCACCTTTGGCAGAAATTTCCTGTTTGTCCTGAGCTCAACTTTATCGTTGTGAGGGATGATGTAATTCGGCTCAGTGCACAGGGCCGTTAGCTCTGAAATCCTCCGGGCAGACATGATGGCTACCAGGAAGACAGTCTTCCAAGTTACAAACTTGATGTGGGCCATGGACATAGGGCAAAAGGTGGATTCATGAGCCCATATATGCAAAGGTTCAGGCTCCAAGGAGGAACAGGCTCCCTGGGTGGAGGCTGGAGGTGCAAAGAGGCCTTTAAAAAACTGTTTAAAAATGTTGTGAGAAAAAAATTATTTCTTCTTTCCCACCGAAAGGTAGGCTGAAATTGCAGCCAGGTGTAGCTTGAGTGAAGATGGTTTCATGCCTGGCGCCGGTAGGTGTACCAGGTAGTCTAGCAGCTGAGGGTCTGAAGCTGATAGGGGTTCAACCTTTTCGCTCCTGCACCAGAGGGAAAACCTTTTCCATTTGGCTGCATAAGTCTTTTTAGTTTTCGTTTTTCTAGCCATCCTCAGTATCTTAAGGACCTGTTCAGAGTACTGTGAGGATGGAAAACACTAACTCCTCAAGAACCAGGCCTTGAGGTGAAGAAAGGGTATGTCTGGGTACTGCACTCCTGTCTGAGGAAGAGCCAGCAAGGAACGAGTTGGAGGCAGGCGAACGGGCCTGTTGCAGGACATTGAGAGAAGGAGAGGGTACCAGGCTTGCCTGGGCCAGTCCAGAGCCACTAGGATCATGGATGCAGGCTGCTGCCTGAGTTTCAGCAAAACCCTGAATATCAGGGGAAAGGGAGGAAATGCGTATAGGAACCTCCCTGACCAGTCCAGGATCAGAGCATCCAGAGGAAGTGCTCCCAGAACTGGGGGCCTGCAACAGTACTGAGGAAGCTGAAAATTAAGAGGCGAGGCAAACAGATCCACATCTGGTGTGCCCCACTGCCTGAACACTGTGACTAGTACTTGCTTGCTCAGTGTCCATTCGCTCTGACCTTGACTGATGCCACTTAGAGCATCCGCCAGAATATTGAGTTTGCCTGGGAGGTGAACAGCTGAGAGGCTGACTCCAAGGGAGAATGCTAGAGACCACAGCTTCCAAATAGAGTATTCCTGATCTGGCACCACCCTGCTTGTTTATGTAGAACACTGCAGTGGTGCTGTCTGTTTGAATTTGAACTGCCTGCTCTTCTATGCTGGGAGCGAAAGCTTTGAGAGCTAGTAAGACTGCTCTGAGTTCCATAAGATTTATGTGCAACTGTGACTCTTCGGGAGTCCAGTTGTCACTTACTGAGGCACTGTCCAAATGAGCTCCCCAGCCCAACAGAGAGGCATCTGTGGTGATCACCTTTGTGGGAAGAGGAGCTTGAAAGGGAACCCCTGCCTGCATATTTGCAGGATCCTTCCACCACAGCAAGTTTTGGAGGAACTGCTCCGACACCGGTATTGACTTTGAAAATTTGTTGCTTCTCTGAGACCAGTGAGCTCTGAGGTAGGCTTGCAGGAGTCTCATCCTGTACCTGACCCCTGGAACTACTGCAGTCATAGAGGCCATATGTCCCAAAAGTTTGAGGAAATGTCTGGCTGGTCTTGGCTGTCCCTGGGTGAAAGAATCTG
Organism: Neoceratodus forsteri; assembly: GCA_016271365.2. NCBI lineage: Eukaryota > Metazoa > Chordata > Ceratodontiformes > Ceratodontidae > Neoceratodus > Neoceratodus forsteri. The sequence goes on from JADMNL010000033.1 coordinate 66,716, forward strand.
CCACTGAAAGAAACTCTGAATTCTTTCCTGTGGGAGAAAGCATATCCTTCTGAGTGTCCAGCTGGGCCACTATGACGGTGAGCAGTTGGGTGGGTTTCTGGGTGAGATTTCTTGAGATTTACCAGGAACCCAGAGACTCCAGAGTGCATTCTGTGAGGGAAAGAGATTCCTTGGCTTGGCAAGGAGATTTTGCTACTATGAGCCAGTCATCCAGACAGGGGTAGAGAGCGACATCCAGTCTCCTGAGATGTGCTGCTTCATCTGGAGACACTTTGTAAGACTCTTGGGGCTGAGGACAGATCGAGCGCATTACGTGAACTGATAGTGACCCGGAGGAAGTTTGAACCTGAGAAACTTCCTGTGAGATTTCTTGGGTATGTGGAAGTAGGTGTCCTTTAAGTCGAGGGAGGCTAGCCAGTCTCCCTGCTGTAAGAGTGTATGACCAGTGACAGAGTGAACATTTTGAATTTGATTTTTTTCAGATGCTTGTTTAAATATCTGAGATCTAAGATAGGTCGCCACTCCCCAGTTTTCTTTTCTATCAGAAAATACCTGGAGTAGAGGCCCTTGCCCTTCTCGTGGGTAGGGACCCTCTCCACTGCTCGTAAAGCCAGAAGGTTTTGTACCTCCATTTCCAACAGCGGTATCTATGATGGTGACAGAGGTCTTGACACCTGGGTACACTTGAAGTCTGGCACCTGCTTGAACTGTAATGACAGACCCTTCTTCACTATCTCCAGCACCCACTTGTCTGACATGATGAGGGACCAGTGCTGAAGATAGTGAGAGAGTCTGCCTCCAACCGGAAACGGGAAGGCGACCTGGACACTCACATCATAACTTAGACTGAGAGGCAGATGGCTGGGTAGAAGTGGCTGTTCTTTGGCCCCTTCTGCCCCTGCCTCTGAAAGACCCCCTGTACTGGCTAAAGTCAGACTGGGGATAGGGACTGTAAGGCCTGGGAACAAAACTTCTGCCCCTACCACCCCTGGGACGGGAGTTCTGAGGGTGGCAGGTTTAGGCTTGGATGAATGGCTCTGCCAGGAGGCCTTGTACTCATCGACCTTTGTCATATAGTCAGTGGTTCTGTAATCAAACAACATATTTTGATCGTGAGAAAATCCATGGCCTTGTTCAGTATCTGTGGTCAGACTGGTTGTTCTAAGCCAGGCGAAGCATCTTAGAGAGATGGCATGGGCCATCGCCCTAGAGGCTGCATCATTATTGTCATCTGCCATGTGGAATTGGTACATAGTAGCTTCCAAGGCAGTTTTTGACGTATCCACCAGCTCCTGCACCACAGAATCTGATCTGCTGCGGGCGATAGCCGGGACAGATTTCCAAAGGGCTTTCTGATATTTGACTGTGAATGCCATGTAAGAAGAAAGCCTGAGAAGCAAGGAAGCTGTGGCATACATTTTCTTTGCTATAAAGTAAATTTTCTAGGAATCCTTGTCAGGGGAGAAGGTGACAAGGAGACTCCAGCTTTCTCACAAGCTGCCTGTTGCACTACTCTCGTGGCTAGGGTGTGCAGACAGGAACTCTGTACCATTTTTAGACAATTTATATTTTCTCTCAAGCCGCTTATCAGTCCCTAGTACTGAAGTGGGGTGTTGAAGCATCTTCATGGTATTTTTTCTAAATGCATTATAGATAGGGACGACCAGGGTCTTTGAGTATGAAAGACCCTTCATCTCCATATAATCTTTGTCTTCATCGACATCCTGGTTGGGCTGCTGCGTAGGGAGGTCCAGGGTGTCCAGCATATTTTGTATAAATGTAAACATAGAGGAAGGATCCTCGTCGTCACCCGGGGATCCCCAAGGCGAGGGTCCAGGGACTAAATTGATCATCATCTCGTCACCTTCACAGTCTACAGAAAGAGAACTGTGGAAGAGTGCATACCAGCCCCAATAAATAGAAGGACCCATCTTTTGAAGGGTCTGAAACAGTTGCCATGCTTTCCATATCTTGCACTGATGGAAGAACCTCGCAGTTTGTAAGTGTTTTGTCTTTTCTGTATGCTTTAAGCTGCCTGTTGTCTCACTATTGGCTTTCCCAGGAGCAACAGGAGCATATCTGTGTTGACAGAGTTTCTTTTTGGCCACTTCATCAGAGGCTTCATCAAGCTTCCTTTTTTCGTCACTCTTATTATTTTTCAATTTGTGAGGAACTTCATCTTTGGAAGCTTTATTTTTTGGCTGGGATCTGGAGGGTTCCTCAGCACCTCTGCCTTTGGTATTAGTACCTTTGAATGACCCCCTCGTCAGAAGCCTTTGATTTATCCTCAGCCATAATAATCAAAGGTTTGTCTGCTATGTTCGCCAATTTAAGCAAAGCAAACCAGTTCTGGACCTACGAACTGAGTGCAGGTTTCTGTGAAAATGCCACCGGCCAGTCCTGCCCCAGTTAATAAGCTCTATTACCAGTGCCTTTTTTTTGGTTGTAATACTGGGATCTATACCAGTGCCAATGTTAATAGAAACCCAGTAATACTCAACTGTGCACAGGTAGCTGCTGGACCCTTATGGACAATCCCAACACACATGATACTAAGGTCCAGTAATATAACAAAAAAGGTTTCCTCGTAATTGCCAATCTAGAGAGAAACCCCCCAGGCACTGTTTAAATTTGAAATCCACTGCAGGTGCCTCGCGGCAAACCTTGCAAGGTCTGAGGTAAAAAACAAGCCAATTGTCCCTAATTCAATGGTTCCCACAAGAATTTGTCCCAAAAATGAAGGAAACCATCAAAAATAAGCACCTGCGATAAAATTAGGCTTTAAACTAAATAGTCGCGGTAAAAATAAAAGTCTAAATAGCGCCATTATGCTAAAAATAAAAAATATGCATAGCACTAATGAAAAAGTAAAACTTTCACCGGCACACAAAGGAAATAATTTATGAGAACACTTTACCCAGGTAAGCACTAGGAGGCTGTCAACAAGGAAAGTTGGGAGACACCTCAGAGGCAATATGCTCAGTCCAGCGGAGAAAAATTTGAAGCATTCAACAGCTCTCACTCAGCTCACACCCTCCTGTCTTTTTGATAGGCTTGGCCCTACGCTCATTAAATATCTCTTAAAGACACACCTCCTGGGCAATTGTACCTAGCCAGCTAATTGCAAAAAGGTTACTGATGCTAAAGGACTCCTGGGGTAAGAATGAACATTTTATCGGTCCAGTGTCTGGATTTATTTATTTTATTTTAGTCTTTGGTAACCGGGTAAGGCCCTCTAGGCACAAGTGCCTGTTTCAGGGGCACCTGGGAGCACTGGTGGTAAAGTGACTTGCTCAGACACACAGTGTGCAAGTGGAGGTCGTGAGAATCAAACCCAGGTCTGGTCTGCTGGATGACTAAGCTTGTTCACACCTTGTTACTCTAACCTCTAGGCTATACTGCCAGCCCGATTTATTTATTAGAATTTCAGATAAATACCTTTAAGCCAATGGCTCTTTCACAAAGGTTCCACGTCAGTATATAAAGAATAGAAATACAGTTTTGTGAGATTAGCAGGCAAGCAGTTTAAATACAAGATTCAGTACAGGTATACATGGTCTAAAAACTACAGGTGACATAATTAACAGTTAGAACAACACAATCAGGCATACGTTTAAGAATGATGAGTCACAGCAAACAATATTTACATGAATTAAAGCTGCCAGAAGGGCATTGTCAATGGGAAAGGTGGAGCGACAGAACTGAGTTGCTGCCAATTGTGCCAGGTAGCATGGGAAGAGAGAGAGAGGCGAGAGGGGTAACTGGGAGGGAGCTAGAAGGAGAGGTGGTGGGAGGCAAGGATCGGGAACTTGCAACAGTGGGTGGGGCGAGCAGATTAGAAAAGAGAGAGGGGAAGGGAGTTGAAAGAGGGTAAGAGGAAGGTGGTAGACCAGGGCTGAGGAGAGAGGCAGGGTAGAGGGGGGTGGTGGCAGGCAGAGGTGGGGATAGTAGAGAGGTACGAAGAACAGGAGCGACTGCCAGGGAGGTTAGGAGAAACAGTCACAGGTGGCTCTGGACACAAGCGTTTGACGTAGCTTGTGTTTGAACGAGCAGAGGGTGCCATTTCACCCATATCCGATATCCTCACCCTAGATGAAAGCCGGACCAGCCGTAATGCATAGACAAAAATAATAATAACAAAAAAAAAAAAGCCAGACTGCGCAAGCTGCACCCAGTCCGGTTTTAACATTTTTGTTCTGTCTGGGTCCGGATTTCACCAATACCTCAATAATTTTTTTGTGCTGTAACAATCTGTAGATTTAGAAATATCATGATACGTGGACAATCAAGCAAATTACCTACCCATGATATTCAAGCTTCCTAGAGACAGTTGAACTGTTAGGCTATTGCCTGAGCACAATTAAAATGAAACACTGCAGTTCAATTTTTCTCCTCCACGGAGCTTCAACGGGATTTTTCCATTCCGATGGGAACATACAAAGAAGCCAGCAGAAGAAGACCATTTGGTCTCTCAAGTCTGCTCATGTTATGGGTCCACAGCTTGACCTACTGTCCCTGCTCCTTCTCCCCACTCTCCCACCCTCCCTACCCATGACCCATACCCTCCCCATACCTGTCCTATCCTCTCTTAAAGCTGCCCACTATATTCAACGAGATTACCTCTTCTGGCAGCACATTCCAAGTGTCCACCACCCTCCTGTGAAGAACTGCTTCCTGACCTCCTCCTAAACCTCCCACCCTCCAGCTTAAGACTGTGCCCCTCATGTTATGGCTGCCACCGGCTTAAAGAGACTCTCCTTAGCAACCTTATTTGTCCCTTTCAAGTACCTGAAGGTCTCAATCATGTCCCTTCCCTCTCTCCTGTCTTCCAGGGAGTACACGTTCAATGCCCTCAATCTCTCCTCATATGCCTTACCCTGCTGACTAGCTATCATCTTTGTAGCCCTCCTCTGGACCTTCTCCAGCAGGTTAATGTCCTTTTTGAGGTGTGGGCAACAGTACTGAACTCCAAGCTCTAAATGCGGCCTTCCCAGTGACCTGTACAAGGGCAGTATAACCTCCTCTCTCCTACTACTGATCCTCCTAGATATGCATCCCAGCATCTTGTTTGCCTTTGCTGCTGCTTTCTTGCACTGCATGGAGTGCTTCAGATCACTAATGATCATCACTCCCAGGTCCTTCTCCTCCTCTGATGCAGATACTCTGACTCGACCCAGGTAGTACTCTGTCCTAGGATTCTTGGCTCCAATATGCATAACTTTGCATTTCTTGGCATTGAAGCCAAGCTGCCAGATCCTGGACCACCTCCCTAGCTTTTCCAGATCTTCCTGTAGGTCCTGTATCCCTTCAGCTGTGTCCATTCTCCCACAGGGCTTGGTGTCATCCGTGAATAGGCACATTTTGCTCTTAATGCCATCTCTAATGTCACAGATGAAGACACTGAACAACACCAGCCCCAGCACCGAGCCCTGCAGGACCCCACTGGTTACCTGTCTTGTGCTAAATAACTCTTCCCCGACAACCACCCTCTGGGTTCTGTCCTTCAGCCAGTTTTCTATCCATCTGGCCATCTTTTCCACAACCCCACCAACTTCCTGATCAACCTTTGTAGGGCACAGAGTCAAAGGGCTTGCTGAACTCAAGATAGAGGATGTCTACCGCTTGGCCCTGTCTACTGTCTTAGTGACATAGTCAAAGAAGTCAGTCAGATTTGTTTGACACGATGTCCCCCCCATGAACCCATGCTGCCTCACATCCTGGATACCATGCTCCTCTAGATATTCCACCAACCTTTCCTTTAGTATGGTCTCCATGAGCTTGCCCACAATGGAGGTCAGACTGATTGGTCTGTAATTCCCAGGGTCATCCCTGGGACCGCTTTTGTGGAGGGGCACTACATGTGCTGTTCTCCAGTCCTACAGTACCACACCTGACTCTAATGAACTATTAAACAGGTGTGCCAGTGGCCTGCCAGCTCCTCAGCCAGTTCCTTTAGTACCCTTGGATGTACTCTGTCCGGGCTTGGTGATTTGTCCACCTTCAATGCCAGCAGCCCCTCCCTCACTCTATCCTTCTCTATCACTGCATCCGTGTTCCCCTCCCTGCTCCTCTTTTCCCTCCTGAAGACACTGGTTCATCCTTCTCCCTGGTGAAGACAGAAGTATTCATTTAGTATCTCTGCTTTTCCCCCAGACCTTCAAACCATGGCATCTGCTCAGTCCTCCCCCCAAACCTGGCATCTGCACCAGATCACCAAAATCTTGCCACCTGCCCCAGACTTCCCAAACCCTGAAATGTAACCCATGTGCTAGCATCTGCCCCAGACTTCCCAAACCCTGGAATATAACCCAAGCTCTGGCTCCTGCCTCAGACTTCCCAAACCCTGGTATCTGCCCCAGACTTCCCAAATCCTGGAATGTAACCCAGGTGCTGGCATCTGCCCCAGACTTCCCAAACCCTGGAATGTTACCCAAGCCATGGCACCTGCCCCCAGACTTCCCAAACCCTAGAATGTAAGCCAAGCCCTGGCACCTGCCCCAGACTTCCCAAACCCTGGAATGTAACCCAAGCCCTGGCACCTGTCCCAGACTTCCCAAACCCTAGAATGTAACCCAAGCCCTGGCACCTACCCCAGACTTCCCAAACCCTAGAATGTAAGCCAGGCCCTGGCACCTGCCCCAGACTTCCCAAATCCTGGAATGTAACCCAGGTGCTGGCATCTGCCCCAGACTTCCCAAACCCTGAATGTAACCCAAGCCAAGGCACCTGCCCCCGACTTCCCAAACCCAGAATGTAGCTCAAGCCCTGGCACCTGCCCCAGACTTCCCAAACCCTGGAATGTAACCCAAGCCCCGGCACCTGTCCCAGACTTCCCAAACCCTAGAATGTAACCCAAGCCCTGGCACCTCCCCAGACTTCCCAAACCCTAGAATGTAAGCCAGGCCCTGGCACCTGCCCCAGACTTCCCAAACCCTGAATGTAACCCAAGCCCTGGCACCTGCCCCAGACTTCCCAAACCCTAGAATGTAACCCAAGCCCTGGCACCTGCCCCAGACTTCCCAAACCTTAGAATGTAAGCCAGCCTTGACACCTGCCCCAGACTTCCCAAACCTTAGAATGGTTTTCAGGTCTGCACCGCCCCAGACTCAAACCCTGAATGCAACCCCAGTCCTGTCACCTGCCTCAGACTTCCTAAACTTGGGATCTGCCCGACTTCTAAACTAAATGGTTGTCCTGCACCTGCCCTGACTTAAACTTGAATGTAACCCAGCTCCTGACCCTCCACTCCGGACCCTGAATAACTGAAGTCTGCACCTGGTTCAGATTTCCTAAACTCTTATCTGCCCCAGACTTCCAAACCCTGAATGTAACCAAGCCCTGCACCTGCCTCAGACTTCCCAAACCCTGGTATCTGCCCCAGACTTCCCAAACCCTGAATGTAACCCAAGCCCTGGCACCTGTCCCAGACTTCCCAAACCCTGGAATGTAACCCAAGCCCTGGCACCTGCCCCAGACTTCCCAAACCCTGGAATGTAACCCAAGCCATGGCACCTGCCCCAGACTTCCCAAACCGTGGAATGTAACCCAAGCCATGGCACTTGCCCCAGACTTCCCAAACCCTGGAATGTAACCCAAGCCCTGGCACCTGCCCCAGACTTCCCAAACCCTGGAATGTAACCCAAGCCATGGCACCTGCCCCAGACTTCCCAAACCCTGGAATGTAACCCAAGCCTTGGCACCTGCCCCAGACTTCCCAAACCCTGGAATGTAACCCAAGCCATGGCACCTGCCCCAGACTTCCCAAACCCTGGAATGTAACCAAGCCCTGGCACCTGCCCCAGACTTCCCAAACCCTAGAATGTAACCCAAGGCCTGGCACCTGCCCCAGACTTCCCAAACCTTAGAATGTAAGCCAGGCCCTGGCACCTGCCCCAGACTTCCCAAACCCTGGAATGTAACCCAAGCCCTGGCACCTGCCCCAGACTTCCCAAACCCTAGAATGTGCTTGGGCTCCTGGCACCTGCCCCAGACTTCCCAAACTCTGGAATGTAACCCAAGCCCTGGCATCTGCCCCAGACTTCCCAAACCCTGGAATGTAACCCAAGCCCTGGCACCTGCCCCAGACTTCCCAAACCCTGGAATGTAACCCAAGCCCTGGCACGTGCCCCCAGACTTCCCAAACTCTAGAATGTAAGCCAAGCCCTGGCACCTGCCCCAGACTTCCCAAACCCTGGAATGTAACCTAAGTCCTGGCACCTGCCCCCAGACTTCCCAAACTCTGGAATGTAACCCAAGCCCTGACATCTGCCCCAGACTTCCCAAACCCTGGAATGTAAGCCAAGCCCTGGCACCTGTCCCAGACTTCCCAAACCCTGGAATGTAACCCAAGCCCTGGCACCTACCCCCAGACTTCCCAAACCCTGGAATGTAACCAAAGCCCTGGCTTCTGCCCTAGGCCACCCGAACCCTGGCATCTGCCTAACTCCCTCCCCAACCCTGTAAATTAGTACATTTAAATAGCACGCTTATTAATCTGTACTTAATCCAGTTACAGTATTGAGATGCACAGTTTCTAGAAGTTTAAGACCCCCCCCCCCGTGTTCTGGTTAGTTTATAGCATCTTGTTTGCCATGAAACTGATCATTCTCTTCTGCATAAAATGAAGGTAGATCAGTACTAAGATACTTCAGTCTTTTTTAACTTTCTTTATTAAATATATGTAACCCCATTATTCCCTAGAAACTAAAGGGGAGCTAACAATTTCAGAGGGGCAAGACAAATATAAACTGCACTTACTTGTCCTCTGTCAAATCATGTGACCTCTGGGCATCCCAGGGCACAGGTGGGTGGCAAGGCTGCAGATTTAAAGTGGTTAGCATAACTTAAGCAACGCAATAAACAGTTCAATGACTCCATGTCCAAATAGAATAGTAAAGGTTAACTCATCCAAAACAGGATTCTTTTATTTAAAACAGTTTATCCATGGTTGCAGATGTTACATATCAACTGGCCAAGACAGAGCACAGGATAGTCATCAGTTCTAATCCACAAGGGACAATTCAATTATTCCCCATTATCGACATCACCTCAGGAGCTAGGTGTTACACCCAGGGATTTATTCAACTTGACTTTCTGCCTTCAGGAACACACATAGCAGGCTCTGTACTTTTCTTTATTTCCAATCCCAGAATTTAATGGCAGGGAGAGGCTGGAGTCCTCTGGGGTCCGAGGTGCCACGGACTAAGCCTCCCGCCTTCCTCAACACCTGACCCCTGTGAGAGAAGAGTCCAAGTCCACATTTGAGGACAGCCCCTCAGAACTTTAATTTAGGAGCAATGGAGGGCAGCACATCCCCTGGGAGTCCAAGGTGTCATAGATGTCCACCACCCACCCTCACTCAAGTGCTGACCCCTGTGAGAAGAGGGTCCCAGAGTCCACATCAGCAGGCAGAATTTCACTGAAACTTTACAGGGCACATCTCACATGCTAGCCACAGAGCTAGTAAACCATCTCTCTTTATTTGACACAGGCAGAGTCACACACAAGCTTTTGTAAAACTGTCACATTTTACTGTCAGAGGCAGACAGCATTAACTTGACATTTTTCCTCAGCACATCTTCACTATGGAAATACCAGCAGCCTTTTTGGTGCCCAAGAGGGGCATAACTAGTGCCTTTTCTATCACTCTAATCCATTTTAAAACAGAGACATGACAGCCCTCTTTCTCAGAGACAGTCACTCTGACAGAAATCTTCCTTCTGACAGGAAACTTTGTTCAAAACCCAGAAAGCAGCACTGGGCATTTAAAACTCAGAAGCTTTGTCATTGCCCCTCTCAGAATAAGGCAAAATATCACCTCAGTCTCTGAGCAGTTATCATCTACAGTTCATCCCCACAGAAGCTCCTCAATGAACTCCACAACTGGCATTCCTCCTTCTGGAGAGGGGCACCCCCCTTTTAGGGATCTTGGGCAACGGCAGCCACCACATATGAACTGTTTATTTTGACGCCTACTCCATGAGAAAAGAGGGTTTACACAGAAGGAGCCAGGCACTACAAGCCAGGCTGAAGGCTCCTTCCATTGACTAGAATGCTCAGTTCTTTCAAAACTGAGAGCTCCAGCCCTCCCTTTGGAATGTTCAGGCAGTGCTGCTGCCAGGTCAAACCAAAGGCACAGACTGGCATGAACAAAGAAAGCAAAAGCCTCTTAAAGGAACACACGCTTACTGTAACTCCCACAGGGGGTTACAAATATTACCAGCAAGAACACCAGCATGTTACACACCTCGCCTTAACATCATAGGTACAGCCAGGTTGAACACATACATAGGCTCACAATACAAAGTTCTTAGGTCTAGAAGTCCAGCTATCTAGCCATAGTAAAAAGTCCATGTGTCTCATGGGTCTAGCGCCTGACTGTATCAAAGGTTTTATCTCTGGCAGTGAATACACAAAACATACCAGGAACATTGTCAGAAAACCAATAAACTAAAATTTTAGGAGGTGAGAAATGTGAATATACTGCCTCCTACATTGTTTTCTGTGGTGTGTCATACTGAAATGACAATACTACAATTTCACATCAACACAAATTGATCTGGACTACAGTGTGGCAGCTCTGGGGTGAACACTCTTAAGTGGGTGTCTGTGGAAGTACCTGGCTTGGGCCCCAGTAACAATGAACCTGTTTCCTCACAGTAGCACAATAGTAGTTCCAGGGTGGGGGCATGTTCTTTTTTCCCCTTATAGTTGAAATATGGGAGCCACCTGGAAATGATTTTTTTCTTTTGGACCCTCAGGAGTGCTATTATGGACTGCATCTCTTAATCTGACACATGAACATTTTCTATGATTTCAGGGGATCAGGTGATAGCAACCTCATAGAGATGGCCTTCATTGTTGCTGCACGTAGAATGAGGAACAGGTATTTCTTATTTCTTCTGTGGGCTCCCTTTGGGGGAGGCCTAGGACAAAGTTCTGGAATTTTAGAGAGGATGTCAACCCTAGCATCTCTGTTATCAGGGTTTTAGTGGTGACCGGAAAATGGTGTAGTTTGGGACGACTCCAGTAAGTATGAGGAGGAGATCCCTGGCCCCTACATTGTCTCCTACAGCGGTCCATATTGGTTAGGACAAAGTGTTTAGAAATTGTGGTGTCAGGAGAAAACAAAAAAACAGGCCATAATTTTCCATTTAAATTTCTCCATAATGTGGATGCCATGGTTTTGTGTGTTGATCCATATGTGGACCCATTGTTTGTGAGCAACTGATCTGACCTCCTGTTCCATTTAATTGTACTGTTGTTACCAGGGGAACCCACCTCTTGCATCAGTGCTCTGTACAACAGAAATTTATGTGGTTTTGGTCTGGGCTTGAGCTGCTCTCTCACATGTGAAGTACTAGGTGGTTTTTGTCTTGTTTATTTTGTTTATTAGAAACTCTGCAAAGAGGGGTACCCTTTGTCTCTATATTAGGGCCCTTACTTTTTGCAATCTACATTAATAACATCGACTACTGTATAAAAGAAGCTAACATCCATCTGTTTTGTAGATGACAGTTCTCACGGAGTCGCCTAACACCTGAAGCTGCCTGCAATGATCTACAGTCAGAATTCAACCTTTGCAAAGCCAACTCCTCCAAAAAGCTACCCTTAATGCCAAAAACTAAAGCGATGGTCCTTCTCCTTTATCCGTACAGCTAACCCTGTGTCCAGTGGGACAGTTCCCAAATTACCACAGTTCTAGGTGAAAACTAGAATTTGTTACAAAATTCAAGTATCTGGGAGTTTGATGGACCAAAGACTCTCCTTCATTGAACATATCGAGGACTTGCTAAACGACTTGCAAAGGCTTGGACTGTTTTTTAGAATCAGCCAATTTCTCACCAGAGATGCCAAGAAACAACTGGTCCAATCCATTTTCCTATCATTGGTTAATTACGCTGACTTCCTCTACAGCCAATGCCCCAACTCTTATATGGCTAAACTGGACACACTCTACCATCGAGCACTGAGGTTTATAACGGACTCCCTTCGAACACATCACTGCACCTATATCGGCAGTGGATGGACATCACTAAAGTTCAGCGCCACAGAAACGCCACTTTCTGGACCTATAGAGCCATCTCTAATAAGCTGCCTTACTATATCTCCTGCTGTCTTCCCCTGAGTATAATTGGGAAATATGCGTTAAGAAGTTACTCAGCTATTACACTTAAAGTACCCAAAGCAAAATCCCGCTTTGGCAGGGCAGCCATAAGCTTCGTACTACCTACCTTATGGAACGATCTACAAAAAACCCTCAAATTAAGCACTCTAATCGGTATAAATGCTTTCAAGATGCTTTATTTCCGTACAATCAGAGAAGTATGTAACTGCTTCACCCACTCAGACCCAGTACCGGTGTCTGCACTGGTATATAGCCACGCCTTAGACCCAATTTTAAGTACTGACCCCAGCTTGCTCCTCACCAGCCTAATTGTTCTCTCTTATCCCCTGTCTTATCAACACTAGGCCCATCCATCCCTTATTCTTTCTTTTCCCAACCTCGGATAGGAGCTCACTACCCTGGGTTGTGACATCCTACCATGCCCCGTACTTTATAGCATTCAATCTCGGCTCACACATACTCCTTTTCTCCATCCACCTTCTACATCCAGCTTTACCAACTCCTTTCTGTGCACCGTGCCCTCTAGCCTTTTTCCCTACTTCCTCCCTCTCTTCCCCCTACCTTCACCTCTACCTGGGTATATTTTATTTTATTTTTCTTCCGTTATTTCCTCCTGCAACCTTAGATAACCTGCTTTATCTTCCTATAGACACTTCTATGTATGTAAATACCGTGTAATCTGTACAATATCTGTATAATTCTATGTACATATGAACTTCTTTTTCTTCCTCTCTGTAATTATTATCTGTATTGCCTTGTAAATACCTGTGTTGACTTGTATATACAATTGTTCATGCTCCACCCAGGTCCATCTTGCAAATGAGCTTCTGCTCAACGATGAACGCCTGGTTAAATAAAGACTTGATTGATTGATTGATTGAAACTGATAAATTACGTGAATCTAAACATGTCCACTCCATCTAAGTGAAATTTTCTTTGCAGGAAGGATTTAAAACCTACCATTCCAAAGTTGTGACACCAGTTGCAAACGCCTTCTGGTCCAAGTCCTATAGGCCTCATCTGTGCCCAGCGTAAAACCTGGAAGATATGTTGTGGGAGTAGCACCAGGTTAGTGCCAGTGCCTTCAGCATAGTTTTAACTCATGCCGATCTTTGATGTTGATGTAAACCCGGTTACTCACCCCTTAAGTGATTTGGTGTTCTCATGCATGGCGCATTCTCAGTGGGAGTACAACCGCTGCCTGGTTTCCCATTTCTACCCACCCTGTCTTTCAGTTTGATGTAAGATGTCAACCGTGGTCTTTGGGCTGGGAAATAATGTCCTTAAAATCTGGGACTCCCATTCCCCCTCCCTCATGTCTGGTCATGAGATCCCACTTGATTTTATTTTTTTCCCATTTCATGTGAATCTACAAAGGGCATTTTGGGAGTTCTTTCCATTCTTTGTGGGTCAATCATGTCAGTAAGGTGGCAAACAGAAACAAAAGCCATGGAAGAACGTTCATTTTACTCCAGTCTTCCTTATTTGCACAATAAAAACTAAAACATCGGCAGCAGCAAACAGACCTCTTCCACATGGACTACACTCTCCAACTGTTTTGCACCTCTGTGCATATTCATGTCTTACCTGTTTTCTTTATCTTTATTAAAGTTTAATAAGAGAGATATCCTAGTATGTCAGTAGGTGGCAAACAGAAACAAAAGCCGTGGAAGAATGTTCATTTTACGCTAGTCTTCCTTATTTGCACAATAAAACCAAAAAAATCGACAGCAGCAAACAGACCTCTTCCACATGGACTACACTCACAGTTTTCCGCCTCTGTACATATTCATCTTGTTTTTTCTCTATCTTTATTAAATTTAATAAGAGAGATATCCTAATGTTTATCAAGTGAGATAGGGAACATAATTTTATATCACATAATGAAAGACAGCCTAAAAATTATATAACTAAAGTAGTACAAGATCTTAGAGTTAAGCCTGTTGAGATAATTTTTATTGGTTGCAATTTCTATATGTGAATTTGTGGAGTTCTAGTTGAACTATTTGTTGAAGTTATGAGCACATTTTTGTATTCCTATGTGTACGCCTGTTTAGAGATTTATGACAGCAGTCTGTTTTGTTGTGACTGTCTCTGTGGATGGCGGGGAGGGGGCGGGCAGCAGTGGAGACTGTGTACATTTTTAATAGGGGCAGCAGCAGGATGAAGTGTGCATAGAACAGAAATTTCTGGCTACACCACTGTCCCTGACCCTACAAACCTTGACAACTGTGACCCAGTTCCTAACCCTGGCATCAACCCATCCTCAAATAAAACGGGGATCCTTGCTCACACCTCCAAACACATGGCATCCCCACGTCCTAGACTCGCTAATTCTGGCATAACGTAACTCATCCTGGCCGGGCCGACATCAAACCATGTCTTTCTGACCCAGACTCCTCCCAAAGAATACCATCTCTGTGCTCCCCAACCCCTGACATCTGTGCCCCAGAACCATCCTCAGAGTATGGCAACTGGTACCTCTCCGGCCCTGGCTGGTATATACCCAACCCGATGCCCTCTGTTCCCATGAAGCGAGCACGTGACTCGATGCTCAGCTGCTCCGGCCTGCTGTCTGGCTGTCTGCGCTCGGCGGCTCGGTACTGGCTGCATGGCCTGGCGCTGACAATGAATGGCTGCTGAGGGAGACGGAGCGCAGGGCTGCCTACTCCTCCATTGATCTCCTCCGAACAGGTGAGCCCTGCGGCGGGAGGGGAGGCCGAGGGGGCCCCGAGGGGATACTCTGGCCCCATACCAGCCCCACAGCATCCCCCGGGAGTCCCCGCACCCGGGGCCCGGTCCCTCCGCCCAGCGCCGGGCAGGGAGGAGGGGGTCCTCTGGCTTGGCCCCTCCAGGGAAGTTTGCTGGCCTTTTGTTTTCGAGTGGGGGGCCTGAGACGAGGGGGCTGGGAGGGAGGGATCCTAGAGGAGAGGGGCCTGGGATGGACCGACAGCAGCCGAACTTGGACATCCAGGATCCTGCATCAGCAGGACCTCCCCTTACTGGGGTGCTGCTGTGGGAGGGCTTGCTTATTGACAGGGTACCTTGCTTGTTGGGTGGAATGGAGTGGCAAAGGGGTGTCAGTAGGAGTCCCAGAAACCCAGTTTTGGAGGCTGCTGCTGGGAAACAGCTGGAGTATCCGTTGTTTTAGATTGAAGTACACAACAATCTACTGCAAACTACAAGTGTGTGTGTGTGTATTGTTTCAGTTTGGGAGGGTTAAAAGGTGAACTGATATCTGCTGGTGATCTGTAGTGTTCTGAGTCCAGATGGAACTGGGCAAGTACCACTTCAGAATGGGCCAGCAGAGCATAAGCCTCCTTGGCGCTGGACACCTGTATTTATATCACTGGTTGTCCTAGCTCTAAGGTGGGTGCTTTGTTTTCCAGAATCAGTATAATAATAATTTTGTAATGTGTCTGTAGAAAGGACTGCAAGTGGCTAATTAAATTACAGACACTAGCATAAAAAATGAATACAGATCTCACGCTTTCTGTTTGGACTGGGAACTTCACATTTACAAGCATGGAGCAGTTTAACTTTAGAACATATGTTCCTTCTAATCACTTATGCTGTGAAAATCTCTGTAACAAATTGTCTCTCCATTAAGATGGCTAGAATAGAAATATGTGCTTAACAGGGTGGGCTGCTGATGGGTTTTTGAGACAGAGTACTCTTTCAGTTATTCCTGGACTGCTGTAACTGATAAATAGATAAGTTGGTCAGCGATTAGCAGTAGTTTTGAGGTGAGGTCCCAGGGCAGACTGGTGGATTTCGTGTCTTTTTCTGCCCAGGACCTTTGTATCCTTTCTGTGTTTTTATGCTTCAGGAGACAAATGTTGACATTCAAATACAAAATACAAAACACAAAACAAACATTATGCTTTAGTACTTAACATATATTATTTTGAACATTAACGCCAAGATATAACAAATTGTCTTACATTTATACCACACCCGTTTGTGTGTAAAATATGTATCTATATTTACATTTATATCTATTTATATTTATTTACACAGTATTTACATACGCGTGTAAAAAAATGGGTGAGAAAAATCAGTAAAAATGCTGTCTCCTGATTGGAAAAAAACACACCACATGGCCGTGCATTATCCCACAACAACTGCATGCCTACACCTTTTTTTTTTAACCCCCTTCCAAAACAGTTTTGGCCATTTTATGACAGATGATCCACTACAGGATGTGTGATTGTGCTCTGATACAGACATGCCTTGGGTGGTTGAATTGTGCCTCACAACACACACCAGGGCTTACGCATATCATAGCACGGCCCTGTAGTGGATTGTCTGTTATATATAACATGAAAGGTATGCATGCATATCAACAGCAGAAGGAAAAGCAGCTAAACATACTTGTTGCATATTTATTTGTTTACTGGTAGGTGCACTAGCCATGGTAATGACTATTTTCAAGTAACGGCTCGGAACATTTCTACCCACTCCCAATTTGCACTGCCCCTAAAAGTTAGAAGTGCAGATAAAAATGATCACCACTTTATCCGTGCTGCATGCTAATGGAAACAAGGCTGTACACAGAAACTGTTTTATTTATTTATTTTTTTTATTTACCTTGTGCTAGTGAATGTGGTTTCTGAATGGTGAATGAGATGATAACAAACAAGATTATGAAACGATTACTTTTAAAATTGCAATTTATTCGGTAGCTCTGGCTAGCAGGATTTTGCCTCTGGCTAGTAAACTTGTCAGAGGACATCAACCACTGAGTATGCCTGAAAGCAATTCTGCATGGAGCCCTGCTAGGGTGGAGTTAATTGTATGTCTTGTATAGAAGAAACTGCATGGAGCAGGGTCGTGGTTGCTGTGTTTGATCTTACATCCAGTGTATTACTTCCGGAGGATAGCCTAGAGGTTAGAAAAAACAAGCAGTGAATGAGCTTGGTACATCCAGCAGACCTGGGTTTGATTCCCATAACCTCCACTAGTAAACTGTGTGACCCTGAGCAAGTCACTTAACCTCCCCAGTGCTTCTGCTTCACCCCTGTAAGTAGGCCTTGTGCCCATTGGACCAAAGAATAAAAATAAAGTTCCCTTTAAGGGTTCAGGTAGTGATCCCAGTCCACTGCTCCAATATAGGGTGGTTGGCTGGGTTGGTGATTTGTGGATATTTTGGGCTGGAGGGGTGTGTGTGTGTGTGTGTGTGTGTGTGCGTGCGCGCAGAAAGAAAACATTAGTAACGTAGACCACAGAATGTGAAGTCAGAAAGAGGCTCACAGGCCCATCCAGTGTGCCCATCCCTACCTAAAAAATAAATAAAGGGGTGGAAGATGGCAGACTGGATGGACCTATGGGCCTTTTTCTGCCATCAAGATTCTATGATAATACTCCTGTGATGGTCCAAATGACTATCTTCCTCCGCTATGTCCTCCCTGTTTCCACCTCCTCATCAGGCCCTTGTGCCTGTCCCACCTATGTTTGAATTCACCTCCGCTTTGGCACAGACCAACTCCTCGAGCAGTCAATTTCACTTGCCCACCACCCTTTCTGTGAGAAAGTGCTACAGACATCTCTTGAACCTTCCCGGGACATTTGTGTAGATCCCTCCCCTCGTGTTTTCAATTCAGTTTAGTTTCATTAGGGACTTGACCATCAAGATGCACAAATTTACAGTGGTGCCCCATCTCACACACCCACAGTGTATCAGAGTTACAGATCAAGAATTAATACAAAATATAAAATCGATCAGTAAATATACAGTGTAAGAATAGTCAATTAAAAACCACTTTATCATTGTACCGGACTTGTAAACAATCACATTATGCTTTTTGTTGCTGCACAACAGCTGTCCATGTGAGAGACTTGTTCATTATATCACATTTTTACTACTTTGACTAGGGGGCCTCCTCCCCCAAATAATGCGAAACTCATCAGGGTAGTGAATTGCACAGACGTGGAATAAAGTAGCTGTGAGAAGAGGTGGCTCTTTTGGTTTTTACTCTAGTGATCTTTAGATCATAGACATCCCTACTTTTCAGTACTGCCTTTTGGGCTTAACTGTTCCTTCAGGTAGTTCAGTATTAAGCTACGTGTGCTTTTGACTATTACTTGATTTTTGTGTAGTTTTCTGCAGTTTGCAAGTGATAAGCACCTAAGCTTTTTATAATGCTTGCAGTGGTGGGTGGTTTTGGAGCAGTTTAGTATGAATCTGGCTCGATAGCTGTATAACACATTTAAACTCTGGAGTTTATCAACTGACCAGTGATCGTAGATTGCATCTGTGTTGTCAGACAGCGGCTTAATCTGTGTTTGCACGATAGATTGCCTCAGAACTGAGGAGATGCAGTCCCTGTACCTGTAGAGCAGATCAATTCTAGTCCCAATTTTTTGATTCGGTTCTCAACATGAATGCTCCTCGTGCTGCAGGGCTCCTTCCAAAACCTGAGCATTTATTTGCACCCATCTGCTTGTTCAGGCATATGCCCATCTGCTATGCACATTTGGAGTGGAGAGTTAGAAACTTTTTTTAACATGTTAGGTGATCCAAACAGCCTAAGTGTTGCTTTGGCTGCAGTTGGCTTCAATTTGGAATCTGTGAAGAAGTATTGAAGAGCTGAGAACCCATTTTGGAGGGCTACCTTTACTTGAGAGGGAGCCCCAGAGGTGTAAATGAGTGTATCGTTCCTGCATCGGTGATGGTTTGGGTCCTCGGTACTTTCACTCAGTCCCTGCAGATGTATAGTGAATAGCAGGGGAACCAGGACTGATCCCGGGGACCCCTCTCAGAATATCCAAATACTATGAAACATGCCTGTTTGTAACTGTACACGCTCTGCTGTTCTATCGATAGGATGTGAACCAGCTATTTGCCCGACTCCGCCTCTTCGGTTTCTAATTAGAATACCATGAACCACCGTGTCCAAGGCCTTTTGCAGGGTCAACAAAGATGGCTCCAGACATCCATAGCTTTGTTGACATCATCCAAGACCCTAGACATGGAGGAGAGGTGCTGTGTTTTTTTTTCCTGAAACCTGATTGGTCTGGGTCCCAAGGCCTGCTTTTCGATATTGTCATGCAGTTCTTTTGATACTTTCTAAACTATTGGAGAGACCAGTATCCTGAGGAGAGAGGTTGGCTGATAATTGGTAATTAAGTCTAGACTACCCCTTTAAAAATGGGAGCCACTTTAGCCTGCTTCCAGCCCTCCGGTAGGTATCCAGATTTCAAGGACTAATTATATAGGTACATTACTGGTTCTGCAATTTGGCATGCTGAGACTTCATAGGATGAGGGAGAGGCCATCTGGAGCTCCACTTTTTTTTTTTTTTGTACTTGGGGTGAACAATGAAATGCATTACCCCCTGTTTATCTCATGGAGACATTTTTTTGTTTGTTTTGTTCTTCCATTTGTTGATAACCAGGTGAGGCCCACGAGGCACAAGTGCCTGTTTTCGGAGGTGACCCAGGAGCACTGGGGAGGTTAAGTGACTGGCTCAGTCACACAGCATGCAAGTGGAGGTTGTGGGAATCAAACCCAGGTCTGATGGATGTACTGTACCAAACTCATTCACAGCTTGTTACTCTAACCTCTAGGCTATTCTGCCAGCCTCATTTGTACATTTCGATCATGCCCCTGCCTCCTTGTCTCCAGGGTGTGCCATCTTTTGTAGGAAGCGAGGCTGCCGAGGTCTGCTAGAGTGCTGTGGGCACCTGGGTGGTAGATTAGCTAGGGACCTATGGTCTGACTCGCCCTTTGAACCTTGTACCACATCTAATTGTTAATGATGCCTTTGATATGGTATGGGTTGGGCATCAGTCAGAAGGTGGGGTGGCCCTGGGCACTATCGCCATCCTTTTACCCTGTCGACAGATTCCACAGAGGCAGTCTTGCAGCCATACTGATGGGTGACTTAGAGAGGGCCAATCATGTGGACCAGACCCATGTGAATTAGGTTTAATTTTATACCCAGCTACAGCTGCTATAACCGTGGAATGAAACAGAATCTGGGAATCTACTTTCAAAGCCTGTCTCTTGCCCTGAACACTGGTAGCAGAGTAGGAGGGACTGGGTGACACCGTTAATTAGTAATGGCTTTCTCCTCTAGGTCACTGGTTCAAATCCCACCCAGACTGACAGCCACCAAATGAAATCATGCATACACCTTTAGGGAGCAAAGAAGAGCAATGGTCCATTGATCTACACAGCTTGGTGTGTCACCCCACCAGCTCAGTGAGAGTTACCCTGTCACCCCCAGCTCAGTGAGAGTTACCCTGTCACCCCCAGCTCAGTGAGAGTTACCTGTCACCCCAGTTCGAACAGCTCAGTGAGAGTTACCCTGTCACCCCCACCAGTTCATTGAGAGTTACCTGTCACCCCAACACCAGTTCAGTGAGAGTTACCCTGCCACCCCACCACCTGATTGAGAGTTACCCTGTCACTCCCCACCACCAGCTCCGTGAGAGTTACCCTGTCATCCCACCACCAGCTCCGTGAGAGTTACTTGTCATCCCTCACCAGCCCGTGAGAGTTACCCTGTCATCCCCCACCAGCTCCGTGAGAGTTACCCTGTCATCCCCCACCAGCTCCGTGAGAGTTACCCTGTCATCCCCCACCAGCTCAGTGAGGGTTACCTGTCGCCCAGTTCGAACAGCTCAGTGAGAGTTACCCTGCCACCCCCACCACCTGAGTGAGGGAGTTACCCTGTCACTCCCCACCACCAGCTCCGTGAGAGTTACCCTGTCATCCCCCACCAGCTCCGTGGAGAGTTATCCTGTCATCCCCACCAGCTCCGTGAGAGTTACCCTGTCATCCCCACCAGCTCAGTGAGAGTTACCCTGTCAGCCCAGCTCCGTGGGAGTTACCCTGTCACCCCCACCAGCTCAGTGAGAGTTATCCTGCTTCCCCCACCAGCTCAGTGAGAGTTACCCTGTCCCCTCCACCAGCTCAGTGAGAGTTACCCTGTCCCCCCCACCAGCTCAGTGAGAGTTGCTCTGTCCCCCCACCAGCTCGGGGAGAGTTGCCCTGTCCCTCCACCAGCTCGGTGAGAGTTACCCTGTCCCTCCACCAGCTCGGTGGGAGTTACCCTGTCCCTCCACCAGCTCGGTGAGGTTGCCCTGTCCCCTCCACCAGCTCGGTGGAGTTGCCCTGTCCCCTCCACCAGCTCGGGTGAGAGTTGCCCTCGTCCTCCCACCAGCTCGGTGAGAGTTACCCTGTTTCCCTCCACCAGCTCGGTGAGAGTTACCCTGTCACCCCCCACCAGCTCGGTGAGGTTACCCTGTCACCCCCACCAGCTCGTGAGGAGTTACCCTGTCACCCCCCCACCAGCTCGGTGAGAGTTACCTGTCACCCCCACCAGCTCGGTGAGAGTTACCCTGTCACCCCACCAGCTCGGTGAGAGTTACCCTGTCACCCCCCACCAGCTCGGTGAGAGTTACTCTGTCACCTCCCCACCAGCTCAGAGTTACTCTGTCACTCCCCCAGCAGCTCAGTGAGTGTTATCCTGTCACCCCCCACCAGCTCAGTGAGAGTTACCCTGTCACTGCCACACCAGCTCAGTGGGAGTTACCCTGTGGCCCCCCCTGCACCTGCTCAGTGAGGGTTACACTGTCATCCCCCACCTCAGTGGAATTTTTTTTTTTTTTTTTTGCAGATTAGTGATTTTTTTTCCTTGCCCCAAGCTGCCCTCTGACACCAGCCACCCAGCCCCGCCTCCTCCTCCCTACTTCCTTCAGGCTCACCTCCATGCCAATGCTTAGTGGCCTGGGTGGTCATTGAGGCACAGGGCTACTGCGGCCAGGGTTGGCGGTAGCTTGGGAAATAATTTCCTGTTTTCTTCCTAAGGGACAGCATGCAGTGCCACTGGATGTCTCTGTGCACGCTTGCATGGAGCATGGCAACCGCACACCCTCTTCCCTACGGTGACACTCTCCAGTTGCCTTGCCTCAGCCCATGCTAGGTGCTGAGCACTGAAAACCCTCCTCCCAAGGACGCTCTATCCTCCTCTCCTTCCTCAGGCAGCCCCAGCAACTGAGTCCGATCCCGAACTGTAGTCGCTGGCGTGGCAGGCTGTGGTGTCCATCTCTCAACCATCAGTGCCACCAGGCTGGTTACCTCAGTGGGAGTTACTTTGTCACCCCCACCTGCTTAGTGGCAGTTAGCCGTCACCTCCCACCACCACCTCAGTGGCAGTTACCCTGTCACCCCCCACAGCTTAGTGGGAATTACACTCTCACGCCCTCCACCATCTCAGTGGAGTTACCCTTTCACCCCACAACACCATCAGCTGTGGGTTGTTGCCTGTCCAGCCCTCACCACCAGCTCAGTGGCTGTCACCCCCCTCACAACACCACTGGCTGCTGGGCGGTGCCCGTCACCCGCCACCAGCTCTGTGGCAGTACCCCGCCACCAGCTTGTGGCAGTACCCGCCACCAGCTCTGTGGCAGTACCTCCTGCCACCCGCTCTGTGCGGTTACCTCCCCACCACCAGCTCTGTGGCGGTTACCTCCCCACCACCAGCTCTGTAGCGGTTACCTCCCGCCACCAGCTCTGTGATTACCCCCGCCACCAGCTCTGTGATTACCCCCGCCACCACTATGGTTACGTCCCCCGCCTGCTCTGTGCATGTTACCCTCGCCACCAGCTCTGTGGCGGTTTCCCCCGCCACCAGCTCTGTGGCGGTTCCCGCCACCAGCTCTGTGGCAGTTTTCGCCACCAGCTCTGTGGCGGTTCCCCCCCACCAGCTCTGTGGCTGTTACCCCCGCCACCAGCTCTGTGGCTGTTACCCCCGCCACCAGCTCTGTAGCTGTTACCCCGCCACCAGCTCTTGTGGTGGTTACCCCATACCAGCTCTGTGGGTTCGTCCCCCGCCACCAGCTCTGTGGTTGTTCCCCCGCCACCAGCTCTGTGGCGGTTGACACTCCCGCCACCAGCTCTGTGGCGGTTCCCCGCCACCAGCTCTGTGGCGGTTACCCCTCCCGCCACCAGCTCTGTAGGCGGTTGCCCTCCCGCCACCAGCTCTGTGGTTACCCCTCCGCCACCAGCTGTGGCGGTTACCCCGCCACCAGCTCTTGGCATTTCCCCCGCCACTTCCAGCTCTGTGGCAGTTACCGCCCGCCACCAGCTCCTGGCATTCCCCGCCACCAGCCAGCGGCATTCCCCGCCACCAGCTGTTGTCCGGCGGTTACCCCGCCACCAGCTGTGTGGCGGTTCCCGCCACCAGCTGTGTGGCGGTTACGCCCCGCCACCAGCTGTGTGGCGGTCCCTCCCGCCACCAGCTGTGTAGTGTTACCTCCCCGCCACTCAGCTCTGTGGCGGTTACCTCTCGCCACTCAGCTCTGTGGCGGTTACCTCCCCGCCACCAGCTCTGTGGCAGTACCCCGCCACCAGCTCTGTGGCGTTATCCCCACCACCAGCTCTGTGGCGGAATTACCTCCCCGCCACCAGCTCTGTGGCGGATTACCTCCCCGCCACCAGCTCTGTCAGTTACCCCCGCCACCAGCTCTGTGGCGGTTACCCCCCGCCACCAGCTCTGTGGCGGTTACCCTCCCGCCACCAGCTCTGTGGCATTTCCCCGCCACCAGCTCTGTGGCATTTCCCCCGCCACCAGCTCTGTGGCATTTCCCCCCCATCCAGCTCTGTGGTTTTCCCCGCCACCAGCTCTGTGGCATTTCCCCCGCCACCAGCTCTGTGGCAGTTACCTGTCACCCCGCCACCAGCTCTGTGGCAGTTACCCTGTCACCCCCCGCCACCAGCTCTGTGGCAGTTACCCTGTCACCCCCACCACCAGCTCTGTGGCAGTTACCCTGTCACCCCCCACCACCAGCTCTGTGGAGTTACCCCTGTCACCCCTGGCCACCGCCCGAGAGGAGTTACCTAGTCGCACACACCCACCCCACCAGCTCAGTCGCAGTACCCTGTCCCCCACCACACCAGCTCAGTGGAGCTCCTGTCTCCCCTTTTTCTTCAGAATCAGGGATTGACAAATTTAAAAATTACATACTTGTCCAAGGACAACTGGACTTGCCAGAAATGGTAGTCCCTGTGCTTTGAGTGGTAGTCCATGGTTGGAAGGATATATTTCAGGGGAAAGTACAGAAACTTAACATAGTGACAAAGTATGTGGCATGAGGGTTGTACTGTTTTATTTATTTAGCTTTTGTTAACCGGTAAGTACACTAGACAAGTTATATGCCTATTTTCAGGAACGACCGGAGAGTACAAACAGGTAATTCAGGGTACAATAGTACGCAAAGTTAGGTGAACAATTACATCTCATGCTAGTTGATTAATACTAAGTAAATGTGGAACATTAGGAAGCAGGAAACATTATGTCCGCTTTACATTCTGTCACTACAGGTTGAGTCAGTCTGAGTCAACTGCCAGAACTCAGATACAGGTGTTCCCAACCTCCCAAACCTGTAATGTTACCAGCACCTTGTAAGCTGTAAGTCAGTTTAGAAGTTTTGTACTAGCAATCACATTTGCTTGCCACCCAGACTCCAGAGACACCATCTATTCAATAAAAAAATCAGTGCATGCCTCCCTTTAGTTGTTTCAATAATTTTTTAATGTATTCAGTTTTTCTTTTTAAACCAGATGATTTAACATTTATTGTAAGGGGTCTTTCTCACAGTTCGTTTTTTAGACAGGGGAAGATTGTTCATAAAAACATTTTGAGTACAACTGAATTAAAGGCTGCTGTTAATGGCGCACGGATTCATGTTTCCTACTCTGTTATATCAGTTCCGCAGTGAATATGTTGCAGAGCAGCAGTAGTCACTGTTTGAGAAAGCTGGCATCCCACTTGCAGTACACAGATCTTCAAAAAGAAACTATAATGATAGAAAAATCACTTCCATGAACGAAGCAAGTCCTAAAACTTAACTAGTATAACTCCATTCTATCTTTGATTTCAATTTATTTATTGGAAAGCAAGTTGAGTGAGCATAGGTTTTGTTTGCAACTGCCTGAAGTACAATGCCCTTGAGAAACGCAACAGAAAGTTGACACACCTGTCCTGTAGCTGCCCCACCCCCGATTCAGTGCAGCAGAAAGGAATCACAATGATAGGTAGAGGAAGAAGTAGGGTAACAGTAAGGCCTGTGCTGCCATGACAAGGTATTCATCTGAAACATTAAAAATGTAAACAAGGCATTGTAAATCAGCTGCAAGAGAGACGAGGTGAACCGCACTCAGCCGAAAATGGGTGTTAGCGATGTGAAATCAGTACAACAAACAAACTGAGGCACGTTTGGCTCAAGCAAGTAAAAGCAATACAAGAAAAATGCACAATACTGGAGCCATCCGGTGAAGAAATCCGAGCCGAAGCCACAGTACTAACTCCAGCGCTTCGCGGCTATTCAAACAACCGCAGTAACAATAATAATAGATTTTATTTCGCATAATCGCCTTTCGCACCATCAAGGCGCTTTACAAAAAGATAAAAAAACCATACGAAACAGTAGACAATAATAAATAATTAGCATACAGATATAAAAAATAACAGAGAATCAGAATTATGTGGAGCTATCATAAGCGAGATGCCAAAAAAAGGCTTTCAATGCCTGTTTGAACCCCTCTACAGTTGTGCACTCCCGAAGCCGATGGGGTAGAGAATTCCAGAGGGTTGGGGCAACGTGCATAAGTGCACGGACCCCGGAAGATTTCAAAGACACCTGCGTAATCTCTAGCAACCCCTCGTCAGCCGACCGCAACTGTTGCACCAGATGGTAGGGCACAAGAAGCTCTTTCAAGTGGTCGGGGCCCCGTCTGTGTAGGGCTTTATAAGTCAGTAAACCAACTTTAAAGGTGATCCGCCACCTAATCGGTAGCCAGTGCAGATCGTGCAGCACAGGTGTAATATGGGAAACTCGAGAAACCCCAGTTAACAATCATGCTGCTGCGTTCTGCATACACTGCAAGCCGATAGATTTCAACCCAGAAAGCCCTAAGTACAGGGAGTTACAATAATCAAGGTGCGAAGTCACAAAGGCATGGACTAATGTAGGCAAGTCCGCGGACGGAACCAGGTGGTTAATCCTGGAGATATTCCTAAGATGATAAAAGGAAGACTTGATGACGGCCAACACCTGAGATCGTAAAGTCAGCCCGTCGCCAAGCACTACCCCAGGTTTTGCACCCATTCAGAGGATAGGATCTGAGAGCCTCGAGAAACATTCCAGAGGGCTGATTAGCCCTAAACCTCTATCCGCGACCGGGTCCACTACCATCACCTCCGTCTTTCCAGCGTTCAACTTTAACCAGCTCAAGTTCATCCAGTAGTGGATTTCAGTGAGGCAGGTATTAAGTACCAAGACAGCTCTGTCCTGGTCGGGGGGCAAAAGACAGGTAGAGCTGGGTATCATCAGCATAGCAGTGAAACCTCAACCCACAGTGATCCGTTCTTCCAAATTGCGGGCATGTAGTGCATCAAAGCACATTGAGGTGCACAAGGGCAGCGTGTTTACATTTCAGGAAGACCCCCTTCATTAGACCCAGACTCAGGCTCCTGACACTGTGTCCCTACTGGCCGGCAGATGACAAAGGGATACAGATTTCAACAAACAAAGGGTACAGACTGATGGCTGACTGGAAAGTGCTTGTCCGTGTCTGCAGTTAGGTAGTCCAGGATGTCAGGCTATGGGATTTGTCAATCCCTGTTCAAAATCCATGTCCAGTTTGAACTTTCAGGTGGTTACAATATCTGCTGATACCACCTGCTCAAGTAGTCTATTCCAAATGCCCCCACTTGTTCCGTCTTTCAGATAAGACATTAAACCAAGGTCCCATCTGCCTGTTCTGGTGGTTGTTCAGGTGGATGTTAAAGATCCCAATGCACTTCTCGAAAAGAGTAGGAGAATTTCCCCGGTGGAACCACAAACCCACTCGCTTTACAGAAGCTGAGAGGGTGCCTTGCCATTGAAACAGAAACCAAACAAGAACCACGAACTGGCGGCACTCGGGCAGAGAAATAACAGATGCAGGAATGTCAGTGAAATATGTTTGTCCAACCTTTATCAAGAGAGCACAGCACTAAGGCCCAGCGCTTCTCCTCATCCATGAGCGACTTGAGCGTGGCTCAGCAATAGCAGCTGACTAATTTTATAAGACATATAATCAACAACAAATCATTTCCGTGTCCATGATGCATCAGCTTCAGCAACCAGATAATAAAAATACTGCAAGCTCAAATTAAACCTAAAGTGATATAGACACCTCATAAATACACATAGTGAAAATGCACCTAGAAATCCCCATGAGCTTGATGACATGTGAACAAATGAATGAAAAAGCAACCAATACTTGTTAAAAAATTGGTCCTTAAGTACATACATTGTATAATGATATTATTTTATAGAAGATCAATAGTAAACCAGATTCAGTATATGCTCATAATAAAAGCTTCTTATCACTTGAAACCTGGAGTGTTATGTCCCAATATTTTAGAAGGACCATGTAAAACCAGAATAGAAAATAAAGGGCGGGGAAAAATAAGTAGATTCTTGAAGTGCAGATAATTGCAAAAATGTAGATAGTATGTGTATTTGCAAAATATATATATATGTGTGTGTATATATATATATATATATATATATATATATATATATATATATATATATATATATATATATATATATATATATATATGGAGGGAAAAGAAACATAGAAGCTGTTGGCAGAAAAGGACCTTCTGGACCACCTAGTCTGCCCTAAGGTTACTACCTACCATGCTGCTGTAGACCCTAATTGATCGCTGGCCTTAGGAAAGGAAGAAGTAATCGACATATTGTACTGAAATGCCAGGGTGCACAAAATAGCAGCTGCTCATCAATAAATCATTGCTATTTTAATTCATAAATATTTGTAAGCCTCTGAAAAAATGGACCACACAATTTCAGAAGTACAAATCCTGTAATGATTGCTTTATTACTTAAAGTAAGTTGATACCCGGAGGTGGTTTGAAAATAGAAGAAAGGTGGGGTGACATTACAGCTAAGGCCACACCGCTGTGTAGGCTATGATGGAATGGTGCTTATGCAACAGTTTTTATTCATATGATGTACAAATCGTTTCTGGCTTCTACAAAGGTAGAGCTTAAGAAATCAGTAATCTTGATAATACAGGTTCTGTGTATATGAATATTTTGTATGAGAGGCAAGACAGTCACGGGACATGTCAGTTAGCAGCCGTCCGCAGAATCATTACTGTTGCACATTGCAGCTGTATACTTGTTATTCAAACAGAGGACTTTAAGGTGTCAACTATTTCTAGTAATGCAAATCCCACGTGAAATGTTTATCTTGTTTGCATTGCTCAAGACCAGCCATAAAGTGTTGTGCCTCAAAGGTACAGGAAAAGGAGAAAGAACACTAGGTCCCGGCAGATAGGGAACTCTGGGCAGACTAGGTGAACCCTTGGTCTTTTTCTGCAGTTGTCGTCTGTGTTTCCATGTAACTAATTCCGGGTTGCCCCTGAAAAGGGACTCTAGGTTCCAGTGGGCCTACCCAGTTACCAAACGATGATAAAATAAAAAAACGTTGCTTTTCCCAGAACTGCACACACTGAATTCAGGGTGGGACCTGCCTATGGGCATCATAACATCTCTTGACTTCCATTACCGGGTTGAAATGAAGTTTTGCAGCCACTAGCCAACAGGGCTAGTGACGGGAAAATCCACTAGCCACAAACTTTTCACTAGTCCAGCTGGTGTACTTAATGAAATGCTACCCCTCCAGTCACGAGCCCACAGGGCAGGGTTAAAGGAAAATCTTTACAAGCCCAGTAAAAAATCTACCTGAATTTGGCTAGTGGGGTGGTCAAACCTTGGCAATATAACCTTCCTCACGACCTGCATATGACCCTTATAACATTCCTCTCAGCCTGCATACGGCCATTATTATTTTTATTATTGTTTAAATCGCTAAGATCCACTTGGCACAAGTGCTCGTTTTCCTCGCAACCCGGAGCATTGGGGTGGTTAAGTAACTTGCATAGAGTCATATAGTATGTATTATTTATTTAGTTTTTGTTAACGGAAAGGAGGACTGGGCAATTCTGCCTATTTTCAGCCTTGTCCCGGGGGAGGGGGATACAAATGAATGCCAGCTGACACTGAACCAGATTAAGCTGTTGGTGGTATTTTTAGTGAATGTAGAGGTTGTAGAAATCAAACCTGGGTCTGCTGGATATACCAAACTCATCTGCAGGAAGACGACACTGAAGGAGCTGTAATTTCTTTGCGGGAGCGACGTCTGAGCAGGCGATTCCCGGCGACTTGGACTGGGGCAGGCCAGGGCTGTAGGAGTGCATTGGAGGCAGGAGGAGCTAGGGGCTGCATCGGCAGCAGGAGAGGCAGAGGAGCGGGATTGCCCAGCGGCTGCAGTCGGCGGCAGGCCAGGGGAGCAAGACAAAGGACAGCCAGCCAATCAGGAGCCAGGGGCGAAATGTTTGACTCTGGCTGGTGGGATATATGACAGGCCCAGCCGCACTTCTGAAGAGGACACTGAAGGAGACGTGAATTTCTTACACCACCCACCCCGCCCGACACGCCTATTAAATGGGCAGTGGGGTGGAGCCAAGGGGAGGAGTGGCCTGACTTTGAGATATTTTTTAAAGAACTTGGATAGAGGTTTTACAGAACATTGATTTGATTAACTGAGTGTACTGGTTAGAGCAGCTGTGATGGGGGGCTGCTTTAGTGAAGATCATTGATGCGGCTCCATGGTGGCTTTTGTGGAAACCATTTGGTGGTCACTGTATGGGTAATAGGCAAACAAAGGTAGATCTGATCAGGTTGACGCACTGAAACATGGATCATTAGGGAACCTGTTTTGTTGTGTGGTGAAGGCTCAGAGACAGGAAAGTACATATTATATGTGGGAAATTGCTAGATAAGTGTTATCGAAAGAGAAGGGGACTTGACAAAAGATGCATGCTAGAATGGGGAAGGGACCCTCAAGTTGCTAGAGCTGGCATCTTTGGGAGGGTGGTTGGATGCACAGGTGGGGGGCAGCCATGGTACTAGACTGGGCTTGGAAATTTGGAGGTTGCCCAGTGTGCCACCAGCTGGCAAAGCTCAGGGATGAAGTGGAAGAAATTCGGAGACAGCTAAGGGAGTGGAAAGCCTCCTTATCTTTTGCCCTGCCTCCTTTCTTTTTCCCCTGAAGGTTTCCCTGTCCTCATCCTTTTGTGTCTTCCTATACCTCTTGAATGCTCTAGTCTTCTCCTTGACCCAACGTCACCTCTTTAGTGAACCATAGGGGTCTTTTCCATCTTCTATTTTTTCTCACCTTTCTTATACATGAGTCTATGGCCTTATATACTCCACTCTTGATGGCTGCCCATAATTCCTCCACCCCCTGCACATCCACTATCTTCAGCATTTCTTCTCTAACTACCTTCCTCATTCCATGGAAGTCAGATCTGTATATGTTGCTACACTGTATAGTACTGGACTTGAGGGGCAGTTGTAGAGGTATGAGTGTAGGTTGCCATGAGTGGGTTTGGGACACTGGGTTGTGTGCTGTTGGACAATATGGACACAATGGCATTTTAAATACCATTGTTCTGGTTACAGCCCTTAACAGTGTAGCATTACTGCTTATTAAGAAAACTATAACTGCTGGCCCGCTGGCACAGTGATAGCACTAACACTTGCAATGTCAACAACCAGGGTTCAGAAGCAAACTCAAGACTTTGGAAGACCAGCTTGGGGGGGGTGGGGAGTTCAAGCATCCATAGGACTGCTCTCCTCCTGTGGGGGGAGGGTGGGCTAAGTCCAGTGCTTGCCTAACACTTAGTGGAAGTTAGGGGAAAGGCAGCCTGGTCCAACACACAAGGCAGAAGTGGCAGACATTGACACATGTCTTGAAGGAGTGCATGGCATGTGCTATGATGCCACTGCACACCATGCCTCTCAGAGGACTGTGCAAGAGGAAAAGTCAGTGGCAGGATGGCACTGACTACACCTGACCAGCTGAGCATGCCTGCTAGAACTGGATCCAGTACATAGCAGAGGCTGGGGAACATGGACCCTCACCGGGGGCATGACCTGCAGAAGAGGGCTGAAGGAGGTTCCAGTGGACATTGAGGTAAAGCGTTAGAGCACTTGGCTAATAGGCATTGACTGGGAGGAGAAAAAAAAAAAAAAAAAAACTATACCAATGGACACCAAAACGACAATAATTTTTATGTCTGGACATAGGATTCATAGGATTGTTACCGAGCTAATAGACTTCTGTCCTTATTGCTCACCAGTTCAATGTATATCAGATTCCCTGGAAATAAGCATCTACTTTAAGTTTAAATGAAGTTCTTGTTTTGCATGCCACCTCCTCTAGGGACAACCTATTCCAGTCCTGGACACCCGCTGATTAAACCACTTACTGGTTCTTACTAGTCTTGTCTGTCTTGATTTTAGTTGGAGTGGGTGAGACCGAGTGATATATGTGTGTTATCACTAAATTCCAGACCTAGGTTTTCCCATAGATCATTGTCGTTCCATGCCTTGTGAAATAGGCACATATCCCCTCTCTTTCTTCTGCTCGCCAATGAAAACAAGTTTAGCTCACTCAACTGTGTCTCATAGTTCTTTCCTAACATGTTGTTTATTGCCCTAGTAGCTATTTTTTGTACCCTCTTTAGCAATGCCACGTCTCCTTTTTTATATGGTGACCAGACCTGAGGTCCATATTCCAATACCAGTGAAGTATACTTTGGGAGAATAACATCCCTCCTCCTAGATGCTATATGTCTGGACATACATTTCAGAATTCTATTCCCTTTTTGAGTTATGCTTCTACAGTGGGATGTAAATGTCATATCTTGGGAGACCATGATACTCAGGTCTCTTTCTTCTGTTTTAGCTTTTAACGATTGATTTTCTAAGGTATATGTAAGCATGAGTTTTTTATTACCCAGGTGCATAACAGCACATTTCTTTAGATTTAGGGCTAGTTTTGATCTCTTGGTCAATTCCAATATGCTATTTAGTGCTGTTTGTAGTGGAGATTCCCCTCTGTGTTGTCAACCACTGCTCCTAACCTACAGTTGTCAGCATATTTGTGCAACCAGACATTTTGCAAATTGCTTTGTATTGAAGAAACATATAGGTCGAACAGACATGGCCCCAACACTGATCCCTGGGGAACTCCACTTGTTACTCTAGACCACTCAGTAAGGGCTCCCCTGATGCAGACTCTCTGCTTTCTATCCTTCAGCCACTCTTGAACCCAGATTGTTAGAGGGGAATGAATGTCTGACTCCTGCATTTCTGTTATTAATTCTGCATGGGGGAGTTCATCGAATACTTTCGAGAAGTCCAGGAATAACACGTCCACTGAACTTCCCTTATCCAAGCTCCTAACCCCCCTATCGTAGAAGGCCAGCATATTCATCTGGCAGGACCTCCCCTTTGTAAATCCATGTTGTGAATTATCAATAAGTTGATTTTGCTTCATAAATTTAAAAAATTTCATCTTTCAATGTTCCTTCCAATATCTTGGAAGGGATGGAAGTCAGGTTTACTGGTCAATAATTGGAGGGGATTGGATTTATTTCCTTTCTTAAAAATTGGAATTACAGTTGCAGTTTTCCAATCGTCCACTTCCTCCCCACTGTCAAATGATTGCTGAAATATATGTGTTAATGGTGGAGCTAGAACCTCACTTATTATTTTAGGAGTCTTGGATGAAGAACATCAGATCCTGGGATTTATTTGGATTTATATTTTTTAGCCTAGTTTCCACATCTTTGTTGGTGATAATCAGCCTGTGTTGCGTGTTGTGTATAGTTTAATCCGCCCCCACTGTATCATTCTTACTGTTGAAAACTGAAGAATAGTAAGAATTGGCTAAGTTAGCCATCTGTATGCAATCAGATATTAGTTCTCCCTTTTGGTTCCTAAGAGGACCTACTGTATGCCCTTTGGCGTACCTTTTTTACTATTTATATAGGAGTAGAAGGCTTTATAGTTTTCCTTTACCCTAGTTGCCAACGTTATCTCATAGTTGGCTTTAGCAGTTTTGATATTCTTTTTGATTATTTTGGATATGTTATTATATTGAGCCCTGGTTTTGTTCTTTTTATTTATTTATTTATTTTTTTCATTTTTTGAACAATCTGTTCTTGTTAGTCTTTCTTTTTATTTTGGGTATCCACCACTGTACCTTGATTCTATTATTTGTGTACTTCTGTTTGGATGGAACATTGAGAAGTGTTTCTTTCAGGATTTTATTGCAAAACATATGCCAACTTTTATTTAATGATTTACCTTCAAATTATTTTTTTCCATTTCCAAGTCCTGAGATTATTCCTAAATTAATTAAAGTTGGCCTTGTTAAAGTTTGGAACAATGGTAGTCCCTGAACACCTATAGAGTGGCTCTTTTATTTTGTATTCTATTTATAAGTGGTCACTTGCGATCAGTGCTTCTGTTGTTTACATTCTATAATTGTGTCCCTCATGTTAGTTAGGACTAAGTCCAACAGATTGGGGCCCCTAGTTGGATCCTCCACCCTTTGAGTGAGTCCGATTTGGTCGAATGCATCTAGTAAGTCATTTTTCACTTTGTTTACTCCTACCGTATTCGCCCAAACTATTCCGGATAAATTAAAATCTCCTAGAATTATTAATCTATCTGCTGGATTTAATGAATGGATATTATGTATAAGGGCAGTGTTTTCCTGCTGCACTGATGAAGGAGATCTATAAATTATACCCATTATGATTTTGGGCTGTTTACAAGGGGTTACTTTTACCCAATGTTGAGTTGGTTCATTTATGCTTATGTTCAACTCTTGTGATTTTATGCTTTCAGAGATATATAATGCTACCCCATCTCCTCTTCTGAATTCCCTAGATTTTTATGTTGCCTTACGCATGCACAGCCAACATATTGTGGTAGTAGCAGAGTTGGAGGCATAGTCACTGTTGGGTGAATGCAGGGCATGCATCAGTAGGTGCGTCCCTCATTCCCCAATAAGCCAGCAGCAGATGCTGACATCATGCATCCCTAATGTGGCCACCAGATCTAACAAAAGTTCCACTGCAATGAGAGCGAAGCTCTCATGCAGCAGGACCACAACACGCCTCCCGACGTGCACGCAACATGGCGGCACTGACTGCCGCCACCTGTTACAATGCCAAGGGGGCACCCACTCCCTGTCAGCATAATTACCCTTCCACAATTTAAAATGTATGCCAAGGGGGTGCCCAGTCCCCCTCGGCATCATCGGCGCCCCCAACAGTCTTTCTTTGCCGATGGGGGCCCAATGCCTCTGCAGCTTTAATCCCCTTCATCTTTATTTTGCTGATGGGGAGCCCATTCCCCATCAGCATAATACCCCACTTTTGTTTTGCTTGGCGGGTGCACAACTCCTTGCTCTGCCCCCCTTCATTATGTGCTGATGGGGTGCCCAATCCCCATCAGCTAAAGCGTCTCTCCCAAAAAAATAACACTTAGGTGGCATACTAGAAGCCCACCCCAGCATGCCAATTCCCCTAGAAAGAAGAAGAAACCATCCCTCAATGTTTTTTTGTTTGCTGTTGTTTAAACCCTGTAAAAAGAAATGGCCCCTCACCATCTCCCTGCCCCCCTCCCGCAACCTGTGCCCACCCTCTATGCACTCTGCCTCCCTACACACACACCCTTACCCCATACTTACCTCCAGAATCTGGCACAGTGATCTTCGGTGGACCAGGAACACGTCTGCACTCTTCAAAGCCGACCATGAACTGAAGAAATGCCGGTAAGCTATATAATGGCTTAAATAGGTTTTTTTCAACTTTGGTGCATATCTCAGCCATTTTTGGGAATTTTGGCACCAAATTTTCAACATGGGGTTATTGGGACCCCTCCTCATGAATTCAGGCACTGTCATGGTGTTATTCGGTCCTGAAAGGTGAGTTCGCGGTTACTGCGTGGAATCATCTTTCAGGACTGATTAACAAAACGACAGCACCACTGTTCATGAGTGGGGCTCTCAAAAAGCCTTTGTTGCAAATTTGGTGGAAAAATTCCCAAAAATGACTGTTCTGACGTAGTGTGCGCAGTTTCCACCTCTGGCGTAACTTCTCGTGATTTGTAATATTTTCACCCAGATTTTCAACATTGGCATTTTCCACACCTCCTTATGAACAGTATAGTGTCATTTTACATATCCTGGCTGAAGTGTGTTTCGCACATCCAGCACTTAAATTACTGCAGTTGCTATGCGAAATCAGTTTGCGACAGTTTGAGGAAATGACGCTGACACTGTTCATGAGCAGAGGTTCTAAAATGCCTATGTTGAAAAATGTGGTGATGTGAAATTCCATAAATGACTTTGTTACAAGTGTGTGTTGTGCAGTTTCCACGCACCCTTGTAACTTCGCAAATCTGCAATATTTTCATGCCAGATTTTCAACACTGGCAGTTTTTCACACCTCCTTATGAACAGTACAGCTGTAATTTTTCACATCCTGCCCTAAATGTGTTTTCACACCTGTGCCACACAGTGGCGTGGTCACTGTGGGAAATCAATGTTTGGAACACATTAACAAAATCACAGTGCGACTATTCATGAGGGGAGGTCCCAAAACGCCTATGTTAAAAATGTGGTTAAAAATATCCCCAAAATAATTGGGTTACAGATGTGTGTTGCACAGTTTCTATGCATGCTCATGACTTCACCCATTTTTCATATTTTCACTCCAGATTTTCAACGTTGCCATTTTTTCACAAGTCTGCATGAATAATACAGTTGTCATTTTCCACATACTATTAAAATGTGTTTTCATCCATGTGTCATAAATGGCATAGCAGCTGTGCAAAACCACCTTTCAGCTAACAAACTGATAGTGCCGCTCTTCATGAGGTGGGCTCACAAAAGCCCATGTTGAACATTTGGAGTGAAAATACCAACACCGCCCTACTGTGTTAAGGTTTCCAACTATAGCACCCCATCCTGTAGAGACTGACTAGTGTCAGGGGTGTGACATGGGATATTCAGCTGTAATGCTTATGCCATTCCACCCCACTTCCAGCCTGCAGCCAGTGACAGCCATCGTGGTGTGCCTTGGGTGTTGACCCACAAAGTTTTCCCATTCTCTATACTGCACCCACCTCAGTGTATTTCCTTATGGAATGGGGTAAGTATAATGCCCAAAGACCCCAAAGCACACCACAACACTTGTCAGTGTGTACAGGGTAGGGTGAGGTAAAATGGCATGAGGTTATAGCCGACAACCCAAAGGCACACCCCAATGCCTGCCAGTCTCTGCAGGGTGGGGTGGGGTTGAGTGTCACTTCAATTCTTCACTGCCATTCCTATTATGCATCTCTAACTCCTGCATTACCAGTGCCAATACCAGCAAGACAACATTCGGCATTGACAAATGTTGGTTTGCACATGGTATAGCATCGATATTTTGGTCCCAACTGTCATGTGAGTCCCACCAGGTCTTTGTAGCAGCACATATATGTATTTCTGTGTATGCAATACATGTTTAAATTCTTCAAATTTGTTTGTTAAACTTCTTGCATTTAGTAGCATACAGTTCCAGCCTCCAAATATACCGCCCTGAGTGTGAGCTGCTTGCTTTATACCAGTGGCCCTAGAATGTCCCATGGGCCCCTTCACTTAGTTTAAATGTCTCAAATTTCCTCCTTAAACCTTTTGGCTAGGTACCTGGATACAGTTTTAGATGAAGTCCATCAGGTCTAAATAGATGTTGATCTCTGAATGCGTCCGAGTCATCTATGTATATAGCATCCTCTTTCTACAACGGTCCCTTAGCCAGCAGTTTAGGGTATTGATCTTTTGGTTTTTGGCTTCATGATAACTGAATACTGGCAAAATGCCGGACACAATTATATTGCCCCCTTTCTTTCTGATATCAGACAATACTGCTCAAAAGTCTGCACATATGTCCTGTAGCCTTCAACTCTGTATATCATTTGCTTCTGCGTGGATCACCACCAGTCGGTTCTTTGTGTTTTCTATTAGTCCCCCAGTTAGTTGTCTTATACCCTTGATTTTTGCACCTGGCAGCATACTCACTGTGGTAGTTTCATTCCTTCCCTTACATAGGGTGGTATCAATCCCTCTGATTATGGAGTCCCAAATTACAAGTAGGTCACTTTCAACAGTGTTTGAGATTATATTTGTAGTTTCTTGTGATGTTTTAACATGGTGATTATCTGTGTTGGGGTATGCCAGATTTACCTTTTTATCTAACATGAGTGTACCCTTGGTAGTAGTTAGGCTGAAATGGGGTATATGTGTGTTTTTTACAAGTGAGTTCTGTGTCTGAAAGGATGTCATATTCATTTTGAAGTGTCAGTGGGGCACTAGTATAAATCTGGCCACCCCTTCTTTTGCTAGATGTCCTTGTGACTATTGTCCATTCTTCTACCTCCAAATCTATTGGGGGGTTTAGCTACAACCTCTGTGCTGTCACCATTTTGATTCCTTTTGTTAGCTTGCTCAGGTGGGGCTTCTGTCTGGTTCGCTATATTGTCTATAATTTAAAGTTCTTCAAGGCTACTATTTCCTTTTAAGTATTACTTCTGTGTAGGACTCTATTTCTTCTTGAAGTGTATTGATCAGTAAACATTTATCACATATAAAGCCTTCCACTGGTTCCCTTTGCAGAACATTTGACAATGGTTACATTCAGTTATGGGGCCTCCATTCTTAGGGTAGTAAAGATAGCAAGTGAGGCAGGATGGCTAAAGATTTTGTTTACTGACGTAGTACTGTCTAGCTACTTGAGAATAGTAACTCTTGTCCCAGTATCCCAGCTTCCCCTGCAGACACAGCTGACACACACTATGACGTGTGTGTCTCTGCATGCATCTCTACGTGCAGAACCACATGCATGTACCGCTCGCAGGAGCATGCAAATTACTCTTGTCTGACCGGAAGTTGCATCATGACCGCTTCTGGTTTGGTGATTTGCACAAAACACAACAATACAGTTTAAAATGTTACATTTAATCTGTCAATCATGGAGAACCTCTGGTTACCGCCTCACTAGTGCTGAAATGTCCAGACAGACCCTTGTGCAGTTTGCACCACAACTGTAAGTGCCAGGAAGTGGAGGGTTCTCCAATCCTCCAACTTCCACAATGCCGTACAGCCTGAGCTGTTCTGGTGGAATCTCAGTCTCAGTGACCCACCACTCCACTTCTCTTCCCAGAGAATCACAGAATCAAGTTTGCAGTTTAAACTAAGATGTGCTGCTAACAGCTAGCACTCCCTTCAACAATATGCTTACTCATGGGGACATGGGGTAATGTTGGTATGTGATATGCCAAGAGTGAGGCAAAGATTGGTAATTTGAGGATGTACTCATCATTTAGCATAAAAGTACCTCCACATGCAGTCAAGGTGACCCTAAGTGAATCCTTATACGTACCAAGAGATGCACCTTTAAGCAAAGTTGGC
The DNA here is from genome assembly GCA_016271365.2 of Neoceratodus forsteri. Lineage (NCBI taxonomy): Eukaryota > Metazoa > Chordata > Ceratodontiformes > Ceratodontidae > Neoceratodus > Neoceratodus forsteri. Next base: position 105,246 of record JADMNL010000033.1, read on the forward strand.
TCAGTGTGCGTACTCAGACAAATGCTTTAAATGATGTCTAATTTATATCTAATACACAGAAAAACAGAATTTGATGGAAGGAGACAAAGAGCCACTGAATCTGTCCTTACTATACTTCCTCACCCCTCCTGACCTACTTCACTGGTGGACTGTATCCTTTGCTTCTACCCCACCTGCAGACCCTTGCTGCCTCTCTTGGGGCTGAGTCCTTGCACTGTTCCAACTGTATTTAAACCCATTAAGGTAGTTTCCCACCACTTCTGCTGGCAGTTGGTTCTGTGGTTCTGCCACCATGTCAGTGAAGTAAAACTTCCTCCAGTTTCTCCTGAATGTGCCCCAACCAACCTCCAGTCATTTCGTTTAGTGACAGCATCCTTATTTCTTACAAAAGGTCCTCACGGTTTACCTTTTTATACCTCTGAAGCATTATATGTTTCAGTCTTGTCCACCTGCTCCTTTCTGGCCTCCAGTGAGTAAATGTTCAGTGCCTCCATCCCAGTCCTCATATGATCTGCCCTGCAGGTCTTGGATCATCTTGGTGACCCTTTGGTGTACAAACTTTAGTCTGTTACTATCCTTCCTCAGTAGTAAGGGTTCCAGAGCTTATCACGGTACTCCAGTGAGGCCTCACCAGGGACCTGTGCAGTGGCAGAATCATCTTCATGTTTCTCCTGTTGAAACCCTCCTTATATACCCCTGCACCCTCGATGCCATGCTGTGTGCTTTGTTGCATTGACCCCCTCGATCCCATGCTGCATGCTTTGTTGCAATGACCCCTCAATGCCTTGCTGTATGCTTCATTGCAATGACCCCTCAATACCTTGCTGTATGCTTTGTTGCAATGACCCACTCGATGCCTTGCTGTGCTTGTTGCATTGACCCCTCTATGCCTTGCTGTATGCTTTGTTGCACTGACCCTCAATGTCTTGCTATATGCTTTGTTGTATTGACCCTCCTCGATGCCTTGCTGTATGCTTTGTTGCATTGAACCCCTTGATGCCGTGCTGTATGCTTTGTTGCTCTGACCCCCTCGATACCTTGCTGTATGCTTTGTTGCATTGACCCCTCGATGCCTTGCTGCATGCTTTGTTGCAATGACACACTCGATGCCTTGCTGAATACTTTGTTGTATTGACCCCCTCTATGCCTTGTTGCATGGTTTGCTACATTGATCCCCTCAATGCCTTGCTGTATGCTTTGTTGCATTGACCCCTTGATACATTGCTGCATGCTTTGTTGCATTGACCCCCTCTATGCCTTGCTGTATGCTTTATTGCATTGACCCCTCAATGCCTTGCTGTATGCTTTGTTGCATGGACCCCCGCTGTGCCTTGTTGCATGGTTTGCTACATTGATCCCCTCGATGCCTTGCTGTATGCTTTGTTGCATTGACCCCCTTGATGCATTGCTGCGTGTTTTGTTGCATTGACCCCCTCTAAGCCTTGCTGTATGCTTTATTGCATTGACCCCTCGATGCCATGCTACATGCTTTGCTTCATCGACCCCCTTGATGCCTAGCTGTATGCTTTGTTGAATTGACCCCCTCGATGCCATGCTGTGTGCTTTGTTGCATTGACCCCCTTGATGCCTTGCTGTATGCTTTGTTGCATCGACCCCTTGATGCCTAGCTGTATGTTTTGTTACATGACCCCTTGATGCCATGCTGTATGCTTTGTTGCATTGACCCCTTGATGCCGTGCTGTATGCTTTGTTGCACTGACCCCCTCGATGCCTTACTGTATGCTTTGTTGCAGTGACCCCCTCAATACCTTGCTGTATGCTTTGTTGCATTGACCCCTCAATGCCTTGCTGAATGCTTTGTTGTATTGAACCTCCTCGATGCCTTGCTGTATGCTTTGTTGCATTGACCCCCTTGATGCCATGCTGTATGCTTTGTTGCTCTGACCCCCTCGATACCTTGCTGTATGCTTTGTTGCATTGACCCCTCAATGCCTTGTTGTATGCTTTGTTGTATTGACCTTCCTCGATGCCTTGCTGTATGCTTTGTTGCAGTGACCCCCCGATGCCATGCTGTATGCTTTGTTGCATTGACCCCCTTGATGCCTTGCTGTATGCTTTGTTGCACTGACCCCCTTGATGCCTTGCTGTGTGCTTTGTTGCATTGACCTGTTTGCTTGAAAGGGTCACGGATAATGACCACTGGATCTCTCCTCAATTGAACTGGCCAGTATAATCCTCCCATCCAGTATGCTCTGCATAGATTCTATCTACCTAAGTGTAGTACTCTGCACTTCTTGGCATTGAAGCTCAACTGCCAGACCATTCTTCTAGTTTCTCTAAATCCTTCTAGAGCTACCCAGCTCTTCCTCATGATCTGCCCTGCCCCCATAGCATTATGTCATCAGTAAAGAGACACAACTTTCCTTGAATACCTCAACATTGTTATTTATGAACATATTAAATAACAGGTGCCAGGACCAACCCTGTGGCATTCTGCTTGTGATCTCTCTGTCACCTGATTTAGCCCCATTAACCACTACTCTCTGTTGCATCCCCCTTACCTAATTTCACACCCACCAAACTAAACCCAAGTCCATTCCTAAGTCCTTCCACTTGTTCAGCAGCCCCTGTGTGTAGCAAATTGAAGGCTTTTCTCAAGTCAAGTAGAGCAGATCAACCACCTGTCCCTGTCTATTGCCTTGGTGACCACATCAAAAACAGTATATATTGGAATGGCAGGGCTTCCCAGACACAAACCCATGCTGCTATTAATCCATGAGTCCATTGTCTTCAGGTAGACCACCTATGGCGGTAAGGCTGGCAGACTGGTAGTTGTCTGGATCCTCCCTGTCCCTCTTTGTGGAGTGGTACTACCTCAGCAGATTTCATTTTACCAGCACCACTCTGGACTGCTGTGAGTCATTTAGTAGATGGGTTAAGGGTACTGCCAATACCATGGCCAATTACCATAGCACTTGGCATTGGTGGTGGAACGGTCTGAAAAGTGGTAGGGCCAAGCATGTAACATGTAAATTCCCCCTCTCCCCCCATTTGAATGGATCCACCCATAGAATACATTTTTCTCATCCACATTTGTAATCTTTGGAGTACCCCAATTGACAGCAGCTTCCTGTGCCTTGTTCCTTGATACCCACCAGAAGGCCTGGCCCTTCGTTTCATTTGTAAAATGTGACCAGTGTGCCTTAACTCAGCAGGCCATGAACCCAGCCCACCTGCATCAAAACTACTCAGGTCTTCACTTTTCAAAATTATGCTGACACCCTGAAAGCCACACAGGGGTGATTAGACAGTAACACTGCTTATTGCATATGCTGCATTTTGAAGAGCTGCTGTAGTGCACTGCCTGAAACAAATATTATTTTTTTAAAAGCAGTCAACCATGACTTTTCATATCTGGGGAACTTTTTCTTTTCCCTTTGGTTAATTAGAAGATTGTTTACCTGACGTTCCTAAGTGGGATGTGTAGGACAGCAGACAGCTGAAAGGCTGATGATTTGATAATGAGGTGTCATGAATAATCATTATCAGTTCTGTTCAGAGATCATGTTCATGCTTCAAAACTATTGTTGTGATCATAATAAACAATAATTAAACATCAGCGTTAAATGGCTGCCAATCAAATAACATGAAACTATGGAAATGGTGATTGTGATTAATGATGTTCTCACATCATCATGCTTTTTCATGATTATCCATGGTCAAGATTACAGTAATAAATTAAAAAAAAAATCTATTTTTCTCTATACTTTTGAAATTGGTTGTGTATTTAGACATCCTTATGGGAATGACCTGCTATGATATCTCTTCTTTAGAGGCCCATTGGTTTCAGTTACACAGTTTCTGATACCTCACGTTTTACTGGTGTTAAAAGGACTCATATTAATTTATATAGCCCCATGAAATGGTTCCTTTTATGGTCATGGTGAGTTCCAAAAAGTGCCTGGTTTGTACTCAGAAATGTTCCTCATAGTCTGCAAATTAATACTGTCCATGCAAAATTAATTTAAAATTAGAAAATTACCATTGTTTTGGTTCATAAACTGTGCTTTTAAAATATACCAAATTAGTTATGCAAGCGTGTATCCTATACCAGGCCTTGCATGTACTTTTCCTAATGGAATTAAAACTTCACATGATTTACATTATAATTGATAATAATTTGTGTTTGCTGATAAATGACATTCATATTTTCATAATTGTAGCATATAACACTTTTAGGCATTACTTCCATGACTTGCTAAGTTCAGAATCCTCAGCTCCACACACGCATGCCACCTTGCAAAATAGTCAATGTATACTGAAACAGCAAAGGCACCGCAGGTATATTTGTCATATGATTTAATCGGCGCGTACAAATCACACAGCCACCCAGCAGTACAGGGAAGAAAGCCTCTACTAGTTTTGCACGCTGTGCATCATCAGGAGGCAAGTGCTATGCATGTTTACAATGTTTTAGAATTTTTATGAGCAAAACGCTAAACAATTTTTAGAGTTAAATAAAACCCTGAGTTATCAGCTATGGTTTGGGGTTCTAAGGTGATAGCATCATCTATGTTGAGCATGGAGGGGGCTTGTTTAGGGTCTTTCTTGGTTAGTTCAGTGAGGTTTGCCCAGATTTTTCTACCGTCTCTCATTGAGTCAGTTTGTACCCTTCTATAGTAGCTTTCTGTTTCAGAGCATGTGGCTTTTGTACAGGCATTTCTAGCAGATTTATAGGCCTGAATATCAACTAGTTTGCCAGACGTCCTAGCATGGGACCAAAGATGGTCCCGGGATTTCATTTGTTCGAGGAGGTAATCCAGGGATTGCTGATTCCACAGACCTTCCTATTTTTGAATGGGGCATAGACATCACAGGCCATGTTGAAAGTGGATATAAAATAGTCCAAAGCAGTATTGCACCCCAAAAATAAGCATTCCTTTTTCTAGTGTGCCTACCTGGCAAACAAAAGCTAATAAATAAATTAATGTCAGTAGCTGTCTTAATATGCAACCAGTCTTGTTGCCTCAGAGAAGCTTTCAGTGGTTCTAGTTTCCACCACTTTAGCACTCTACTGTTAATTATTTTGGCAGGGAGTTTGATAAATTTGTTTAACCACTGGCATAGGACAGGGAAGTGATCACTAATAGAGTCTGGTAGAATTTGGCCTTGTCCATGCTACACTGGATCCACCCTCTGTAATTACAGGGGCCCAAACTGTTACTGCAATGGTTTGCGTTTACACCTGTAACGTTACAGGAGGTGTTTCCGTAACCGTTGTCGAAACCACTCATGAGGTGGTTTCAACAATGGTTATGGAACTGAATCCACTGTTGTACCATTACCGCTGTAGAGTGGATGTGTGGAAGCGGTCCCTGAAGTGCCCATAGCGCAGTGTGAGCTGCATGTGGGATCGGGTGCTGCCGTACGTCGCCCAGCTCCAGCAGTGTGGATCGCTGGTACGGTCCTGTACGGACACCGCCACAGTTTGGACACACTGTACCCTCCTGGCCATAACAGTTTGTATCCATTACTGGGTCTGGCGGTGTAGTGTGGACAGAGCCTTTCTGTATTAGTGATGTGATCAGGTCGGTTTATAAGTATCCAGTCCAGAAGTGTACAGATCTTTGTTTTGTAGTTGGTCTTGGTTGGTGTTTTCACAAGCTATGAGAATTTGCAGCAGAGCACATCCTTGAAGGTGTTGGCAGTGGGTGAGAGCCAACTGATATTAAAATCACCAAGCATGATGATTTCTGAACTGAGACCTAAGCCGCGAATACTATCCAGGAAGGAGTTTAGGCCAGGAGTTGCTAGCTTAGGTGGTATGTAGACTGATACAACAGTTAGTGCCTTGTGTGCACCTAGAAGTACCTTGGTGGCAAGGACCTTTATGTCAGACCCAGTGCAGGGCAGGGCCGCAGCGTGCACCATCAGTGAGACGCTGATGTAAAGAGCACAGCCGCCATCTTTTTTAGCTAATCTGTCATGCCTAAAAACAGAGTACCCAGGTACTGCAATAGCAGTGTCGGGGATTTTAGGCGATAGCTATATCTCCAGGATTGATAGGACATCCGGATTATCCTGTGTGACCCAAGCAGTAAGCACATAAAATTTTGCCACGAGACTGCAAATATTTATGCTAGCCAGCGAGCAATCAGACCTAATATTATTATTAGAAGCTTGCTGTTCTGGACCTGGGTTAGGTGTATTGCTTAAGATAAGGAGGGTAGGAGCACTAATATTTTAATTAGTACCTTAAGATACCTGCCTTGTAGCAAATGTTCTTTTCTTACTGTTTTTGCAACTGACATTCCCTAGGGCAGCCAAATACTTGCTATTAATCGTGGTGAGCAGTACAGGGTGGGTAAACTTAGCAGGGGCTGCTGCAGTAACCATGCTGGTGTTATCTTTGGTGATTGCTTAGGGCATTGTTAAAATTGATACTACTGATCCCAGACTTTTGAATGTTCAGGTGATAATAGTTACAGCAAGTAGGAGAAAGGTGGAGACCCATTCACCAGAGGTGCCTCCGGGGGTAATTAGCCTGAGATGGGAAGCCAGATATGTCACAAGGAAAATTGGAGCCATTCCATTTGTAGCAGTGGAAATCATTCTGCTGTGATTGAAATGGGAGGAATGTTTTGTTCAGTGGTGTTTCTCTAGTAGACAAGTATTATATTGTGCACATGTGGGATTAGACACTTAGTATTTTGCACTACAGGAAGTAGGAGTGGCCAGGAGGTATAAATTAAAATGCCCAAATAGGACGGGCCGGTAGTGAGCCAACGCGCAGCACCAGTGGGGATCGTACCTTCAGTTTGGTCCACAAAGACATGGGCAGACGGGTGCTGGTGAGCTCCCTGAGCCACCGGAGTGGCTGCTAGGAGAGGCAGGGCAGGGAGCCTGGTCAGGACTTCACCATTCTGCCTGGAGGGAGAAAGAAATCAAGTTACTTTAGAGCCAGGCAGGGGCAATTTTTTAACATAATTAACAACAGAAAATTTAGGATCGGTTGTGGCATTGCCCCATTTATGCCCTCACTACCTAAGGTTCCATAGTAAACACTTCGATGTGCCCAGAACTTGTACAAAAAAGAGGGACAACTACTTCACTGTTAGAGTCCCAGTATTATGGAACAGGGTCCCCCAACACATACAGTAGCACATATTACCAGTTTTGATACATTTAAAAGGGAACTAGACAGATTCATGGGGTATTGGGTGCACTTGAGCCACACTGTGGGGTGACAGTCGATGGGCAACCACCTACCTGATCTTCACAATACAAGCTACCAAGTTACAATCTGGTGATGTAGCAGCGGAATCAAGATAGTTATGCAAGCTGCTAGGCTGACAGCTGTTCCAGACATCCAACACAACATTAGCACATAAAAAAAACTTTCTAATGAGCAAAAGGAAATAGAAAAATACTTCCAAAATAAAACGTTACCACTGACTACTTCTTAACATTTTTATTATTTCCTGTCTGCCTGTATTGGTCACACACTGGCACAGGGTCATAATGTTGCAAGACATTACAGCAATATACCGCACTGCCAATACAACGTGGTATATTGCCAATGTGATTGCTGAATGTCTTGTGGGGGGGTTAAGGAGGCATAATGCATTAGACAGAAATCCTCCAGGGAAGGGAGGGAGGGAGAAAACAGAGTAAAGAGTACAGTTGTGGGTGCAGGGAGAGCAGTTAGGGCGAAGTGACAGAAGGAGTGGAAGGGGAGATCCAGTCTGTTTCAGGTGGACTATGGGAAGCTCTATGGACTATGTCGCCACAATAAAAATGGGAGAATTATCTTGGTTAGGATGTCTCAGCGGGCAGGTATGGGGATGCAACTTCTCTGCCTATAGAGGCACCAAGTTTAGGGTGGATTTTTGTATATGGCTTCTATGTGCTGGGAGAAATGGAGGTGACGGCAAAGCCAGACACCGAGGTACTGAATGAAGATACATCATCAACTGGGTCTCCATCTAGGGTGTGGAAGGAAAGAAGGGACAGGAATTTTGAAAGCCGGTCTAGTGCCAAAGCACATGGAAACCGTCTTTTGGCATTTACTGATAACTGATTGGACCTAAACCATTTCTGGACTGAGTCAAAATCAGGTTGGAGCTCGGATCTCATCTCAGCTGGAGACATAGAAGCCGACTTTTATTTTTGCCGGGGGGGGGGCTCAAGAAATGGTCGGGGGCCTGGGGGCCACCAAGGCCCCCAGAAGCTCTAAGGTTTACAGTGCTCTGTGCTGCATTTTGGGGGGTTTACTGAAGAGATAGCATAGCATAATAAGCACCATTTCAATGCCAGCACATTACCCAAATTTGCTTGTATTTTGTTGTCACTCACCACCTTGACCTACTGCCCAGCAAATGTTGCAGACACTGGTGGGGTCACTCACCCACCTTGCCTGCCTCCCCAGCTATTGACATAGCCTCTGATGGTGTCTCTTACCACCTTGACCTAATGCCCAGCATGTATTGCAGACACTGATGGTATCACTCACCCACCTTGTCCCTTCAGCTACCTGCATGGCCTCTAATAGGGTCACTCACCACCTTGACCCACCCCCCCCAGCAAGTGTTGCAGACACCACGGTAGTGTCACATACCCACCCTGAGCCCCTCCCCAACTACTGGCATAGCTTCTTGTGTTGTCACTCACCACCTTGACGCACTCCCCAGCAAGCTGTACAGACACAAGTGATGTAACTCACCCACTCCCCCCCCAAACTAAAATATGTAAACAGCATGATGCCAGGTGACCATAGGTGTATGCTGCAGGTTACACTGGCAAAGTATGTGGGTTGTTTTGATTCATACTCCCATGATGCCTATACAGATAGCAGATTAATAATTCTCTGAGACAGACAGACAGGCTGCCCATTTGCCTTTCTTATGAGTCTTCACATTACTGTCAGCTGTAAATCTTTATTCTAGAAAGGCACTGCAACAATATGGGGTGGGGGGGCAGTGACTGAGACACAGACACTAACAAAGATAAAGAGCCAGAGTCTGGTTACACCAACGGATACATTTCAGGATTTCAGTTGCAGTAGATGAGGTATGGACAACATAACACAGCAAGAAAGTAGCAAAAATATGACCACATCATAACACCCTGCACACCAGAAATAATGCAGCTGACAGGCTGTGGTAATACTTTAGATCAGTGTGTGTGTCGTGTGTCATGTGTAACGTGTACATTATACCAGTTTTGTTGACAGCCTGCTTTTGATAATCCATGCTACTCAGTGACACACTGATCTGCAGTACTGGCATGGCATGCACTGGGGTGGATGAACATTAAAAAAATCATAAAAATTATTTTTTGTTGTATTTTTTTTCTGCAGTGTTTCAACCCCTCCCCATCTTGGGTTATTGCCCTTGAGGGGACCCCACCCCCACAAACATCAGAGGGGGATCCCCAGTTGATTTTCCTACTACCCTCTATAGCAATAGTTCTCAGACTTTGTCACAGTGAGCCTCCCCAAATCCATGGAAAAGAATTTGAGCCTCCCCAAAAAACTGAAATATTCTTGGGCCTCCCCAAAGAAAAATAACATACTGTACTTTGCGCAATACTTGACATGGAACCTTTGAAAAAGAGCTCATGTGCTCAAAGGTGTTATCTGAATAACAAATAAAATAAATATTATTTTTCAGCTTATTGTAACCCCCAACAGGCCAGCCTACTTGCTCCACTATTTTCATTCTTGAACCATTGTTACCCGTTGTTGCAGTCCCTTAATGGGTCACACTACTTTCTCGGTTTTCTCCTGAAATGAGCCTTGGCTCATTCACCTTCCCTTGTCACCTATTAGTAAATAAATACATAAATTTCACCTACTATTATCCTCTTTCAGTTTGTGTCATCTTTTCACACAAACTATATAAAACTCAAAATTTAAATACAGCACTTTTTCAGACCTGCTTGAGCCTCCCCTGGAACAGGTTGGGGCCTCCCAAGGGAGGCTGGCCTCACCATTTGAGAACCCCTGCTCTATAGGCAATAATCACAAACATCTACAGTATGTAACTGCTAACAAAACAACAGAGCCAAGTACCTCACATTACCATACAAAATTTTGCTTCCTTCTTTCCTGCCACCTCCTGTAGGTAGCACAGTAGAACACTGGATCCAAAATATTCTCCTCACTCAGTCGTGCCTCTCAACTACTTTGCACTGGCTGGCAGTATAGTCTAGAGGTTAGAGTAATGAGTTGTAAATGAGCTTGGTATATCCATAAGCATGGAGCAAACCTGGGTTTGATTCTCACAACCTCCACTTCTAATTACTGGGAAGAACAAGCAGAGTGTCTCTAAAATGACTGTGGCTATTCAAGACTTCAATCCCACAGCAGATCTCTTTCAAACATCATACAGAACTCTGACTAAATAGAAAAGCTAAAGCAGTTTAAAAGATTTTAAACTGGGGACCAGAAAGTATTGATAAACTGAGCATGAACCATAACTTGCTGCTGATTTAAGCAGTGCAGTAGGTAAATGACAGACAGCTTATAAGTGGAACCCACCAGTTGTGGTTTAAAAGGATTCTGAGCAGAATGCTCAGTGCTAAAGATTCTTGAAGCAAATAGCAACTCTGAAATACAGTATTTCAGAAAAAACAATCTAAATGACATAAAACCTCATCACATAAGCAGTGATTAAGAAAGGGCATTACCCGATAGGCCAATGGCAGTAAAGTCAAAGCCACAGTAATACATTACTCATATATCACATCATGTTGTGAAGGATCATGCAACTCACTATGAAACAAATTAATCAATAAATTATTCTTTACAATTATGAAAGTGCAAAATTACACATTATAGCCATGTGCTCTGATTGCATTTGAAAAGGCCACTGCTATGCATTTTGGTATGTGGCGAATTGGTCTATCATCTAACAGCATGACATAATTTTATTTATTTTATTTATTTAAATCTAGGATTACAATACCTTTGAGCGAGGCTCTTTACAAAGAGTTCACGTCAGCGTGTGCAACAGACATCATTTTAGTTACAAACATATAGTCACTGACTTACAGACATGTAATAAGCAGTACAAAGACTTGAGCTATGAGCAAGACGAGGGAGGAGGAGGGGTCGGTGGGGAGAAGTGAGGGTAGGAGATCAAGGGGGTAGGAGGTGCAGGGGTAAGGGGGGAGTATGGGAGGTGGTTGGGGCAAAGGCAGGAGTGGAGATACAGGGGGAGGCGGGAGACAGTGCAGCCAGGGGGCCGTGTCGAGGGAATATGACAGGTAAGGTGCTAGGGGTGCAAAGACTGATTGTAAGTGTTGGGTGCTGGGGCACGTGCAGCTGGAACGGTGGAAATGTTAAGATGGACTATCACAGGATACAAGCAGTGAGAGGTGCAGCTTGGACTTGAAGAGGCCGAGTGTTGGAGCAGTCACTATGTCACTGCCAAGAGAGTTGAGCCAGTTGGATGCCAGATAGGTAAATGATCTTTATCCTTGGGTTGTGCGACATCATGGGATATGTAGTAGATGGGAATTGGATATCCTTGTAGTGACATTCCTATATCTAGGCTTAAGGAGGGCACAGACACCAGGTGGGGCCAGACCCATTATAATTTTCTTGGCCGTGATGCAGGTTTGGTATTTTATGCGTTTGTCCAGTTGAAGCCATCCAGATTGGGAATAAAGGCCACATGTGTGGGTACGGCGATGTGAGCCAGTGATGAGATGACAGGCCTTATTCAGGGAGGTTGTGATACGTTTGAGAGCAGTGGTAGTTGCAGACCCATATATGATAAGACCATAGTCTATGATGCTGACAATGGAGCTTTGGACGGCCACTGACAGTGCTTCTGGGGTTAGGTGTTTCCTGTGCCGGAATAATATGCCTAACCTCACATTGGCAGACTTTGCCACATTGCTGATATGGACAGCGTATGAGAGGTGGGGATCAAGGTTGATGCCAAGGTACTTGAACAATTGTGTTTGCTCTAGGTTGACTCCTTGTTCGGTTGCAATGGAGAGGTGGAGTTGTTTGTTTTTGTTGTGGGGGCTGCAGAAGACCATAGACTTGTTTTTTTTCTGATTGACAAACAGTTTATGATTTAGGAGCCAGGATTCGATGGAGGAGAAGGCCGCTGAAGTTTATTTTGTAATTGGATTGGATCAGGGTCCGAGGTGAGGATCACAGCATCGTCAGCGTAGAAATTATTGTTTGGGCAGCTGTCCGGTAGTGAGTTTAGAATAGGCTGAAGGAGGGTCCCATAATGGAGCCCTGGGGACTCCTAAGCGGACGGTCTAGGGTCCAAGAGTGTGTCAGCGATTCTTACTGTTTGGGACCATTCTTCAAGGCAGCTCTTAAACCAGCCAATGGTGTCTGTTGACAGCCCAGTGTTCTGAAGCTGGACAAGTAGGAGGCGGTGATTGATGGTGTCAAAGGCTTTAGTTAAGTCAATGTAGATTGAGCCTAATAGTTCACGGAATCAAGTGCATTGTGGATTGCGTCGGTGAATTCAAGTAGGGCTGTTGAGTTGCTGTGACCTTGCGGAACCCATGTTGTAGCTTGCACAGGATGCTGTACATATCCAGGTATTCTGTGAGCTGGTCCGAGCGATGCGTTCTAGTGCCTTGGAGAGTGGGGTAGTAGGGAGATAGGTCTGTAGTTATTGTGGGCAGTTTGTCACCACTTTTATGGATTTTATAATTGCCTTTTAAAATGTGCTTGTAGGCATTTTAAACCAGCTACTATACAACTAGGTTCAGACTCGGTTAAACCTTAAGACTTGGTACACTGGCCGCCTCACCCTCTAACCCTCACCTTCCCATTTCCAAAATAAAATATCAGAACAAGCCTGGAGGATTATGCATGACTCATCACTGCTTTTTAAAAAATGGACAGAGAGTGGGGCTGTCAAGGTGGGACTTACTATGGGAGGGTCAGTGTGGAATGGATTAATGGGACAAAGGGATTCAGTCTCGATTCAACTTTTGTTCAGGGATGTAATCTCTTTCTCTTACTGTCTATGTCTAGCACTGGAGCTATTTGAATACAAAGTCTGATTTTTCCCTACTTTCACAAAACTCACTGGTTTTGTGAAAATAGAACAAACAAATAAACATTGTATTTAAATAAAATAATTGTTTCATCTTGAAGATTAAGAAGAAGTTTGGAAAGCTCACCTACTACAGGGACCAGGCCTGGCAAGTGAAATCACCCTCACCCCTCGTTGCTGACACTAGTCCGGTCTCTGGAAGTTCAGTGTTCTATCAGATGGTTGGACTGACTCCTTCCTGACACTCTGTCTTGTGGAGTCGCTCGCACTCAGCGCTACTGAGCCCAGCTGACCGTTGAATGACTGCTCCTACCAAGCGCCACTGACTACTGTCTGCACCTGCCAAACAGCAATTTAATGGCGGTTTCTGGCACGAAACTGGTGGCTGCTGGTGCTCATACTGGGGTGCTACGCATGTGTGGTTGAGCCTGGGCCACCGTGGGCTGTCTGAGTTCCGTCGGTGACGAGATGGAGGCAGCAGCTGAGCTGACTGAAAAACTACACCTCTCAACCAATTGAATTCCACTTCCATCGACACCAATAAAGATGAAATGGTATGGCACCATGTGACCCGTCTGTCCTGACCGTCCCTGCCCTGCCTCATGCGTGCTCCAGCCTCCAAATTCCTGCTGTTTGGCTGCACACTGTGCCCAGTGCCCAACAACAACAAAAATACATGCACAAGCACAATTTCGTCTGGGGGGGGCAGCGACCCCATTTTAACTTCCCGGGGGAGCCTTCAGCCCCTCAGCCCCCCCGTAGTCAGCGCCTATGGCTAGAGAGGACCCAGAGACAAACAGGGCCATGTCATCTGTGTACACATGGATAGACGCAGATGGACAGGCAGATGGAAGGTCACTTCAAAAGATGGAGAACAGGAGTGGACCAAGTATGGAGCCTTGGGGACATGGGTGGTTATGGGAGGAGCATGATATCTCTAAGTTTCACAGATTGTGATCTACTTGTGAGGCATCAGCTGAACTAATTAGTAGCAGGGACTGAAAGGCCTACTGATCTCAGCTTATGCAGTAGGAGGGAGGGATGGGAGACAGTGTTGAAAGTTTTCACTAAATCGACAAAGATTTTGGCAGTGAGAAAACTCTGGGCCATTGCAGTGTATTGGAATCTATGAGTTGGAGGAGGAAGGAAGGAAGTAGTGAAGTGGGTTTGCGAAAACCAGACTGGAAAGGGGTGAAAAGAAAAAAGTCAAGGAAGGGAGAGTTGGAATAGAACTATGTGCTCTTGGAGTTTGGATAGGGTAGGGAGGAGGGATATAGGATGGAAATTCCCAGGAGAGGAGGAGTCAACACCTTGATGCTTGAGAATGACAGTAGTGTGCTTCCAAGACACAGGGATGGAGGCAAGAAATAAGGAGAGGTTAAGTAAGGCGGTGATAGGAGAAGCAATGGCAGGGGCACAGAGGTGCAGGAGCTCGGGTTCAAGCCTGTCAGGGCTGCTGCTGCAAGGGTTGAGGGCTAGAAGGGCTTTCAGGGAGGGGTGGGAAATCAGTGAGAAGAAGAATGGGAAAGTAGTAGTGGTGGAGAAGGAAGGGGAGGAGGAAGGGTTGGAGAAGGAGGTAGAGGGAGGGAGGCAGGAGAGGAGAGCAGAAGCACAGGTGGTAAAGTAAGTGTTGAAGGCAAAGGCCACAGAGAGAGGCCTGCCTGCTTGAGGGTCAGGACCACTGTTTTTCGAGGGTGGTCCATTTTTGCCCCCCCCCCCGGTCAGTTCAGCCTATACAGTGTTGTATTCTGTTGTGATATACACCCCCTCAAGAGCTGAAATTACTTAGCTGTGTACATAGAGTCATTAGAAGAAGAAGAATCAGCATTTATGTAGTGCTTTTCATACACAGTGTATCCCAAAGCACTTTACAAGCAATGCTAGACTGGTAGTGAAATGATTGAATGTGTATTGGCAGCCATATCGCACATCATCACTCACACACACACACACACACACACACACACACCTGGACAACTGCATGAGCCAGTTTTATGGGAAGGGGAATGTTGGCCAGGACACCAGGAATGTCCCCCTACTCTTTGCAAAGAGTGCTTTGCGAAGAGTGCCCTGAGTTCTTTTACTTCCACCTGGACACCCACCAGGACAACACCAGGATGAGTAGAAGGGACCTCGGTTTAACGTCTCATCCAAAGGACAGCACACCCCAGCAGTACAGTACCCCCACTTTACTGACCTCACTCCCTCCTCCATCCCCTCCCCTCACTTCTCCCTCCCAACATGGCCTCTCCCTTCCACCCACTCCCTCCCCATCCCCTCCGTTTTTCCCCAGTTTCTCCCTCACCCCCACCCGTCTCCTTTTCTCCCCTACTATGCACTTACTTCTGTTAGCACTATTTTACCTCATAAATTGTCTTGAATACATCTTGTTTTTACCTAACATTCACTTAGCTTTACTCCCCAATTGTGTGTACCTGTGTCTCCCAACCTCAATTCTAATGATGCATTGCTTCCTCTTTCTTCCAGGTAATGTTCGTTGTTTTCTTGATTACCAAATTTGTACTTTACCGCTAGCCGCCTACTCATTTTCTGTCAATCCTGTTGATTGCTCAACTGTATGTAACTGACTCCTGTATGCCCCCACCTTTGTTACCCTCCCAGGTCGCACCTGAAAATAGGCACTTGGTGTCTAGTGTGCCCTACCGGTTAACAAAACAAATAAATAAATAAATAATACTGCACTCTGATGTCAGTATTTTAGATGCAAGTTCAATCCCAGTGTGGGATGAGAACCCACAACTTTCTGATCCAGAGGCAGATATGCTACCAACTGAGCCATGCTGACACCATTATCACCTCTTTGTTAGGGCTTCCAGCTACAGTAGTGCCCAGGATTTCTGCAGTGATGGGGCTGTAAGACTCTCACAGTCAACATGAAAGAAGTCACCAAAAAAGCCTACAGGAATACTGGATGGCACTAGGATGCTGAAAACCCAGGTTGGAATGATACAATGGGGGGCATAATGGTGACAGAAAAATGCAGAATATAAACATATTTGCTGCAAAAACACATTATGAAATGAATTTTCGCTTAGTTTGTTTTGCACTATATTGCAACAAAAACAGTGACATTTCTGGTTGGTTGAAGTAACATACATCTCATTAAAAAAAGAACATGCTGCCTCTACCTATTTGAGAAGTAAGCAATAATGGCCGACAGGGTGGGCGGTATTGGACAATACCGGACGGCCAGGGCGTAATGAGGCCCTGGCGCCACAGGCGGAGGGCCTTATAGGCTCCTGGCCGGTCTGGTATTGCCTATACCGCCACCCTGGAGGGCATTTTGCACTTAGAAAATGGCCCCTGTTGCAATTTTATGTGATTTTCCAAAAGTTAAAGCAATGTAAAAAAATAAAGTAAAAATGAAGTTTAACTGTTTGTGTTGTAAAGAAGTCCCTCCCTTTTTGTTTTATTTTATGTCCTGTTGCCTGCTGCAGAAATCCATTCTGTTGCACCCCCCCCCCAACATGAGACAGAATGTTTAAAATGCCCGATGAGCAGTCTGTCGGGATATGTTTTAGTAAATTACCGAAAATGAAAGGGTTTTGTGCTGCTTGCATGGCTGCTTTTTCTTTTGATATACATCGCAGACACAGAAGCGCTTGTTGTAGATAGCGTGATGTAATCTGAATTAATGGAGCGCGAGCAGTCATCGCGGTCAATGGAGCTGGATTCTCGCTAAGCGAGACTGGGAAAATGGCAGCTAGAGGACGAGGGGGAGAGCGCTGGCAACAATAAGGCATTCTTTAAAAAAATATTGCTGGAAACGAAGCTGAAGTTGGCTCAAATAGTTAGAGGCAGCTTGTATTAGCTGACAGCACCTCTCGCTTCGCTATAGTAAGTTACGGAAAATGAAAGGGTTTTGTGCTGCTTGCCTGGCTGTTTTCCTTTTGATTTACCTGAGACACAAAGCGCTTATTGTAGATAGCGTGATCTAATCTATGAATGAATGGAGGCGAGCAGGCGTCGCGGTCAGCGGAGTTGGATTCTCGCTAAGCGAGACTGGGAAAATAAGCGGCTAGAGAATGAGGGAGAGTGCTGGAAACGATAAGGCATTGTTTAAAAAAATATTGCTGGAAACAAAGCTGAAGTTGTCTCAAATGGTTAGAGGCAGCTTGTATTAGTTGGCAGCACTTCTCGCTTCGCTATGCAACAGAAAAAAAAAATGGTGGCGATTTACTTTTGAAATGTAGTGTTTCAGCCAATTAGAGAGGAGGATAGGGAAAATTCAGGGTGCCCAAGGTTAACACAAGTAATAGGGCACCTGAATTGGACTCTATTTTAGGTAGGCGTCTATTGAAACTTAATGTACCCCCTGCTGTGGCTCTCAGCCAATCAAATAGCTCCTACAATCTAGCCCATTTTCTAAACATAAATAAACAATAATAACTAAAATTACTAACTAACTAAATAGTAGGGATGGGATGACTATTCTATTGGTATTAAGCCGTATATGAATAGTGTCCCTCCTAGTATTATATTCTATCGAATAATAACATTTTTAAAGTACGAATACCGAATAGTTTTTATATATTGCTGCAGTGGTTGATTTTTCTTTAGAAATCCTAAGCATTGCTTTGCTTGTCAGCGTGAATGCTGATTGGTCTGTTTGCCCAATAGAAGGCTGCATTGCGGCATTGCCCGGTACGGCGTCCTGCAACTCTGAACTCTGAGCCCCAAGAAAATGAGAGATAAGAGAAACCTAGTTTGAGAATTTTTTATTGTCAGCGAAGAAAACACTGCCAAAGCTGATTGCCTCATCTGTAAAACCAATATTTCTCATGGGAACCAAACGTCCGGTTTCACCACCACTACGATGATGAACCACGTGCAGGTGAAGCACGCCGAAGTGTGTAAAGAAACAAGAGAGTGTCTCAGTGCTGGACACCATGGTAAAGTTCAATGTATTAGTGGTGGTAAAACAAAACAGCCCACACTTGAGGACTGCACTGCTCGAAAACGACTTTGGACTAACGAAACACCCAAGGCAGCCAGAATACATTACTCCATAGCAGAAATGCTTGCACTGGATATGCAGCCCTTCTTTATCATGGAGGACACCAGATTCATCAATCTGGTTAATGTTTTCGAGCCATGATACAAGCAATGGGCCTGATGGGATTCACCTCAAATTCTAAAAGAACTAAAGGAAGGACTAGTAACACCACTGACTACCCTCTTTAATAAATCATGGGAGGATGGTGTGGTACCTGAGGACTGGAGGAGGGCAGATGTGATTCCCCTTCACAAAAGTGGGAGCAAGACAGAGGCAGGAAACTACAGACCTGTCAGTTTGACCTCAGTGGTAGGAAAATGATGGAATCACTTCTGAAGGAAAGAATTGTTGAGTACCTAGAGGCCAGTGGGGCACAGGACCCAAGGCAGCATGGATTCACAGCAGGAAGGTCATGTCAGACAAATCTAATTGATTTCTTTGACTGGGTGACCAAAGCAGTAGACCAGGGAGGGCTGTGGACATGGCCTACCTAGACTTTAGCAAGGCATTTGACACAGTCCGTCACAAAAGATTAATAAACAAATTAGCCAGCCTGGGAGTGGATCCCAGGGTGGTAGCCTGGGTAAAACACTGGTTGGACAACAGGACACAGCGGGTAATAGTAAATGGAATCCACAGTGAAGAAAGGAGGGTTACTAGTGGGGTACCTCAGAGTTCAGTACTGGGGCCGGTCATTTTCAATGTCTTTATAAGTGACATTGCAGAGGGACTGGAAGGGAAAGTATGTCTTTTTGCAGATGACACAAGGATCTGCAACAGGGTTGATACACAAGGTGGGGCGGAAAGGATGAAAAGGGACTTGGCAAGTTTGGAGGAATGGTCAAATGTATGGCAGCTTAGATTCAATGCAAAGAAGTGCAAAGCAGTGCACCTGGGAAACAAAAACCCAGGGGAAGAGTACACAATGGAGGGTGAGATACTGACAATAACAAAAATGGAAAGGGACCTGGGGGTAGTCATATCAGATGACCTAAAGGTGGGCCAGCAATGTGAGAAAGCAGTAAGGAGAGCTGGGGGGATACTGGGATGCATAGGGAGAGGCATCACCAGTAGAAAACAAGAAGTTGTTGGCCCTCTGTACAGGCAGTTGGTAAGACCACATCTGGAGTACTGTGTACAGTTCTGGAGACCCCATCTCCGCAAAGACATAGACAGGGTGGAGGCTGTCCAGAGGAGGGCAACTAAAATGATGCAAGGTCTGCATCAGAAGACATATGGAGAAAGACTAAAGGAACTAAAGATGTATAGCCTCGAGGAAAGGAGGGAGAGGGGACATAATAGAAACTTTCAAATACCTCAAAGGAATCAACAAAGTCCAAGAGGTAGCATCTTTCAGAAAAGAGATGTGTAAAGCAAGAGGGCACAATTTGAAGATGGGGGAGACAGCTCAGAGTAATGTGAGGCTTCTTCACAGAAAGGTTTGGATATATGGAACAACCTTCCTGAGGAGGTAGAGTCAAAAACAGTGGGGAAATTAAAAATGCATGGAACAGACATAAGGCACTTCTAGTGGGGGGTAGGAGGAAGTAGGCTGTTGGTTAACTAGGATTTGCAGCTTATCCATTAGGTAGGGAAACGGGCAGACTAGGTGGGCCAAGCGGTCCTTATCTGCCATCAAATTCTATGTTTCTATGTTTCTCCCCCGGGTTGTGCCTGAAAATAGGCAGGATTTGTCTAGTGCACTTACCCGGTCAACAAAAACTAAATAGAAGAATCAACATTTATATAGCACTTTTCATACATCCCAAAGTGCTTTACAAGCAATGCTAGACTGATAGTGAAGTGACTGAATGTGTGGTGGCAGCCATATTGCACATCATCACCCACACACAGCCTGGATAATTGCATGAACCAGTTTATGGGAAGGGGAATATTAGCCAGGACACCAGGAATGTTCCCTGCTCTTTGCAAAGAGTGCCCTGGGTTCTTTTACTTCCATCAGGACACCCACCAAGATGGGCAGAAGGGAACTCTGTTTAACATCTCATCTGAAGGACAGCACACCCCAGCAGTACAGCACCCCCCAATACTGCACTCAGATGCCAGCAATTTTTAGGTGCAAGTCCAATCCCGGTGTGGGACAAGAACCCACAACCTTCTGGTCCTGAGGCAAATTTGCTACCAACTGAGCCACAGGCTGCATATTGTGACCATATAACTCTCTGGTTCACTATCATGGAAACTAAAAAGAAAATGAAAGTATAAACCACGCTTCATCCCAGCTGTGCCTGAACTAGTGCTGCCGCTAGCATCCTCTACAAAGTAAGACAAAGAAGAGAGAGAGAGAGAGAGAGAGAGAGTGATATATATATATATATATATATATATATATATATATATAGAGAGAGAGAAAGAGAGAGAGAGAGAGAAAGAGAGAGAAGGAGACAGCAAACACAGTGAGCCAGCACCAAAACTTTAATCGGCAGCTCCAATGCTGCTTTAAACAGCAGCACCATCTAGTGGACACTTTGTTTCATGTTTAATATAAATTATCCTGATAAAAAAACACTACCTAGCAATTATATAAAATAATACATGGGCAGGAGTAAAAAAAAAAACCTCATATTTTGTGCACACCCTAAGTGTGTGATGCTATTTTGTAAACTGGGAAGAGAAAATCCTGAATCTTGATTTGTTGTTAACTGTGCATTAGATCTGTCTAATGCGTGCTAAAAGTATGCTACCTAGGTCGATACAGAACAAAATAAGCATCTGTCAATACCGAACGTCTGCATGCACGTATTTATACATAGATACATAGACAGTGTCGGCAGATAAGGGCCTAAGGGCCCACCAGTCTGCCCATTTAAGTTTGTAAGTTCAGTTTATGTTTTCCAGGAAGTCTGTTGCCCTTACCCTGACCTCTAGAATTCCTTTATGTCTATCCATGCATTCTTAAATCCTGTGATTGTTTCAGCCCCACCACTTTCTCTGGCAGGGTGTTCCACTTGTCCACCACCTGTTCTGTGAAGAAATTCTTCCTCACGTTTCCTCTGAATCGTCCTCCTCCAACTTCATCCCATGCCCTCTAGTCCTGGAACATCTTTTTGCTTAAAATAGTGCATTCCTGCACCTGTTCCTCCTGTAAGATACATGTCCCTATCATATCCTCTCTCCTCCTCTCCTCCAGGAGTACATGTTCAGTGCCTTCAACCTGTCCTCATAGGACTTGTGATGCAATCCATGCACCATCTTTGTTGCCCTCCTCTGAACCTTCTCTACCCTGTCTATGTCATTACGTGGTAAAGTCTCCAGAACTGCACAGTGTACTCAGGTGCGGCCTCACTAGTGTCTTGTATAGTGGAATTATGACCTCCCTTTTCCTGCTGGTGATGCCCTGCCTATGCATCCCAGCATCCTATTTGCTTTACCTGCTGCCTTGTCACACTGTTTCCCTGCCTTGAGGTCATCAGAGATGATAACTCCAAGATCCCTTTCCTGCTTGGTGCATGCTATATCCTCACCCCCAACTGATATATTGTGCCAGGGTTTTTTGTGCCTATATGCATTATCTTGCACTTCTTTGCATTGAATTTCAACTGCCAAACCTGACCATTCTTCAAGTTTCTGCAGGTCCCTTCTCATTCTGTCTACACCCTCTGGTGTGTCTACTCTGTTACAGAGCTTTTGTGTCATCAGCGAACAGTGAAATTCTGCCTTCTAGGTCCTCGCAATGTCACTAATAGAAGATATTGAATAGTACGGTCCCAGCACTGATCCCTGTGGTACCTCACTGGTCACTCTTCCCTTTGTGGGTGACAGCCATTTACCACCACCCTCTGTGTCCTGCTGCCCAGCCAGTTACCTACCCACCGCACTACTGTCCTGCCCACACCCATATTCCCCAGTTTGTGCAATAGTCTTCTATGTGGCACAGTGTCAAAGGCCTTGCTGAAGTCCAGATAGGCCATGTCACTGCCCTCCCTGATCCACCTCCTAGTCACCCAGTCAAAAATTCAATGAGGTTGGTCTGACATGGCCTCCCCTGGTGAATCCATGCTGCCTTGGGTCCTGTAGTCCATTGACAGACCAGATGTTCCACCAATCTCTCCTTCAGTAGTGCTTCCATGATCTTCCCCACTACCGAGGTGAGGCTGACTGGTCTGTAGTTCCCCGCTTCCTCTTTGTTCCCACTTTTGTATAAGGAGACTACATCTGCTATCCTCCAGTCTTTGGGTACCTCCCCTGTTTCTAGTGATCGGCTAAACAGGATAGCAAGAGGTTCAGCCACCACCTCTCTTAGTTCTTTAAGGACCCTGGGGTGCACCCCATCTGGCCCCATTGCTTTATCAACTCTTATTACTTCCAGTTCCTTTAGGACCCTTTCTCGTGTAAAGGGACTTGTGTCCATTTCTGCACCATTCTCACCCCTTGTACTCCATTCAGACCCATTACCCTCCTCTTCCTCAGTAAAGACTGAGCAGAAATACCTGTTCAATATGTCAGCTTTACTGTTGTCATCCTCCACACAGCCCCATCCTCCCCCTTCAGTCTCACTATCCCTCCCTTTGCCTTTCTTTTTTCACTTATGTACCTGTAAAAGGTTTTGTCCCCTCTACCCACTGATTTTGCAATGTGTTCTTCTGTCTGAGCTTTGGCTTCCCTTACTGACTTCCTGCCTCCCTTTGCTTCTCCTGGTACTTCTCCCTATCCCCTTCTGCCTGTGTCTTTTTGTATTGCCTGAATGCAATCTTTTTGGCTTTCACTTTCTTTGCTACCTCTTTGGAAAACCATAATGGTCTCCTCTTCCTTTTGCTGTGCAGATGATTGGTAGTGACAGGGCAGAGGCGATAATTGAGAAATTAATAACATGAGTTATAACAGTTAAATTGTCATATCTAAATATGCGTTTATTCATTCATGTATTTACGTATTTCAAGTGTTTTACCAGGAAAAACATACTGAGCAGAATAGTTTGTTTTAGATGTCTTGGCCTTCTCCTCCTGCAGGAGACAGAAACTCAAGTGGAACCCTCTAATTTACAAATACATACATAGACTGAACCACGGGTACCTTGATGACTTAAAGCCTAGCCAATCCTTCTCTATCAGGTCACTTTCTACTAACCACCTCCTTCACATGCTGAGAGTTCATAAAGCTGTTGGTGAGAAAGCTGTTGCCCTTGCTGCTACATTCAGCTTGAACTCCCTACCAGATAGTATTATAGAACCCAGAAATATCATTATCTTCAATCAAACCTCATTTACTCATCTTCACAGCCCAACTACAACTGTAATATCCTCCCAGAGCCCTCTTACTGCACCTAATAGGGTTCTCCTGATGTGCAAAAGTATAAAGAAATAAAAATAATGTACAAACTTACGGTGCAGTGGCAGAGCTGTGAGGTCCCATATAGAATACCTGGGCATGCTTTTAGAATATTCCTCTCACTTCAGGTGAACATCGATAACATGACATTCTCAGTCTCCAGATGTGAAGTACCCAGTGCTAGAATACTCCATTGCTGGAATACTCTGGAATAAAATGATACTCATAGATCCCCAAAGCGCTTTTTATTACAGGAATGTGCAGAACAAGAGTTTTACCAACATCTCACAAAAGGTTGAAAAATCCTATTTCCTACTTAAAAATACTTTGAGAACTGTGTTGAATCTTCAAGTAATTGTTTCCTGTGGAAGCAGGTTTTACTGGCTCCATTTCTGGCAGTAGGCTACATTTTGTGGCCATTTAGTAAATTCAGTGGGTGCCGATCTACACTCGGGTGGAGAGTACAACTTTAGAACTGCATGATGTAGTTACGCCACCTTCAACCACACTGTCTTTTTCGTGGTTTAGGATAAGGACTTCCAGACAACCTACCTCCCCTGTTAGTCTACCTAGTTTATCTGGTGTGTGAACTGAGAAAACCCCAGAGAGTTTAGTAGAAAGCCAGTGAAGACTGAAAACTAACAGAATCTGAGGCAGTTTAATGAAACACAGGAAATCATGGACGTAGTGTCAGAAACAGATGTAAACGAACAGTTACAAACACCTATTGAAACTCAATAAGTTCAGCACACTAATTCAACTAATGACACCCCAGAAACACATAATATAACAGAAGCTCAAGTAATGGAAGTTTGTACCGTATACATTATTGGAGATTCTATAGTTAAATATACAAACTCCCTCACAACAGCCAACAAAATAAGAACCAGTTATAAGCATGTAATTCCCAGTGGCATATATTGAAGATATATATATATCTCGGTCGCGCCACTATAGTTAGGGTTCAGCGGTCAGTTACATACTAAAATCAAAAGTTTGGGTGTTAATAACTTTGGACCCATTTGATGGATTTGCCTGAAATTTGGTACGCACATTGGGGCATGGTAGATCTCCTGATCTGCCAAATTGTGTTTTGGTCGGAGTGCCGTTCTTTGTGTACGAAAGCACTGAAAAATGCAAATTTATCCATTTTTTTAGGCACCTTTTGGCATTCTGAATGTGGTACTGCATGCCGTCATGTGGCATGCTGCTCTGTAAGATGGCTCGTTTGAAAGAGCTTTGCTGGCTGAACATGCTGCTTTTTGTTTGGTGAAAAAATATTAAGGAATTCAAAAGTTATGACCCTTTTAAGTTCCCATTATAAGTTAATGGGAAAATTTATATATACAGTATATCTTGCGATCAAAGAATGGGGTTCTGGCCATCTTGTCCCGCCTGGCTGTCAAAGTATTTGCAGCCTCGCGGTTCAAGAATCTTTGTCCCCAAGGATTTTTTCAAATTCTTTGATCCCGAGGTCCACCATCTTGTTTTCAGTTTTCCGATCGCACAAACACAAATATCTTGACTCAGGGGTCACTTCTGAAATAAAACTGTGATGGGTTTTACTCAGGGACCCGCTCTATCAATTCATAGCCTGGTTCCATCCAAATCGCTCTAAAATAGAGTTTCCAGCTTTGTAAATCTTAGTTCGGCTTGCTAATGATCTTTGATCACGAGCCTGAAAATTCTTTGATCGCGAGAATCTTTGATCGCGATCATGCATCTAAGTGAGGACGAGATGGCCAGATTTAAAATTGAATTTTGTAGCGATCTATACTTTATTAATGTTATTATTATTAACATCCCTGGTAGTCTAGCAGTCCCCCCATCTTAATAAAATAGATTTGGATTTTAAATGTCCTGGTAGTCTAGTATTGCATCCATCCTCCCCACCCAGCTATGCCATCCCATCAGCACCCCACCCTTTCCCAGATGGCGACTGGCAACCCACCTCTCACCTCCACAGCCAGCTGCCGATTTGTTTTTATGGCGCTAATGGAAGAAGCGCTCGAAATAATTCTGAGCACCTCTTTCTGTGCTTTCATACAACATACAGTGGCGGCTGACTGTGGAGGTGAGCCAGGCCAGCCAGTGCCCAGCTGAGAGAGGGCAATGAGAAATAACTGAAGTGAGCTAGCATGGCTGAGTAGAGGAATGAGGGCCACTGGGCTCTCAGGACATTCATCAAATCTATTTAATGTTAGAGACCACTGAACTACCGGGATGTGTGCTAATAACATTAAAACATACTGAATAGGAGGAGGCCACTAGACTACCAGGATATTTGTAAAATACATACATAAACACACATGGGGGACCACTAGACTACCAGGAATAGAAAAGAAACATATTCATAAGGTACTCATTGTGGGGGCACTAGACTACCAGGGATAGAAGCATGGTTATGTAGATTACCATGATGGGAGAGGCCACTAGACTACGGAGATTATGAAAATAACTATTTGTGTATTTAGATGGGGAGAGCTTAGCCCCTGAGCAAAACCCACCCTTAAATAATGTTATAGGACACTCCTGGGCTACAAAAATTCAATTTTAAATCTGGCCATCTCGTCCCTCGGTCTTTGTTCCTGAGTGAGCAATTTCTTTGACCGCGACTCTGCAAATTCTTTGATTGCGAGATTCTTTGATCGCGATCATGTGCTGCGAGTGAGGGACGAGATGGCCAGATAAAAAAATCTATTTTCTCAGCTCAGGGGTGTCCTAGGAAGACAAATGAGGGTGGGTTTTGCTCAGGGGGCTTCATTCTGACTAATCATGATGGTCGTTTAGCACAATTATGTGAAGTTTGTGAAATACACAACTTTTAATTCTTTGGTCGTGACCCTAGAAATTCTTTGATCGTGAGCCTGCAAATTCTTTGATCGTGAGATTCTTTGATCGCAATCATGCATCGTGAGCAAGGGACAAGATGGCCTAATTTAAAATTACATTTTCTCAGCCCAGGGGTATCCTAGGAAGTCAAATGAGGGTGGGTTTTACTCAGGGGGGCTTCTTTCTGTCGAACAATGGTGGTGGTTTACCACAATTCTTTCAGTTTTTTGATTTATAAGGTTTTTAAATCTTTGTTCATGAGCCTGCAAATTCTTTGATTGTGAGATTCTTTGATCTCCATCTTTGATTGTGAGGGAGGGACAAGATGGCCAGATTTTTTATAGTGGAATAGAGAGGAAAATTTTAGTTATCTTTGATATTGAATATCTCAGAAATGGTTTGGTCTTTTTACTTGAAATTTGGAAGGTGTTTACGGCATGCCCTGTAGATGTGAATTATGCTGCTTATGTGTCGGAGAAAAGTTATTTTGCAGAGATATTGTGTGAGCACTTTACATGTTGTGAACAGTGTTTTCCTGTGGTGGTGGCTTGAAATTGATAGGATACCTAGCCTTAGTGTCATGGATGTAGTTTTCAGTCGTTATGTGTGTTAAATGTCAACAGGTGCGGAACTGTGCCAGTCTGACGAATGAAAATCACATACGTTAAAATGTTATATCTAGGACATGGTTTGGTCTTTTCACTTGAAATTTGGAGGGTGTTGAAAGCATGTCATGTGGATGAAAATTACAGTGTTTCTGTGTCAGAAAATTTTTTTGGGTACAGATATGGCGTGGTGCAGTTTATGTTCTGTGGACAGTGTTTTGCTTGTGGTGGTGGCTTGAAATTGATAGGCTACCTAGCCTGAGTGTCATGGATGTAGTTTTCAGTCATTTTGTGTGTTAAATGTCAACAGGTGCGGAACTGTGCCACTCTGACGAATGAACATTTCAAATTTTGATATGTCATATCTTGGACACAGTTTGGTCTTTTTACTTGAAATTTGGAGGGTGTTGACGGCATGTCCTGTAGATGTTAATAGAGGTGCTTACGTGTCGAACAATATATTATTTGCAGACATATTGTGTGGCGCAGTTTACAGTTTGTGGACAGCATTTTCTATTGTTCTACTAGATTAAAATTTGTTTGGTGTCTGGCCTTACTGTTGTGAATGTACTTTTTAGTAATTGGGTGTGTAATGTGGCCTGACACTTACAAATTGGTGGGAGCATGGGGCCCTGCCAAATTGCAAAACTTTCTACTTTTCTATTCTTTCTTAAAAAGTAAGGAAATTCTATGCAAAAAACTTCATTATTGCATCAGTTAGGGTTCTTCTGCAGTGAAAAAGTGAGGAAATTTGATTTTAGGGTTCCCACCCCTTGCACCCCATCCCAGCCAACCCCCACCAACAGGCATCGGGGTGTGCGTTGGGGTCCTTGGCCCTAACTCTCACCCCATTCTCCTACACTGCACCATCTCAACTTGTTTACACATGGGATGGGGTGAAAGTTGAGCCCAAGGACCCAGCGCCTGATGCCTGCTGGTGGGTGGTCAGCTGGGTGGGGTGCAAGGTGGGAACCCTAAAATCGAATTTCCTTGCTTTTTTGCTGTAGAAGAACCCTAATTGATGCATTAACAAAGTTTTTGCATAGAATATATATATATATATATATATATATATATATATACACATACACACACTACGTAATATAGTGAGAAAAAGGAAAATCAGGGCAAGCCACTGGCACTGCTCCATGCAGGGACAAACAACCATACGAAATTAACAGAGGATGAAATATTACATGGGTTAAAAGGCACACACCTATTTAAATGAACAATGGTTTGACATAATTTTATCTGAAATCCTACCAGTAACGAGAGCAAAACCTTAGTCAAATAAAAACAATTTTTAAATCAATAACTGGATCAGACATTTGTGTCTGAAAAACAATTTCAAGATTATAAGAACTCGGGAAATCTTTAATGGTAGCAGATATCTTTTTAGCTTGGATGATTTACATCTAAACACAAAGAGTAGTCAGTTACTAGGGAATATATTTGATAAACATATAAACATTTGTTTAAACTGACTAGGCGGGGGGGCGGGATGTAATCACACCTAAAACTAAAATAAAAATCAGTTAAAGGAAAAAACAATACAGGTCCATGTGACGACTTAACAAGTATTAACCTGCTACTAGTAAATGCCAGAAGCTTATGGAACAAACTGGATGAAAAAAAGCATATTCTGTATGATGGTAATATTAATATCTGCACAGTTACAGAAATGTGGTTTACCGATGAAGACTGGGGAAAAACATATCAGTCTATCAGCTGTTTCATAAGGACTACTGTGATAGACAAAGGGGCCCAGATTTTCAAATTGCGCCAGGCTGTGGCGCAAGCTTGGGCGCAGCTCAACTTGGCTGTGCAGGGCTGTGGACTGGGCGATATTCAACGGAGCTGTGCCATGGCTCAGCAGCATTGAATATTGCACCCTGGCCACCCGCAGTGTGCATGGCGCAGTGGCACTGCACCAGCACAAGTGGCCAGAGTGGAGCATGGGGATGCGCTAGCGCAAGTTCCATTGTGCTATGCACAGCAACCGTGATATTCAAAACTTGACATGCAAATGGGGCCATAACGTATGCAAGGCGCAAATGGGGCCATTTGCATGTCATTATGGCCCCATTTGCATGCAGGTGCGCTGATCCCCCATGACTTGCACCTGGCACCCTGCCAGGCAGCAGCCGTTGGGGACCGACACCCCCTGCAGCCGGCAATGTGCTCCACAGCCCGATTGCAGGCATCTGTATAAATGAATAATAAATAAGTCCAATATCCCTGGTGGTCCAGTGGACCACTATCTGTCCAATCGCGGGCATCCGTATATAAAAACAAATAGGTCCAATATCCCTGGTGGTCCAGTGGACCGCTGTCTGCCCGACCACGGGTATTTGTATAAATAAATAATAAATAAGTCCTATATCCCTGGTGGTCCAGTGGACCGCTGTCTGCCCGATAGCGGACATTTGTATAAATAAATAAGTCCAATATCCCTGGTGGTCCAGTGGACCGCTATCTACCCATCGTGGGCATCTGTATATAAAAACAAATAGGTCCAATATCCCTGGTGGTCCAGTGGACCGCTGTCTGCCCAATCGCGGGCATTTGTATAAATAAATAATAAATAAGTCCAATATCCCTGGTGGTCCAGTGGACTGCTATCTGCCCGATCACGGGCATCTGTATATAAAACAAATAGGTCCAATATCCCTGGTGGTCTAGGGTATCTCCCTCCCACCTGCCTGAGCCCCCACCACCCGCCCCCGGTCAGCGGTAGCGGCAGCACTCCACCCGCCTGCCTTCGCCCGCTGGCCTGGACACCGTGTGGTAGGCTGTACGCCTATTGGTTCACAGCATGAGCCAATGGGCATGCAGCCAGTACCATACTATACATTCCAGGTATTCACAAGGGTTACCCTAAAGGGCATTTGGCTGGGAAGCCAAGTTTCAAGAAATACAAAATCACACATACCTCAGTGTTTAGCACAGAGGTTCTTTGTCTTTAAATAGTTTTTATTTTAATGGGTTCACTAGAACATGACCCAGACAGACTGTCTTAGGGTAGCTGGTTTATTCCACTGGGGTGTCAAACAGGCGAGGCATACTGATGAGTCCTGGTAGGATGAAACATGTGTCTATGTCATCTGTTAGCACCCTTTGCAAACTGTGTGAGAGGCCTTTCGGCACCATGCAATTCTGCTTAAAGTTGAACCCGCATAACATTCTGTGGTGATTTGCATATGCAACCCATGATGCTTTGCATTGTGTGGGCATGTGTGATTTTGTATTTACATGTTCTGGTTGCATTGAACAGTGTAGGAAGTGACCTGCATCTATATGAAGTACACAACCTGCATAATGGAACTTTGGCAGCTGTGCACAAGAACTACATAGAATTAAAGCAGGCTGGTGATTAAAAAATGAAAAACTATAGAAATAAATATGCAGTACATATGGTCCATATTTTGCACATTCCTGACAGACAGCTAATTCACATAACATACAACTGAACTACAAACACAAATATCAGGGAAAATAAACTAAAAAACAAACTTTATTGTACACTTCACTGAGGAAAACAATAACTAAACAAACTTCACATTTCCTGAGGAACTTGGTGAGCTGAAAATCGTTCAGTCTTGAATTGATAGCTGGCTCCTGACACAACATGATCGCCCTTGCTGGCATGATTGACATCTTCAGATGGGGTGGAGTGAAGCCAAATATTAAAATTAGCCACCTGTGTTTACCTTGCCAGTTGCCTGCATGTGCTGTCCATGCCCCATCGGTGATACTAATGCTGGTCTGGGTGAAGTTTTGTGCAGCTCCTTAACATAAAAACCCTGCAGAACAAAAAATATACAGCAACCAATAGTGGTACAGCATCAGGCTAACCAGAAACTCAAACAGATCAAACAAGGACATTTCAAGATCCTTTACTCAACCAACACTGCTGCTTTAACATGTTAGGGTATTTATTGCTTTCGCTGATCAGGCATTCCTTTTATTACTTTCTCTCTTTCATTAGGTTATTGGCTTTTATGAATCCTTGCTATCAGACTGTCTTTACATTTTTAAGTGTCTCACATATTTCTTTCATTTTCTTGCTGCTTGACATCGCTAGGGCTCTTTTGGTATATACCAAATTGTCCAATTAATTTGCCTCACTCCCACCCGATTACCAAACCTTGTTGCAATACTTAATTTTGTTCATTACCAATACTTACAGCAAATTTAGCTCAGAACTCTGGCCCTGTACATCCTATATCTCAACAAATAAATAAACAAATAAAATAAGCCATAAAAAAATACAATTTGCAATAAAACATTTGAAACTATCTCCCTCTCATCTAGTGTGTTATGAGCACTCATTTGATATCTAAAACAAAACTAACCATTCGTGTTGTTTACAGTGATTGCAGGGAATAGGGAGTTATTCGTTTAGTAATCACCCTCATTGTGATCTGTAGCAAAAAAAAAAGTTTAAAACCCAGTGGATTAAATTATATTTGAGATAATAAACTTTTATTGTACTGTTTGGAACATTTTATAAAGCAGTGGCCCAGATATTCAAAAGGGTTGCGCCATGCGCAACAGGGTTGCGCATGGGCAAGTCCTACATTGCGCCATTCTGCGATATTCAGCAGGAGGCAGTTGCACCACTGAAAACAGGTTGAGCAACAGCGCAATGCAAATGAATGCATGCTCAACAGGAGGGAGGAACCATGCATAAACTGCGCAGCGATATTCAGTAGGGTTGGCAGAGAAGTGTCATCGCAACTCCCAACCTGCGCCTGCACAACTTTGAGCCAAAAAGTATAGTTGAGGGCCACCCATTATGGTGAGCTTTCGCTGTATTGCAGGGCGCAACACAGCAAAGCTGCCACCCGTGGCTGGCCCCCAACTCAGCCCTGTGCCCCCGACCAGCCCGACGCGGGCGGTATGTATGAATACACTTCCCCTCAAACAGCTCCCGATGCCGATGATCGCGGGCGAGCGTGAAACAACCCCTGCCGCCCCTGCCGCCCGCCCGACTGACTGTCCAGTAGGGCTGCCACCATTAGTGCAAGCTAGAGCCAATGGGCATACAGCTATACCGTAGACAGTCCAGATTTGTGAATGATGTCTGTCATGTATGGTATGGGCTGCCGTCATTGGGTGGGATGCTGCCGCCCGCCCGCTGCCGGGGAAGCGGGTGGAGGGGCTTACGTGGAGTGGGTGGGGTGGGGCACACTAGACACCAGGGAGATGTTTGGGGGTTGTAACCGACATTCTGCCTGCGATTGGGCGTATCGGTCCACTGGACCACCAGGAGATATTCGGTTGGAGGCTTTTACATTCTGCCGCGATTGGGCAATTGGGGGTTGTTTCATATTCTGCCTGCAATCGGGCATCAGGAGATTGTGGGAGTGTATTCATACATACTGCCCGCGATCGGGCTGCAGGGTGTGTCGGTCCCCGGCGGCTGCTGCCTGGCAGGGTGGCCAGGCGCAAGTCCTCGGGGATCGGTGCACCTACATGCTAATGGCATGCAAATGGGGCCATAATCAGATGCAAATGGCCCCCTGCGCTTGCATGAATTATGGCCCCATTGCATGTCACCTTTTGAATATGGGAGATTTGCGCATGGCGTAATGGTACTTGCGCCGCCATAAAGTTTAATGCTCAACTCTGACCAACTTGCAGTGGCGCCAAGTTCCCTCGCCATGCACAGTGGCTGTGGTTGGGGGTGATATTCAAAGGGTTGCTCAATAGGCGCAACTCCTTTGAATATCGCCACCACACCCTCGCAACTATTTTGAGCAGCGCAAGGGCTTGCGCCTCAGAATGGCGCAGTTTGAATATCCGGCCAGTATTTTTGTATACTTTCTTGAAATTTTAGTGCATATTGTGTATTGGTGGCATGTCTGGTTTAAAGAAGGTTTTAAGTCAAAGGCATTAAGACCTGGAAATGCTGTGGTTTAAATTAAAAAATCCAAAATGTTTTCCTGCATAGGACCAGTGCATTGTAACCCCCCCACCCCCATTACCGTTGACTTCATCAATAATCCTGAACTTGAATACATGTTCCGATGAATTCCTAGATCCCTTTAATGTGCAGAGATGCAGCATAATTACTATTACTACATTCCTGTCTGACAACGACTGAATAATTTGCTGTAATAACAAACTCTGGCAGAACCACTATGGCTACAAATGCATTAACTAGATAAGGGTGCTTCATGGGCTTAAACATAAACATAAATTGCATTTAGTAAGGCCTACGATACCGTTCCACATATGACTTGTGAACAAGCTGGGCAGCCTGAGAGTGGGTCACAAGATGGTAAACTGGGTTAGAAACTGGTTGAATGATAGAAGATAGAGATTCATGGTTAATTTTGCTCAATGTAAGGAAAGGAGTATGACTGGCAGGGTGCCACAGGGATCAGTCCTGGGCCCAGTCCTCTCTTCATAAGCGAAATTGCAGAAGGGCTAGAGGGGAAAGTATACCTCTTTGCGAATGACACTAAGATCTGCAAAAGAGTGGACACTCTAGGAAGGGATGAAAAATGAGGCGGAACTAGATAAACTGAAGGAATAGTCCAAAGTGTGGCAGCTGAGATTTAATGCAAAAAGTGTAAAATCATGCATTTGGGTTGCAGGAACCAGGAGGATTATGGGGAGGAGACTGATGGTCACCAAACAGGAAAGGGATTTGGTGGTAATCATACTGGATGACCTAAAGGTGGCTAAACAATGTATCAAGGTTGTGGGGAGAGTCAGTGGGATGCTGGGATGCATAGGGAGAGGTATCACCAGCAGAAGGAAGGTGGTGGCGTTATTTTTTGACTTACGTTTTTTCTCTCTCGCTAACTGAAAAACAAGATGGCGGCAGCACGAGAACAAATTCAGGGAGCATGACAACAAAAATGTGATTGTGAAAGTTTTCGCAATGCACATATAAATTTTCCCGTAGCCTATAAACGGACATGAAAAAATTTAATAACTTTAGAACTGAGCAATATTTTTTCACCAAATCTTCAAAAGATACCACTTCAACCCAGGCCACATGTAGACAAACAAATCTGAATCCACTGAAATGCATTCTTCAGTCTGTTATGGCATACCAAAAAATGCACTAAAGTTGGTGATTTTTCACATTTTGAGTGCCCTAAGGTTCCGCAACCGTACATCCAACCAGAACAAAACTTTCCAGATCCAGACATATATGATTGGCAGTTGTGCATGCAAAATGTCAGGAAACTCAGACAATTTTTGCAAAGTTATTAAAGTGCAAACTTTGAGGTTTAACATAGAAGTGACCGTAACCTAACTATTCTGGCCCTACCAGAATATATATCAAAAACAAGGAAATCATCTTACTCACTTGCAAAAGTCAATGACGATGCCTAGTTTCTCAGGGAGGTTGAAATGCACAAATGGGAAAAATGTCACTCTTCCAGTTTATATATCCTCATCTTTCTAGAAGTGACACTTATGGCACATCTTTCCTGTTAAGTGGGATGAGTCCACAGCTTGACTGTGCAACAGGTAGTACAGCGACCAACAGAGAGAGCACACAGATATGCTGTTCTAGGGTCAGTTAGCAGCAAGTCTTGGACAATGCTTTGTATTTTCTTGCAAGCTGTAATATTGAAGTAATTTTGCTAGTATCAGTGCTTAAAATAATGCACAGCAGGAGACACCTGGGGTGAGATGTTCAAAGCATTGCTTTGTGGGCAAAGTGATTGAACCCCGTTTGTCCAGTGTTTGCACCCGATGGCAAAATTCAAAGATTGAATCTGTGTGTGCTAAAATGGTTAGCGGGCACATTAAAAAATAATGTATGCAGTTGGCAAAGGGAGGGGTGTAGACATGAATTCTGTCACAGCACAATATTCAGCACGATAACGCTGCACAAAGGGAATAGTGCAGGCCACCGTTTGATGTGCAGTTACCGCCAAGAAGAAGACAACTTACTCTGGGCAGCCCTAGCGGTTGATGGAGCAACTGCAGCCAGAAACCATGTTGGCAGTTGGGGGTGCATATCTGCTCCCTGGTGTGCTGTGCTCCCCCTACCCTTTGATCTCCAGCCCCAGTAAATGCAAAATATTCCATGATGTCCAGTTGTCCCTCGGACCTCCAGTCACTGGCCATGGTAAATGTAAAATATTTCCTGGTGGCAAGTGCCCCCCTCCCCACCTCTGATTTCTGGCTCCAGCAAATGAAAAACATTCCCTGGTGTCCAGGGATCCCCTAGCCTCTGATTACTGGGCCTGGAAATGTAATGTATTCCTTGGTATCCATTGATTCACCTGCCCTCCTGTCAATGACCCCAATAAAGGTAAAATAATCCCTGGTGTCCAGGGGTTCCCTAGCCTCTGATCACTGGCCCTGGTAAATGTAAAGTACTCCCTGGAGTCCAGTGATCACCCTGCCCTCCAGTCACTGACCTCAGTAAATGTAAAGTATTCCCTGGTGTCCAGTGTTCCCCCTGCCCTCCAGCCACTGACCTCAGTAAATGTAAAGTATTCCTGGTGTCCAGTGATCACCCTGCCCTCAGTCACTGACCGCAGTAAATGTAAATATTCCTGGTGTTCAGTGATCACCTGCCCTCAGTCACTGACCTCAGTAAATGTAAGCATTCCCTGGTGTCCAGTGATCACCCTGCCTCCAGTCACTGACCCCAGTAAATGTAAAGTATTTCCTGGTGTCCAGTGATCACCCTGCCCTCCAGTCACTGACCTCAGTAAATGTAAAATTTCCCTGGTGTCAGTGATCCCCCTGCCCTCCGTCACTGACCCCTAGTAAATGAAACATTCCTTGTGTCCAGTGGTTCCCCTGCCCTCCAGTCACTGACCTCAGTAAATGTAAAGAATTCTTCTGGTGTCCAGTGATCACCCTGCCCTCCAGTCACTGACCTCAGCAAATGTAAAGTATCCCTGTGTCCAGTGGTCACTCTGCCCTCCAGTCACTGACCTCAGTAAATGTAAAGTATTCCCTGGTGTCCAGTGATCACCCTGCCCTCCAGTCACTGACCTCAGTAAGTGTAAAGCATTCCCTGGTGTCCAGTGATCACCCTGCCCTCCAGTCACTGACCTCAGTAAATGTAAAGTATTCCTGGTGTCCAGTGATCACCTGCCCTCCAGTCACTGACCTCAGTAAATGTAAGTATTCCCTGGTGTCCAGTGGTCACCCTGCCCTCCAGTCACTGACCTCAGTAAATGTAAAGTATTCCTGGTGTCCAGTGATCACCCTGCCCTCCAGTCACTGACCTCAGTAAATGTAAAGTATTCCCTGGTGTCCAGTGTCTCCCTGCCCTCCGGTCACTGGACCCGAGCAAATGTAAGTATTCCTGGTGTCCAGTGGTCCCCCGCCCTCGGTCACTGACCCGAGCAAATGTAAAGTATTCCCTGGTGTCCAGTGGTCACCTGCCCTCCAGTCACTGATCTCAGTAAATGTAAAGTATTCCCTGGTGTCCAGTGGTCACCCTGCCCTCCATTCACTGACCCGAGTAAATGTGAAGTATTCCCAGGTGTCCGTGATCACCCTGCCCTCCAGTCACTGACCTCAGTGTGTAGTATTCCCTGGTGTCCAGTGATCACCTTGCCCTCCAGCCACTGACCTCAGTAATTGTAAAGTATTCCTGGTGTCCAGTGGTCACCCCTGCCCTCAGTCACTGACCTCAGTAAATGTAAAGTATTCCCTGGTGTCCAGTGGATCCCCTGCCCTCCAGTCACTGACCTCAGTAATTGTGAAGTATTCCCTGGTGTCCAGTGATCACCTGCCCTCCAGCCACTGACCTCAGTAATTGTAAGTATTCCTGGTGTCAGTGGTCACCCTGCCCTCAGTCACTGACCTCAGTAAATGTAAAATATTCCTGGTGTTCAGTGATCACCCTGCCCTCCAGTCACTGACCTCAGTAAATGTAAAGTATTCCCTGGTGTCCAGTGATCACACCTGCCCTCCAGTCACTGATCTCAGTAAATGTAAAGTATCCTGGTGTCCAGTGATCACCCTGTCCTCCAGTCACTGACCTCAGTAAATGTAAGTATTCTCTGGTGTCCAGTGATCCCCCTGTCCTCCAGTCACTGACCCCAGTAAATGTAAGTATTCCCTGGTGTCCAGTGACCCCTGCCCTCAGTCACTGACCCCAGTAAATGTAAAGTATTCCCTGGTGTCCAGTGACCCCTGCCCTCCAGTCACTGACCCCAGTAAATGTAAAGTATTTCCTGGTGTCCAGTGATCACCTTGCCCTCCAGTCACTGACCACAGTAAATGTAAAGTATTCCCTGTTGTCCAGGGATCACCCTGCCCTCCAGTCACTGACCTCAGTAAATGTAAAGTATTCCCTGGTGTCCAGTGATCACCCTGCCCTCCAGTCACTGACCCCAGTAAATGATAAAGTATTCCCTAGTGTCCAGTGATCACCCTGCCCTCAGTCACTGACCTCAGTAAATGTAAAGTATTCCTGGTGTCCAGTGATCACTCTGCCCTCCAGTCACTGACCTCAGTAAATGTAAAGTATTCCCTGGTGTCCAGTGATCACTCTGCCCTCCAGTCACTGACCTCAGTAAATGTAAGTATTCCCTGGTGTCCAGTGATCACCCTGCCCTCCAGTCACTGACCCCAGTAAATGTAAGTATTCCCTGGTGTCCAGTGATCACCCCCTCCAGTCACTGACCTCAGTAAATGTAAAGTATTCCTGGTGTCCAGTGATCACCCTGCCCTCCAGTCACTGACCTCAGTAAATGTAAAGTATTCCTGGTGTCCAGTGATCACCCTGCCCTCCAGTCACTGACCTCAGTAAATGTAAAGTATTCCCTGGTGTCCAGTGATCACCTGCCCTCAAGTCACTGACCCTCAGTAAATGTAAAGTATTCCTGGTGTCCAGTGATCACCCTCCTCCAGTCACTGGCCCCAGTAAATGTAAAAGTATTCCCTGGTGTCCAGTGATCACCCTGCCCTCAGTCACTGGACCTCAGTAAATGTAAAGTATTCCTGGTGTCCAGTGATCACCCTGCCCTCCAGTCACTGACCTCAGTAAATGTAAAGTATTCCCTGGTGTCCAGTGATCACCCTGCCTCCAGTCACTGACTCAGTAAATGTAAAGTATTCCCTGGTGTCCAGTGATCACCTGCCCCAGTCACTGACCTCAGTAATGTAAGTATCTCTGGTGTCCAGTGATCACCCTGCCCTCCAGTCACTGATCCTCAGTAAATGTAAGTATTCCCTGGTGTCCAGTGGTCACCCTGCCCTCCAGTCACTGACCTCAGTAAATGTAAAGTATTCCCTGGTGTCCAGTGATCACCTGCCCTCCAGTCACTGACCTCAGTAAATGTAAAGTATTCCCTGGTGTCCAGTGATCACTCTGCCCTCCAGTCACTGACCTCAGTAAATGTAAAGTATTCCCTGGTGTCCAGTGATCACTCTGCCTCCAGTCATTGACCTCAGTAAATGTAAGTATTCCCTGGTGTCCAGTGATCACTCTGCCCTCCAGTCACTGACCTCAGTAAATGTAAAGTATTCCCTGGTGTCCAGTGATCACTCTGCCCTCCAGTCACTGACCTCAGTAAATGTAAGTATTCCTGGTGTCCGTGATCACCCTGCCCTCCAGTCACTGACCTCAGTAAATGTAAAGTATTCCCTGGTGTCCGGTGATCACCCTGCCCTCCAGTCACTGACCTCAGTAAATGTAAGTATTCCTGGTGTCCGGTGATCACCCTGCCCTCCAGTCATTGACCTCAGTAAATGTAAAGTATTCCCTGGTGTCCAGTGATCACCCTGCCTCCAGTCACTGACCCTCAGTAAATGTAAAGTATTCCCTGGTGTCCAGTGATCACCCTGCCCTCCAGTCACTGACCCCAGTAAATGTAAGTATTCCTGGTGTCCAGTGATCACCCTGCCCTCCAGTCACTGACCTCAGTAAATGTAAGTATTCCCTGGTGTCCAGTGATCACCCTGCCCTCCAGTCACTGACCCCAGTAAATGTAAAGTATTCCCTGGTGTCCAGTGATCACCCTGCCCTCCAGTCACTGACCTCAGTAAATGTAAAGTATTCCTGGTGTCCAGTGATCACCCTGCCCTCCAGTCACTGACCTCAGTAAATGTAAAGTATTCCCTGGTGTCCAGTGATCACCCTGCCCTCCAGTCACTGAACTCAGTAAATGTAAAGTATTCCCTGGTGTCCAGTGATCACCCTGCCCTCCAGTCACTGACCCTCAGTAAATGTAAAGTATTCCCTGGTGTCTAGTGATCACCCTGCCCTCCAGTCACTGACCCCAGTAAATGTAAAGTATTCCTGGTGTCCAGTGATCACCCTGCCCTCCAGTCACTGACCCCAGTAAATTTAAAGTATTCCCTGGTGTCTGGTGATCACCCTGCCTCCAGTCACTGACCCCAGTAAATGTAAAGTATTCCCTGGTGTCCAGTGGTCCCCCTGCCCTCCAGTCACTGACCCCAGTAAATGTAAAGTATTCCCTGGTGTCCGGTGATCACCCTGCCCTCCAGTCACTGACCCCAGTAACTGTAAAGTATTCCCTGGTGTCCAGTGATCACCCTGCCCTCCAGTCACTGACCCCAGTAAATGTAAAGTATTCCCTGGTGTCCAGTGATCACCCTGCCCTCCAGTCACTGACCCCAGTAACTGTAAAGTATTCCCTGGTGTCCAGTGATCACCCTGCCCTCCAGTCACTGACCCCAGTAAATGTAAAGTATTCCCTGGTGTCCAGTGATCACCCTGCCCTCCAGTCACTGACCCCAGTAAATGTAAAGTATTCCCTGGTGTCCAGTGATCACCCTGCCCTCCAGTCACTGACCTCAGTAAATGTAAAGTATTCCCTGGTGTCCAGTGATCACCCTGCCCTCCAGTCACTGACCTCAGTAAATGTAAAGTATTCCCTGGTGTCCAGTGATCACCCTGCCCTCCAGTCACTGACCTCAGTAAATGTAAGTATTCCTGGTGTCCAGTGTTCCCCTGCCCTCCAGTCACTGACCTCAGTAAATGTAAAGTATTCCCTGGTGTCCAGTGATCCCCTGCCCTCCAGTCACTGACCTCAGTAAATGTAAAGTATTCCCTGGTGTCCAGTGATCACCCTGCCCTCCAGTCACTGACCTCAGTAAATGTAAGTATTCCCTGGTGTCCAGTGGTCCCTGCCCTCCAGTCACTGACCTCAGTAACAAAGTATTCCCTGGTGTCCAGTGGTCCTTCTGCCCTCCAGTCACTGGCCCCAGTAAATGTAAAGTATTCCCTGGTGTCCGGTGATCCCCCTGCCCTCCAGTCACTGACCCCAGTAAATGTAAAGTATTCCCTGGTGTCCGGTGATCACTCTGCCCTCCAGTCACTGACCTCAGTAAATGTAAAGTATTCCCTGGTGTCCGGTGATCACCCTGCCCTCCAGTCACTGACCCCAGTAAATGTAAAGTATTCCCTGGTGTCCAGTGATCCCCCTGCCCTCCAGTCACTGACCTCAGTAAATGTAAGGTATTCCCTGGTGT
Source organism: Neoceratodus forsteri (assembly GCA_016271365.2). NCBI lineage: Eukaryota > Metazoa > Chordata > Ceratodontiformes > Ceratodontidae > Neoceratodus > Neoceratodus forsteri. Next base: position 145,427 of record JADMNL010000033.1, read on the forward strand.
CCAGTGATCACTCTGCCCTCCAGTCACTGACCCCAGCAAATGTAAAGTATTCCCTGGTATCCAGTGATCACTCTGCCCTTCAGTCACTGACCCCAGTAAATGTAAAGTATTCCCTGGTGTCCAGTGGTCCCCCCATGCTCCAATTGTTGGCCATGTTAAGTAGAGATATGTTCCTGGTGTCCAGTAATCCCCCATCCTCCAGTTACCGGCAATATAAATATAAAATACTCCCTGGTGTCCAGTGCCTCCCCACCCTCCAGTCACTGGCCGCATTAAGTAGAGATCTGCCCCTGCTGTCCAGTTTTACCCCCTACCCTCTGATCACCAGCCCCATAATATAATAAATATTCCATTCTGTTTAGTGGCACCTCCCAACCTAAAAGTACCATCCCCATAACTTGTAATTTTCTCTGAAATCTAACGGCCACCCCAACCCATCTATCCCTGTCCCCATACAAGTGGAACCATTCCCTGGTGTCTAGCTGTGATAACAAATAATAGTGAAATATGAGAGATGAGGAGGTACAGTTTTTCCTCACTGAGAGGGAGACAGCTAAGTGAAATGAGTTGCTGGAGGAGGTGGTCTCCTCGAAGAAAGTGTCTATCTTCAAGAGAGATTGAGACAGAGTTAAAGGAAAATGACATGTACAGGAAGTGCTGGGGGAGGGAGGGCATTAGCAAAGAGGGTTAGGATTATAACAGGGAGGAGAACCTCTCAGTCAACACTGAGGGATCTGCACATTCGGGCAGACTTTAGAGATCAATAGACCTTTTTCTGCTGGCTTATTCATATGTTTCTAAGTAGTCACTCTGCTGCATTTTAAAATAAGGACATTTATTGATTAATAATGTGTGTTATGGTCTTTGATCTATATTTTGATTTCAGTCCTGATGTCATGTAGTTGTGCATTGATTTCTATCTGCTGTCTTGAAATGTTAATAAAAATGTTATAAACAGCAACAAAAAAAAGGGACATTCCTGGGACTTGCCACTAGAGGGCACCAAAAGCATTGCCTCAAAGTTTTACAGCAATCTTTTACATTTACAGCATGTTTTTAATGCAGCTGCTTTTCAATAGATAGTGAAATTATAAACCCAGGTGGTATGTGATTTGTAGCTGAAGGAACAATACAGTGTTTTTAATTGAAAGAGACATTTTTTAAAGCAGTTTATTTACTCGGGATATCCCAGCTGAGATGCAACATCTCATTTTCAGTGTGGTCTGGCTTTTAGCCATTTTCACAGTGTATTTGCCCAACATAGCTCAGCTGAGATGTAATTACTTCTTTACAGTGGGATCTTGCTTCATTCCATTTCCACAGCTGGGTAGTCTGAACACTGGAAGTCGGGTTTGAACCTGCAGCCTCTTGGTTCCCGACAGTGCTCTAACCAGTAGAATCATAGAAACTTGATGGCAGTAAAGGACCTCTGGGCCCATCCAGTCTGCCCATTTTCCATTCCACTATTCCTCCCTCCCTCCCTCCCCCTCTGCAGGCCCCTATCTCCCCACCCTCTAACCCCATGTGCCTGTCCCATGCTTCTCTTGAAGCCCAGCACTGTTTCAGACCATAACCTCCTCTGGAAACTTGTTCCACGTCTCCACCACCTTCTCAATGAAGAACAGTCCCCTCACATTGCTTCTGTAGTTTCCTTCCTGTAGACTCAACTCATGCCCTCTCGTTTTAGTGCCTTCCTTCCTGTGAAATAAATGTCCTGAATGCACTCTGTTTATCTCTTTGACATATCTAAAGGTCTCAATCACATTCCTCCTCTCCCTTCTAGTCTCCAATGTGTAGTGTCCCAGTTCCCTACACCTCTGTTCATACGATTTGCCCTTCATCCCCTGAATCATCTTTGTCATGCTTCTCTGTACCCTTTCAATAATTTCTATGTTTTTCATGAGTATGGCCTCCAGAATTGGACTCCATACTCGAGATGCAGTACCTTGGCTTGGTACCATGGCTTGATGCAGGGCATCAGGTCTTCCCTCCTCCTGCTAGTGATTCTCCTGCCTATACATGCTAGCATCCAGTAAGCTCTCCCTAATGCCTTGCTACACTGATTACCGTCCTTGAGGTTATTAGTCACCACTGTACCCAGATCCCTCTCCTGCTCCATAACCCTGACTTCCTCTCCTCCAAGTGTGTACCTGCCTTTGGGTTCCCATGCCCCAGGTGCATGACTGCACACTTCTTGATATTGAATTTAAGTTGCCAGGTCTCTGCCCACACCTCCAGTGCCCTCAGATCCTACCTCATGTCCTCAACACCTCTGTGGAGTCCACTCTATTGCAGATTTTCATATCATCTGCAAAGAGGGCTACCCTTCCCTTTGGTCCTACCGCTATATTGCTGATGTAGATATTGAAAAGGGGTGGACTCAGGACTGCCCCTTGGGGAACCCACCGTCACCCTCCCTGTCCTGGAGTGTACTCCATTTACTACCACTCTTTGTGTTCTGTCTGTCAACCAGTTATGTACCCATCTAACTATTTTGTCCCATACCCCTATACTGTCCGGCTTGTTGACCAGTCTCCTGTGGGGTACGATGTCAAAAGCCTTGCTGAAGCCCAGGTAGTCTACGTCCAACCCCCCCAGTCGATTACCTTCATCACCCAGACTAAGAACTCAATCAAATTAGTCTGGCATGATTTCCCTTTTGAGAACCCATGCTGTCTGTCATCCATCAGCCCATTCTCCTCCAGGTAGTCCGTCACCCTCTCCCTGATGAATGACTCCATGACCTTGACCTCCACTGAAGCGAGACTGAAGAGACAGTAGTTTTCCCACAACTTCCTGCTCCCCCACTTGTGCATCGGTACCATGGTCACCTACTTCCAGTCCTCCGGCACCCTACCGGAATCCGATGACAGGTTGAACAGTCTCGTCAATGGGGCAACCAGTTCCTCTCTCAGTTCGGATCACTCTCGGATGCAACCCATCCGGTCCCATGACCTTGTCCACCTTCAGCTTGCCAAACTCCTCCCATACCCTCTCCGCACTGAAGGGACTCCTGTCCACCCCATGCCCCCCCCTTTAGCTCAGGCCCCTGCCCTCCCTCATTTGCAAATACAGAGCAAAAGTACCTATTTAGTTCTGCTTTTTTCCCCGTCCTCTTCCAATGGCGTCCCACTGTAATGAAATGATATAGCCCAATAGTCTATGCAGCTAATTATGCTACAGTATCTACTGGCTGTTAATAGAGAAAGGGGCCCTTATAACTCAATATAAAATATTGGGGAAGACTGCTTTATCATGCTGACCAGAGGAAGCCAGACTCACAGAGAACATGACACATGATGAAATACATGAAAACAAGTTGTTTTTCATTCCTTTTACAAAAACAACCTTTATCAATAAGGTAAGAGAGCAGTATGACTTGCAACTTCTATAAACTAAGGAATCGAGAAAGGCTTATTATTAGTGTGAGGCCTTTAGAATTTCAGTATGATGATATGACTGTTTGACATAAGATGTTCAGCACAATATCTGAAGTGTTTGAACAACAGGTATATAAACATTTCCAAAGAATTGTTTTTGACAAAGTAGCTATTATCTGATGTCTTAAATGTATTTGTGAAGATAATATCATCCACCTTATGTTAGAAGAAAGCATATATAATGTCAGCCTGAGACACCGTTCTGTGTGTGCTTCCATGGCCACACCAGAAGAGGGTCTGAAGAAGCTACAACAGATCCCTCGAAGGATTTCCATGATGACCTTACCGTGTATGCTTCCAACAGCTAGAGCTGTCTATGAAGTCTGTACTCTGTTGTAAGTTTACCTTTTCTTTATTCCCTAATAAAGGGTTTTTGAATGTTACATGAGTGCTGGATGGTCATTTGTCACAACTCGTATACAGAAATATTATTTGCTTGTCATTAGTGTCATTCACTGCCTAGTGTTATATTCATGGTTAGTTGCTACTAAGTTATAATATGATAAGCAATTTTATTCCTAACACCACCCTCACCCCACAACCTTGCAACCTTCTGTCCAGTCATCCTCCTTTATTCTACATATCTAAAGAAGGTTCTGTCTCCTCTCTTGGCCTGTTTTGCTATTTGTTCCTCAGTGTTGGCCTTCACCCTCCTTATCACCTTCCCTGCTTGCCTCCTCATTTTCCTATAAACCTCCTTGTCTCTTTCCTTTTGTGTTCTCTTGTATTCCCTGAAAGCTCTCCTCCTGTCCCCCAACCACTCACGACTTCCTAGTAAACCAGAGTGGTCTCCTGAGCCTTGTACCCTTCCTAACCATCCTAATGCACATATGCATGGCCTCCCTCACCTGGTCCCTAATAGCTCCCCATAACTCTTTCACATCGTTTATCATTTCCATACCCTCTATACCATCCCTCATTATCCTTCTTAACCTGTCAAAGTCCATGCCCCTGAAGTCCAGCACTGTTGTGTTTGTACAGTGCACCTCCCTCCTGCTCTCACCTTGACCTGACTGTCCTGTGGTCACTGTTTCCAGCTTCTCCCCCACCACCTCCTCCAAATTTTCCCCATTTGTTAAGACCAGATCCAGTAGGTGTTTCCCCTAGTTGGCTCTTTGACCAACTGCTGCAGGAACACCCCCTGTAGTGTCTTCAGAATCCCTCTGCTTCTGGCAGAGGCCGCCTCTGGGATGGACCAGTCTATGTCAGGGAGGTTCAAGTTCCCACCAGAAGCATTTCCTCCTTGAGAGTTATCCTCCTGATTGCCTGTGACATCATCCTGTCCTGTTCTTCCCCTTGCATCAGTGGCCTGTAGGCCATCCCTAGTCTCAAGGATTCCCCTGCCCTTCTGCTCAGTGTTACCCAAAGTAGTTGTTTTCCTGTCCCTCCTGCCCTTCTGTAATCTTTATGCTCTTCCCGATGTATAGTGCCATCCGTCCTTCTTGTCTCTCCTGTCCCTCCTGAACAATCTGTAGCCAGGGATAGCGTCTTCCATGTGTGATAGTTTGTCCACCATGTTTCCATGATTGCAATTATGTCCAGTTCTTTATGCACAATGATGGCTACCTGTTCCTCCATCTTATTTGCGATGGTCCTGGTGTTGACCACTAATCTCCTCTATCATAGTTCGCCTTCCCTTCCGCTGCCCAAGGGCAAGCCAGAACCTAGTACTTCATCCCTTCCTCTGGGGACTAGAGCCCCTTCTTAGCTGTAGTTATCTGTGGTGTCACCCCGCACCCCATTTAGTTTAGCTCATATGCTTTTTCAAAGAATTCTCCCAGCCTACATTTTACTACAGTTGCCCCATCTCTGTCTAGGTAAAGCCTGTCATGGGCATAGAAACTTCATTGTCCCATGTTTCCCCATTCCCCACCAGCCCATACCCCATCTGCTTACACCAGCTACCAACCAGTTATTGAATTCCCTTATCCTTTGTTTCCTCTCTGTACTGGCTCTGGGCACTGGCAATACCTCCGAGAAGGTTATAGATTTGAAGCAGAGATCACAGCAAAACCTAGCCAGACCCCTAAATCTCATCTGCACCTCCAGAAGACTATTTCTCTTCCAGATCATTTGTCACTAGATGTTATTTCCCATCCTGTTCTCTACCCCATGAGGGAATATGGTGGATTACCTCCAGCGCCATCATTCCCGACAGGTACTCCACCAAACTGCACTATTTCTGCTCCTCCAACTTGATACCCTTTATGATAGAGTCTCCAATCAGTAGCACCTTGCCCTTTTTTCCTTCTGGCTACCTGCCTGACTGTATTTCTTCCCAGGCTACTGGCATCTGTTCTACCCTGCTGTCCCTCACTACTAATAAAGGCAAGGTACCTTTGGTTAACCATAGCCATACAGAAACAAATTGATCTAAAGAGAAGGCATATAAACTATGGAAAATTGAGCCATCATCAGAAAATTTAATTAAATATAAATACAAACAAAAAGGTTAAAAACATGATTAAGAGAGCTAAATACAACCTGGAATTTAACGAGCCCATAATAAGAACACTAAGGCCTTTTACTCATATTCAATTGCAAAAAGTACCCCATGTTATTGGGCAACTTGTACAAAACGGTATAACTATTACAGATGATCGCTCATCTGCAAATTATTTTAATTCATATTTTTGCTCAGTATTCTCTGTCAAAGGGAAGAGGATAAAATAGTTCATAACACTGTAAATGAGGACCATTACGTTATTACACTAGAGGAAGTTCAAGAATTACTTAAAAATTAAAACAAATTCTAGCCCTGGACCAGACCATATTCACCCCAGGTTTCTTAGGGAATTAGCAGTTCAATTTGCTTATCCACTTATGTTGATAGTCAATCATTCATTAAGGGAAGGGCATGTACCAGAGGATTGGCATAAGTTGAGAGTTGTCCCTATCTTCAACAAACTCTAGCCAGAGCCGATAGGGCTGTGAAGGGCTACCAAATGACCAAAGTTATTTTCTTATTGGTGCCATATAGTGCTGTTTAGTCACAATCATCACGGTGTTCCCAGATCCAAACAATCATTTTCCTGTAACAAGCCTTTATTTTTCCTGTATTTTCCCTATAGAGGCTGCATCAAATCCCTGTTATAAATCCCTGTAGATTTTTCCATAAACCACTAGTTCCTTAGTTGTGACTTTGTTGTTTATTTAAATGTAATATGTTGGCAGCCTTTTATCAGGAAAAGGGCTCTGATTTGCTGTTAGGTATTAAAATTATATGTCAAGATGGCCTTGGAATGATTTGGATTTATATGGAATCTATAAGGCATAATGGGGGAATTTATTTATTCATTGAATTTTGTTGACCAGGAATGCTCACTAAGACTAGAAGTCCCTTTTTCAGGGTGGGAGGGGTACAGATGGTAACCAACTGAAATTGTAACATGGCATAAATCCTTACTTGAACCAGATTAAGCTGTTGGTATTTTTAGTGAATGGGGGAAATTTGGCCAGGATACCATGGAAATTTCCCTGCTCTTTTTGAGAAGTGTGATAGGATCTTTAACATCCACCTGAACAGGCAGACAGACGGGTCTGTAGCTCCCCACTTTCTCCCTTTTTCCACTTTTGCGTAGAGGGACTATATCAACTCTTCTCCAGTCTTTGGGTACCTCCCCTGCTTCCAATGACAGGCTGAACAGGGTTGCCAGAGGTTCTGCCAACACCTCTTTTAGCTCCCTCAGCACCCTGGAGTGTATCTCATCTGGACCCATAGCCTTATCAACTCTTAATGATTTTAGTTCCCTTAGGACCCTTTCACTGGGAAATGACTTGTATTCATTTCTGTGCCCTTTCTACACTTTCTACTAATTTCTGGACCATACCCTGCTCCCTACTCTGTAAAGACAGAGCAGAACTATCTGTTTGGCATGTCTGCTTTGCTTGTCATCCTCTACTCTGCACCCACCCTTCCCTTTCATCCTCACTATCCATCCCTTAGCCTTCCTTTTTTCCTGATGTACCTGAAAAGGTTTTGTTCCCTCTCGCTACTGATTTTGTATAGAGTTCTGCTTATGCCTTGTCTCCCTACTGCCCTCCCAGCCTCCCTTTGCTTCTCCTGGTACCTCTCTCTGTCCCCTTCCTCCTGTGTCTTTTTGTACTGCTATAATCCCCCTTTTTAGGGCTGCATGGGTGGAGCCTGCAGTCCTTTTATGAACAGAGTGAGGACTCAGCATTTTTTTCCTTAATTAAAAAAAAACAGGATTCTCTCTGTCCATCACAACCCCACCCCTCTCTGGTGCTCCTGCTCTTTACTGCAGCTCCTCCCCACCAAGATCTCGAAACCTCCCACTACTGCCCACTGTAATCTGTACTGCCCCATCCCTCTGTTTCCATAACCCCACCCTCTCTGGTGCCCATGCTCTTTTACTGCAGCTCCTCCCCACCAAGCTTCTCCAAACCCTCCTGCTACCACCCACTGTGCACTGTACTGCCCCCACCCTCTGTTCTCCTTACCCCACACAGTCCCACCCTCAGGGACTTCTCAGGTGGATCTGCCTCTTGATGTGCTCAGTCTCCTTCCCTACAGGCAGGCAACCTGCCTCACAGTGACAACCAGTCTTGGTGCTGAAATAGCTGCAGAGCTTGGTGTGGAACTGCCGGAACCATGGGCTCTGCAGGAAGTTGATCCAGGATGCCAACATACTCTCTGCCTTCTGCTCAACTTCCAGCACCTCGCAGAATATCCTGAAGTACTCCCCTGGAATCTTGCCCTCCCCCTCATAGTCCAGGTGATGGAAGATCTCCTGCAGGTACTGATCCAGCCCAGTGGCCAGCACGATGATCTCATTCTCCACACCACGATCCAAGCCATAGTGATAAGCCAGAGCGTTAACTATCTACCGAGTTCTGTGGGCTGGCCAACTGTAGGGATTGCAGGTATGGGCTGAGGAGGCACGCTCCATCGTTAGATCTTTCCAATGGGTATGGGAACCATGCCTCCGCTTAACAAGAACATATGAACATACGAACATAAGAATGTGCCAGCAGAAACAAACCACCCAGTCTATGTAAGTCTGCTCGAGTGTGTAGTTAACACCCCTAGTTTCCAGCTGCCCCTCCTCCCCTTCCCCTTTGTCGTCCTAGTGCCACCCCCACTGAGAAGAAACAGTAGCGTGATTATACATGAGTAGGAATGTCACACCTTGCAACCTCTTAGTGCAGCAAGTAAGAGAGCCAGCCCGGCCCTCTGTGATGAGGCTTTTGTAACTTCGGGGTGCAGCATAAAATGTGCATGTAAAGTATCAGCAGTTTACTGTTCCTCCCTCCCAGACGGGCTGCCACAAGTTTCAAGTGTCACTCTGCACACACACACTCTCTGTGCACGGTATCTGTTGCCTGGCTGTGCTATTTAAACTTTGAGTCTGACTGCCTGGTATCAAAATAAAATAATACTTTTCACTTTTACACATGCTCAGTTGCATGGCATCAGAGGGGTTGAGCTTGCTCAGTCACTGCAGGGGCTTTCGTTTCACTGGATGAGACTAGGTCGTACTAGATAGCTTGCATAATATGCATAACAGAATCATAGAACCATAGCAAGGCTGAGACTCCAACAGGAGCTAAGCAACCATGCAGCCCACGAGTTAACTGTGAGCCCCCAACCATAAAATCACCCACCTATATCACAGCTTTTGTTTATTTTAAAGTATTCTGTAATACATGGATCCAAATGATTTAAAAGTCAGGGCCGGGGAAACGTTTTATACTGTATTAGAATTCTTATGATGTGAAACAGTAATTTTATCTGGAAGTATAGTTTGTGGTAAGTTTAAACTAGAGAGCAAATCTTCCAATACTGACAGTTTAGCACTACACAGTGAGAGGAAAGACCTCTGAACACCAGAGGCTGCTTGGCATGGGTACTGCGTGCAGGGGTTGGGTGCTGCTGGACACTAGGGAGAGCTTGACAGGGGATGTTTCGAAGGAGTTTTTGGAACAAGATTGAGTCAAGGGGCAGGAAAGACTCTGGAGGGGCAAAGTAAAACTAGTAGGGCATCAGTGCAGACTCGATGCACTCCTGCCTTTTTAGTGCTGCATGGTGGAGCCTGCAGTCCTTTAACAAACAGAGTGAGGACTCTGCATTTTCCTTCATTAAAAAACAGGATTCTCTCCGCCCATCACAACCCTGCCCTCTCTGGTGCCTGTGCTCTTTACTGCAGCTCCTCCCACCAAGCTCTTAAAACCCTCACGCTACTGCCCACTGTGCATTGTACCGCCCCCACCCCTCTGTTCCCATCCCCTTTATTCTGAGAATCGCATTCAGCCAAATCTCATAGTTCTATCCTTACAGTTATTGATAAATCAATTACAGAGAACATTGATCCCAGACAGATGTTTTCCATCTCACGTTTGAGAACAATAATAAAACGAGTAATTTAGTGCTATCGTTACAGTCATTGATAAATCAATTACAGAGAACATTGATCCCAGACAGATGTTTTCCATCTCCCGCTTGAGAACAATAATAAAACAAAAGTAATTTAGTGCTATTGTTACAGTCATTGATAAATTAATGGGAACTTTGATCCCAGACAGACATTTTCCATCTCACATTTGAGAACAGTAATAAAACAAAATTAATTGAATGTTTTAAGCAAATGACCTATCCATTTAGCAAGGCTAAAGAAACAAATGAAACACTCATTAGTTCTGCCCTTATTGGATGCAGCTTTAAATTTAATATACAATCCATTGTACTAGCACGGCAGGTGTGCATTCCATTTGAACACATGATGTCACACAGCTTGCAATAAAAGTGCTGACGGTAGCTGCAGAGCCGGGGCTTTCTGAAGTGTCATTCTCTTGTCTGCCAACTTCCTATTGGAACATGTTTTTTTGTAGGAGCCACTCCCAAAAACCAGCAGCAGAGCATTTCACAGGGCAGCGGCAGCAGCAGCAGCGTGAAATGCGCTAACCCTTCAGCTCATAGAGGTGAACCTTTACAGAAAGACTCGGTTGCTGTTGGATGTATGTATGGGTAATGAAAGGAAGTCCAAAACATGATGAAATACCTGCTGGGTTGCCCTGAATGATCTCACTGACATGGCAGTTCCTGCAACTCTCAAAATAAGGACCCGAGCACACTGAAAATAAAATGAAAGCAGTCAGGCAGCTGTTTTTCTTTTTTGTCAGCATTTCATTATGGGAACAGATGATATAAAGGAGATGACATCTGCAGCCAAGAAACGGTCATGCACATGCACTGTCTGTACAGAAATTGTAATTTTATAACCAGTTCAACACAACCTGTTATGTGATGTGCTGCTATTTCACGTGTGTCTTATGAGGTTAAACCCGGTGTATTATTTTTAGACTGGATGCTTAAAGAGTTTCGCAATTGGTTCTTGTGTTGCGGGGTACCGCGTCTGGTTACACAGGTGTTGTAAGTGATCTTGAGATTGGTGCTGAATAATTAATATGGAAGCTTTTTAACAAATTAATCTGACGAGGAAGCCTCTTTTGTTGAGTTACACTTTTTTGTTGAACTTTAATTAGCTTCTGTGTTGGTTGGATGGCTGAGTGATGTTTTTAGACACTCTTCAAGATGCAAATGTGTGGCAACACAGGACATTTTACTGCGATCTTGCATTTATCAGAGATGCAGGAGAAGGCACCTGCTGCAAGGCTACCAGCGCACTTTGTTTTCTTAACATTTGTATGGTGTGTGTGTGTGTGTGTGTGTGACTGCAGGCACACTGTCATGTCTTCGCTGTTAACTGAGTTTCGTATTCTAAACCTGTTTGCGTGGGCCCTGTGTCAGAGCAGGTAATGCAAGCCCTGTTATACCTGTCAGCTGCCCCTGATTGTTAGGGAGCACACTGATTTTTTCCCCCTGAGAATTTTCCTCTGTTCCTCATAAAATGTGTGTTTTTTTGCAACTGAACAGCGGAGATTGTAAGCACAACATAATGTCAAACATTAAAATTACTGACTTGTTCTTCAGAAAAGGCATCTTATACTAATTGATCTGCGTGGGGTCAGTCTTCATAGCAGAACACATATTGTCAGGGTGACAATTAAGTTCTCCTTAGCGTGCCAAGAATGATTTTCTATTTCATTTGCATATTTGTGTCAGCAGTGAGTAAGCCAGTGCTGTTCCAATTTCAGACTGAGCAGAACACATATTGTCAGGGGACACTTTTCTATTTCTTTTGTATTTATTTAACTACAGCCTCAAATGCATATTTTTGTCTACAGCACAGTAGAGTCAGTGCTGTTCCCATTTCTACTGCTTTGCCTGTAAATCCATTCTGTGAAGCAGACCTGAAACTCTCCATGAGGATGTTGCTAAACTTGTTAATGTTCTAAACTTCTCTCTCTCTCTCTCTCTCTGTTTCTGTAGCTGCTGTGGTGCACTGTATATGTTTACTACATTTACAGTGTATTATATATACTTTTATAATTAATTCTGCTTGATAATGACCCGTGCCTGTACTGTGCTTTCAAGCAGAGTCAGGTAATCCATCTCAGTGGGCTAGCCAGAGAAAAATGCATTTAAAGCTGCAGTTAAATCTTAAATGCAAAACAAAATCAATTAAAACAAAGTACTTGTAGCACAGTGTACACCTCCATATATTTTCCTAATGATGTGTATGCCTTCCTTAGAACATAAACTAAAACAAATCTTCCTTGTTACAAATCATTGTGTTGTTTCTCCATACTTCCTTAACAAGTCCACACAACTTCACTAACTTCATTATGCAGCCCTGGTGGATCTGACCAGAGTTTTTTTTTTTTTTTTGCTTTAACTGACTCCGCTACCTCCTTTGAAAACCATAATGGTCTCCTCTTCCTCTTACCCTTGCTAATCTGATTAATGCAGAGCGTTGTCACCTTTGTTATTCTGGTTTTGATCACTGTCCACTGTTCCTCTACCTCCACGTCTCCCCCAATTCCAACCAATACCTCTTCTAAGCATTTCCCCATTTTCCTAAAATCTGCCTTCCTAAAGTCAAGGGTTCTTGTTGTTGTGTGACTGGATTCTGCACCTCCAGTTATCTCAACCCCACGACTGGTGAGCACTGTTTCCCAGGTGCTCTGCTACTGTGACCCTGTCACGCTGTCCCCGTTGTGAGTACCAGGTCCAGTACTGCTGTGTCCCATGTGGGTTCGACAACCTGTTGCTTAAGGAAAGCTCTCTTTAGGGAGTCCAGGATAAACCTGCTCCTGGCTGTTGCTGCTGTGGGGAGGCTCCAGTCTACATCTGGCACATTGAAATCCCCAACCAATAATGCCTCCCCTCTGTGTTCCATCCTATGGATAGTTAGCATCATCTACCTACCTACCTACCTACCTACCTACCTACCTATCTATCTATCTATCTATCTATCTATCTATCTATCTATCTATCTATCTCCTCACCTTGGGCTGGTGGTCTGTATATTACCCCTGTGTAGATGACTGACTCTTTTCTTCTGTCCAGCCTCACCTACAGTTTCTACCCCATCTCCCTGTTCCCCTTGAATCTCTGTGACCTTTATATTATCCTTCACATAATGTGACACTCCTCCCACCTTCCTTCCTGCCCTGCCCCTCCTAAATAGGTTATATACTGGAATAGCCATTTCCTAGTTGTGGTTATCATTACATCAGGTCTCTGTGATGGCCACAATACCCAGGTCTGATTCCACCATGTCTGCATCGAGGTCACCCATCTTGTTACTCAGATTTGGGACATTAGCACTCTTGGCTCTCCAGGGTGTTACGTTCCTTCTCTGCTTTGTTGACTTACGCCTCTCCCTGTTCTGAGTATACTTTTTGTCTGGTCCTCCCTGTCCCTTGTCTTTATGTTGAATTGTGCCCTCTGCTGGCCCACTTCCTTCTTGAGCACCCGTGTAGTGTCTGCACTCATGGGGGTACTGAGCCTCATAACCTCTCTGATCCCTTTGGCCAGTTTAAATGTTTTCCACTGAAACATTCAAACTTTTCACTTAGGACTGTTTTATCTGCCTGGATGGATGTTGTCCATCATCCTTATACAGGCTCACATCCCTCCAGGTGGGGCCCCAATCTCCCATGATGCCAAACCCTTCCTTTCCACACCATACCTCCAACTGGGAGTTGAATTTCTGAATGCAGAGTGTCCTAGCCTCGCACTTGCCATGGACAGGTAGTATCTCTGAGAAGGAGACAGAGCTTGCCACTTGCTTTAAGCTTTCCCCAGCTTCCTGAAATCAGCCTGAATTTTGCCTAGCTCCACCTTATCTCCTGCTAGGTCATTTGTCATACAGGCAGGGGAAGGGGAGTGGCTCGGGGGACTAGACCGAGCTCCCTGATAGCATGTGCAGCACTCATGTTTCTTTTCAGTGTGTGCTGCTTGTCTCTCTTCCCACAACTTTTTTTATTTGCAGGAAGAGTATAGCAGTACATGGGGAATTTCAGCAGGATGGGTAGACAGCTAAGCCGAGGAGTGAAATCACTGAGAGAAATTACATTCTGTGCAGAGGGCAGAAATGGCAGACTGCAGGATGATACAGCTGGATGATACTTCAGTTGTGCAATGAATACTGATGATACTTGCTTTCATTATTAGTTAATACTGTGTTTACCTGAAATACTGGTGGTACTTGCTTTCATTGTTGGTTAGTACTGTGTTTTACCTGAAGGGGTGTACTGGTTCAGGGCAACACAAGCATCTCTTGGTGATAGCAGCAGTTTGGTGATTGTATCCAGACCAGGACAAAGGCTTATCTCAGGAGCCGGTCACAAACAGTTACTGCATGCAGTACTGCAGACCACACCTTCACAAGGACATTAACCAAATTGAGGCAGTCCAGAGAAGGGCAACCAAAATGGTGCAGGGACTGCATCAGAAAACATATGAGGACAGATTAACGGAGCTCAATATGTATACCCTAGAGCAAAGGAGGGAGAGAGGTGATATGATCGAAACATTCAAACACGTTAAGGGCATTAACAAGGTGAAAGAGTCTAACATGTTTCAATATAAGAAAAATAGCAGGACAAGAGGACACAGCATGAGATTAGAGGGAGGCCGATTAAGGGGTAATGTGAGGAAGTTATTTTTTACAGAAAGGATGGTGAATGCATGGAATGGCCTACCTCAGGAAGTGGTGGATATGAATACAGTGCAGGGCTTCAAACAGGCATGGGATAGGCATAAGGGGAGCAATACAGATGAGTATGAATAGATAGGCCATTGACAGAGTAAAGGCCGATGGCACATTCATAAGGTAGAAAAAGAAATGGGCAGACTGGATGGGCCTTGTGGTCCTTATTAGTCGTCAACTTCTATGTTTCTATGTTTGTAAAAAAGTGCCAACTCAAACAAAGGGTTGGTGGGGATTTCAATCTGCTTGCTCCACAAAGTTAGTGTCACACAGGCAGGGGAAAGGGAGCAGCTGGGGGGGCTAGACTGAGCTCCCTGATAGTGTGTGCAGCACTAGAGTTTCTTTTCAGTGTGGGCTGCTTGTTTCTCTTCCTGCAGCTTCTTTTACTTGCAGGAAGAGTGTAGCATTATGTTGGGGATTTCAGCAGGATGGGCAGACAGTGAAGCTAAGGAGTGAAATCACTGGGAGAAATTATATTCTGCACACAGGGAAGAAACGGGAGACCACAGGATCTCATGAAGCCCCCAAACCTTTGGTGCATCCTTGTAAAAATGCAGAAATACAGTAGGTGACATTTTCTCAGGAAAATTAGATGCAAAGTGGCTAAGTGGGCAATTTGCAAAGTTATTGACGAAGGCTAATTTTACAACTTCACCAGAACTTCGCCAGAACTTCGCCAGTGAAGTAAAACTTTGCAGCAGTTGATTGTGAGGCATTAATATCTGTGCACAAAAATGGATAATGCCAATAATATGTGACAAAGAATATTGCACAGGCAAGAAAAAATAGTGGCACTATTGTTTGTTTTTGAACCAGGCAAAAGATAGGCAGTGGCATGTTTTGCACGACGTGTAATATATAAACTGTAAAAATGTAAGTGACCATTTTTCTTCTATTTTCTGGAGGGGGAGGTACCTAATCCAATCAATAGAAGCACTCTGGATAGGGGTCGATACCAGCCCATTCACAGAAGAAAGGGTTCTGAAAGAACTCCTAAAACAAGGTGAACAGAGCAATGGGCCCTAATGGGATTCACCCTAGGATTCTAAAAGAACCAAGGGGAGAACTAGTGGCACCAGTGACTATCCTTTTAAACAAATCATGGGAGGATGGTGTGGTACCTGAGGACTGGAGAAGGGCAGATGTAATTCCCCTTCACAAAAGTGGGAGCAAAGCAGAAGCAGGAAACTACAGACCTGTTTGTTTGACCTCAGGGGTAGGGAAAATGATGGAATCACTTCTGAAAGAATGAACTGTTGAGTACCTAGAGGCCAGTGAGGCACAGGACCCAAGACAGCATGGATTCACAGTGGGAAGGTCATGTCAGATGAATCTAATAAATTTCTTTGATTAGGTGACCAAAGTAATAGACCAGGGAGAGGCTGTGGACATCACCTACCTAGACATTAGCAAAATATTTGACACAGTCCCACACAAAAAGATTAACAAACAAATTAGCCAACCTGGAAGTGGGTCCCAGGGTGGTAGCCTGGTTAAAAAATTGGATGGACAGCAGGACTCAGAGGGTAATAGTAAACGGAGTCCACTCCAAAGAAAGGAGGATTACTAGCAGAGTACCACAGGGTTCAGTACTGGGTCTAGTCCTTTTTAATGTCTTTATCAGTGACATTGTGGAGGGGACTGCAAGGAAAACTATGCCTCTTTGCAGATGTTGCAAAGATCTGCAACAGGGTTGATACACAAGGGGGTTGGAAAGGACGAGAAGGGGCTTGGAAAGGTTGGAGGAATGGTCAAAAGTATGACAGCTTATATTCAATGCAAAGAAGTACAAAGTAATGCACCTGGGAAACAAATGCCAGGGGAAGAGTACACAATGGTGGGGGGGTTACTAACAACAACAAAAATGGAAAGAGACCTGGGGGTAGTCATATCAGTTGACCTAAAGGTAAGCAAGCAATGTGAGAAGGCAGTAAGAAGGGCTGGGGGATACTGGGATGTATAGGAAAGGGCATCACCACTAGAAAACAGGAAGTTGTTATCCCTCTGTACAGACAGTTGGTGAGATCCCATCTGGAGTGCTGCATGCAGTTCTGGAGACCCCATCTTCCCAAGGAGATAGACAGGAAAGTGACAGTCTAGAGGAGGGCAACTAAAATGGTGCAGGGTCTGCACCAGAAGCCATATTAAAAGAGACTGAGGGAGCTTAATATGTATACCCTCGAGGAAAGGAGGGAGGGGGGATATGATAGAAACATTTAAAGTACCTCAAGGGAATCAGCAAAGTCCAGGAGGGTAGCATCTTCCAGAAAAAGAGATGTGCAAGAATGGGGTTGGGGGGGTGCAATTTGAAGATAGAGGGGGAATGGCTCAAGGGTAATGTAAGGAAGTATTTTTTCATGGAGAAGGTGGTGGACGCATGGAATGTCCTTCCTGAGGAGGTTGTGTGGTTAAAAAGAGGGGTAATTCAAGAATGCATGGGACAGACATAAGGCAGTTCTGATGGGGTTAGGAAAAGTAGGCTGTTGGTTAACTAGGATCTGCAGCTTAGCCAATAGGTAGGGAATGGGCAGACTGGTGGGTCAAGCGATCCTTATCTGCCTTCCAAGTCTATGTTTATACTGATTCTATTTATGTAAGTACATATATTCATGTTTTAATATTTGGATTACATGCATTTAATAAAACTGCACTTGACCATGTGTATTCTTATTGGATGGCCTTTAAAATGCAGCTAATTGTCCACAGCATTCAGACACTCTCATACAGTTGGGTCTCAGTGGATCTCCACTTGCAAAGTAAAAGCTTCTTGGCAGATATGCTAACTGCAACCAACCATTGTGCCACAAGTGAGTATTTTGGCAAATTGGGAGGTGGTAGCCCTAGTAGAAACAATGGAGCATCTGCGAAGATTGATAGTCCTACAACTGATTAACAGATTTTTTAAGTCTGCACAGCAGTTTGTATGTTGGGACAATCCTATAGAATACGTAAGAGGTGGGCCCCAGGTTCATGACATCTCTGTCAGTTGTGAGTGTAGATCAGTCCCATCTTGCAGAGGGAGGTAATGGTTCAGTATCACCTGAGAAAGACTGTGTTCTGTATTAGATGACTTTTGTCATATTACATGCTTTGTTGGCATAGATAAGGCAAGTAGCTCATGCTTCGTCCAATATAAGGATGTTCATCTCCACTTCCCAGGTGGACTTGGATGGTATCAATGAGTTTGATTGGACATAGAAACATAGACTTTGATGGCAGATAAGGACTGCTTGGCCCATCTAGTCTGCCCATTTCCCTACCTACAGGATAAGTTGCAGATCCTAGTTAACCAACAGCCTATTTCTTCATAACCCCCACAAGAATTGCATTATATCTGTCCCATGCATTCTTGAATTCTCTCACAGTTTTAGACCCCACAACCTCCTGAGGAAGGCCATTCCATGCATCCACCACCCTGTCTGTGAAAAAAAATACTTCCTCATATTGCCCCTGAACCATCACCCCTCTATCTTCAAATTATATCCTCTTGTTCTTGCACATCTCTTTTTCTGAAAGATGCTACCCTCTTGGACTTTGTTGATTCCACTGAGGTACTTAAAAGTTTCTATCATGTCCCCACTCTCCCTCCTTTCCTCAAGGGTATACATATTAAGCTCCTTTAGTCTCTCCTCATATGGCTTCTCTTGCAGACCCTGCACCATTTCGTTGCCCTCCTCTGGACTGCCTGTATCCTGTCTATGTCCTTGTGGAGATGGGGTCTCAGAACTGCACACAGAACTCCAGATGGGGTCTCGCCAACTGTCTGTACAGAGGATAACAACTTCTTGTTTTCTGCTGGTGATGCCTCTCCCTATACATCCCAGTATCCCCCCAGCCCTCCCTACTACCTTCTCACATTGCTTGCTAACCTTAAAGTCATCTGATATGATTACACCCAGATCCCTTGCCATTTTTGTTGTTGTTACTACCTCCCCCCTCATTGTGTAATCTTCCCAGGTGCATTATTTTGCACTTCTTTGCATTGAATCCAAGCTGCCATACTTCTGCCCATTCCTCCAACCTTGCCAAGTCCCTTCTTATCCTTTCCGCGCATCCCTGAGACATAGGTATATATATATATATATATATATATAGATTATAGTGGCACTACAGTTAGGGTTGAATACCCCATTTAAGGTTAAAGTGTGACATTTTGCAACTTAACAACTTTGCCACCGTATGGTTGCCTGAAATGTGGCATGCGTGGAACAGTACCACAGATATCACGATTTGTGATGCTATAAAGCAATAAAAGTCGATTACGCTTTTTTGCGACTTTGCTCACACTCACAGGTCACATGGTTTATGGACTAGTCCAAAAACTTCATTGAACATGAGTGGGGTCCCCAATGTGCCTTTCAAAGATTTCATGAAAAAATATTAAACGGTTCAAAAGTTATTCAATAAACAAGTTTCCCATTACAGTTAATGGGAAAAGTTAACAAAAAGTTTGACAGTGTCACAAATGCAGTTTTTAGTGTCGCAAATGACCCTTGTAGTGTTGCAAATCAGCCATTTTATTTTCAGTTGCTGGTCACAGAAATGCTTGGCATTTAAATTTAGGACCCTCTAGGTACACAATTATTTTTGTGTTCACCTAGTCAAGCCCTGAGGATGCTAGCCATGTCTTTTTTGGGGGGTTAAACACCCCAGAAATATGTTTTTAATATTTTTGTAAACTGTAGTGTCACAAAGTAGTGTCATTTTAGACACCTTTTACGTGTTTTGTGAAAGTGTCGTGATTTGTAACACTACTTTGGACACTATGCCCAAAAGAATAGGAAATCTTGCCACCCTGCTGCAAAAGAACGGTTTGGTCTTTGGGCTGAAATTTGAGGAAGACAGCCAAGATCCCACAAATGTGCATTTTGGTGATTTGGTGACAAAATATTACAGGATGCAAAGTTACGGTGCTCTGAAGTTGACAGTTTCCTCATAGGATAATATTCACGGTCTGCCACGCTTTCAGGGCCCGTATCTCGAAACACTTCAAGATACCGACTTTTGTCAGAAAAATGGTTAGGGGCTATGTGCAAACTAGCCAGGAAAGTCATAAATTATATGACATTTTAATTTTTTTTCTACGTCATACGGTTCCTGAGATATGAGCAATTTAGTATTCCAAGTGTTCATTTTCTGCTCTGAGGCCCATTATTATGCATACATTCTTTGTACACATTGGCCCAGATATTCAAAAGGGTTGCGCCATGCACAACAGGGTTGCGCCATGCGCAAGTCCAAAATGCGCCATTCTGCGATATTCAGCAGGAGGCAGTTACGCCACTGGCAACAGGTTGCGCAAGAGAGCAATGCAAATGAATGCATGCTCAACAGGAGGGGGAGGATCCATGCATAACCTGCGCAACCCGATATTCAGTCGGGTTGCGCAGAGTTGTGCATGCGCAACCCCCAACCTGCGCCCGCACAAGCTTGAGCCAAAAAAAAAGGCTTAAGTTGAGGGCCACCCACAGGTGAGCTGCTGCATTGCAGGGCGCAACACAGCAGCTGCCACCCCTGGCTGGCCCCTAACTTCGGTCCCTGTGCCCCGCCAGCCGATCAGCGGGCAGTACAGGTACATGAACCCCTCCCACATCTCCCACAGCCCGATCGCGGGCAGAACACGTCATGCCCCCACACACATCTCCCACAGCCCGATCGGCGGGCAGAACCTATGAACCCCCCAGTGCCCGATCGCGGGCAGAATGTAACCCTCCCCAACCGAATAACTCCTGGTGGTCCAGTGGACCGTAAGCCCGATCGCCCGGGCAGAATGTCTGTTACAACTCCGTGTCCCCAATATCCAACAGCACAGATATCAGTGTATCTGGCACCTGGGTAACCAGGATTGGCCCCAATGTCCCCAATATCCAACAGCACAGATATCAGTGTATCTGGCACCTGGGTAACCAGGAATTGGCTCACATGTCCTCAATATCCAACAGCACAGATATCAGTGTATCAGCACCTGGGCAACAGGGATCGGCTTCTGTGTCCCCAATATCCAACAGCACAGATATCAGTGTATCTGGAACCTGGGTAACCAGGAATTGGCTCCGTGTCCTCAATATCCAACAGCACAGATATCAGTGCATTCTAGCAACTGGTAACCAGAGATCGGTCCTGCAGCCTCAGTATCCAACAGCACAGATATCAGTGTATCTGGCGCCTGGGTAACCAGGAATTGGCCTCGTGTTCTCAATATCCAACAGCACAGTTTTCAATGTATCTGGCACCTGGGTAACCAGGGATCGGCTCCTGCGTCCTCAGTATCCAACAGCACAGATATCAGTGTATCTGGCACCTGGGTAACCAGGGATCAGCTCCTGTATCCTCAGTATCCAACAGCACAGATATCAGTGCATCTGGCACCTGGGCAACTAGGGATTGGCTCCCGTCTCCTCAGTATCCAAACAGCAAATTGATATCAGTGCATCTGGCACCTGGGTAACTAGGGACTGGCCTCCCAGTCTCCTCAATATCCAACAGCACAGATATCAGTGCATCCAACACCTGGCTAACCAGGGATCATCTCCCATCTCCCCAATATCCAACAGCACAGATATCAGTGCACCTGGCACCTGGGCAACCAGTGGTTGGCTCCCGTGTCCCCAATATCCAACAGCACAGATATCAGTTCACCTGGCACCTGGGTAACCAGGGATTTGCTCCCAGCTCCCTAATACCTAACAGCACAGATATCAGTGCACCTGGCATCTGGGTAAGCAGGGATCGTCTCCCGTCTCCCCAATATACAACAGCACAGATATCAGTGCACCTGGGTAACCAGGGATCAGCTCCCGTGTCCTCAATATCCAACAGCACAGATATCAGTGCATCTGGCACCAGGGTAACCAGGGATCAGCTCCCGTCTTCCCAATATCCAACAGCACAGATATCAGTGCACCTGGCACCTGGGTAACCAGGGATCGGTTCCCGTCTCCCCAATACTTAACAGCACAGATATCAGTGCACCTGGGTAACCAGGGATTGTCTCCCGTTTCCCCAATATCCAACAGCACAGATATCAGTGCACCTGGCACCTGGGTAACCAGGGATCAGATCCCGCGTCCTCAATATCCAACAGCACAGATATCAGTGCATCTGGCACCTGGGTAACCAGGGATTAGCTCCACATCCTCAGTATCCAACAGCACAGATATCAGTGTATCTGGCACCTGGGTAACCAGGGATTAGCTCCCACATCCTCAGTATCCAACAGCACAGATATCAGTGTATCTGGCACCTGGTAACCAGGATCAGCTCCTGTGTCCTCAGTATCCAACAGCACTGATATCAGTACATCTGGCACCTGGGTAACAAGAGATCAGCTCCATGTCCTCAGTATCCAACAGCACAGATATCAGTGCACCTGGGTAACCAGGGATCAGCTCCATGTCCTCAATATCCAACAGCACAGATATCAGTGCATCGCCAGGTAACCAGGGATCAGCTCCCGTCTTCCCAATATCCAACAGCACAGATATCAGTGCACCTAGCACCTGGGAGACCAGGGATCGGCTCCCATCTCCCCAATACTTAAAAGCACAGATATCAGTGCACCTGGCACCTGGGTAACCAGGGATCGTCTCCCGTCTCCCCACTATACAACAGCACAGATATCAGTGCACCTGGCACCTGGGTAACCAGGAATCAGCTCCCGTGTTCTCAATATCCAACAGCACAGATATCAGTGCATCTGGCACCAGGGTAACCAGGGGATAGCTCCCATCTCCCCAATATCCAACAGCACAGATATCAGTGCACCTGGCACCTGGGTAACTAGGGATTGGCTCCCATCACCCCAATATCCAAAAGCACAGATATCAGTGCACCTGGCACCAGGGTAACCAGGGATCAGCTCCCATCCTCAATATCCAACAGCACAGATATCGGTATCTGGCACCTGGGTAACCAGGGATCAGCTCCCATCTCCCCAATATCCAACAGCACAGATATCAGTGCACCTGGCACCTGGGTAACCAGGGATCATCTCCGCTCCCCACTATCCAACAGCATAGATATCAGTGCACCTGGCACCTGGATAACTAGGATTGGCCCCTGCCTCCCCAATATCCAAAAGCACAGATATCAGTGCACCTGGCACCAGGATAACCAGGGATCAGCTCCCGCATCCTCAATATCCAACAGCACAGATATAGAAACATAGAAACATAGATTTTGACAGCAGATAAGGACCGCTTGGCCCACCCAGTCTGCCCATTTCCCTACCTGATGGATAAGCTGCAGATCCTAGTTAACCAGCAGCCTACTTCTTCCTACCCCACCCCCTAGAATTGCCTTATGACTGTCCCATGCATGCTTGAATTCCACCACTGTTTTTGACTCCACAACCTCCTCCGGAAGGCCATTCCACGCATCCATAACCCTCTCTGTGAAAAAATACTTCCTTAAATTACCTCTGAGCCGCCCCCCTTCTATCTTCAAATTGTGCCCCTTGTTCTTGCACAGCTCTTTTTTTGAAAGATGCTACCCTCTTGGACTTTGTTGATTCCCTTGAGATACTTGAAAGTTTCTATCATGTCCCCCCTCTCCCTCCTTTCCTCGAGGCTATACATATTCAGCTCCTCAAGTCTCTCTTCATATGTCTTCCGGTGCAGACCCTGCACCATTTTAGTTGCCCTCCTCTGGACAGCCTCCATCCTGTCTATGTCCTTGCGGAGACTGGGTCTCCAGAACTGCACGCAGTACTCCAGATGGGGTCTCACCAACTGTCTGTACAGAGGGATAATAGCTTCCTGTTTTCTACTGGTGATGCCTCTCCCATGCATCCCAGTATCCCCCAACCCTCCTTGCTGCCCTCTCATTTTTACGCCCACCTTTAGGTCATCTGATATGACTACCCCAGGTCCCTTTCCATCTTTTGTTGTTGTTAGTATCTCATCCCCATTGTGGCTCTTCCCTGGGTTTTGTTTCCCAGGTACATTACCTTGCACTTCTTAGCATTGAATCTAAGCTGCCATACATTTGATCATTCCTCTAACCTTGCCAAGTCCCTTCTCATCCTTTCCACCCCTCCTTGTGCATCAACTCTGTTGCAGATCTTTGTGTCATCTGCAAAGAGACATACTTTTCCTTCCAGTCCCTCTGCAATGTCCCTTATAAAGACATTGAAGAGGACCGGTCCTAATACTGAACCCTGCGGTACCCCACTAGTAGCCCCCTTTCTTCAGAGTGGACTCCATTTACTATTACTCTCTGTGTCCTATTCTCCAGCCAATTCTTTACCCAGGCTGTCATCTTGGGACCCACTCCCAGGCTGGCTAACTTGTATATTAATCTTTTGTTTGGGACTGTGTCAAATGCCTTGCTAAAGTGTAGGTAGGTCATGTCCACAGCCCCTCCCTGATCTACTACTTTGGTCACCCAGTCAAAAAAATCTATCAGATTTATCTGGCATGATCTTCCCGCTGTGAATCCATGCTGCCTTGGGTCCTGAGCCCCTCTGGCCTCTAGATACTCAACAATTCTTTCCTTCAGAAGTGATTCCATCATGTTCCCTACCACTGAGGTTAAACTAACAGGTCTGTAGTTTTCTGCTTCTGCCTTGCTCCACTTTTGTGAGAGGAATCACATCTGCCCTTCTCCAGTCCTCGGGTACCACCCCATCCTCCCATGATTTGTTAAAGAGGATAGTCAGTGGTGTCACTAGTTCTACCCTTAGTTCTTTTAGAATTCTGGGATGAATCCCATCAGGCCCCATTGCTTTGTCCACCTTCAGTTTTAAGAGTTCTTTCAGAACCCTTTCTTCTGTAAATGGGCTGGTATCAACTTCTGTATCCAGAGTGTTTCTACTGTTTGTTTTAGGTACCTCCCCCACTTCCTTTGTAAATACTGAGCAAAAATATTTGTTTAGTATCTCTGCCTTTTCACAGTCACCCTCTGCCCACCCTCCTTCCTCTTTATTAAGCCTCACTAACCCTCCCTTGGTCTTCCTTCGCTCCCTGATGTACCTATAAGAGGTTTTATCCCCCTTCTTAACTGAGTTGGCTATCTTTTCCTCGGTTTGGGCCTTTGCTGTTCTGACTGCCTTCCCAGCTTCCATTTGCTTTAACTGATACAGTTCTCTGTCCTGCTCCTTCTGTGATTCCTTGTACTTCCTGAATGCTTTCTTTTCTCTTGAACCTTCCTGCCACTTCCTTTGAGAACCATAGTGGTTTCTTACATCATTTCGTTTGTTAATTTGCTTCACACAAAGGCTTTTACCTCTGTGATGGCAGTTTTATTATTTCCCATTGTTCTTCCACCCTTCTTCCTGCCCATTTGCTAGTGCATTCCTTAGGCACTCACCCATTTTGGCAAAGTCAGCCTCCTAAAGTCCAGTACTTTTGCCTTTGTATGCTTGACTCTATGCTGTGTTTATTATGAACCATACTGTTCGATGGTCGCTAGTTCCCAGATGGCTACCCACTTCTACATCTGTGATCTCTCTTCATCTCCATTTGAGAGAACCAGGTCTAAGATTGCTCCTCTCGAGTGGGCTCCAATACTAGTTGTATTGGTGTATCTGGCACCTGGGTAACCAGGGATCAGCTCACGTCCTCAGTATCCAACAGCAGAGATATCAGTGTATTTGGCACCTGGGTAACCGGGATCAACTCCTGTGTCCTCAGCATCCAACAGCACTGATATTAGTGCATCTGGCACCTGGGTAACAAGGGATCAGCTCCGTGTCCTCAGTATCCAACAGCACTGATATCAGTGAGCCAGTACCTAGGTATCCAGAAATCAGTCTCTGTGTTCTCAATACCTAACATCACTCTTATTGGTGTAACCAGCATCTAGGTACCAAGGAGGAAAATCTGTATAATCAATATCAAACATACTGACAATGTGTATCCAGGATCTGGGTATCTAGGCATCAACTCCATGTCCATAATACTCGACAGCACTGATATTGGTGTATCCGACATAGCTACCAGAGACAGCCTCTGTGTCATCAATACCTAACAGCACTGATACTGTGTATTCGGAACCTTGGTATCTAGGAGTCAGCCTCTGTGACCTCAATACCTAAAAGCACTGAATTTTTTTTTTATTTCACTTTCTATTAAATATTTGAGCTCAAAATTCTACAGGCAGTTTGACATTGTAAATTGATACAAGGCAAATATATCACAGTGTTTCACTTATAGGCATTTGCAGACAATAGATACAAAAATGTATTAATAGCTTATTTCATCAGAATATTGGAAACACAAATTACCAGAATTAGGGAACAATTCCCAAAATATTTAAAAGAACTATGGTATGGCATGGAGGGACCTCCAGTCTCCCAATTGTCCAGAAGGTACTGTATTTTAAATAGGGCTAGAGTGACAGAGCCCAGAATACATTTCTGGCATAGGAAAAGTGAACTGCAGTTGCAGTTTACATTTTAAGGTATAAAATCAGCATAATGACCTAATTGGTAGGATACCCATTTTCACCATTGTGTATCAAATTTCTCTGCTTTCTCCATCATTTTGGCTGAGAGTCGTCAAGGGCAAATTCCCAGCCTGGGATAACCAGGCTTCTTTGGTGGGCAATTTATTTGTAAACCACAATCTGGTAATAATTTTGTGGGCTGTTATTATAAATTTAGTGATTTGTTTTAATAGCTTTTTGTCAATTCGTAATCCTTCGGTTTAATGAAAGTCAAGATGTAGGTAGGAGTAAACAGGTCAGCAATATCATATATTGCCTTAGCTCCCGAGGATCTCAGCCCAAACCTGAACTATCTTTGGGCAAGACCAGAGAACATGACTCTGGTTTGCCAAATCTCCCCCACATTCCCTCCAACACCTCCCTCCCCCAGTTCTCCCATGCTAGAGACCAAAGCAGGGGTTCAAAAAAAAAGGGTCTGAAGTTTTCACATATACTCCCTCCAATAGGGGGAGGAAAAAGTTTTGAAAGCAGGCAGCGCAGAATCATTCCAAGCTGACTCTGTTATTACTACATGCAGTTCCTCTGCCCATCTGTGTCTAATCGAGTCAGTTGAATCACCCTTTCTTTCACTTAAAGCTTTATAAATTTTACTAATTAAATGATCTGAGGCAGATCCCCTGATGTGAGCTTTTATTAGCTGTAAAATTTGGGGAGGGTTCTCGATCAGAGCCACGAGAACCTCTTCAAAAGGTTGGAGGTAAGACTTAAGATGGAGGTAAGAAATAAAATATTTATGGGGTAAATGATACTCCCTACGCAGAGAAATAAATGGAAGCAGACCAGTCCTTCCCACTAGTTGAAAAATATGAGTCACCCTGTACTGTTGCTATTGTGCTAAGTATGGGCCCAAGGGGCCCACTTTGAGGTCAGCATTATGATTTAGTGATTTAGTGTTCCCAAGAAAAATTTTTCTGGGAAAGTAAGAAAATCATCCATGACTTTAAGCCATGCTTTCAAGGGTTCCCTGGTAAATTTTGGGAAGTTTGCTACTACTCGATACTTGGGGGGAGTCCCAAAGAGGAGCTCCTATGTGTTAAATATGTTTCCCCAGGTTAGTTCTAGTTTTTCCAGTGGGCCTCATAATGTGCATTCATCCAGTTTAGGACTACCTTTAGTTATGTCACTAAGGCATATTTTCAAAGGTCTGGGAGGTTAAGCCCTCCTCGTTCTCTGGCAAGTTGCAAAACAGAGTATCTGATTCTGGGGGACTTTTCACCCCAAATAAACTGTGAAATCATTCTGTCCCATGCTTGAAAATACGTTTTAGCTGGAGTAAATGGTAATGTCTGGAAAAAAAAAACAGTATACGGGAGACACATTCTGCTGATTGTATCTGTTCTACTCAAGGAAGCTTAAAGGAAGGTGGGACCATCAGGACAAGTCTTCTGCTAGCTTTAGAGTCAGGGGCTCCAAATTTAATAATTCTGTATGGATGGATGGGGTTTCTAGTAAGTTTTATTCCAAATATCTCATCTCTGTCTATACCACTTGAAGGGAAATCTTTTTAAGCTGGGGGTAATTGTAAGTTAGTACTTCTGTTTTTGTTTTGTTTATTTTATATCCAGCTATGGTACCAAATTTATGCAATTGTTCCCAGACTTCCGGGATCGATCAGGTTCTATAATTGCTAGTAGGATGTCGTATGCAAAGAGTGAGATCTTCTGCTGATGGCCCCCAATGGGATTCCCTCTATCCCCTGTGAGGATCTGATGGCTATGGTCAGGCGTTCAAGATATAAAGCAAACAACATTGGAGGCATGGGGCAGCCCTGTCAGGTTCCCCTGGAAAGTTGAGGCATGTCTGAGAGAGCCCTGTCTACCTTAACATTTGCTTTGGGAGAAGTATAGATGTTTTGTAGCTGCTTTATAAATTGTTCCGGGAATCCAAAATGCCAGAGAGTCTGCCATAAAAAAGTCCAACTGACCCGATCGAACGTCTTTTCGGCGTCTAGTCCTAATAAGACTAGTGGGATTTTCCTCTCTGTGGCATAATCTACAATCAAGTGAGTATGCCAAATAGCTGCCAGGGCTGTCGCCTTGATGAAGCCTCCACCTGAACTGGATCTATGATTGCAGGGAGGAGATGATCTATTCTAGAGGCCAATGCAGACATAAATAGCTTGTAATCATAGTTTAGCATTGAAATGGGACAGTAGGAGGAGGTGTTTAAGATCCTTCTGGGGTTTGGGGATGGCTGATATTGTTGCATAATGCCATGTGGGGGGGTCACCTTCGTGAACTGCATGTAGGGCCGGGGTCAGTGTGGGTAGGAGGAGTTTCTTAAATTTATTATAAAATTCTGATTGATATCCATCAGGGCCGGGGGCTTTGAAAGTTTGAGCCTTTCTGAGTACCTGAAGCAGTTCTCCCTCCCCAGTTGGGGCCAGGAGGGCCTCTGCCTGTTGTAGACTGATACTTGGTATAGGGAGTTTCCTTGGGTAAGGTTTAATCTCCTCCAGTGGTGTCTCCTATTCTTTGATGTAGAGGTCTTGATAGAGCTGTTTCAGAACGGATCTGATTTCCTGGGGTCTCTTTGCTAAGCCCCGTTTTAGGGTTTATCGTGCTCGTTATGCTCACTCTGGATCTTTGTTCCTCAACTTACGTGCTAAGATTCCTTGAGGCTTTGGGCCCCCTTCATGATGTCTAAGTTTAAGATAAAACCATTTTTGTTCTGTGGACTCCTAAAAGGACTGACATTGGTCTATCCATCTCCTGGGTATCTAGGATTAGTAGCTGGGTCCACAATACCTAACAGCACTGATATCAGTGTTTCCGGGACCTGGATGCCCAGAGAACAGCTTCTGTGTCATCAATACCAAACCTACAGTCCCTTTTAATCTTAATTACTATATATAGTAAAACAATTTTGAAAGGTTATTACTATCTATGAAAAAGTCAGGACTTTACAATAATTTACTAACACCTACTTTTCATTGTGTATGAACTGTTTGCCTCTGACTGCCTATCATTCTGACATTAAGGACTTTCTAAATAAATAAATTACCACTAAAGGTTGTCTCTCTCCAAAGTCTATTCAATATGGAGAGGAACAATAAAAGATGATCAGGTTTTTAATAAAAAACTAGGATCTTCTGCAGAAAATATTCAGTGCTAAAGTCCGAAAAGCTCACCCATACCAATGTCCCTGGTCCCACCATACATATCTAGAACACAGGCATCCTCCAAGGTTTTGAAAACCCATTCAGCGTTTTGGGGCTCTAATAGTGTTGTGTGGGTGTGAGCAGGGTTAACAGGATCAAAGCACCCCTTTCCAGGTCATAGCAACATAGAAGTTGATGACAGAAGAGGCTCTACAGCCCACTCAGGTTGCCCAGTCGTACTTAAGGTTATTGGCCATTCACCTCTACATCCCTCTCCACTCCTCCTCCTACTGTTTGTACCAGTTCCATACATCTGAACCACCCAGGTTTGAAATGCTCCACCAATTTAGCATAGCTCAGTTGGTAGCACATCCCCCCTGGATCAGAAGGTCATGGGTTCTCATCCCACACCGGGGTTAGACTTGCACCTAAAAAGCTGGCATCCAAGTGCAGTATTAGGGGGATGCTGTACTGCTGGGGTGTGCCGTCCTTCGGATGAGATGTTAAACTGAGGTCCCTTCTACCTATCCTGGTGCTGTCCTGGTGGGTGTCCAGGTGGAAGTAAAAGAACCCAGGGCACTCTTCACAAAGAGTAGGGGACAATCCCAGTGTCCTGGCCAACATTCCCCTTCCTATAAAGGGAAGGTTATTGAGAAGATAGTTGCGGTACAGCTGAATGACCACTTGACCATCCATAACATCTACGAATCTCTCCAGTCCGGTTTTTGTAAGAGGCACAGTACTGAGACTGCTCTGGTTCAGGTGCTCAATGATATCCTGATGGCGAGAGATCAGAGAAGTCGCTCTATCTTGGTGCTCCTTGATCTCTCCTTAGTCTTTGACACTGTAGACCATGGGGTGCTGGTTGGGCGCCTGAGATCCATTTGTGGCCTGGCATGTACAGTTCTCAAATGGTTTACATCTTTCCTCACTGGCAGAATGCAGAGAGTAGTGTGCCCGGGATTTTTTCCTCGGACCTACTCCCTCTGTCATCGGTCCCTCAGGGCTCAGTGCTGTCCCCCATGTTGTTTGCAGTGTACATGCTGCCCCTTGGAGACATTGTAAGACGGTATGGGTTGAGATTTCACTGCTACGCTGACGATACCCGGCTCTACCTGTCCTTCGCACCTGATCAGGATAGTGCTCTCGATACTTAACAACTGCCTCCACTGGAAATCCAGGGTGGATGAATTGAGCTAGTTAAAGTTGAATCTTGAGGAAAGACTGAGGTGATGGTTGTGAACCCAGGCAGCCGGATAGAGGGGATAAGGGTGGATCAGCCCTCAGGACTTTTTCTGGGGGGGTTCCCCAATCCTTTCCTCTGAACAGGTGTGCGACCTGGGGGTGATGCTTGATGACAGGTTGACTTTATGATCTCAAGTATCGGCGGTTGTCAAGTCCTCCTTTTACCATCTTAGGAACATCGCCAGGATCAAGCACCTTGTTCCGTCCGAGGACCTGCCTTCATTGGTCCACGCTTTCATGACCTCGTGCCTTGATTACTGTAACTCCCTATACCTAGAGCTTCCGGGGGTTGATATCCGCCGCCTGCAGCTAGTGCAGAACGCTGCAGCATGTTTGTTGACAGGGATGTCTCATGCCTCCCATATTACGCCTGTGCTGCGCGAGCTGCACTGGCTGCCGATTCGGTGGTGGCTCACCTTTAAAGTCGGCTTGCTGACTTACAAAGCCCTACATGGACTTGCCCTGACTACTTGAAAGAGTTTCTTGTTCCTTACTGCCTTGAGCGACAGCTCCGTTCGGCTGAGTGGTTGCTACAGAGTCCGAGGATGTCTTTAAAATCTTCTGGGCCCGTGCATTTAGTTATGTGGCCCCTGCCCTCTGGAATTCTCTACCCCATCATCTTCAGGAGTGCGCAACTGTGGGGGGTTTTAAACAGGCGTTAAAGACCTTTCTGTGGTGCCAGGCTTTTCCTGGTGCAGTATAGTGGGACCTGTTAGTTTGTATTTACTACTGTTATGTGCTGATTTTATTACTGTGGTCTGATTTTGTTGTAAGCCTTGATTTTTGAAAGGCTATATGAAATAAAATTTATTATTATTGTATAAACTGGTTCATGCAATTATCTAGGCTGTGTGTGAGTGTTGAGGTGCAATATGGCGCCACTACATTCAGTCACTTCACTACCAGTCTAGCATTGCTTGTAAAGCACTTTGGGATACAGTGTGTATGAAAAGCACTATATAAATGCTGATTCTCCTTCTTCTAGCTCAGACAATGTCCCTTGGCAGTTTGCTCCCACTATTTACCACTCTTTTCATGAACAGATATTTCCTAGTGTCTTTCTTTTATTTTCCCCTGCCAGCTTTATCAAGTTCCCCCTGGTGCCCGTGTTCCCACTCGGTGTGATGAGCTCTCTGCTGTCCACCTTGTTTAGTCCATGAAGGTGCTTATTTGTATGTTTTGACCAGGAAAGGCATACTAAGCTGTGCTAGCTTGTTTACAGGTGCATTTTGGTGGCGAGTTACATGGACCTGTTTTATTGATGAGGGAATGTTGGCACAGGGGGACTTATACTTCTCTAACATATTTATAACCATCTCTCCTTGCCTTCAGGGGTGTCTATGTTGAGGTCTTTAAACCTCTCAAGTTGGACTTCTCTTGGTGTACCTGGATCTTTATGGGTACCCTCCTCTGCACTGCCTCTGCCCTTATGTTCACTGAAACTGAGACACACAGGTCTTTTTACCAGCAGCCTGTCACCTTGCCCTATATAACCGTAATCCAGTTAGACTTGGTGTGTTTATTATTTAGAGGCTTTGGTTCAGGATTCATAAAAAAGGGCAAGCGCTTTCCAAGGTTTACGCTGCACCTCCGGCTTGCGCCGGTGACAATCCTGCTATTCACAGTCGGATAGTACGGTGCGCTATCCAACCATGAATGGGGGCGAGGCAGCTACCTAGGAATCTCAGTAGTGCTGCCCCCACAGCCAGAAAGGAGAATGGGATGGCAACAATAGCACACACACACACTAAGGTCCTGTTCATGAAGGTGGCCATGCAAATGAGCCCATTGGGCATGCAAGGCGCTAAGTGGCCATTTGAATGCCCATTATGGGCTCATCTGCATGGCCTGCGGGTGGCTTAGCGTCCCCCAAACCATGCCCCATGCAGCCAGTCCGTTGTAGGTCAGTGCCCCATGCCCCAATCCCATCTTCATATAATACAGGTCTTCCATTTTCCATAGTATAGTGGTTCTCCCACCTCCCTGTAAAATAAAGTGCTAATTATTTTGTAGTATAGTGGCCCTCCCCGGTCCCTGTAAAGAAAGTGTTAATTATTTTCTGTAGTATAGTGGCCTCCCCTCCCCAGTCCCGATCCCTGTCACTGTAAAATAAAGTTTTATTTTCGATACTATAGTGACCCCCCTCCTCCTCCAATCACCGCCCGTTAAAGAAAATGAAGATAATCCTGGTGGTCCGATTTTCTCTCCCCCTTCCCCATTCTCCGATTATTGGCCCTGTAAAAAAATGAAGATAATCCTGGTGATCCAGTGGTCCTTCCCCCCACTCCGTTCCCTGACTCAGTGAAGCAGTCGAAACTCCCTGGTAGTCGAGTGGACACCCCCACCTAGTAATGGAGAGTTCCATCACCCCACTCGCCTCCAGCGGCGAACAGTACAGCCCACCACTCACCACAACTGGCTGCCAACTGAGCTCTCAGTGACTGCACACTATATACAGTACAGTCAATCACTGTCAGTGGGCCATACTGTATATAGTACGCAGTCACTGAGCATTCAGTGACCGCACGCTATATACAGTACAGTCAATCACTGTCAGTGGGCCATACTGTATATAGTACGCAGTCGCTGAGCTCTCGGTGACCGCACGCTGTATACAGTACAGCCCACCACTGTCAGTGGGCCATACTGTATATAGTATGCAGTCGCTGAGCTCTCGGTGACCGCACGCTGTATACAGTACAGCCCATCACTGTCAGTGGGCCATACTGTATATAGTATGCAGTCGCTGAGCTCTCGGTGACCGCACGCTGTATACAGTACAGCCCACCACTGTCAGTGGGCCATACTGTGTATAGCACTCAGTCACTGAGCTCTCGGTGACCGCACGCTGTATACAGTACAGCCCACCACTGTCAGTGGGCCATACTGTGTATAGCACTCAGTCACTGAGCTCTCGGTGACCTCACGCTGTATACAGTACAGTCCACCACTGCCAGTGGGCCATACTGTGTATAGCACTCAGTCACTGAGCTCTCAGTGACCGCACGCTGTATACAGTACAGCCCACCACTGTCAGTGGGCCATACTGTGTATAGCACGCGTCACTGAGCATTCAGTCAGCGGCCAGCCGTGGTGGTGAGTGGTGGGCTGTGCTGGATCACCAGCTGTGGGTCAGACCTGGGGGCAGGGTGGCAGGACTCTCCGTTACCGGGTGGGGGGTCCATTAGACTGCCAGGGAGGTTCAGATGGTTCACCGAGTTGGGGAATCAAGGAACGGGGTGGGGGAGGGACTACCACGCGTTCATTCACATATCTGGTCCTGTGTAGTACAGTATGGTCTGCAAGCCCACTGGTCCACACTTTGGACCAACAGGCGTATAGATCATACTGTACGCTGTCATTCGGCAGGGGACGGGTGGTATGCGGTTGGGGTGCTGCCACCCGCCGATGGGGGTGTGTGCTGGGTGGGTGGGGAGTGGGTACCACTGGACCACCAGGTTAATATTTATTTTTACAACAGCCCACGATCGGGCATAAGGGGAGGAAACCACTAGACCACCAGGTTAATTTTAATATTACAACAGCCCGAATTGGGCATACAGGAGGGAACCACTAGACCACCAGGTGGTTGTGTTGCTTGCACATGTGCAAAAACACATTGCGTCACATTTTTCACAAGCAGGTTGTGGAGGCGCGGCAGTGTTGTGCGAATGGCAGCAGCCCATTCAGGGGCTGGTCTCTGCCTGGCCAACAGAGGAGCATGCCGTGGATCACCACAGTTAACGAGCAGGCCACTAGATCAAAGAAGCTGAACCACTGCAATCAAGGAACACCCCGTCAGTATGCAATCAGCTGTTCGTACGTGGGGCCTCCCTGACTGCAACAGCTAATTACACAGTTCCATGGTGCTGTGTTTCCATGGCGACAGGCAACGACTTCTCCGTCGGCCTCTCACAGTCCTCATAAAGTTGATGGAAATCTGCCACCCACCGTTCAGTGTGCCTTCCCGGTGAAACATTTCATTAAAAAAGCCGATGGGGTAACCCACTCCCCGTTGGCATAATGCTCCCCCCCCATTTCTTGTGTGCTGAGGGGGGTGCCCAGTCCCCCTCGGCTCTTGCCACCCCCGCACCTATATGTGCTGACAGGGGTGCCCAATCCCCCAGTCGGCATGCCCCTTCCTCATCATTTTGCTGAAAGGGAGCCCACTCTCCATCTGCATAATGCTCCTCCCCAATTTCTTGTGTGCAGAAGGGATGTCCAATCCCCTTGGCTCTTGTCCCCCAGCACTCCATATGTGCTGACAGGGGACCCAATCCCGTCGGCTACAGCCCCCCAACATTCAGGTGTACGAGGTAGGCCCCACCTTTAAGTCATCTGATATGACTACCCCAGGTCCCTTTCATTTTTGTTGTTGCTAGTATCTCACCCCCATTGTACTCTTCCCTGGGTTTTTGTTTCCCAGGTGCATTACCTTGCACTTCTTAGTGTTAAATCTAAGCTGCCATACATTTGACCATTCCTCTAACCTTTAAGTCCCTTCTCATCCTTTCCACCCCACCTTGTGCATCAACTCTGTTGCAGATCTTTGTGTCATCTGCAAACAGACATACTTTCCTTCCAGTCCCTCTGTAATGTAGCATACAAAGACATTGAAGAGGACCGGTCCTAATACTGAACCCTGTGGCACCCCACTAGTAACCCCCCTTTCTTCAGAGTGGACTCCATTTACTATTACCCTCTGTGTCCTATTCTCCAGCCAATTCTTTACCCAGGCTATCATCTTGGGACCCACTCCCAGGCTAGCTAACTTGTATATTAATCTTTTGTGTGGGACTGAGTCAAATGCCTTGCTAAAGTCTAGGTAGGCCATGTCCACAGCCCCTCCCTGATCTACTAATTTGGTCACCCAGTCAAAGGAATCTATTAGATTCGTCTGGCATGACCTTCCTGCTGTGAATCCATGCTGCCTTGGGTCCTGTGCCCCTCTGGCCTCTAGGTACTCGACAATTCTTTCCTTCAGAGTGATTCCATCATTTTCCCTATCACTGAGGTTAAACTAACTGGTCTGTAGTTTCCGCTCTGCCCTGCTCCCACTTTTGTGAAGGGGAATCACATCTGCCCTCCTCCAGTCCTCAGGTACCACCCCATCCTCCCATGATTTGTTAAAGAGGGTAGTCAGTGGTGTCACTAGTTCTACCCTTAGTTCTTTTAGAATTCTGGGATGAATCCCATCAGGCCCCATTGCTTTGTCCACCTTCAGTTTTAGGAGTTCTTGCAGAACCGTTTCTTCTGTGAAAGGACTGGGATCGACCCCCCTATCAAGAGTGCTTCTGTTAATTGGATTAGGCACTTCACCCTCCTCTTTTGTGAATACTGAGCAGAAATATTCGTTCAGTATCCCTGCTTTTTCACTGTCCCCCTCTGCCCGCCCACCGTTCATTCTATTCAGCCTCACTATCCCTCCTTTTGTCTTTCTCGCTGATGTACCTATAAAGGTTTTATCCCCTTCTTAACTGGTTGGCTATCTTTTCCTCAGTTTGGGCCTTTGCTATTCTGACTTCCCTCCTGCTTCCTTCTGCCTTAACTGGTACAGCTCTCTGTCCTGCTCCTTCTGTGTTTCCTTATACTTCGAGATGCTATCTTTTCTTCCTGACTTTCACAGCCACCTCTTTTGAGAACCATAGTGGCTTTTCTTTCGTTTTGATTTATTTTGCTTCACACAAAGGCTTGTTGCCTCTGTGATGGCAGTTTGATGATTCCCCATTGTTGCTTCATACCTCCTTCTAGCCTGTTTGCTAGTGCTTTTCTGAGGCACTCTCCCATCTTGCCAAAGTCAGCCCTCCTAAGTCCAGTACCCTCACTTTTGTATGGCTTGACTCTGTAGCTGAGTTTAATGTGAACCACACTGTTTGATGGTCACTTGTCCCCAGATGGCAACCCACTTCTAGATCTGAGATCCTCTCACCCCCTGTTTGAGATCACGAGGTCTAAGATTGCTCCCTCATGAGTGGGTTCGAAACTAGCTGTCTAATGCCTGCCACCTGTAGGGCATCAAGAATGGCCCTGCTCTTGGATGTGGCTGCAGCAAATGTGCTCCAGTTAACATCTGGCATATTCAGGTCTCCCATCAACAGTATCTCCCCTTTCTCTGCCATTCTAAGAATGCCTTCTATCATATCCTTGTCCATTCCTTCCCCCTGATATGGGGGGTCTGTACACAACCCCTGTGCGGATTGTGGTGCCCTTTCCAGTCTCCAAGGTGACCCACAGTGCCTCCTCTCCTCCCTGTTTACTCTTTTGTTCAGTTGCTTTTATCCCTTCCTTTACATAGAGAGCTAATCCTTCCCTCTTCTCCCTGCCTGTCTCTCCTGTAGGTTATGTACCCTGGTATGTTAACATCCCAGTCATGGTTCTCTGTGTACCATGTTTCTGTGACTGCTACGATATCAGGCATCCCTCTTCCATCAAGGCCACCAGCTCAGGGGCTTGTTGCCCAGACTACGAGCATTGGTACTCATTACCCTCCATTTCCTGATGGCCTTACTCCCTTTTGCCCCATCCCTGTCCTTCTTGCCTTTGTCACTTTCTCCATTTACCCCTGCCCTTCTCCCATCGACACCTCTATGTTGGTGTTTGCCTACTTACTACGTGATTATTTGGGGCTAGGATTTCCCTGCTCCTTTCCAGTGCCTCCCCCTTGGCTGGTTAAAAAGCTTGCCAATGAAGCATTAAACCTATCACCTAGGATCCTGTTTCCCTCCCGGACAGATGCAGCCCATCATGCCAGTATAGGCTTGTATCATTCCAGTGGACCCCAGTCCCCAATGAAGCCAAATCCTGGGCTCCAACCAGTTTTCAACCACTGATTGAATCCCATGGTGCGGAACACCCTAGCCTCCTATGCCATAGATAGGCAGCACCTTCTCGAGAAGGTTACCGTGCTACTTACTTGACTAAGGCCCCTCCCCAATTCCACAAACTCTTCCTGCACTTCTCTAATCCCTTTCTTAGCCAGGTCATTTGTCCTTGGGTGGACAATGACATCCAGCTCCCTCCCTGTGCAGCTGCTCTGGCAATCCTGAGGATTCGCTCCCTGTCCCTCAAGCCATGGCACCGGGAGGCACCTTACCTCCCTCTCCCTTCCTCCCCAGTTCTACCTTCCTAACAATGGGTCCCCACCAGGGTTGTTTCCTTCCCTGCAGGGTCCCCTGCCACCCTCCTGTGGGTCTCCTCAGGAGGTTCCCAGCATCCTCCTTGGTCTCCACTGCGGGTGCCTCCATAGAGGAACCACACTTTGCCAGAATGGCATAGGGATTGTGGAGAGGTACAGCTGGAGGGATGCTCTGTTCCACCACCCTCACCCTCCCTGAGCCCACTGTGGTCCAACTGCTCTGTTTCTTGGCAACCTCTGAGGCAACGGCAGTGGCACTGGTGGTCCTTGGATGGAAGAGGAGGTCCCACAAATCCTGGCCAACTCAGCCTGGAGATGAGCAACCTCCTCCCTCAGCCCAAATATTAGTACTTTTATCAAGGTCTGTAAGATTCTTCCAGAGCTATTGGCTGCTAAGTAGCTGTGATGTAAGCACTTCCTGACACAGTCTGGCCTGGCCTTTTAAGGCACACAGAGATAAACAAAGGAAAAAACAGTTTCCACCCCCTAGGCACTGTCTGGGTCCAATACACAGCCTGTAACCTGCTCTCAATTCAGGACTTTTGACAAATTCTTAGCCCAGTGAATACTCACAGTATTACAAATATTGCAATGCAAACAGTCAGTCACTAACTCCAATCAAGTAGCTGTGCAGAAGGGCAGAAACACAGAAAACAGTAAAATCTTAACAATTGTAACAAAAGTAAAGCAAGCTCCACCTCCCTCTGTTGATTGAAAGACTGCCTTTTCTGATAATTCTAAGTTCCTTATTTCACCCTTCAGTTAGAAGTATCCTCCACCTGATCATGCTAACTGCACAGCAGATCATGTACCTTTCTTTAAGCAATGTCTCCATGATCTTCCCCACTACTGAGGTGAGGCTGACTGGCCTATAGTTCCCTGCCTCCTCCCTACTGCTGGATTTGTATAGAGGGACCACATGTGCCCTCCTCCAATTCTCTGGTACCACCCGTGTTGAATGATTCAGCGAACATGGCTGCCAGAGGTACTGCTAGCTCCCTTCACAGTTCTTTTAATATCCTTGGGTGTATGACATCTGGTCCCATCGCTTTGTCCACCTTCAATTTAATCACCTCCTGCAGGATTATTCTGCCTGTGAATGGACTATTGTCCACCTCTTCACGCCTTTGCAACTGCTGTACTGCTGTAGTCCTGCCTCTCTCCCCTCTGTGAATACTGAACAGAAAGACACAGTGGATGTCGGGGGGCACATGACAGTTCTTAGGCATCATACTATCACTTCCAAATACCTAAACAGCACATATAAGAAAGCAACAATCGGCATTGACAAATGCTTGTTTTAATATTACAACAGTCCACGATCAGGCTTACGGGATCCACTAGACCATACCTCTCAACTGTACCACATTACGAGGAATGTTCCTCATTTTACTTCAAAAAGCTCCTGTTCCACACTGTGAGGACTTGTTCCACAGTCAAAGTCAACATTTAAAGCAAAAATCCATAGTAAATGATGGAAAAATAAATTATTCAATTAATAACAGACTTTCTGAACATAAATGCAACATTTTAACAGTGTTCTGAGCTTCTCAGGTAAAGATTTGATTAAGTGTTCACATTTTGCCCATTTGTTCCACATTTTGACAGGCAATGTTCCACATTTTGGGGGCAAAAGGTTGAGAGGTATGCACTAGACTACCAGGGAGGATCCAGGTGCTTGTGGACAGTGTTCCTGGTGGGCGGTGGCCACCCACAGCTGGAGGCTGTCGTGCTGCGCCTTGCAATACAGCTGCCCACTTGTGGGTGGCCAGAATTTGAGCTTTTTATTTTCGGATCAGTTTTTAGCACCAGTGTGCAGCACATAGTGGAAGCAGTATAGCGCAGTGGTTTAAGGCTCTAAGCTGCAAATCTGGAGACCTGGGTTTGAATCCCACAGCCTCCTCTTGCATACTGTGTGATCCTGAGCAAGGCACTTAACTTCCCTGTGCTCCCAGGTCGCACCTGTAAACAAGCTTTCAGCAGTGTAGCCTCACCTGGTTAATCAAGTTGGGGAAAAAAAACTGTAGGGTTGCGCCAGCATATCACCCATCCCAGGCTGAATATCGGATGTGTCACATATCTGGAGCACGCCCCTGCATCGGGAGTTGTGTCGCGCAACCTGCCCTTTGACTATTGGCGCACTAAGGGTGCGCCACCCTTTCAATACACGGGCCTTTAAATTTCTTTTCCTTCTGAATTTCCGATCTCGGTGCTCATTACTTCTTGTCCCCGTCCATCCCCAATATCGTCTCCCTGAAACAGCCGTCACCGCTGCCAGAGGGCAAAGGTTCCTAGTGACAAACATGGGCGGGGTAGACACTACCTGAAAAGCACCTACAAAGTGTATTACGTACAACGCTAACTGCAGGCAGATCATGTACTATCCGTATCGATTAATCACGGATTATAATACGAGAGTAGGTATGCAAACCGAGGACATGTCTGCAAAGCGTTCGTCACATCTCCGCCCGTCCCCGGCTTACGAAGCCGGGGGGCGGGGGCTAGTGTCAGGTGGCCTCTGCTCGTGACGTCATATAGCAGCGCCGACAGCCGCACGCGCTGACTTCACTGCAGGGCGACTGGAAGATGGCGGCGCTCACGGTGGTACGGGTGTGCAGTGGGAGAGCAGGTGAGGGAGGAAGGCACGCTGGAGCAACAGCTAGTAATAATGACTTATAACGAGTGTGTGAGACAAAGTGATGACTCTCCCACTGCTGCTGCTGTCGGGACTGGCGGTTGCACCTGTCGGTGTGTTCTGGTCTCGCGAAGGTCACCGCCGACGCCTATGGCCGCCCGAAATCAGGGTGGGCGCAGCCGAAGAGGCCGCGAGACAGGCGTAGCACCAGGGAGGAGGAGGAGGATTGGGGTAAAGCATAGCAAAACGCAGCACATGGAGATAAGCGTACCAAGTTGACCATTTTCTAAATTGCATAGCACTAGAGTTCGAGCCATTTTTGAATACTGTTACACAGTCAAGCACATTAAGCATTTTTATGTTAATCGATTTGTGCCTTCCTGCTATGGCATCTTCCTGTTTCCTCCTGCCCCTGTCAGGTTAACTCCCTCTTGACTCTTCTTTCCCTCCTGCTTGGGACCCCCTTAATTTAGGATACATGCGACTGCACCCTCGGTCTGATTCTGTGCCCCATAGCAGGGTCACAGTCCCCAACAAGCACTGCTCATTATATTGCATTCTTGCATGCTTGTCCGCATATCATTGCGATGAGTCCTGCTGCGGTTTACCTAGTTTTCACCATATTACTCTTGCACCTGTAATGTTGTCTATAACTCACACTCTTTTGTAGTTTTATTCTTTTCTGTACTTCCTTCCTCTCCCCCATATTCGCACCTGGAAATGAGCCTCGGCTCAATATGTATTTCCTGGTTACCAGTTTTTAAATAAAGTGTCAATGCATTTTCACAGCTGCTTGGCACTGTCAGCCGCAAAACTATTTCTTCTGTTTTTTTTTTGTTATTACTATGTAATTTATGTTCATTATAGTTTAATGTCATGCCTTTCATCTCACACTCTTCAAAGCAGAAACCTTGGTACTGCAGCCTGTAGGGAGAAAGGTGAAGGAGACCACCCCCTCAGGATATTGGGGGGCGGGGCACACAGTAAATTGGCTTGATGATGGGATTCAGATCTGGGCCTCCTGGCTCCCAGGTCTGAGCTAACCATTTTGTTATGTTGCGCTCTCCATTTGATGCAGGAAGGGGATACATGTGATGGTGAGGGGTAACAAGTTCAACATTTAGTGGGCACAGTTGTCTAAATACGTATGAAGGTTTCCTTGAATTTGGAGGCTAGATTGCATATGTTTTGCATTGCATTTCTCAGGACTTGAATTATTGCTCCGTTTGATGTGCTGCTTCAAATGTTGGAAGTCTGTCCTGAAAATCTGGGGATCAGAAATTTGCTGGAGTTTCTTAGCATCACGTTACCTGACACTTCTGTTACTGATACAGATGCACTTTTTATTTTGTGCTTCACATTCCTCAAATTTCACATGATGACTTCAGTAGTGGATAACACACACTATATTTTTAATATGAGTTTATGAATTTGAGATGGAGACAAAGTTTATAATTTTAGGACTAGATGGATTGTGGGACGAGACACTGGTTGAAATCCAAGATTAATATTGCACTTTGACACTAGAGCTGTAGCAAATTCCACTCCTAAATGTTGCATCCTTCTGGACTTGGTTCTGCTTCTTGGTGTTGCCATGTATATTGCATCCAGGATTCAGTTTTCAAGCATTGCCACCTCCTCTTTTCAGTCCATTGATGCACTCATAATAAAACTCTCTCTCCCCAATGCGCCCGGTATATATACATTGCAGGTTCGTACTGTGCCCCTTATGCCACTCTGCCTACCATGATAGACCTCCTAGAATGCCTAAAAACGCTAGCTGCAGGGAGTGAGCTCCAGATCCTTGGGGACTTCAGTCTAAATTGGCTCCCCAGGACAAACTCCACAATCCGGAATAAAGTCGGTGCACTAAACCTCACCCAAATGATCTCCGAGCCCACCCGCCTAAATCACAAATTGCTAAACCGCTCCCTTCTTGACTGGTCCCTTACCTCCCACCCTCACCGGATCCTTGAAGCGGGCTTGCTCCCTGACTTCCTTAGCGACCACCATATGACTGACACGATCTGGAAGATCTTCAGGCTTAAAGCACCATCTCCACACATCCTCCTTATCAGATCCTATAAAGCCTTGAACATTGCCTCTTTTCTACATGACTTGGTCACCACTGACTGGTTCTTCATCAACCAAGCAAATTCCTCTGACACTGCCCTAGAGGGATTCAAAACTAGGTTCCTTGCCATCTAGAACCACAATACCCCTATCAGATGAGCCAGGGTGCATGGTGCACACCTCCTCTGGATCTCCGGCTAACATCATCCCTCAGCCTAAGAGACCATGACCTGGCTTGGAAAGTTTTAAGGTAACTGGTTTGCCACAGAACCACCTGGGTACCGCCCTCTGTGCAATGCTTGTACAAGGGTTAATCCATCAAACTAAGGCTAAGTGCTACACACTGTAATTACCTTCTTATAAGCTGTCCTGAGAGATTTTGGCAGGACCTCAAATCACTTCTCGACACCCCCCAGCCTCCAACGCCATCTTTAAATTTAGGCTCATCCACGGTAACGCCCCCACTGTAGATTCAGCTTTCAACTCCTGTTCTGTTAACTGCACAGCGTCCTTGCTGTCTTCTTCTACCCACCACCATCCGCTCCCTTCTCCTCAAGCAGCCCTAGACCCCACTTCTACACTTCTTCTCCATTCGCCCTGTTACTCTGCTGCAGGTATACAATGCCCTCATCACCCTCAACCCATCAGAGGGTAGATGTCCCACAGGCCTCAAGGCTAAAATGCTATCTCTATCAGCCCCTGCCATTGCTGCCCCCTTGGCTGCGATTCTCTGCCTGCCTTTCTAGAAAGCCTTGTTACCAGCAGAATGGAAACACGCCATAGTTATTCCCCTACCAAAGGGTGGTGACCCATCTTCCCACGGAAACTGCAGACCCATATCCCTCTTACCTATCCTAGCTAAGCTCTAAGAAAAACTCGTACTCTCTCAACTCTCTGCCTTTCTAGACTCCTCCTCTTTCTATATCCCTTTCCAGTCTGGTTTCTGCAAATTGCACTCCACACCACCTCCCTCCTGTGGCTCACGGATTCCATCCTCTCAGGTATTTATAAAGGACTCATCACCGCAGCTATCTTGTCGGTCTAGCAAAGGCATTTACACTGTATCCCACTCCCTCCTCCTGGCTAAGCTTGCCATGCAGGTCTCTCTCATTTGGCCACTGCCTGGTTCCCTCCTACCTGGTTGGCAGGACGCAGTTGGTCAGGATAGGGAACTCCACGTCTGACCCTCCTCCCTGTCTCCTTGGGGATACCTCAGGGCTCTGTTTTAGGGCCTCTCTTATTCTTCATTTTTCTCAATGATCTACCCTCCGCCTGTCCCCAGGCCTCCTTTCACATGTATGTAGATGACACTGTGCTGTACACATTCTGCCCATCTGCTTGGGATGTGGCAACCAGACTGCAGCAGGACTTCAACAGTGTCCAGCTCTGGTCTCGCTCAAACCAGCATCACCTCAATGCCAAGATGACTGTCTCCATGACATTCGGCACAAGGCAGAGACTATCTCAGCTTCCCCCCATCTTTCCACACCCTGGATGAGACTTTACTGGAGGCCTGCCCGCCCTTCAGATACCTTGGCGTCTGGCTGAACCAGCACCTTGATTTTTCTGTACACATCGATGCAGTCCAAAGAAAACTCCACCCAAGACCAGGTGCCCTCTACCGCAATCGTGGCTGCATCCCATTGCCGGCTCACAGAGCCATGGTACAGAAAATGATACTGCCAATTTTCGACTACAGGGGCGTAGTCTGCAATTCTACCCCAAGTCCTCCCGACCAGACTGGACCCCCTTACCACACCTTTTTTGTGCATCCGCTCTTGATTGTCCCTACTCCACCCATCACTGTACCCTCTACCACTCACCACTGGCCCCTCCGTTAGGATCGTAGATCCTCACTGTGCATGCTTCACTGCCAAGTACTGGACCCATGCTTTGCCTTCTTACCTTTCCTCGGTCCTGTCCACTCATCCATCCCCAGTTTATGAGCTCAGGACTAATGACACAAGACTCCTTTTATATTCCCCATAGGTCCTCCTCATCAGGCCAGGCAGCGTTCAGTTACAACGTGCCCAAGATCTGGAACTCCCTTCCTCTGCACATTCGACACTCGTCACCCTCCCGGCACCTGAATGGTCTCTTGTGTGCACATTTCACCTCCACCTGCTCATGCGCCTAATGCACAACTATCCCACCCCCCTAGTCTCCTCTGAAAAACGGCTGAGCCTTCCTTACTCCTTCTGTAATCCCAAGCCCCCCTTCCCCTGTCTGGAACCACAAACATGGCTGGATGGTTGCAC
The DNA here is from genome assembly GCA_016271365.2 of Neoceratodus forsteri. Classification (NCBI taxonomy): domain Eukaryota; kingdom Metazoa; phylum Chordata; order Ceratodontiformes; family Ceratodontidae; genus Neoceratodus; species Neoceratodus forsteri. The sequence goes on from JADMNL010000033.1 coordinate 189,836, forward strand.
TGCCTAGCCCCGTTTCATCATTTGTACCTGGCCCTCCCTTTCACCTGTCTTAACTCGCACGTTAAATGCACTTGTATTCCTGCACTGTGGTATACCATGGATTGTGTCGTACCTGCTGTTAACTTGCCTGTACCTATTATCTCACCCTGTTATACTGTTACAGTGTTTGCTTCACAGTGTTATTTTGTATTCCTGCACTGTGTAATACCATGTATTATGTCGTACCTGCTGTTAACTTGCCAGTACCTGTTATCTCACCTTGTTATATTGTATGTTTCACAATGTGTGTTTTGTATTGTCCCCAGGACCCATCTGGAATCGAGCGGTAATCCGCTCAGTATACCTTTCCTGGTGAAACTCTTAAATAAATAAATCGCCATCAAACTACACAGCCTAGCTGGTGGGCTGTCACACCAGCTCTGCCTCCAGTACAAGTTTAGTGCTGTCTGTTACCACACTTTTCTGTTTTCTTTTAGCTCTTGAAGGCTGCATTGCCACCTTAGTGAAAAGTACCCTCAGAGCGGTAAGATATTCTTTCTCTTTTCTGTCTTTTTAATTGTTTCATTTAAACGAGTAAAGAAGCATTGTGTGTGTGAACTGCTCAGGTATCATATGACATGGTTCTCTTCAGGGAGTTAGCAGGGACATCGTGGGGGGGGCAGGAAGCAAGAAACTAAACTAAGGGCTTCAGAACGACTCAGACTGTGTGAGAAATGGACCATATTATTTCAGTTTGGTGTAGAATATTTCTCATGCACAGACTCGAGAGTCCACAGTTTTCTATTAATGTTGAATTGCTGTCTTTTGCTATCCGAATAAATACTGAACAATCTTCCCATAACTTGCAACTACAAAAACAAAACTGGAGCCAAGGATTTTTCAGTTTGCAAAAATTGCCAGTTCCATTTGGTGAAATCTTAACAACCCCCACCACACCACCACCACCACCAAGTGAGGGAAATTCAGTATGTTTTAACACACACACACATCTAAAATTGAATGGGTTTGACAAAAATCTGGGGAAGATGGGGGTTACATGATAAAGTAGTGCAAATTATCTTTTAGTGAAAAATTGACTCCCATGTGTTGGTTTAAACTGACATTTTGTTTTTACAAGTGCTTTCCACTGAAAATGGAACATCATTGGCCCTACAAAACCTTTCTGACACCCAATCTTACCTCGCCAATGATAACCCATCGACACAGTCATTTCCCATTTATTAACTGGTGTGCCTTCCAATTACCTACCTTTTTACTTCTAGTTTATTATTGTGCTTGTAACTAAATATGTCTACATACATTTCCTCACTTTTCATTCCATTCCTGCTGTGACCTGCAAGGCCTCCATTTCCTGGCCCCTGCTGCAGCTCCATCACCTGTTACAGCCAGTGAGACAGCAAATTCTGTTTTAGAGCAGCCCTGAAGTTCCAGGCTGTATAGCAGTGCTGCTGAAAACTGTCCCCTTCACTATCTCCCTGTTACAGATTAGCACTGATAATCAAGTTTGTAGCCATCCCTTCCAGGAGATAATCGGTTTATCAGGCTTACACCGCTTGCCAGGGAAATCGTTGCAGCAAAGAATAGACCAGCTCAGCTCTTTCGAACTGTCAACAGGTTGTGCAGTCCAACCTGTTTTCAGTCATGGGGAGCATTTTCACAGGCTAAATATGATGAGTTTGCTCGGTTCTTTGCCGATAAGATTGGGAATGAAGCCTTCAAATGGTCATTGCAGTGATCGGCAAGAGGTTGCAACCACCCGACCTGTCTGGTCGGACTTCGGCCAGTTGGCAATTGTGGACATTGTGAGAGTCATCCAGGGTTTTCATCCGACCTACTGTAATTTGGCTCCAGGCTCAACGCACCTCCTAGTGGGGTGTGTTGAAGTCATCAGCCCGGTCGTTGTTGGGATAATCTGGTGTTCACTGGAGACTGGTATTTCCGGACCCCTGAAGGAAGTGGTAGTGGTTTCTCTCCTGAAGAAACCCTCTCCAAACCTGGACTGCCTAACAAACTACAGAATGTCTCTAACCTGCCTTTTGTGGATAAGATTGAGAAGGTGGTTGAGGTGCAGCTGGATGATCATTTGACAAGCCACGATGTCCATGATCCTCTCCAATCTGATTTCAGGAAGAGGCATAGTACCAAGACTGCCCTTGTTTGGGTACTGAATGATCTCTTGATAGTGAGGGATCGAGGGAATCATTCCATCTAGGTTCTCCATGATCTGTCTGCAGCATTTGACACTGTAGACCAAGGGGTGCTGTTTGAGCACCTGTGGATCCTCTACGGACTGTCTAGTACAGTCCTCAGGTGGTTTAGATGATTCCTCATGCGCAGAACACACAGAGTAGTGTCGGGAATTCATTCCTCCGCTCCCCTCCCCCTGTCATGTGAGGTTCCACAGGGCTCCATCCTGTCCCCTATGTTATTTGCAGTGTATATGCTGCCATTGGAAGACATTATAAGGCGGTATGGGCAGAGTTTTCACTGTTGTGTGGATGATACTCGGCTCTACATGTCCTTTGTCCCCAAACTGGGTGGGGCGGTGTTGGTCTTTGACAACTGCCTCTCTGAAATTCAGGGTTGGATGAGCGCCAGTTGGCTAAAGTTGAACTCTGACAAGACCAAGGTGTTGGTGGTAGAGCCATATCACCAAGGCATGGGGATGCAAGCTGGTCAACCATCGGGCTTTGGCTCAGAGGTGACCAGTTTGTCTAACCAGGCGTGAAATCTGGGCGTTGTGTTCGACAGCAGCCTGATATTAAAATCTCAGGTGTCAGCAGTCATTAAGACCTAATTTTATCACCTGAGGAACATTGCCGGATCAATCACCTGGTACCGCCTGGCAATATGCCAACGCTGGTGCATGCCTTTGTAACTCGCACCTTGATTGCTGCAATGCTCTATACTTAGGGCTACCAGGGGTTGATATCCGGATTGCAGCTAGTGCAGAATGCAGCAGCCAGGTTGTTGACTGACTTATCGAGATCTTGCCTTGATACTCCCAGCTCCGCAGCCTGCACTGGCTGCCTGTACATTGGCAAATCACTTTAGGGTCGGGTTACTGACCTATAAAGCCATACATGGACTGGGACCTGGCTACTTGCAAGATCTTCCTGCCGATACTGCCCCTCTGTTCACTCCGCTTAGCTGACGAGAGATTGTTAGAGGTTCCCAGGGTCTGTTTAAAGACCTCTGGGGTGCACTTTGCAGCCTCAGCCCTGTGGAATGCTCTACCTCGTCAGATCAGATAGTGCCTGATCACTAGTAGTTTTAAAGCTGCATTAAAATACTTGTTCAGCCAAGCATTTCGATGTAAGCAAAGCTGTGCTGTACCGCCATTAGTTATGTTGAGATAATGTTTTAACTATTTTGTTATTTTATTGATGTTTGTGTTGAATTTTATTGATTTTAGGATGTAAAGTGCTTGGATCAGTTTGGAATTGTGCAGTAAAGCATGATTGATTTTGGATGAGTCTAAAAGCAAACCAGCAACTGTTCTGAATCTTGCAAAGGTTTATTTAAAACACAGTACTGTACCATTTCTGTGGTGCTGAGTGACAGGGCATTGCTCACCTTTGTGGTGTTTAGTGATGGGGTATAGCTGTGGTTTGGGCCGACTCTGTGTTGCTGAGTGATGGGGCATCACTCTAGTGCCAGCTCTGTGGTGCTAAGTAATGGGACATCGCTGTAGCTACTGCCAGCTCTGTGGTGCCGAGTGATGGGGCATCGCTCTGGCTACTGCCAGCTCTGTGGTGCCGAGTGATGGGGCATCACTTTGGGTACTGCCAGCTCTGTGGTGCAGAGTGATGGGGCATCACTTTGGCTACTGCCAGCTCTGTGGTGCCGAGTGATAGGGCGTCGCTTTGGTTACTGCCAGCTCTGTGGTGCCGAGTGATGTAGCATCGCTCTGGCTAATGCCAGGTTTGTGGTGCTGAGCGATGGGGCACTGCTCTGGGTAGAGCCAGCTCTTTGGCACAGAATGTTAGGGCACCACTCTAGCTAGTGCCGGTTCTGTGGTGCTGAGTGATGGGGCATCACTGTGGCTACTGTCGGCTCTGTGGTGCTGAGTGATGGAGCACCACTCTGTCTAGTGCCGGCTCTGTGGTGCTGAGTGATGTGGCATCGCTGTGGCTAGTGCCGGCTCTGTGGTGCTGAGTGATGTGGCATTGCTGTGGCTAGTGCTGGCACTGTGGTGTTGAGTGATCGGGCATCGCTTTGGCTACTGCCAGCTCTTTGGTGCTGAGTGATGGGGCATCGCTGTGGCTAGTGCCGGCTCTGTGGTGCTGAGTGATGTGGCATTGCTGTGGCTAGTGCCGGCACTGTGGTGTTGAGTGATCGGGCATCGCTTTAGCTACTGCCAGCTCTGTGGTGCTGAGTGATGGGGCATCGCTGTGGCTAGTGCCGGCTCTGTGGTGCTGAATAATGTGGCATTGCTGTGGCTAGTGCCGGCACTGTGGTGTTGAGTGATCGGGCATCGCTTTGGCTACTGCCAGCTCTGTGGTGCTGAGTGGGGCATCGCTGTGGCTAGTGCCGGCTCTGTGGTGCTGAGTGATGTGGCATTGCTGTGGCTAGTGCCGGCACTGGTGTTGAGTGATCGGGCATCGCTTTGGCTACTGCCAGCTCTGTGGTGCTGAGTGATGGGCATCGCTCTGGGCAGAGCCAGCTCTGGTGCTGAGTGATGGGGCACTGCTCTGGGTAGAGCCAGCCTTTGGCACAGAGACGTTAGGGCACCACTCTGGCTAGTGCCAGTTCTGTGGTGCTTGTGGATGGAGCACCACTCTGTCTAGGGCTGGCTTTGTGGTGCTGAGTCATAGGGCATTACTCTGGCTAGTGCCCGCTGTATTGTGCAGAGTGATGCGACTTGGAGGCCATAGCAGGGAGGAATTTGGAACATGCGTTGGACACGTTCCTCACACTGGGTGGGTGGTGGTGCTTTGCTTCAGTAGTGGCTTCTGGTGATGACTGTGGAGAGGCTCTACTGGCTGTATGGGTACTACACGTAGCCGAGCATCCCAACTTCCAGGATGCTGCTGTGGTAGTGTGCATGTTGGTGATGGGCAGGGCCTGAAATGGAAAAGGGCTTTACTGGGCACCCTAGAAAAAGGCCTCTGATAGTCTCTTCCCACAACACCAGACCTTGAAACAGGCTGGCTGTTCCACCTCCAGCTGTCAGAGGTTGAACTAAGGTGCCCCCTTCCTGGTTAGGATTTCCTTTGGTCATTTGGGAAATCTGTTAGTATTTAGCTATGTGGTTAATGGTAACTTGGACGTCAGTCAGTCAGGAGTGCCCCTGACCAGTATATTCCAGATTCACTGGACGGCAGAGGTGTACTGAGGCCTGGGGTAGAAACCAGCGGGTAAGGGAGTAGCATGAGCCTTTTAAGTTTAAAAGAGGGGTGGCCAGGACAGAAGGCACAAAAATATTTATATAATAAAACAAAGCATTGGTCTTGATTGTGTTGCATCTTACAGCAAACCCATCGTGTCACTTTGTCGAACTGCCTTTCCCCTGATTGTTCGAAATTATGCTGTGGAAGCAAAAAAGACCTTTGTACGAGACAAGCCTCATGTGAATGTCGGGACTATTGGACATGTGGATCATGGGAAGACCACTCTGACGGCTGCAGTCACTCAAAGGTAGGCATTAAGAAAATGCTCATTGTATTATAAGGCAGGCACCTATGTGTTCTCATGTAAAGTCCTGCAGTTCTAATCACAGAATGTAAAGAAAATAGTTTTTATAAGTGTGGCATATTCTCTGCATTTAAGGCTTTAGCCACTGTGGCAAACTGAAAACCTGGCCCCTGCAGCTTTGTGTCTGCTGCATCTTGTCAACGTCCAGACCTTTGGGCCCCCCCACCGCACCAGGCGGAGACCGAGGATCTGGAGCAGGAGGAGTGTTTAGGCAATTAGTGTTGCCTCTGATACAGAACTGTACTGTTGCATTTTTTTCCCTCCCAGTTCCTTTTTCCACTATCTTTACTATTCTAATTCCACGCCACCATTGATCATAGCACAAGTGAAATGAAAAAAAAAAGTGTAAGAACCTGTTAACATTTAAGTTTTTCTCTTGCTGAAAATACAAAAATGTTGTGTTTCCCTGGAATCGAACCATTGATCCCTTGAGAGTTCAGCTAGCCCTAATCCAATGTGCCACCTGAGTGCACTGAAGTGAATTGCAGTTTATATGGTCTTGGAAGTTATGTCACATACCAAAAAAGCAGATAGCCAAAGCTACCTGCATACTGAATCCAGGGCAGTTCCTTTCAGGCAGTAACCACATACCAGCCTTGGAGGCAGCACTGGCTATTCATACCTTCCATTACTGAATCTGGGGCTTCAGTTGGAAGGAGTAACCCATACTGCCCCAGTCCTTCTCTGTGTCTGTATAGTAGAGGAGCAGTGCGTTTGGGATCCCAGGATTGTTGCGTATCTGACATTTTTTATTTTTGTTTTCTGTTTGTTTTGCATTTTTGCCAGGAGCCGCTGATCTCCACTGAAACCACAGTAGCAGAGGGTTGGGCTCCAGACTTGTGGGGAGTGTTTTAGGTGGCCATTCATACTATGATGGCAGAGGGGTTGGGCCCATGAAACTGGTAAACAGCCAGTGTGCATGCGAGTGCCCAAATGTAAGCTGTGCAGGCAGCTGTTGCAAACTGAGCTTGTGCATTATTAGCCCCGACACAGTTATAGTACCCCCCCCCCCAACAGTGGTGCCAATCATGGCAGCCTATGGCCGCCGTGTTTTCCCCAGCTGCACCCAACCCGGGTTTGGGGGGTTGCCCAGTTTTATGAGGATGAAGCAGATGATTCTTGGAAGTCAGCAGAAATGCTACACCATGCCTCCCCCACCCCCTGCAGTTTTGGAGCTTTGGCATAGCCAAAAAGAGAGAGAGAGAGAGAAAGACCCTTGTAGTCAACAGTGGTTCCTGTTTGGCAGCCATAGGAAGGTCCCCTCAGGACTGTCTTATGTTTCTCCTCCCTTATGCTCACAGGTGCCAACTTTAAGTTTTTATTTTTAATTTTGGGTTGTACACAATTAACTATATACCATGCCTTATGGTTCTAACTCCACCAGTGACCATCTGAGCTCATTACTGTGTGGTAATTAATATGGACCTATCAGAAAATCCGTTCTTGAGGTCGGGTGGCATAAAGGTGGGGTAGCTGGAACCACTGGCCAGCCCCCTGATGAAACTGGCAAGTGAAGCGCCAGGGTTAGTGGTTCACTGTTGGGGGAGTTCCTCAGGCAACTAGTTAGTGAATCCACTCGTGACGGGGCAGTACTGGACCTGGTACTCGCCAGCAGGGACAGTGTGGCAGACGTCGAGGTGGGAGGCCACCTGGGGACCAGTGATCACCATACAGTGTGGTTCAGTGCAAGGACGGCTGCAGACTTCATCCACACTGAGATGAGGGGCCTGGACTTCAGGAGGGCAGATTTTTTTAAACATGGGTGAATGCCTGAGATCACGGGGGAGGGGTGAAGAAACAGTGGGCAGAGTTAAAAGGGGCATAGTAAAGGCAACAAAACCTCTGCATCAAGCTAGTGAGGAAAGGCAAGAGGAAAAAGAGACTGCTGTTATTCTCGAAAGAGGTGGTAGAAAAGGTAAAGGCAAAAAGGGTGCATTCAGACGGTACAAGGAGACTCGGATAGGGAGGTGTATCAAGGGAAACGGGGACAGTGGCAAGGTGTATGAAGGTACGAACTGAAAAGAGAATAACTCGGGTGGTAAAGCAAGGGGACACGACTTTTTTTTCTAGGTATGCAAGTGAAAACGGGAGGATCAAGGGCGGGATTGTTGGGTTAGAAAGGCAAGGGGGTACTGTGAAGAGGGGGACCAGGAAAAGGCAGTCATCTTGAACAAATACTTCTTCGCAGTGTTCACAGAGGAGGGGGAAGGGGAGGGACCTCAAACAAAAACAGGAGCCTTGAAGGGTGAAGGTGGGATACTAGTCCTTTTTCAGAGGAGAGAATCCTGAACGGATTCACTAATCTGAAAGTGGACAAAGCAGTGGTGCCAGATGGGGTGCATCTAAGGGTGTAGATGGACTTCACGGAGGTACTGGCTGCACCTCTGACAGTCCCATTTAACAGATCACTGGAAACCGGAGTGGTTCCAAAGGACTGGAGGAGGGTAATTAACAGTCCCACTTCACAAAAGTGGTAGCAGGGAGGAGGCTGATAATTATAGGCAGTCAGCCCGACATTGGTGGTCGGAAAGTTAATGAAATCACTCTGAAAGAAAGAATTGTGGAACATCTTGAATGAGTTATAAGACCTAAGGCAGCATGGATTTGGGTGGGGAGGGGTCGTCAAAAATCTGATAGATTTGTTTGATTGGGTGACCAAGGAATTAGATCAGGGTGGAGGGTAGACATGGCCTACCTAGATTTCAGTAACGCTTTAGTACCATTCCACATAGGAGACTGGTAAAACAGGTGGGTAGCTTAGGAGTGTGACCAAAGGTGGTAAACTGGGTAAGGAATTGGTTAGGGATAGGTGACAGACGGCAGTGGTAAATGGAGTTCACTTTGAGGAAGGGAGGGTGACCAGCAGGGTGCCTCAGGGACTGAGTGCTTGGACTGGTCCTCTTTAATGTCTTTAGGTGATTTTGTAGAGAAGCTGGAAGGGAAGGTCTGCCTCTTCAAGATGACAGCAAGATCTGCAACAGGGTGGACTCTACAGGGGTGGGGGTGGGGTGGAAAGGATGAGCAGAGATCTGAGAGAACGTGAGGAGTGGTCAAGGGTGTGACAGCTGCATTTCAGTGCAAAATAATGCACTTGTGACACAGAAACCCGGGGGCAAGTATATGTAATGGTATCGTGACTACCAAGCAGGAAAAGAGACCTTGGGCTAATCATATTGAATGACATAAAGGTGTACAGGCAGTGCATAGGGGAGGTCAAGTGGGATCATATTTTATGACCTAAAGGTGTCCAGGCAGTAGGGAGGGATGCTGGGGTGCATAGGGAGGGGTATCGCCACCAGAAAGAGGGAGATGGTGTTGCCCCTTTATAGATAGCTGGTAAGACCCCGCTTTGTGTACTGTGTCCAGTTCTGAAGACCACATCTCCGGAAAGACACAGGCAGAATGTAGATGTTCCAGAGGAGGGCAACTACAGTGTGCAGGGTCTGCATCAAAGGCGCCTCAAGAAGAGACTAAAGGACCTTAAAATGTACACCCTGGAAGAGACAAGGAAGAAGGGAATATGACAGTGACCTTTAAATACCTCATGGGGGTAAATAAGGTACAGGAGAGAAAGGTATTTTCAGAAAAAGGAGCTCCAGGACAAGGGGACATACTACGAAGCTGGAGGGGTTAGATTCAGGAGAGATGTGAAGAAGTACTTCACAGAAAGAGTGGTGGATTCCTGGTACAGCTTTCCAGTGGAGGTGGTGGGGCAAAGACAGTTGGGGGTTATCTTGGTAGAAAGGAAGGTGTGGGGGAGCCGGAGATCAGTCGGGGTCTGTGATGATACTGTAGGTGGGGGAAATGAGCAGACTGAGTGGGCTAAGAGGTCCTTATCTGCTGTCAAATATTGTTTCTATATGCATAGTACTATGATCACCTCAGATATAGTGGGACTCCAGCCCTGAATCTGTCCAGCCAGTTGATATCAATGGAAAGCTTAGGCTTCTGTTCTCGTTAGTCTTCTCATTCGATTGGCTCATGTCAGTTCTGGGTTTCACACGCTGTAGTCCTGGGTCCCACTGACAGGCAGAGCTTCGCCTGTTTAGCCTCTGATGTTGGGACCGATTCAGGCATTTTATTTTCCATTATTTCCTCATTGCAGTCCTTGCTGAGGCTGGTGGAGCAAAGTACAAGAAATATGAAGATATCGACAATGCTCCTGAGGAGAAATCGCGTGGGATCACCATCAATGCCTCGCACGTGGAATATTCTACAGCCAATCGTCATTATGCCCACACTGACTGCCCCGGGCATGCAGACTATGTAAAGGTGAGTGAGGTGCCATCTCAAGGGATATGGCATGGACACCAATTTAAAATATGTGGCCAACAAGGACACCTAACTCGAATTCTGCTTCTGTCTGTCTCTCTCTACCTTGTAGGTTAGGTCTTGTGACTAATAATGTGGTAGTCTGTACACCAGGGATGTTTTGTACATTTTGTCAATGATTTTTGTAGTTATCTTTTATAATTCGTTTTTGCATTTTGTTCCCCAGCATCTGTAGACTGTATGTATTTCTGCCTGCAACGTATTCCAGGTTGCCCCGAAAATGGGAGGACTTGTTTCAGTGGGCTTAACCAGTTACCAAAAAACAAATTAATAACGCAAATAAATAAAAGCTAGGCATCAAACCCCTTTTGTTTTCAGGTATCCCGGGAGGGGGGTGCATCATAAAATTAAACTACAATCTGACGACGTATAGTTAATTTTAGATGGTTGAGGTGCTGGACGCTGCACCTGCGCCACGCCAGCAACCTGGGTTCAACAGTGCTTGAGGAGGATCAAGCATCCCAGAAGACTGCTCGGGGGACATTGGTCCACCTGCTGACTGGTCTTGGGAGGGGCATTGTCGTCCCACTGCTGGCTGCCTCTGGCAGTGGCCGGAGGGCAGTACAGGTCGGATGGCACGTACCAGTGTCGTTGTGTCAGTGGGGGGGGACAGGAAAATGGAGTAGAGTGCCCCCCCATTTGGATTCCGCTCTGGGGCGGGGAAGGCTGGCGCCCCTTCACCCTGGCAGTGTCACGGGGGGGGCCTGTGGGGGCTCAAGGGGGGTGTCTGGTTGGGAAATGATGCAGCCAGAGATGGAGTCCCTCCGAGGGAGGGACCAGAGCCACCTTCTGAGCTCGGGGAATATAAACAGCTCTATGAAAAAACATTTTGTACAGTAGATGTTTCCGTTTTTCTCTTTCGTTGTTAACCTGCCTGCCTGGGATGACTTGTTCTCCTTGCCAAGTAAATCTTCCCTGCATGGGATGGCATGCACTCTACTGCATTGTTAATCTGCCGTGCTCTGCTGGCATGCCCTCTCCCACCTTGTAAATCTGCCCACCATGGGATGGCATGCACTCTACTGCATTGTTAACCTAGCCTGCCCTGGCATGCATACCCTCTCCCACCTTGTAAATCTGCCCTACACGGGATGACATGCACTCTACTGCATTGTTAATCTGCCGTGCTCTGACGGCATGCCCTCTCCCACCTTGTAAATGTGCCCTACATGGGATGACATGCCCTCACTGCCTTGTTAACCTGCCCACAAGGGTGGCATGCCCTATTCCACCTTCTTAAACTGCCCTGTACCAGGATTTCCATGCCTCCATGCATTAATATTCTCCATCTGGGATGGATTGCTACCTTCACATTATAACTTCCCTGCCCTTTTTGATGACATGCCTTTCCACCTAGTTAATATTCCTCATCTGGGATGGATTGTACTTTTCACCTTATAACTCTCCTGCTCCTTTGATGACATGCCTTCCCACTTTGTTAACATTCCCCATCTGGTATGGATTGCTACCTTCACATTATAACTTCCCTGCTCCTTTGATGACATGTCTTCCTCACTTTGTTAACATTCCCCATTTGGGATGGATTGTTACTGTCATCTTGTACCCACTGGTCAATATCTTGCACATAGAACTGTGCATGGAATACTGTGCAGAATACATAGTGCAGTGCAGTAGGAGAGGGTACAAAACCTTTGCAAGTCATATATGGTGATGCGGTTTGTACCTCTGTCGCGCATGGGTGGGGAGGGGGAGTGTTGTGTAGGTGAATACCTCTGTTTGGGAGGTGGTCTGCCAAGCTGCCGCCATGCTCGGTGGAATGAGCCGCGGCAGTACAGGAGGTTGCTGTGCATCTGTGGACGGAGCTCGAATCCCAGCCCCAGACTTTTTGGAAACCACATTGAGTTATTTTTTTTTTTTTTGTCTTGTCCTGGTCCGTGTTTCTCCTGGTTGGACCCTCGAGTTGATTATTTTAATTAGGTGGGGTTCAGGAGAAGAGCCCCTCTGCAGAAAACAAAGCACCCACATGTTCCTTTGCTAAATGCTTTTTGGCACTGTCTGTGCGCCAGCAATCTATCCGCTGAATTTATCATGGTTCTGTCTTTCGAGATTGGACTCTGTACCATCGTAACTTTGCTGTGCCCTGATGACCTGCGCATGACCTTGTTAACCATCCCTTCTGGGATGGATTGCTACCTCCTCTTGTTACTCTGCCCTTTAATGACATGCCTTCCCACCTTGTTAGCCTGCCACACCTGGGATGGATTGCTACCTCCTCTTGTTACTCTGCCTTTGGTAACATGCATTCTTCACTTTGTTAGCCTGCCACACCTGGGATGGATTGTACCTCATCTTGTTACTTTGCTCTGCCCTTTGATGACATCCCCTCTCACCTGGTTAGCTTTGCTACCCTGGATAGATTGCTATCCTCATCTTATTACTCTGCCCTTTGATGACATGCCTTCCGCACCTTGTTAACCATCCCCATCTGGGATGAATTGCTACCCTCGTCTTGTTACTCTGCCCTGCCCTTTGATGACATGCCTTCCCCACCTTGTTAGCCTGCCACACCTGGGATTGCATGCCCTCCCCTGCCTTGTTGATCTACTACACCAGAGAAGGCATGCCCTCCTTGCTTTAACCTGCGCCCCTCACAATGGCATGCTCTCCCCACCTTATAAACGTGCTTCACATGGAATGGCATGCCCTGCTCCACTTGTAACTCTGTCATGGCCTGGGATGGCTTGCCCACTCCACTTTTTAAAACTGGGGTACAGATTGTTGTACACCAGCACAGACGGGAATCTGGACACGTTATCTTACTATACTAGTGCTTTGGTGTACAGATTGTTCGACATCAGCACCTAGGGGAATCTGGACACGCTACTCAGTATAAAAAGTGGAAGTAGACATTAGGCCCATCGAGACCACTTTCCCACAAGTATGGGGTGTATTAAATGTTTTCCCCAGAAGTAGTTTGTCCAGTTGATTTTTAAACGTACGAAAAGATGTCACATCCACAATATTTTGAGGGAGGGAGTTCCATAATTTAGTTGCCTTAATAATAAAGAAATATTTCTGTTTGTTTCTAAGTACTCTCTGCGTTTGAATTTATTATTGCACCTTAAGCTGTGTGGTATATCTGCAAATTTTAAGTTTGTTTTTCATTAGCACATTGTCATTTAAAATATTAAACAATAGTAAATACTCCACTATCTTTTCTTAACTGGAAGTCGTACAGTCCCAGGGAAGTCGACCTTTCCTGATAAGAGAGTTCTTGCTCTAGGTATTAGTTTTGTAGCCCTTCTCTGAATACTTTTTTATCATTCTCTTATCTTTTTCCAAATAAGGGGCCCAAAAGGAGACCGCATACTACGTGTGAGGGCTAATGAATGATTTGCACAGTTGGATGATACGTTGTTCATTTTGTGTATGAAGGATCTTTTGGTAGCAGATAAAATAGTTCTCACATGGGTTACTTTACTACACTGGTTACTCCATGTAAAATGGTTATTTACCATAACTCCTAGATCTCTTTCAGCATTTGCTGTTTTAATAATAGCCGTATAATAAATAATCAGTATTTGGATTTTTTTGTTCCCAGATGTATAACTGTACACTTATCTCACTATCATCTTACTATACTAGTGTTTTGTGTACAGACTGTTCCTCTTCGGCAGAGAGGTGAATCTGGACATGTTATCTGATTATACTAGTGCACTTTGTATACAGACTACTAGATAAGCACAGTGTGTGAATCAGAGCATGTTATCTTACTACACTAGTACACTCATGTACAGACTGTTCCCACGCAGCACAGTGTTTGAATCTGACACTGCATCTTACTACACTAGTGTATACAAACATTCTACATCAGCACAGAGTGCGAGTCTGACATGGTAACTTACTACACTAGTGCACTCCTGTACAGAACTGTTTCTACATCAGCAGAGTACGTGATTCTGGACATGGTATCTTACTACATTGGTGCAGACTGTGCTATATCTGCACAGAATTTGAATCTGGACATGGTATCGACACACTAGTGCACTCCGGTTCAGACTGTGTGAATCTGGACATGGTATCTACTACACTAGTGCACTGGTTCAGACTGTGCTATATCAGCACAGAGTTTGAATCTGGACATGGTATGTTACTACACTAGTGCACTCTGGTTCAGACTGTGCTATATCAGCACAGAATTTGTATCTGGACATGGTATCGTATTACACTAGTGCACTCTGGTTCAAACTGTGCTATATCAGCACAGAATTTGAATCTGGACATGGTATCTTACTACACTAGTGCACTCTGGTTCAGACTGTGCTATATCAGCACAGAATTTGAATCTGGACATGGTATGTTACTACACTAGTGCACTCAGTTCAGACTGTGCTATATCAGCACAGAGTTTGAATCTGGACATGGTATGTTACTACACTAGTGCACTCTGGTTCAGACTGTGCTATATCAGCACAGAATTTGTATCTGGACATGGTATCGTATTACACTAGTGCACTCTGGTTCAAACTGTGCTATATCAGCACAGAATTTGAATCTGGACATGGTATCTTACTACACTAGTGCACTCTGGTTCAGACTGTGCTATATCAGCACAGAATTTGAACCTGGACATGGTATGTTACTACACTAGTGCACTCTGGTTCAGACCATGCTGTATCAGCACAGAGTTTGAATCTGGACATGGTATGTTACTACACTAGTGCACTCAGTTCAGACTGTGCTATATCAGCACAGAATTTGAACCTGGACATGGTATGTTACTACACTAGTGCACTCTGGTTCAGACCATGCTGTATCAGCACAGAATTTGAATCTGGACATGGTATCTTACTACACTAGTGCACTTATGTACTGACTGTTCCTACGTTAGCATAGTGTGTGATTCTGGACACAGTAACCTATTATACTAGTGCACTCATATACAGACTGTTTTTACATCAGCACGGAGGCTGAATCTGGACACGTCATTTTACAACACTAGTGCTGTGGTGTACAGCCTTCTCTTACCGTAGCATGGTGTGTGAATCTAGATGCGGTATCTTGCTACACTGATGTAAAGACGGTCTGTTCCAGCACAGGCCCAGAGTTAACTCCGAACATGACAGCTCGGTTTATGATTAGAGTTAACCCTTATTGCACCATAATGTATAACTTTCTGTGATTTCACTTCCAGAACATGATTACCGGCACAGCCCAACTAGATGGCTGCATTCTGGTGGTTGCGGCTACAGATGGACAGATGCCACAAACCAGAGAGCACTTGCTGCTTGCTAAACAAGTGAGTTGATTTATTTATTAAGAGAGTTATTGTAGGTGGAGAGAGTTACTGTAGGTGGTGGTGGTACCTCCAGGACACTTAAGACATGTTTTGGAATAAGAACTGCAGTGAGGGATCTTCACATTGAAATGAAACTTGTAAAACTTTAGAGGGTCACCCTATTAGCGCAGTGTCAGTGGCTCAGCAGGTAGCACAGTCGCCTCTGAGGCTGAAAGATCAGAAGGTTGTGGGTTCTAAAACTAGTAACACCACTGACTGCCCTTTTTAATAAATCACGGGAGGATGGTGTGGTATCGGAAGACTGGAGGAGGGTGGATGCGATTCCCCTTCACAAAAGTGGGAGCAAAACAGAGGTGGGAAACTACAGACCTGTCAGTTTGACCTCAGTGGTAGGGAAAATGATGGAATCATTTCTGAAGGAAACAGATGTTGAGTATCTAGAGGCCAGTGGGGCATAGGACCCAAGGCAGCATGGAATCACAGCAGGAAGGTCATGTCGGACAAATTTAATCGATTTATTTGACTGGGTGACCAAAGTAGTAGACCAGGAGGGGCTGTGGACATGGTCTACATAGACTTTAACAAGGTATTTGACACAGTCCCACACAAAGATTAATAAACAGATTAGCCAGCCTGGAAGCTGGTCCCAGGGTGGTGGCCTTGCAAAGCATTGCTGACAACAGGATGCAGAGGGTAATAGTAAATGGAGTCCACAGTGAAGAAAGGGGGTTACTAGTGGGGTCCCGCAGGGTTCAGCACTGGGTCCGGTCCTTTTTAATGTCTTTAAAAGTGACATAGCAGATGGACTGGAAGGAAAAGTATGTTTCTTTGCAGATGACACAAAGATCTGCAACAGGGTTGATACACAAGGTGGAGTGGAAAGGATGAGAAGGGACTTGGCAAGGTTGGAGGAATGGTCAAATGTATGGCAGCTTAGATTCAATGCAAAGAAGTGCAAAGTAATGCACCTGGGGAATCAAAAACTCAGGGAAAGAGTACACAGTGGGGGTTGAGATTACTGACAACAAAAATGGAAAGGGACCTGGGGTAGTTATATCGGGTGAGCTAAAGGTGGGAGCAAACTGTGAGAAGGCAGTAAGGAGGGCTGGGGGAGTTGGGATGCATAGGGAGAGGCATCACCAGTTGAAAACAGGAAGTTGTTATCCCTCTGTACAGACAGTTGGTGAGACCCCATCTGGAGTACTGTGTGCAGTTCTGGAGACCCCATCTCCAAAGACATAGACAGGGTGGAGGCCGTCCAGAGGAGGGCAACCAAAATGGTGCAGGGTCTGCACCAGAAGACATGTGAAGAGACTACAGGAGCTTAATATGTGTACCCTTGAGGAAAGGGGGGCGGGACATGATAGAAACTTTCAGTACCTCAAGGGAATCGACAAAGTTCAACAGGGTAGCATCTTTCAGAAACAGAGATGTGCAAGAACAAGGGCAATAATTGAAGATCGAGAATGTGAGGAAGTATTTTTCATGTAGAGGGTTGTGGTGCATGGAACAGCCTTCCTGAGGAGGTTGTGGAGTCAAAAACAGTGGGGAATTCAAGAATGCATGGGGCCGACCTAAAGCAATTCTAGTGGGGGTAGGAAGAAATAGGCTGTTGGTTAACTAGAATCTGCAGCTTATCCATTAGATAGGCAATGTCAGACTAGGTGGGCCAGGCAGTCGCTATATCTGCTGTCAAATTCTATGTTTCTAGCCCCACATCGGGGAACATGGGATAAATCCTAATACTGACACTGTAGTGCATCATGAGGGGGTGCTGCACTCCTTGAGTTGTTGTCTTTGGATAAGATGTTAAACCGAGGTCCCGTCCTGCCTGTTCTAGTGTTTGTTTGGGTGGATGTTAAAGGTCCCATGGCACTTCTCGAAAGAGTAGGGAATTGCCTGATGTCCTGGCCAATTCCCCCATTCACTAATAATACCACCAATTTATCTCCTCCCCCCAAGTCACACTGGGAAATGAGCCACAGCTCATTGTGCCAGTCCCGGTCACCGACTTTCAAATACAATAAATTAGTGAAGCAGTTGGACAGCTGCTTGCCATGCCAAAGAAATGGGTTTGCACTGCACCCGGAAACACTGCATTGGGTTCAGCAGGCACGCATACAATAATGGCTGGGTGCCTTACTATTCTGGGGACACGGGTTTGCATTGAACCCAGAAACCCCCACAGTGGAGGTCAGACTGTTCACGAGTGAGCGGAAACTACTAACCATGATTGGGATACAGGTTTGTACGTGAAACCCAGAAACCCCACAGCTTAGTCCATGAAGGAAAACCAGGAAATTGTGGCAGCTGAATTAGACACACAGACTTGTGCAAGCAACACCATCAGTGCAGACATGTGTGCCCAGCACTGTCAAAGCACACACTTGTACACCTGCCTCTTTGTAAACTCACACACACAGAGTCCCACAGATATTTTCATTGGATACTGTTCAGCAGAACTGGAACTGTACCACTGTTTAACATGGCATCCTTGTTTCCCAGATTGGTGTGGAGCATATTGTAGTTTACATTAACAAAGCAGATGCTGTGGAAGACAGTGAAATGCTGGATCTGGTGGAGCTGGAGATCCAGAGTTGCTGTCCGACTGCCACATGGGGAGAAGACTCCTGCTATTATTGGATCTGCTCTTTGTGCGCTTGAGGTAAGTTTCATCGCCATTTGGAGCCTAGAAATGAAATTATTACCCAAAGCAAACAGTTTGTGACTGTTTACCTTCCAAATATAGTAATTTAAGGTTGCAGTGGGACTCTAGGTCCAGGATACACGCTGACTGACTGACACACGCACACACCTCCTTGACCATCCCTTTGTCTCTTATTCTGTATGCATAGTCTGGCTAGAGGTTTAGAGTCTATAGCATAGAGCCAGGAAATTAAACATGGAAACATAGATGCTTGCAAAAAAAACAAGCTAGTCGGCCCATCTTGTCTGCCCGGTCCTACATATCTAATATGGAATGTGAGAGCCCAGCCCAGTCCTACTCATGTAATGCAGAATGTGAGAGCTCAGCATAGTCCTACCCATCTGATATGGAATGTGAGAGCGCAGATGAGGGCCAGTGATCTTTTTTTTCCCCCCATTGTCAGTGCAAAAAGCCAGGAACAAAAATGAAAACAAATTTGCCATTTTAAATCAGCACTTTGGAGTGAATTTTTAATTAAAAGTCTATTTGCACCACCTTTATCGTGCAGCCCCAAAGCATCAGCTTTTTGGTCAAACTCTCCATTTGTGACACATTGTTAAAAGAATGATGATTTGCCTCTTGTGTGTTGTGTTTTTTGGGGTTTTTGTTTTTGGGGTGGGTGGGGCTGATTCTGCCTCAACAGAAGTGGCCAGAGAAGTGGAAGGAAAGGATGTGGAGTTAGCCAAGGAGGTGACCCCAGTGGGGAAAGCAGTGGACCCCAGAGGAGGAGGAGGAAGCGAATCCTGGTGGGGACTCCATCGAAGAGGGATCCAGCTAGGAACACAGGAGGGGAGGACAGGGAGGTGAGGTGCCTACCAGGTGCCGAGGATGGAAGGAAGATACTGGGGATCACTGGGAAGGCAAGACGGGAGGTGAGCTGGATGTCATTATCCACCTAGGTACTAATGACTTGGCAAATGGGGAGCAAAGGAAGTTCAGGAAGAGTTTAGGAAACTGGGGAGGGTCTCACAAGTAGCTACTTCTGTCACTTTCTCAGAAGTACTACCTGTGAGAGGCAAGGAGAGCATAGGAGTGCATGCACCAGGAACTTTAACTCATGGTTGAAGAACTGGTGCTGTGAGGAAGGGTTTGGATTCATTGGTGACTGGGGACCCACCTGGAGGGATGGAGGTTTGTCTAAGCCTGACGGCCTGCATCCATCCTGGAGGGAATCCGAAAGACTGACGATAAGTTTAAATGCTACATTGACAAGCATTTAAACTAGCAAAACCCCACAGCTAGCAGTGGAACCAGTGAACCAGAGGAGTGGCTATCTCTCAAAAGAGTGTGCAAAAGACGGAGATTGGTGTCCAAAAGGTGGATAAGCAGAAAAGGGGCAAAATTCAGCAGAAGGGCAGACAGCAAGGAGAACCAGGGATAAATGACAACCAAGGAAGGGGCTGAGAGAACAGTGAAGCAGGCTAGGGAGGTCAATCATGAAAAGCCATGTGTGCAAATGCCAGGAGCCTTAGCAACAAGATGGAAGATCTGGAGGCTGTCATGGTACAGTCAGACCTGGACATTGTGGCCATCACTGAAACCTGGTGTAATGATAACCATGACTGGGAGATGGCCATACCTGGCTACAACCTATTCAGAAGAGACAGAGCAGGCAGGAAGGGAGGAGGAGTGGCACTGTATGTGAAAAATGACATAAGGGCCACAGAGATCCAGGAGGAACAAAATGGGGGAGAGATACTGTGGGTTAAGCTGGAAAGGAAAATGGGGCCAGCCATCTCACAGGTGTGGTCTATAGACCACCAGCCCAGGAGGAAGAAACAGATAGGAGTTGATGCTAGCCATCCAAAGGATGGCAGACAAGGGTGAGGTAGTACTGGTTGAGACTTCAATATTCCAGACGTGGACTGAGCATCCCAGCAGCAGCATCAACTAGGAGCAGATTTATCCTGGACTCTTCAGGGTGCTCTGCCAAGCAACTGGTCATGGAACCAACTCGGCAGAAGGCAATACTGGACCTTGTGCTCACAAACAGGGACAGTGTGATGGGGTAACAGTGGGGAGCACCTGGGTAACAGTGACCACCAGTCATTGTGGTGTGAAATCACAGAAAGAGCAGAACCAAACCACACAAAACACGATCCTGGATTTTAGGGGGTGACTTTGGGAAAATGGGGAGATACTTGAAAGAGGCATTAAGGGAATGGGACAGGAATCAGGGGTTGAGGAACAGTGGCATTATTTAAAATGGGGATTATAAGAACAGAATTATGCATTAAGCAGGTTAGCAAGAGGAAAAGGAAGAGGAGACCATTATGGTTTTCCAAAGAGGTAGCAAAGAAAGTGAAAGCCAAAAGATTGCATCTCAGGCAATACAAAAAGACACAGGCAGAAGGGGATAGGGAGAAGCACCAGGAGAAACAAAGGGAGGCAGGGAAGTCAGTAAGGGAAGCCAAAGCTCAGACAGAAGAACACATTGCAAAATCAGTGGTTAAAGGGGACAAACGTTTTACAGGTATATAAGGAAAAAGAAAGACAAAGGGAGGACAGTGAGACTGAAGGGGAGGATGGGAGTCGCTGGAGGATGACAACAGTAAAGCTGACATATTGAACAGGTATTTCTGCTCAGTCTTTACTGAGGAAGAGGGGGTAATGGGTCTGAAGGAGTACAAGGGTGAGAATGGCAGAAATGGACACAAGTCCCTTTACACGAAAGGGTCCTGAAGGAACTGGAAGTAATAAGAGTTGACAAAGCAATGGGGCCAGATAGGTGCACCCGGTCCTTAAAGAACTAAGAGAGGTAGGCTGAACCTCTGGCTATCCTGTTTAGCCAATCACTGGAAATAGGGAGGTACCCAAAGACTGGAGGACAGCAGATGTAGTCCCTTATACAAAAAGGGAACAAAGAGGAAGCAGGGAACTACAGACCAGTCAGCCTCACCTCGGTAGTGGGAAAGATCATGGAAGCACTACTGAAGGAGATTGGTGGAACATGTGGTTGTCACGGACTACAGGACCCAAGGGCATGGTTTCACTCGGGGGAGGCTGCGTCAGACCAGCCTCATTGAATTTTTGACTGGGTGACTAGGGAGGTGGATCAGGGAGGGCAGTGGACATGGCCTATCTGGACTTCAGCAAGGCCTTTGACACTGTGCCACATAGAAGACTATTACACAAACTGGGGAATATGGGTGTGCAGGACAGTAGTGTGTGGGGTAGGTAACTGGCTGGGTGGCAGGACACAGAGGGTGGTGGTAAATGGCTGTCACTCCACAGAGGGAAGAGTGACCAGTGGTGTACCACAGGGATCAGTGCTGGACCGTCCTATTCAACATCTTCATCAGTACATTGGCGCAGGATCTAGAAGGCAGAATTTCGCTGTTCGCTGATGACACAAAGCTCTGTAACAGAGTAGACACACCAGAGGGTGTAGACAGAATGAGAAGGGACCTGCAGAAACTTGAAGAATGGTCAAGGGTTTGGCAGTTGAAATTCAATGCAAGAAGTGCAAGATAATGCATATGGGGCACAAAAACCCTGGCACAATATATCAGTTGGGGGTGAGGATATAGCATGCACCAAGCAGGAAAGGGATCTTGGGGTTGTCGCTTCTGATGACCTCAAGGTAGGGAAACAGTGTGACAAGGCAGCAGGTAAAGCAAATAGGATGCTGGGATGTATAGGCAGGGCATCACCAGCAGGAAAAGGAGGTCATAATTCACTATACAAGACACTAGTGAGGCCCCACCTGGAGTACATGTGTACAGTTTTGGAGACCATACCTACGTAAGGACATAGACAGGGTAGAGAAGGTTCAAGAGGAGGGCAACAAAGATGGTGCATGGATTGCATCACAAGTCCTATGAAGACAGGTTGAAGGAACTGAACATGTACTCCTGGAGGAGAGGAGGAGAGAGGGATATGATAGAGACATACAAGTATCTGACAGGGGAAACAGGTGCAGGAAAACACTATTTTTAGCGAAAAAGATGTTCCAGGACTAGAGGGCATGGGATGAAGTTGGAGGGAGGACGATTCAGAGGAAACATGAGAAAGAATTTCTTCACAGAACGGGTGGTGGACAAGTGGAACACCCTGCCAGAGGAAGTGGTGGGGGCTGAAACAATCATGGGATTTAAGAATGCATGGGATAGACATAAAGGAATTCTAGAGGTCAGGGGTAAGGGGAAACAGACTTCTAGGAAAACAAACTGAACTTACAAGCTCAAATGGGCAGACTGGGTGGGCCATAGGCCCTTATCTGCCGACACTGTCTATGTATCTATGTATCTATTTTATAAAACAGAAAATTGTTGGCTCTACCAGCGCAGCTCTACCTATCTAATGTGAGAGCTCAGCCTAGTCCTACCTATGTAATGCAGGGATTTGAGAGCTTAGCCCGGTCCTGCTTATCTAATGTGGAATGTGAGAGCCCTGTCCAATCCTACCTATCTAATGTGGAATGTGAGAGCCCTGCCCAATCCTACCTATCTAATGTGGAATGTGACAGCCCTGCCCAGTCCTGCCTATCTAATGTGGAATGTGAGCACCCTGTCCAGTCCTACCTATCTAATGTGGAGTGTGAGAGCTTAGCCCAGTCCTACCTATCTAATATGGAATGTGAGAGCTCTAGTAGCTGTTCACTCCTCTATCCCCCTCCCCTTTTGATACTGTACTTACTAAGCTCATGTATCTGACCCATCTTCACTTCTCTCCATGGTGGCTACCCTCCTCCGTTGGAGACAGCTGTGAAGAAATCTGCGTAACATTTCAAGGAGGAAAATCATCCTGCTGTTTAGCGCAACAATGATCCATGTGAGATACAAGCCTCATAAATGGGGGGATGAGCCTGGTGGACCACATCCCTGCAGCGCTCCCCGTATATCTCCCTGTTTTCCTGATTAACCTCGTAAATGGAGTGACGAGCCTCGTGGAGCAAATCCCTGAAACTGTGCCATGTCACCCTGTTTTCTTACTTAATAGCTAGTTTCTTTCTGGTTCTTCAGTCCTACCTGAAAAAAGTAACCTCTCTGGTGAGGAGGTGCTGCATGGACTAGCAATAAGTTCTTTTGAAAACTGAAACCAGGAGGTTTATTTTCTTTCTCTTTTCCAGAATCGGAACCCAGAACTGGGAACCCAGTCTATTATGCAGCTTCTGGATGCTGTCGATAATTACATTCCTTTACCGAAACGGGAGCTGGACAAACCATTCCTGCTGCCCCTTGAAGCAGTCTACTCCATTCCTGGTATGGTATGGAAAAGTGGGGAAGGGGATTACTTTAGGCAGTACACCAGTTACCTCACTGGTCACATATTGGCACTGAACTTGAGTTTAATCATAGGTTTTTGTTACAAACTCTTATCTCACATGGGGGACGTGGAGGACTCTCAGCCTGCTGCAGGGATGTCACTGGCATAGCTGTTGGATGTCCCCACACATTTGGGAGGCATGGAGGGCTCGCAGCATGCTGCAGGGATGACACTGACATAGCTGTTGGATGTCACCACACATTGGGGATATGACATGGTGGGATCGCTACCTGCTGCAAGGATGACACTGGCATAGCTATTGGATGTCCCCACACATTGGAGAGGGGGCATGAAGGGCTCGCAGCCTGCTGCAGGGATAAGACTGGCATAGTTGTTGGATGTCTCCACACATTGAGGGGGGAGCATGGTGGGCTTGCTGTCTGCTGCAGGGATGACATTGGCATAGTTGTTGGATGTCGCCACACATTGGGGGATATGACATGGTGGATTCGCTGCCTGCTGTCAGAGATGACACTGGCATAGCTGTTGTATGTCACCGCACATTGGGGGGGGCATGGTGGGCTCGCTGCCTTCTGCAGGGATGACATTGGCATAGCTGGATGTCGCCACACATTGGGGGGGCATGGAGGGCTCGCAGCCTGCTGCAGGGATGAGACTGGCATAGTTGTTAGATGTCCCCACACATTGGGGCTATGACATGGTGGGATCGCTGCCTGCTGCAAGGATGAGACTGGCATAGCTGTTGGCTGTCGCCACACATGGGAGAGGGGGCATGGAGGACTCGCAGCCTGCTGCAAGAATGAGACTGGCATAGCTGTTGGATGTCCCCACACATTGGGGAGGGGAGCGTGGAGAGCTTGCAGCCCACTGTGGTAGGAATGACTGGCATAGCTGCTGGATGTCCCCACATTGGGGAGGGGACCGTGGAGCGCTTGCAGCCTACTGTAGCAGGAAATGAGACTGGCATAGCTGTTGGATGTCCCCACACATTGGGGGGGCATGGATGGCTCACATCCTGCTGTAGGGATGACACTGGGGTAATTGTTGGATGCCCCCACACATTGGGGGCTATGACATGGTGGGATTGCTGCCTGCTGCAGGGATGACACTGGGGTAATTGTTGGATGTCCCCACACATTGGGGAGGGGAGCGTGGAGAGCTTGCAGCCTACTGTAGCAGGAATGAGACTGGCATAGCTGTTGGATGTCCCCACACAGTGGGGAGGGAGTGGAGAGCTTGCAGCCTACTGTAGCAGGAATGAGACTGGCATAGCTGTTGGATGTCCCCACACATTAGGAGAGGTATGACATGGAGGGCTTGCAGCCTGCTGCCAGGGATGAGAGTGGCACAGCCATTTTATGTTCATTCCCAATTGGGGGGAGTGGCAGGGTGGGTTTGCAGATGGTGTAGGGATGAGACTGTGCAGCCATTGGACATTCCCATCCTGTGGTGCACAGACTGAAGAAGGAATGAGGTATGTATCCATTTGATGGCCCCACCAGTTGGTGGAAGGGTAGAGTGTGCTTGCAGTGTGGTGTGGTGATGAGACTGGCACAACTAATCCGTGTCCCCACAAATTGCGGGGCTGGGGGCGAGGTGATGTCAGCATGGCTTGCAACATACTACAGGTTTGGGAGAGACATACGTGTTTAATGATCCCTCCCATTGAGGGAAGGCTAGGTGGGCTTGTTGGCTGGGAGAATAACAGAGAGAATAGCAACTGTGTATTACAGCAGGTTGAGAATGACAGTCAGGATATGTCTTTACCGTGCAGCTGTGTATTACATGGGTTGAGGATGACACTAAAGATACGTCTTTACCTTGCAGTTGTGTATTACATGGGTTGAGAATGACAGTCGGGATATGTCTTTACCTTGCAGCTGTGTATTACATGGGTTGAGGATGACACTAAGGATACGTCTTTACCTTGCAACTGTGTATTGCAGCAGGTTGAGAATGACGCTTAGGATATGTCTTTACCTTGCAACTGTGTATTACATGGGTTGAGGATGGCACTCGGATATGTTCTTACTGCAGCTGTGTATTACATGGGTTGAGAATGACACTCAGGATTTGTCTTTACTGCAACTGTGTATTACATGGGTTGAGGATGGCACTCAGGATATCTCTTTACCTTGCAACTGTGTATTGCAGCGGGTTGAGAATGACACTTAGATATCTCTTTACCTTGCAACTGTGTATTACAGCGGGTTGAGAATGACACTTAGGATATGTCTTTACCTTGCAGGACGTGGAACTGTGGTGACGGGAACCCTGGAGAGAGGGGTTGTGAAAAAAGGAGATGACTGTGAGTTTGTTGGGCACAGCAAGAACTTCCGCTCTGTCGTCACAGGTAATGTGGTTGGATATGGCTGTCCTAGACTTAAGGGGACTTGCAACACATGTGCAAACATTGTGGGTTGGGTAGTCAGCAGTGGGGGAGGGTCTTTAGGTAGGTGTGATAGGTTGCCTCCTCAGAAAGAGGAGGCAGACAAGAAAATGACAAAGGAGATCAGGAGGGCAGCAGAACAGAGTGAGATGCTGCTAGTAGTGGACTTTAGCATGCCTGATATGGATTGGAGTGTCCCGATATCAGCAAGTGCTGGAAACTAGACATGACAGTGTTACAAAAGGCTCTACTAGTACAGAAGGTAGTGGAACGGGGACGACTGTTGGTAGGGACTTTAACGACGTGACATGGATTAGTGTGACAGAGGCCTACAAAGGCCCTATTGAGCCGGCCGGTGGCGCTGGAGGTTGAGGCACTGGTCGCTACACCTCACGCCATGCTGGCGACCCGTGTTCAGGAATGAGCCTGGGCCGGGGGGGATCAAGTGTCTGGAAGACTGCTTCCTGCTCTGGGAGAGGGAGACTTGTCCCGCCTCAGACGCCAGAGGGCAGTACGGGTTGGGAGGCACATACCAACGCCTGCCTTTGGGACCCTGTCACTGACAAATACTGGCTGCCTCATCTGTGGGACCCCTTGGTGGCTGCTTTGATGCCACTCTCTGGCAAGGGCCTGCTGTTTTCCATAATGAAAACTGAGCAGAAGTACTCTGTGAGGATGGCAGTCTATTGTCTATATTCCTCTGTTACCCTACCCCCATCTAGCCTTATGGTCCCCCCATCTTTCTTCCTTTTTCCTTAATATATCTGAAAAATGGTTTCCCTTTGCTCTTGCCCCTCATACACAGTAAACCGTTCTGGACTGCTTTTGCCTCCCTATCCCCACCCTCTTTGCTTCCCTATTTTTCAATAAATCTTCTCCCATTTTCCTCCCCTGCTTTTCTTTTTATATTTTTAGAAGACCTTTTCTTCCCCAGGAGTCCTTTAGCATCAGTAACTTTTTGCACTTGGCTGCCCGGGAGGTGTGCCTTTAAGAGATATTTAAATGTAAGCGACGGTCAAACCATTCAAGACAGGAGGGGATGTGAGTTGAGTGAGAGCTGTTGGATGCTTCAGAATTTTTTCTCCGCTGGACTGAGCAGTATTGCCTCTGAGGTGACTCCAACTTTCCTTGTTGACAGCCTCCTAGTGCTTATCTGGGTAAAGTTTTCTCATAAATTATTTCCTTTAGTGTGCTGAGTGAAAGTTCTACTTTTCATTAGCGCTATGCAAATGTTTTATTTTTTTAGCCTGACGGCACTATTTTGACTTTATTTTACCACGACTGTGTAGTTTAAAGCCTAATTTTATCATGGGTGCTTATTTTCGATGGCTTCCTTCATTTGTGAGGCACATTCTTGTGGAACTGTCAAATTGGGGACAGTTGCCTTGTTTTTTACCTCCGACATCGTGGGGTTCACAGTGAGGCACCTGCAGTAGATTTCAAATTTAAATAGTGCCTGGAGGTTTCTCTAGATTGGCAATTACGAGGAAACCTTTTTTGTTATATTACTGGACCTTGGTATCATCTGTTGGACTGTCCGTAAGGGTCCAGCAGCCACCCAGTGCAGTTGAGTATTACTGGGTTTCTATTAAGATTGGCACTGGTATAGATCCCAGTTTTACCCAAAAAAAGGCACTAGTAATAGACAGTTTATTAACTGGGTCAGGACTGGCCAGTGGCATTTTCACAGAAACCTGCACTCAGTTCGAGGTCCAGAACTGGTTTGCTTTGCTTAAATTCGCAAACATAGCAGACAAACCTTTGATTATTATGGCTGAGGATAAATCAAAGGCTTCCGACGAGGGGCTATTCAAAAGTATTAATACCAAAAGCAGAGGTGCTGAGGAACCCTCCAGATCCCAGCCAAAAAACAGCTTCCAAAGACGAAGTTCCTCACAAATTGAAAAATAATAAGAGTGATGAAAAAAGAATGCTTGATCAAGCCTTTGATGAAGTGGCTAAAAAGAAACTCCGTCAAGACAGATATGCTCTCGTTGCTCCTGGGAAAGCCAGTAGCGAAACAACAGGTAGCTTAAAGCATACAGAAAAAACGAAACACTTACAAACTGCGCAGTTTCTTCCATCAGTGCAAGTTATGGAAAAAGCATGATAACTGTTTCAGACCCTTCAAAAGACGGATCCTCGATTTACTGGGGCTGGTAAGCACTCTTCCACAGTTGTCACTTCTGTAGACTGTGAGGATGACACAGATGATGATGATTAATTTTATGATGCCGATGACATGGCTTTTGAGGGTCTTGAGCCCCAGGAGTCCCCGGACCCTCACCTTGTGGATCTCCCGGGTGACCACGAGGATCCTTCCTCTATGTTTACATTTATACAAAATATGCTGGATACCCTGGACCTCCCTACGAGGAGCCCAACCAGGATGTCGATGAAGATTATGGGAGATGAAGGGTCTTTCATCCTCAAAGACCCTGATCGTCCTATCAATAATGCATTTAGAAAAAATACCATGAATGTGCTTCAACACCCCCTCTTCAGTACTAGGGGTTGATAAGCAGCTTGAGAGAAAATATAAATTGTCTAAAAATGGTACAGAGTTCTTGTCAGCACACCCTAGCCACGAAAGTATAGTGCAGCAGGCAGCTTGTGAAAAAGCTGGAGTCTCCTTGTCGCCCTCTCCCTTGACAAGGATTCCAAGAAAATTGACTTTATAGCAAAGAAAATGTATGCCACAGCTTCCCTGCTTCTCAGGCTTTCTTCTTACATGGCATTCACAGCCAAATATCAGAAAGCCCTTTGGAAATCTGTCCAGGCTATCTCCATAACGGATCACATTCTATGGTGCAGGAAACATAGAAACTTAGAATTTGACGGCAGATAAGGACTGCCTGGCCCACCTAGTCTGCCCATTTCCCTACCTGATGGATAAGTTGCAGATTCTAGTTAATCAACAGCTTACTACTTTTTTTTTTTTTTTATTTAGTTTAACCAGGTATAGCACACTAAGCTGAAAACTTTTTTACAGGAGCGACCTGGGAGCACAAGGAGGTTAAGTGACTTGCTCAGGGTCACACAGTATGCAAGTGGAAGCTGTGGGATTCAAACCCCAGGTCTGGTCTGCTGGATGTCACCAGATTTGCAGCTCAGAGCCTTAGACCACTGCGCTATACTTCCTCCTACCCCGCACTAGAATTGCCTTATGTCTGTCCCATGCATTCTTGAATTCTCCCACTATTCCCGCTGAGCTGGTGGATGTGTCAAAAACTGCCCTGGAAGCTACTATGTACCAATTTCACATGGCAGATGACGACAGTGATGCAGCCTCTAGAGCGATGGTCCTTGCCATCTCTCCGAGATGCTTCGCCTGGCTAAGAACAACCAGTCTGACCACAGACACTCAGAACAAGGCCATGGATTTTCCCCTGTGATCAAAATACGCTGTTTGATTATGAACTACTGATTACATGAAAAGTCGATGATGCATAAGGATAGGCTGTGTCAGACAGCGATAAGCGGAGCTGTGGTACTCTGGATACACTGTGTCAGACAGCAATAAGTGGAGGTGCAGTACCCTGGATATGCTGTCTCAAACAGCAACAAGTGAAGGTGCAGTACCGGGATACACTGTGGTCAGACAGTGATAAGTGGGAAGTGCAGTACCTGGATATACTGTGTCAGACAAGGACAAGTGGAGGTGCAGTAGCCTGGATATCCTGTGTCAGGCAGGGATAAGTGGGAGCTGCAGTACTCCTGGACACACTGCGCCAGACAGCGATAAGTGGAGGTGCGTGTACCCTGGATATCCTGTGTCAGACAGGGAGAAGTGAAGCTGCGGTACCAGGATATACTGTGTCAGACAGCTTATAAGTGAAGGTGCAGTACCTTTGATATACTGTGTCAGACAGAGATAAGTGGAGGTGCAGTACTCTGGATATGCTAAGGCCAGACAGGGCTAAGTGGAGGTGCAGTACCCTGGATATCCTGTGTCAGACAGCGATAAGTGGAGGTGTGGTACCTGGATATACTGGTGTCAGACAAGGATAAGTGGAGGTGCGGTACCCTGGATATACTGTGTCAGACAGCTGTAAGTGGAGGTGCAGTACTCTGGATATACTGTGGTCGACAGTGATAAGTGGAGGCTAGCACCTGGATATACCTGTGTCAGACAGGGGATAAGTGGAGGTGCAGTGCTCTGGATATACTGTGTCAGACAGTGATAAATGGAGGTGCGGCACTGTATATGCTGTGTCAGACAGTGATAAGTGAAGGTGTAGTATCCGAGATATGCTGTGTCAGAGGGATAAGTGGAGATGCAGTACCCTGATATACTGCATCAGACAGCGATATGTGGAGGTGCAGTACTCTGGATATACTGTGTCAGACAGGATAAGTGCAGGTGCATGCCCTGGATGTACTGTGTCAGACAGCGATAAGTGCAGGTGCAGTACCCTGAAACACGTATCAGACATCGATAAGTGGAGGTGCACTACCTTGATATATTAGTCATACATCGATAAGTGGAGGCAGTACCCTGGATATACTGTGTCAGACAGGATAAATGGAGTGTAGTACCCTGGATACACCAGGTCAGACACCGATAAGTGGAGGTGCGGCACTTGACATACTGTGTCAGACAGGGATAAGTGGAGGTGCAGTACCCTGGATATACTGTGTCAGACATCGATAAGTGGAGGTGAGTACCCCTGGATACACTGTGTCAGACGGTGATAAGTGGAGGTGCAGTACCCTGGATATACTGTGTCAGACATCGATCAAGTGGAGGTGCAGTAGCCTGATACACGTGTCGATACAGGGATAAGTGGAGGTGCAGTCACCCGGATATACTGTGTCAGACAGGGATAAGGGCAGTACTTGGATATAGTGTGTCAGACAGTGATAAGTGAGGTGCGGTCACTTTGACATACTGTGTCAGACAGGGATAAGTGGAGCTGCAGTACCCTAGATATACTGTGTCAGACTGGAATAAATGGAGGTGCAGTACCCTGGATACACTGTGTCAGACAGGGAAAAGTGGAGGTGCAGTACCCTGGATATACTGTGTCAGACTGGAATAAGTGGAAGTGTACTACCCTGGATATACTGTTCTCAGACAGCATATAAGAGGAGATGCACTACCTCGAACACTCGTCAGACAGTGGTAAGTGGAGCTATGGTACCTGAATATACTGTGTCAGACAGCGATAAGTGGAGGTGCGTTACCCGGATATACTGTGTCAGATATTGATAAGTGAGCCGGGTACTCTTGGATATACTGTGTCAGACAGGAATAAGTGGAGGCACTACCTGACACACTGTGTCAGACAGGGATATGTGGGTGCAGTACCTTAGATATATTGCGTCAGACAGGGATAAGTGGAGGTACTACCTCGGATATACTGTCTCGGACAGCGATAAAAGGAGATGCACTACCTCGAAATACTGCATCAGACAGCGGTAAGTGGAGCTTCTGGTACCCTGGATATACTGTGTCAGACAGCGATAAGTGGAGGGTGTGGTACCCTGGATATACTGTGTCAGACAGGGTTAGTGCAGGTGCGGTACTCGGATACACTGTGTCAGACAGCGATAAGTGGAGGTGTGGTACCCTGATATACTGTGTCGAGACAGCAACAAGTGGAGGCAGGTACCCTGGAGATACTGTGTCAGACAGTGATAAATGGGCGCGGTACCCTGGATATACTGTGTCAGACAGCGATAAGTGGAGGTGCGGTACCCTGGATATACTGTGTCAGACAGCAACAAGTGGAGGCGCAGTACCCTGATATACTGTGTCAGACTGGAATAAGTGGAGGTGTATACCTCTGGATATACTGTCTCAGACAGCGATAAGAGGAGATGCACTCATCTCGAAATACTGCGTCAGGAGTGGTAAGTGGAGCTGCTGTACCCTGAATATACTGTGTCAGTAGCGATAAGTGGAGGTGTGTACCCTGGATATACTGTGTCAGACATTGATAAGTGGAGCTGCGGTACCCTGGATATACTGTGTCAGACAGGAATAAGTGGAGAGTGCACTACCTTGGATACACTGTGTCAGACAGGATAAGTGGAGGTGCAGTACCCTAGATATCTGCGTCAGACAGGGATAAGTGGAGTGTACTACCCTGGATATACTGTCTCAGAACAGCGA
Organism: Neoceratodus forsteri; assembly: GCA_016271365.2. Classification (NCBI taxonomy): domain Eukaryota; kingdom Metazoa; phylum Chordata; order Ceratodontiformes; family Ceratodontidae; genus Neoceratodus; species Neoceratodus forsteri. The sequence goes on from JADMNL010000033.1 coordinate 221,568, forward strand.
TAAAAGGAGATGCACTACCCTCGAAATACCGTATCAGACAGCGGGTGGAGCTGCGGTACCCTGGATATACTGTGTCAGACAGCGATAAGTGGAGGTGTGGTACCCTGGATATACTGTGTCAGACAGGGATAAGTGCAGCGGTACTCGGATACACTGTGTCAGACAGCGATAAGTGGAGGTGCGGCACCTGGATATACTGTGTCAGACAGCAACAAGTGGAGGCGCAGTACCCTGGAGATACTGTGTCAGACAGTGATAAATGGGGCAGCTGTACCCTGGATATACTGTGTCAGACAGCGATAAGTGGAGGTGCGGTACCCTGGATATACTGTGTCAGACAGCAACAAGTGGAGCGCAGTTCCTGGAGATACTGTGTCAGACAGTGATAATGGAGTGTGTACCTGGATATACTGTGTCAGACAGGGATAAGTGGAGGGGCGGTACTTGGATATGCTGTGTCAGACATCGATGTAGTGGCGGTGCAGTACTCTGGATACAGTGTGTCAGACAGGGATAAGTGAAGGTGCAGTATTTCTGATATGCTGTGTCAGACAGCCGATAAGTGGAGGTGCAGAACCCTGGATAAACTGTGTCAGACAGGGAAAAGTGGAGATGCAGTACCCTGGATATACTTCTGTCAGACAGCGATAAGTGGAGGTGCAGAACCTTGGATATGCTGTGTCGACAGGGATAAGTGGAGGTGCAGTACCCTGATACACTGTGTCAGACAGGAAAAGTGGAGGTGCAGTACCTTGGATATACTGTGTCAGACAGGAATAAGTGGAGGTGTACTACCCTGGATATACTGTCTCAGACTGCGATAAGAGGAGATGCTACCTCTCGGAATACTGCTAGACAGCGGTAAGTGGAGCTGGGTACCTGGATTTACTGTGTCAGACAGCTTATAAGTGGAGGTGCAGTACCTTTGATACACTGTGTCAGACAGTGATAAGTGGAGGTGCAGTACCTGATATACTGTGTCAGACATTGATAAGTGGAGGTAGTACCCTGATATACTGTGTCAGACAGGAATAAGTGGAGGTGCAGTACCCTGGATATACTGTGTCAGACAGGATATGAAGTGCAGTACCTGGATATAGTGTGTCAGACAGTGATAAGTGGAGGTGCGGGCACTTTGGACATACTGTGTCAGACAGGGATAAGTGGAGTGCAGCACCCTGGATATACTGTGTCAGACATCGATAGTGGAGGTGCAGCACCCTGGATACAGTGTCAGAAAGGAGGTGGAGGTGCAGGTACCCTGGATATGCTGTGTCAGACAGGGATAAGTGGAGTAAGTAGCCTGATATACTGTGTCAGACAGGGATAAATGGAGTGCAGTACCCTGGATACACTGTGTCAGACAGGGATAAGTGGAGGCAGGTACCCTGGATATACTGTGTCAGACAGGGATAAGTGGAGGTGCGGTACCTGGATATACTGTGTCAGACAGGGATAAGTGGAGGTGCAGTACCCTGGATATACTGTGTCAGACAGTGATAAGTGGAGGTGCAGCACCTGATATACTGTGTCAGACAGCGATAGTGGAGGTGCGGTACCCTGGATATACTGTGTCAGACATCGATAAGTGAGGTGCAGTACCCTGATACACTGTGTCAGACAGCGATAAGTGGAGGTGCGGTACCTGGACATACTGTGTCAGACAGGGATAAGTGGAGTGCAGTACCCTGGATACACTGTGTCAGACAGCGATAAGTGGAGGTGGCACCCTGGATATACTGTGTCAGACAGGGATAAGTGGAGGTGCAGTACCCTGATACACTGTGTCAGATAGCGATATAAGTGGAGGTGCGGTACCTGGATATACTGTGTCAGACATCGATAAGTGGAGGTGCAGTACCCTGGATACACTGTGTCAGACAGGGATAAGTGGAGGTGCAGTACCCTGGATATACTGTGTCAGACAGGATATGAAGGTGCAGTACTCTGGATATAGTGTGTCAGACAGTGATAAGTGGAGTGTGTGCACTTGGATATACTGTGTCAGACAGGGATAAGTGGAGGTGCAGTACCCTGGATATACTGTGTCAGACATCGATAAGTGGAGGTGCAGTACCCTGGATACATTGTGTCAGAAAGGGTAAGTGGAGGTGCGGTACCCTGGATATGCTGTGTCAGACAGGATAAGTGGAAGTACAGTAGCCTGGATATACTGTTAGACAGCAATATGGAGGCGCTGCACCTGGATATACTGTGTCAGACAGCAATAAGTGGAGGTGGGTACCCAGATATACTGTATCAGACAGCGATAAGTGGAGGTGCAGTACTCTGGATATACTGTATCAGACAGGGATAAGTGGAAGTGCGGTACCCTGGATACACTGTGTCAGACAGGAATAAGTGGAGGTGCAGTACCCTGGATATCCTGTGTCAGACAGCGATAAGTGGAGGTGTGGTACCCTGGATACACTGTGTCAGACAGGGATAAGTGACGGCAGTACCCTGGATATACTGTGTCAGAAAGTGATAAGTGGAGGTGCGGTACCCTGGATATACTGTGTCAGATACCGATAACTGGAGGTGCAGTACCTTGATATCCTGTGTCAGACAGGGATAAGTGGAGGTGCAGTACCATGGATATACTGTGTCACAAAGCGTTAAGTGGAGGTGCGGCATACCCTGGATATACTGTGTCAGATAACCGATAACTGGAGGTGCACTACCTGATATACTGTGTCAGACAGCGATAAGTGGAGGTGCAGTACCCTGGATATACTGTGTCAGACAGTGGTAAGTGGAGCTGCGGTACCCTGCATATACTGTGTCAGACAGTGATAAGTGGAGGTGCGGTACCCTGGATATACTGTGTCAGACAGTGATAAGTAGAGCTTTGGTACACCTGGATACACTGTGTCAGACAGCGATAAGTGCAGGTGCGGTACCCTGGATATACTGTGTCAGACAGCGATATGGACCTGCGGTACCCTGGATATGCTGTGTGAGTAGTAATAAGGAGGTGCAGTACCCCAGATACAATGTATCAGACAGCGATAAGTGGAGGTGCAGTACCCTGGATATGCTCTGTCAGACAGGGATAAGTGGAGGTGCAGTACCCTGATATACTGTGTCAGACAGTGATAAGTGAGCTCGCGGTACCCTGGATATACTGTGTCAGACAGTGATAAGTGGAGCTGCGGTACCCTGGATATACTGTGTCAGGCAGAGATAAGTGGAGGCACAGTACCCTGGATATGCTGTGTCACACAGCGATAAGTGGAGGTGCAGTACCCTGGATATACTGTGTGAAACAGCGATAAGTGCAGGTGCAGTACCCTGGATAGGCTGTGTCAGACAGCGATAAGCGGAGCTGTGGTACCCTGGATACACTGTGTCAGACAGCATAAGTGGAGGTGCAGTACCTGGATATGCTGTCTCAAACAGCAACAAGTGAAGGTGCAGTACCGGGATACACTGTGTCAGACAGCGATAAGTGGAAGTGCAGTACCCTTGATATACTGTGTCAGACAAGGACAAGTGGAGGTGCAGTAGCCTGGATATCCTGTGTCAGGCAGGGATAAGTGGAGCTGCAGTACCCTGGATACACTGCGCCAGACAGCGATAAGTGGAGGTGCGGTACCCTGGATATCCTGTGTCAGACAGGGAGAAGTGAAGCTGCGGTACTCCAGGATATACTGTGTCAGACAGCGATAAGTGAAGGTGCAGTACCTTTGATATACTGTGTCAGACAGAGATAAGTGGAGGTGCAGTACTCTGGATATGCTGCGCCAGACAGGGCTAAGTGGAGGTGCAGTACCCTGGATATCCTGTGTCAGACAGCGATAAGTGGAGGTGTGGTACCCTGGATATACTGTGTCAGACAAGGATAAGTGGAGGTGCGGTACCCTGGATATACTGTAGTCAGACAGCGGTAAGTGGAGGTGCAGTACTCTGATATACTGTGTCGGACAGTGATAAGTGGAGGCGCAGTACCCTGGATATACTGTGTCAGACAGGGATAAGTGGAGGTGCAGTGCCCTGGATATACTGTGTCAGACAGTGATAAATGGAGTGCGGTACCCTGTATATGCTGTGTCAGACAGTGATAAGTGAAGGTGTAGTATCGAGATATGCTGTGTCAGACAGGGATAAGTGGAGATGCAGTACCCTGATATACTGCATCAGACAGCGATAGTGGAGGTGCAGTACTCTGGATATACTGTGTCAGACAGGGATAAGTGCAGGTGCAGTACCCTGGATGTACTGTGTCAGACAGCGATAAGTGCAGGTGCAGTACCCTGGAAACACTGTATCAGACATCGATAAGTGGAGGTGCACTACCTTGGATATATTGTGTCATACATCGATAAGTGGAGGTGCAGTACCCTGATATACTGTGTCAGACAGGGATAAATGGAGTTGCAGTACCTTGATACACTGTGTCAGACACCGATAAGTGGAGGTGCGGTACCTTGACATACTGTGTCAGACAGGATAAGTGGAGGTGCAGTACCCTGGATATACTGTGTCAGACATCGATAAGTGGAGGTGCAGTACCCTGGATACACTGTGTCAGACAGTGATAAGTGGAGGTGCAGTACCCTGATATACTGTGTCAGACATCGATAAGTGGAGGTGCAGTAGCCTGGATACACTGTGTCAGACAGGGATAAGTGGAGGTGCAGTACCCTGGATATACTGTGTCAGACAGGGATAAGTGAAGGTGCAGTACTCTGGATATAGTGTGTCAGACAGTGATAAGTGGAGGTGCGGTACCTTTGACATACTGTGTCAGACAGGATAAGTGGAGCTGCAGTACCCTGGATATACTGTGTCAGACTGGAATAAATGGAGGTGCAGTACCTGATACACTGTGTCAGACAGGGAAAAGTGGAGGTGCAGTACCCTGGATATACTGTGTCAGACTGGAATAAGTGAGGTGTACTACCCTGGATATACTGTCTCAGACAGCGATAAGAGGAGATGCACTACCCTCAAATACTCAGTCAGACAGTGGTAAGTGGAGCTGCGGTACCCTGAATATACTGTGTCAGACAGCGATAAGTGGAGGTGCGGTACCCTGGATATACTGTGTCAGACATTGATAAGTGGAGCTGCGGTACCCTGGATATACTGTGTCAGACAGGAATAAGTGGAGTGCACTACCTTGGATACACTGTGTCAGACAGGGATAAGTGGAGGTGCAGTACCTAGATATATTAAGGGTCAGACAGGGATAAGTGGAGTGTACTACCCTGGATATACTGTCTCAGACAGCGATAAAAGGAGATGCACTACCCTCGAAATACTGCATCAGACAGCGGTAAGTGGAGCTGCGGTACCTGGATATACTGTGTCAGACAGCGATAAGTGGAGGTGTGGTACCCTGGATATACTGTGTCAGACAGGATAAGTGCAGGTGCGGCACCGGATACACTGTGTCAGACAGCGATAAGTGGAGGTGCGGTACCCTGGATATACTGTGTCAGACAGCAACAAGTGGAGGCGCAGTACCCTGGAGATACTGTGTCAGACAGTGATAATGGAGGCGCAGGTACCCTGGATATAGTGTGTCAGACAGCGATAAGTGGAGGTGCGGTACCCTGGATATACTGTGTCAGACAGCAACAAGTGGAGGCGCAGTACCCTGGATATACTGTGTCAGACTGGAATAAGTGGAGGTACTACCCTGGATATACTGTCTCAGACAGCGATAAGAGGAGATGCACTACCTCAAATACTGCGTCAGACAGTGGTAAGTGGAGCTGCGGTACCCTGAATATACTGTGTCAGACAGCGATAAGTGGAGGTGCGGTACCCTGGATATACTGTGTCAGACATTGATAAGTGGAGCTGCGGTACCCTGGATATACTGTGTCAGACAGGAATAAGTGGAGGTGCACTACCTTGGATACACTGTGTCAGACAGGGATAAGTGGAGGTGCAGTACCCTAGATATATTGACGCCAGACAGGGATAAGTGGAGGTGTACTACCCTGGATATACTGTCTCAGACAGCGATAAAAGGAGATGCACTACCCTCGAAATACTGCATCAGACAGCGGTAAGTGGAGCTGCAGTACCCTGGATATACTGTGTCAGACAGCGATAAGTGGAGGTGGTACCCTGATATACTGTGTCAGACAGGGATAAGTGCAGGTGCGGTACCCGGATACACTGTGTCAGACAGCGATAAGTGGAGGTGCGGTACCCTGGATATACTGTGTCAGACAGCAACAAGTGGAGGCGCAGTACCCTGGAGATACTGTGTCAGACAGTGATAAATGGAGGCGCGTACCCTGGATATACTGTCAGACAGCGATAAGTGGAGGTGCGGTACCCTGGATATACTGTGTCAGACAGCAACAAGTGGAGGCGCAGTACCCTGGAGATACTGTGTCAGACAGTGATAAATGGAGGTGCGGTACCCTGGATATACTGTGTCAGACAGGGATAAGTGGAGGTGCGGTACTCTGGATATGCTTGTGTCAGACATCGATAAGTGGCGGTGCAGTACTCTGGATACAGTGTGTCAGACAGGGATAAGTGAAGGTGCAGTACTCTGGATATGCTGTGTCAGACAGCGATAAGTGGAGGTGCAGAACCCTGGATAAACTGTGTCAGACAGGGAAAAGTGGAGATGCAGTACCCTGGATATACTCTGTCAGACAGCGATAAGTGGAGGTGCAGAACCTTGGATATGCTGTGTCAGACAGGGATAAGTGGAGGTGCAGTACCCTGGATACATGTGTCAGACAGGGAAAAGTGGAGGTGCAGTACCTTGGATATACTGTGTCAGACAGGAATAAGTGGAGTGTACTACCCTGGATATACTGTCTCAGACTGCGATAAGAGGAGATGCACTACCCTCAAATACTGCGTTAGACAGCGGTAAGTGGAGCTGCGGTACCCTGGATTTACTGTGTCAGACAGCGATAAGTGGAGGTGCAGTACCTTGATACACTGTGTCAGACAGTGATAAGTGGAGGTGCAGTACCCTGGATATACTGTGTCAGACATTGATAAGTGGAGGTGCAGTACCCTGGATACACTGTGTCAGACAGGAATAAGTGGAGGTGCAGTACCCTGGATATACTGTGTCAGACAGGGATAAGTGAAGGTGCAGTACTCTGGATATAGTGTGTCAGACAGTGATAAGTGGAGGGCGGTACCTTGGACATACTGTGTCAGACAGGGATAAGTGGAGGTGCAGTACCCTGGATATACTGTGTCAGACATCGATAAGTGGAGGTGCAGTACCCTGGATACAGTGTGTCAGAAAGGGGTAGTGGAGGTGCGGTACCCTGGATATGCTGTGTCAGACAGGGATAAGTGGAAGTACAGTAGCCTGGATATACTGTGTCAGACAGGGATAAATGGAGGTGCAGTACCCTGATACACTGTGTCAGACAGGGATAAGTGGAGGTAAGGTACCCTGATATACTGTGTCAGACACTCGATAAGTGGAGGTGCGGTACCTTGGACATACTGTGTCAGACAGGGATAAGTGGAGGTGCAGTACCCTGGATATACTGTGTCAGACAGTGATAAGTGGAGGTGCAGTACCCTGGATACACTGTGTCAGACAGCGATAAGTGGAGGTGCGGCACCCTGGATATACTGTGTCAGACATCGATAAGTGGAGGTGCAGTACCTGGATACACTGTGTCAGACAGCTATAAGTGGAGGTGCGGTACCTTGACATACTGTGTCAGACAGGGATAAGTGGAGGTGCAGTACCCTGGATACACTGTGTCAGACAGCGATAAGTGGAGGTGCGGTACCCTGGATATACTGTGTCAGACAGGGATAAGTGGAGGTGCAGTACCCTGGATACACTGTGTCAGATAGCGATAAGTGGAGGTGCGGTACCCTGGATATACTGTGTCAGACATCGATAAGTGGAGGTGCAGTACCCTGGATACACTGTGTCAGACAGGGATAAGTGGAGGTGCAGTACCCTGATATACTGTGTCAGACAGGGATAAGTGAAGGTGCAGTACTCTGGATATAGTGTGTCAGACAGTGATAAGTGGAGGTGCGGTACCTTGGACATACTGTGTCAGACAGGGATAAGTGGAGGTGCAGTACCCTGGATATACTGTGTCAGACATCGATAAGTGGAGGTGCAGTACCCTGGATACATTGTGTCAGAAAGGGGTAAGTGGAGGTGCGGTACCCTGGATATGCTGTGTCAGACAGGGATAAGTGGAAGTACAGTAGCCTGGATATACTGTGTTAGACAGCAATAAGTGGAGGCGCTGCACCTGGATATACTGTGTCAGACAGCAATAAGTGGAGATGCGGTACCTGAATATACTGTATCAGACAGCGATAAGTGGAGGTGCAGTACTCTGGATATACTGTATCAGACAGGGATAAGTGGAAGTGCGGTACCCTGGATACACTGTGTCAGACAGGAATAAGTGGAGGTGCAGTACCCTGGATATACTGTGTCAGACAGCGATAAGTGGAGGTGCGGTACCCTGGATACACTGTGTCAGACAGGAATAAGTGGAGGTAAGGTACCTGGATATCCTGTGTCAGACAGGGATAAGTGGAGTGCGGTACCCTGGATATACTGTGTCAGACAGGGATAAGTGGAGGTGCAGTACCCTGGATATACTGTGTCAGACAGCGATAAGTGGAGGTGCGGTACCCTGGATACACTGTGTCAGACAGTGATAAGTGGAGATGCAGTACCCTGGATATACTGTGTCAGACAGGATAAGTGGAGGTGCGGTACCCTGGATATACTGTGTTAGACAGCGATAAGTGGAGGTGCGGTACCCTGGAAATGCTGTACCAGACAGGGATAAGTGGAGCTGCGGTACCCTGGATATACTGTGTCAGACAGGAATAAGTGGAGGTGCACTACCTTGGATACACTGTGTCAGACAGGGATAACTGGAGGTGCAGTACCTAGATATATTGCGTCAGACAGGGATAAGTGGAGGTGTACTACCCTGGATATACTGTCTCAGACAGCGATAAAAGGAGATGCACTACCTCGAAATACTAGGCCAGACAGCGTAAGTGGAGCTCGGTACCCTGGATATACTGTGTCAGACAGCGATAAGTGGAGGTGTGGTACCCTGGATATACTGTGTCAGACAGGATAAGTGCAGGGGGTACCCGGATACACTGTGTCAGACAGCGATAAGTGGAGGTGCGGTACCCTGGATATACTGTGTCAGACAGCAACAAGTGGAGGCGCAGTACCCTGGAGATACTGTGTCAGACAGTGATAAATGGAGGCTGGTACCCTGGATATACTGTGTCAGACAGTGATAAGTGGAGGTGCGGTACCCTGGATATACTGTGTCAGACAGCAACAAGTGGAGGCGCAGTACCCTGGAGATACTGTGTCAGACAGTGATAAATGGAGGTGCGTGACCCTGGATATACTGTGTCAGACAGGGATAAGTGGAGGTGCGGTACTCTGGATATGCTGTGTCAGACATCGATAAGTGGAGGTGCAGTACTCTGGATACAGTGTGTCAGACAGGGATAAGTGAAGGTGCAGTACTCTGGATATGCTGTGTCAGACAGCGATAAGTGGAGGTGCAGAACCCTGGATAAACTGTGTCAGACAGGGAAAGTGGAGATGCAGTACCTGGATATACTCTGTCAGACAGCGATAAGTGGAGGTGCAGAACCTTGGATATGCTGTGTCAGACAGGGATAAGTGGAGTGCAGTACCCTGGATACACTGTGTCAGACAGGGAAAAGTGGAGGTGCAGTACCTTGATATACTGTGTCAGACAGGAATAAGTGGAGGTGTACTACCCTGGATATACTGTCTCAGACTGCGATAAGAGGAGATGCACTACCTCGAAATGCGTGTTAGACAGCGGTAAGTGGAGCTGCGGTACCCTGGATTTACTGTGTCAGACAGCGATAAGTGGAGTTGCAGTACTCTAGATGCACAATGTGTCAGACAGCGATAAGTGGAGGTGCAGTACTCTGGATACACTGTGTCAGACAGGGATAAGTGGAGGTGCAGTACCCTGATATACTGTGTCAGATAGCGATAAGTGGAGATGCAGTACCCTGGATATACTGTGTCAGACTGGAATAAATGGAGGTGCAGTACCCTGGATACACTGTGTCAGACAGGGAAAAGTGGAGGTGCAGTTCCCTGATATACTGTGTCAGACTGGAATAAGTGGAGGTGTACTACCCTGGATATACTGTCTCAGACAGCGATAAGAGGAGATGCACTACCCTCGAAATACTGCCAGACAGTGGTAAGTGGAGCTGCGGTACCCTGAATATACTGTGTCAGACAGCGATAAGTGGAGGTGCGGTACCCTGGATATCCTGTGTCAGACAGCGATAAGTGGAGGTGCAGTACCCTGGATATCCTGTGTCAGACAGGGATAAGTGGAGGTGCGGTACCCTGGATATACTGTGTCAGACAGGGATAAGTGGAGGTGCGGTACCCTGGATATACTGTGTCAGACAGGGATAAGTGGAGGTGCAGTACCATGGATATACTGTGTCAGACAGCGGTAAGTGGAGGTGCAGTACCCTGGATATACTGTGTCAGACAGTGATAAGTGGAGGTGCAGTACCCTGGATATACTGTGTCAGACAGGGATAAGTGGAGCTGCGGTACCCTGGATATGATGTGTCAGACAGGGATAAATGGAAATGAGGTACCCTGGATATGCTGTGTGATATGGCGAAATGTGGAGGTGCAGTACTCTGGATATACTGTGTCAGACAGGGATAAGTTGAGGTGCAGTACCTGGATATACTGTGTCAGACAGGGATAGGTGGAGTGCAGTACCCTGGATATACTGTGTCAGACATCGATAAGTGGAGGTGCAGTACCCTGGATATAGTGTGTCAGACAGGGATAAGTGGAGCTGCAGTAACCTGATATGCTGTGTGATATAGCGATAAGTGGAGGTGCAGTACTCTGGATACAGTGTGTCAGACAGGGATAAGTGAAGGTGCAGTACTCTGGATATGCTGTGTCAGACATCGATAAGTGGAGGTGCGGTACTCTGGATATGCTGTGTCAGACATCGATTAGTGGAGGTGCAGTACCTGGATATGCTGTGTCAGACAGGGATAAGTGGAGGTGCAGTACCCTGGATAGACTGTCAGACAGCGATAAGTGGAGGGGTGTTCCTGGATATACTGTGTCAGCCAGCGATAAGTGGAGGGGCTGTACCCTGGATATACTGTGTCAAACAGTAATTAGTGGAGGTGCAGTACTCTGGATATGCTGTGTCAGACAGGGATAAGTGGAGGTGCAGTTCCTGGGTATACTGTAGTCCATTTTCTGCAAGGAGTTGATCCTTTTTCAGGTTTTCCTCCACATTAGGTTGCTGGCACCACTGACATCACATGCATGCTCACATGCAAAAGTGCATGGCTGTGCAGTGTCAGCTAGCAACCTCCCTCACGTGAAGACAGGACCTTGCTTTTATCATTACCTGTGGTCAACCAGTTGGCAAGCAGTGCAGTGTGGCAAGGAACCTCCCTCACCTGAAGACGAAACCATGTTTTTATCATTTCCTGTGGTCAAACGTGCAAAATATGAAATTTGTCCACAGATAAAGACCTAGTGGTCTATCAAGTCTGCTTGAATGTGTAGCTAGCACCCTTATTCTGCAGCTGGTCACCCAGGTGGCAGGCTAGGCGGTGTTGGCCAGCAACCTTCCTTACTTGAAGGCGGGCCCTCACTGTTGGCATCACCGGTGGTCACCCAGTGGCAGGTAGTGCAGTGTCAGTCAACAACCTCCCACACCTGAAGGTGAGCCCTTGCTTTTATCATTGCTTGTGGCCAACTGGGAGTTGGTTATGCAGTGCTGGCCAGCATCTTCCCTCACTTGAAGGTGAGTCCATGCTTTCAGTGGTAACTGAGGCAGCATTATAGTAGTGGCATCACACAGCCTCCTTCCCCACAAAGGAAGAGTCCTCTGTTAGGTGTTCAGTCCCTCCTCCTCATCCAGCCAGCAATGACCAGGTCCCAAACCTCAGCAACCGATGACATCGCTCTGACCCTGGTCACTGACATCATAAGTGGTAACACCAGTGGGAGACTCAATCAGTCTCCTCGTGATCTGGTCCCTGATGACCAGGTCCCTAAACCCAGTCACTGAAATTGCACGTGTCAGCATCTCTGGGATGCTCAACCTCTCCCCAATTATGCCCCCAACAACCAGGTCCCAAACCCCAGTCCCGACACTGAAAGCAGCAGTGGCTGTGGAACGCTGATCCCTCTCCCCCATCTGGCCCCCAATGATCAGGTCCCAAACCCCCATTACATGACCAGGCCCCAACCCCAGACACTGGCATCACAAACAGTAGCATCTGTGGGATGCTCAACTTTCTCCCCATCCAGCTCCTGACGACCAGGCCCTGAACCCCAGTCACATGACCTGGCCTTAAACCCCAGTCACTGGCATTTCAAGGAGTGGAGTCTGTGGAATACCCAACCCTCCCCAATCTCTCCCCATGACCACATCCTGAACCCCAGTCACTGATACCATAAGCGGTAGCATCTGTGGGACACTCAATCCTTCTTCCCCAATCCTGCCCCCAATGACCAAGTCATGAACCCCAGTCACACGGCCAGATCCTGAACCCCGGTCACATGACCAGATACTGAACCCCAGTTGTTGACATCACAAGTGGTAGTGTCTGCAGGACTCTCATCCCTCCCCACATCTGGCCCCCAAAGACCAGGTCCCAAACCCATGTCAATGAAATTACAAGCAGTAGGGTCTCTAGAACACTCGTCCCTCTCCTCCACATCCGCCCCCAATGACCAGGTCCCAAACTCCGGTTGCTGCCATCACAGTGGTAACATCTATGTAACACTCAATACCCCTCCCATATCCAGCCCCCAACAAACAAGTCCCAAACCCTGGTCAATGGCATCACAAGCATGGTGTCTGTGTAATACTCAATTTCACCCCCACCCAGCCCCTGACAACCACGTCCCATACCCTGTTGAATGGCTCCACCAGTAGTAGCATCTGTGGAAAACTCATTCTCCCATCCGCACTCAATGACACGCCCCAGACCCTGGTCACTGACACCACAAGAGGTAGCATATGAGACACTCTATCCCACCCACCCATCTGGCCCTGATGACCAGGTCCTGAACCCCAGTCACTGACACCACAAGCAGTAGCATCTGTGGATGCTCAATCCTCCCCACATCCAGCCCAATGACCAGGTCCCAAACCCTGGTCACTGACATCACAAGCAGTAGCATCTATGGGATGCTCATTCCCTCCCCACATCCAGCCCCTGACGACTAGGTTTTGAACCCCAGTCACACCACCTAGCCTCAAACCCCAATCACTGGTATTGCAAGAGGCAGAGTCTATGGGACGCTCAACCTCTGTCCCCAGATTCGGCCCCAATGACCAGCTCCCAAACCCCAGTCACTGGCACCACAAGTGGCAGCATCCATGGAATGCTCAACCCTCTCCCCAATCCAACCCCAACACCCAGGTCTCAAACCTCGGTTCGGTTACATGACCAGGTCCCAAGCACTGGTCACTGGCACCACAAGTGGTAGCATCTATGTAATGCTCAGTGCCTCCTCCACATTTAGCCACCAATGACCAGATCCCAAACCCCAGTCCATGACACTGCAAGCAGTAGCATTTCTAGGACACTCCATCCCTTTCTCCCACATCCAACCCCTGACAACCAGGTCCTGAACCCTGGTTGCTCCCATCATAAGTGATAACATCTGTGTAACACTCAATCCCTCTCCTCAAATCTTGCCCCCACAAACAGGTCCCAAAGTCTGGTCACTGGCATCTCAAGTGGTAGTGTCTGTGTAACACTGAATCCTTCACCTCCACCCAGCCCCAAATGACCACGTCCCACACCATGATCACTGGCACCGCAAGCAGTAACATCTGTGTAACACTCAATACTTCCTCCACCCAGCCCCCAATGACCACGTCCCACACCATGGTCACTAGCACTGCAAGTAGTTACATCTGTGTATCACTGAATCCTTCCTCCACCCAGCCCCTGATGACCATGTTCCACACCATGGTCACTGGCACTACAGTGGTAACATCTGTGTAACACTCAATCCTTCCCTCCACCCAGCCCCAATGATCATATCCCACACCACGGACACTGGCACCACAAGGGGTAACACGTGTAACACTCAATCCTTCCTCCACCCAGCCCTCAATGATCATGTCCCACACCATGGTCACTGGCACCACAAGGGTAACATCTGTGTAACACTCAATCCTTCCCTCCACCCAGCCCCCAATGATCATGTCCCACATCACAGTCACTGGCACTGCAAGCGGCTACATCTGTGTAACACTCAATCCTTCCCTCCACCCAGCCCCCAATGACCACATCCCACACCACTTGTCACTGAACTGCAAGCGGTAACATCTATGTAACACTCAATCCCTCCTCCACCCAGCCCCCAATGACCACGCCCTAAACTCTGATCACTGGCACCACAAGCAGCAGCATCTGTGTAACACTCAATCCCTCCCTAATCCAGACCCCAACAAACAGGTCCCAAACCCCAGTCACTGGCATCACAAACATAGTGTCTGTGTAACACGCAATCCTTTTCCCCCACCCAGCCCATGAGGACCACGTCCCAAACCCTTTGTCACTGGCACCACAAGCAGTAGCATCTGTGGGATATTCAATCCCTCCCCATCTAGCCCCAATAATCAGGTCCCAAACCCTGGTCACTGGCACCACAAGCATTAGAGTCTGTGGGATGCTCAATCCCTGTGCCCCACATCCGGACCCTGACCAGGTCCTGAACCCTGGTCACTGGCACCACAAGCACTCAAGTCTGTGGGATGCTCAGTCCTCTGCTCCACATCTGGACCCTGACCAAGTCCTGAACCCTGGTCACTGGCACTGCAAGCATTAGAGTCTGTGGGATGCTCAATCCTTCTGCCCCATATCCAGACCCTGATGACCAGATCCCAAATCCTGGTCACCAACACTGCAAGCAGCAATGTCTGTGTAACTGTCAATCTCTGTCCCCAATACCGCCTTGACAACTGACAACCAGGTCCTGAACCTGGTCATTGGCATCGAAGCAGTAGAATCTGTGGGACACTCAATCCCTCCCCCATCTGGGCTCCCCAACAATCACATCCCAAACCCTGGTCACTGACACCACAAGCAGCAGCATTTGCATAATGCTCAGTCCCTCTCCTCCCAATCCCACCCCTGACAACTGACAATCAGGTCCTGAACCCCCATCACTGGCATCACAAGCAACAGCATCTGTGTAATGCTCAATCCTCTCCCCAATCCCACCCCTGACAATTGACAGCTAGGTCCTGAGCCCCAGTCTCTGATACTGCAAGCAGCAGTATTTGTGTAACACTCAAACCCTCTCCTCCAGTCCTACCACTGACAACTGACAACCAGGTTCTGAACCCCAGTCACTGGCATCGCAAGCAGCAGCATCTGTAGGACACCAATCCCTCCCATCCGGCCGCCCAACCACTCACATCCCAAACCCTTGTCTCTGGCACTGCAAGCAGCAGCATCTACAGGATGCTCACTCCCACTCCACCCATCCGGCCCCTGACAGCCAGGTCCGAACTCATTCACTGGCACTGCAAGCAGCAGCACCTGTGTAACACTCAGTCTCTCTCTTCCCCACATCTGGCCCCTGACAACCAGGTCCTGAACCCTGGTCACTGACCCAGCAAGCAGCAGTATTTGTGTAACACTCAAACCCTTTCCTCCAATCCCGCCCACTGACAACTGACAACCAGGTCCCAAATCCCAGTTGCAGCACTGCATGCAGCAGCACCTGTGTAACACTAAATCCTCTCTCCCCCACATCTGGCCCCCAACAACCAGGTCCTGAACTTGGTCACTGACACTGCAAGCAGTAGCACCTGTGTAACACTCAACCTCTCCCCACATCTGGCTCCCCAACAACCAGGTCCTGAACTCTGGTCACTGACACTGGAAACAGCAGTGCTTGTGTAACACTCAATCCCTGTCCCCCACATCCGGCCCCCAACAACCAGGTCCTGAACCTCAGTCACTGGCACTGCAAGAGCAGCACCTGTGTAACATTCAATCTCTCTTCCCCACATCCAGCCCCTGACAACCAGGTCCTGAACCCTGGTCACTGACACTGCAAGCAGCAGCACCTGTGTAAGACTCAATCCTCTCCCCACATCTGGCCCCCAACAACCAGGTCCTGAACCCTGGTCACTGACACTGGAAACAGCAGTGCTTGTGTAACACTCAATCCCTGTCCCCACATCCGGCCCCCAACAACTAGGGTCCTGAACCCCAGTCGCTGGCACTGCAAGCAGCAGCACCTGTGTAACATTCAATCTCTCTCTTCCCACATCCAGCCTCTGACAACCAGGTCCTGAACCCTGGTCACTGACACTGCAAGCAGCAGCACCTGTGTAACACTCAGTCCCTCTCCCCCACATCTGGCCCCCAACAACCAGGTCCCGAACTCTGGTCACTGACACTGGAAACAGCAGTGCTTGTGTAACACTCAATCCCTGTCCCCCACATCCGCCCCCAACAACCAGGTCCTGAACCCCAGTCGCTGGCACTGCAAGCAGCAGCACCTGTGTAACATTCAATCTCTCTTCCCACATCCAGCACCTGACAACCAGGTCCTGAACCCTGGTCACTGACACTGCAAGCAGCAGCACCTGTGTAACACTCAATCCCTCTCCCCACATCCAGCTCCCAACAACCAGGTCCGAACCCCAGTCGCTGGCACTGCAAGCAACAGCACCTGTGGTATGCTCAATCACTTCCCCACATCCGGACCCCAATGGCCAGGTCCTGACATCTCAAGTGGTAGCATCTGTGTAACACTAAATCACTCTCCCCAAATCCAGGAGAATGGGGTGGACAGGGCTGGGGGACCAGATCAGATGGGGCCAGCTGGAGACCAGGAGTATAAAATATATAATGGGAAAACAATCATTTTGGGGAAAACAATGTATTGTATTAATATTTAATTCACAGCACAACTGTGCTAAACTGCATTGTGTTAACATTTACTTCACAACACAACATTGTGCATAAACTGCAATGTGTTAGCATTTAATTCACAACACAGAGCTGTGCATACACTGCATTGTGTTAGCATTTAATTCACAACACACAGCTGTGCATAAACTGTATTGTTTTAA
The DNA here is from genome assembly GCA_016271365.2 of Neoceratodus forsteri. Lineage (NCBI taxonomy): Eukaryota > Metazoa > Chordata > Ceratodontiformes > Ceratodontidae > Neoceratodus > Neoceratodus forsteri. The sequence goes on from JADMNL010000033.1 coordinate 238,691, forward strand.
CATTTAACTCATAAAACACAGCTGTGCATAAACTGCATTGTGTAACATTTACTTCACAACACAACATTGTGCATAAACTGCATTGTGTTAGCATTTAATTCACAACACAGAGCTGTGCATAAACTGCATTGTGTTAACATTTACTTCACAAAACAACTGTGCATAAACTACATTGTGTTAACATTTAATTCACAGCACAGAGCTGTGCATAAACTGCATGGTGCTAACATTTAATTTATAACACACAGCTGTGCATAAACTGTATTGTTTTAACATTTAACTCAAAACACAGCTGTGCATAAACTGCATTGTGTTAACATTTATTCCATAACACAACATTGTGCATAAACTGCATTGTGTTAGCATTTAATTCACAACACAGAGCTGTGCATAAACTGCATTGTGTTAACATTTAATTCACAAACACACAGCTGTGCATAAACTGTATTGTTTTAACATTTAGCTCATAAAACACAGCTGTGCATAAACTGCATTCTGTTAACATTTACTTCACAACACAACTGTGCATAAACTACATTCTGTTAACATTTAATTCACAACACAGAGCTGTGCATAAACTGCATTTTGTTAATATTTAATTCACAGCACAGAGCTGTGCATAAACTGCATTGTGTTAGCATTTCATTCACAACATAGAGCTGTACATAAACTGCATTGTGCTAACATTTAATTCACACAGCTGTGCATAAACTATTGTTTTAACATTTAGCTCATAAAACAATGCTGTGCATAAACTGCATTGTGTTAACATTTAATTCACAACACAGAGCTGTGCATAAACTGCATTGTGTTAATATTTAATTCACAGCACAGAGCTGTGCATAAACTGTATTGTGTTAACATTACTTCACAACACAGCTGTGCATAAACTGCATTGTGTTAACATTTAATTCACAACACAGAGCTGTGCATAAACTGCATTGTGTTAATATTTAATTCACAGCACAGAGCTGTGCATAAACTGCATTGTGTTAACATTTAATTCACAACACAGAGCTGTGCATAAACTGCATTGTGTTAACATTTAATTCACAGCACAGCATTGTGCATAAACTGCATTGTGTTAATATTTAACTCACAACACAGAGCTGTGCATAAACTGCATTGTGTTAATATTTAATTCACAGCACAGAGCTGTGCATAAACTGCATTGTGTTAATTATTTAATTCACAGCACATAGCTGTGCATAAACTGCATTGTGTTAACATTTACTTCACAACACAGAGCTGTGCATAAACTGCATTGTGTTAATATTTAATTCACAGCACAGAGCCTGCATAAACTGCATTGTGTAAGCACTTCATTCACGGCACTGAGCTGTGCATAAACTGCATTGTGTAAGCATTTAATTCAAAACTCTTGAACTGTGCATAAACTGCATTGTGTTAACATTTAATTCACAACACAGAGCTGTGCATAAACTGCATTGTGTTAACATTTAATTCACGGCACAGAGCTGTGCATAAACTGTATTGTGTAAGCATTTAATTCACAGCACAGAGCTGTGCATAAACTGCAGTGTGTTAGTATTTAATTCACGGCACAGAGCTGTGCATAAACTGCATTGTGCAAGATTAATTCCACAGCACAGTGCTGTGCTGTGCATAAACTGCCACTAAAAGCTATATCAGTGTAAGTTACTGTTAAAACCACGAGCATCAGCAGAGCCTCCTAGACTGCTGTTTTCACCCTTTCTTTGTATTTCAGATTCAAGTGAATGCATAAAGTGCCCACAAGATCACTGGCCAAACGATGGGAGAGAAGTGTATCCTCGAGATATAGAGTTCCTCTCATATGAAGATCCCTTGGTGCAACCTTGGCCTCTGTCTGCCTTTGTTTGTCTGTGATAACAGCTTCGATCTTCTGTATTTTCATTAAATTTCATGACACTCCAATAGTTAAAGCCAATAACAGGGAGCTGAGCTACGGTCCTTCTGGCTCTCAATCTGTGTTTTCCTCACTAATATTCATTGGCACCCCCAACAAGTGAAATGTATGGTACGCCAGGCAGCATTTGGTACAGTCTTCACCCTTTCTGTTTCTTCCATACTGGCAAAACTGTGACTGTTGTCATTAGCTCAGTGCTACTCAGCCAAACAGCAAGCTGCGAAGGTGGGTCGGGACAAAGGTCCCCAACTCCATTGTTGTTCTCAGTACCACCCTTCAAATTGTTCTATGTACTATTTGGCTGGCTACATTTCCTCCTTTCCAAGAACTTGACACAGAATCCAAAGAGGAAAGATAATCATTCAGTGCAATGAAGGTGCAATAGCCATGTTCTACTGCATGCTGGGATATATGGGACTATTAGCAAGTATTTGCTTTGTCGTTGCCTTCTTTGCTAGAAAGCTGCCTGATAGCTTTAATGAGGCCAAATACATCACATTTAGTATGCTTGTGTTTGTATGTGTGTGGTTGTCATTTATCCCAGCTTACCTGAGCACCCGTGGAAGGTATATGGTCGCTGTGGAGGTATTTGCCATCCTGTCCTCAAGTGCTGGGCTGCTCAGCTGTATATTCTTTCCAAAATGTTACATTATCTTGCTGAAACCAGAAAGGAACACCAGAGAATGGTTAACAGGCAAAGTTAAATAAACAAAGACTGGAATATTAACTACTTGTCTTAATTAAATTAGAAAAACGTAAGTTGTCTTAATTAGGAAAACTTAAGTTGCCTCAAAGGGAAACTTTATGCATCCATAAAACATGTGGCCCTGATATTCAGAAGGGTCATATGACACTAATATGAACAGCACTGCACTTTACTGGTGCAGGGACCATATTAAAGGCCCCACAGTGCAGTGTACAAAGGACTGTGCAAGCATGCTACAATACACAACTGCGCCCACACAAATGCCTCCTGCCATACAGGGTGCAGTGATATATTTGTAGAATTCTGTAAGCACTAAAAGGCTGCCAGAGCAGCACTATTTACTGTTTCAAAGCCCTACTCTTATCAATGTGCATGGTCCGCTGGCAGCACTAATGCCAGGTGTCGCAATGACACACCCCTACTCACCCCAATCCCCACTATAATGATTAGATATACCCTGGTGGTCTAGTGGTACCATCTGCCACCCTGATTCCCCTTGTAAAATTACTACCCCCCAGACTAGCCACCAGCACCTACCACCTCCTGTCAGCCACCTGGCTCATTCTACAACACCCATCCACAACTGGAAGCAGATCATTTAATGTACTGGAAACAGACCCACCTCTCACCACCTCAACCAGCTGCCATCTGAATGACAGGGACTGAATGCACATACTGTAGAAACAGCTGCTTCTACAGTACAGTGGGATTGGGGTAGAGGGGGCCGCTAGACTTATCAAGGTATGATGTATTTCTACATCAAGATCAGAAGGACACCACTAGACTACCAGCATATGATATATGTCTACATTGGGATCGGGGAGATCACTAGATTACATAGGTATGCTTTACTGTTACATCAGGTTCAAGGAGAGGGGAATATTGCTAGGCTACCAGAGTTTTCCTTATGGAACAGGAATTGGGAGGACAAAATGCTTGTATGAATACACCACTATTATCTGCATAGGGCAAATGGCTATGTCTGAATATATGGGCCACAGGGACTGAATTCTGCACAATCCTTCCCACAATGGGTTGCTACCACCCCCACCCCACCCTGGGTGTCCCAGTGGGTATCTCTTTGCCTTGGGAGGGTATGTAACACCCTGGGTGTCCCAGTGGGTATCTCTTTGCCTTGGGGAGGGTATGTAACACCCTGGTATCCCAGTGGGTGAATGTTATATGGATAGTACTATGTGCCTTATTGTGGGGTGACTGCAACCACAATGATGCAGTTAGCTTACATCTGACGTGGAAGGCTTCAGGATGGCCAATCCCACATCAGGCTATGGGAGGGTCAGTGAGTTAGCTTGGCCCCAGCATACTCCAGCCAACCAGCAAAGAGTCTGCTACAGGCCAGATTCCAGTGGGTTAGCAGGATTGGGGCAGAAAACAGAAACAAGGCAGAGTTCAGTTAAATGCTGCCCCCATGCTGCCACACTCAGCTGTGGTACTAACACTGCCGGATTCTCCTTCCTTGCCCCTATTTGGTTCCAGCTGCTGTTATTGCATGACAAGCTGGTCCCACCCAAAGAAGAAACTCTTTGAAAGGTGGAGACTAGCAGGGACCTGAGGCTAGTGGCAACCACTCTAAAAGGTAGTGAGGAAGCTTGTAAACTGGGCTTAAGGAGAATTAGGCCCTGTATAAAAGGCAGTATATCTGTACTAGGTCTGTTTCAATGCCAGGAATGCTAATTCCCTCTCCTGATTAGGCCTGGCTATTAACTGTGTTGAAAGCTACAGGGAATGCAGTTCCTTGCAGCTCCTTCACTGCATAATATTCATAAAATGTTATTTTTACAGGAACCATTTGTTAGGGTTGACCCCCATTTACAACAAAGACCTGTGATGTGTATTTGTGCTCATTTAAACAGTCATGGCATCTCCGGAGGCTGACCCAACAAGCATACATTCTAACTACAACACTATAGTCAATTCTTTCTCATGTGTAGGACAGATTATTACTTTAAAGTGAAAATAAAGAAACAACCAGAGTTCATAAATATTTCTCGCCTGGCTTTATTGAGGACTAGTGCATATCAATATCAAGCAACAATTTGTTTTGTTTCCAGCAAACACTTCACTGTTAGTATTAGCAGAAGTCAGTAACATAAAATACCCCATAATTAGAATTTTGGAATTTTCATGGTTATTAGTGAAAATACTTTCACTGAAACAGGATATTTTCACATAGATTTCATCTATTCATGTTACTTACTCCTGCATGAAGTCATAATCCTCAGTTTATGACATCACAGCTTGTTGCCAGGAAAGAATTCTGATGTCACATGCAGAGAATAATTTCTGCATGAAAAAGAAGGAAAGGGTGAAGTTAAAAGGTCAAAAGGCCCAGCTTCTTGAAAAATTCTTTAACTAGAAAGAAATGTGTTTATTTTTAGACAGAAAAACCACCAGTATCTTCTGATCATTTCAAAAATAATCTTATATATTTTTATAATGCTTGAAACTGCATTTTGTTGAAAGCTGTGACATCTCAACATAATACAGTTCTCCAGTGATGCTACATTCATACATATGTTGATATAATTGGTACAAATGATAGTTCTCCAGTGATGCTACATGTATATGTTGATATAACTGGTACAAATGATAGTTCTCCAGTGATGCCATGCATATATATGTTGATATAATTGGTACAAATGATACAGTTCTCCAGTGATGCTACATGCATACATATGTTAATATAATTGGTACAAATAATGCAGTTCTCCAGTGATGCCACATACATATATACGTTGATATAATTGGTACAAATAATGCAGTTCTCAGTGATGCTACATGCATATATATGCTGATATAATTGGTACAAATAATACAGTTCTCCAGTGATGCTACATGCATAGACAGTATATGTTGATATAAGTGGTTCAAAATGATATAGTTCTCCAGTGATGCTACATGCATAGACAGTATATGTTGATATAATTGGTACAAATGATACAGTTCTCCAGTGATGCTACATGCATATATATTGATATAATTGGTACAAATGATACAGTTCTCCAGTGATGCTACATGCACAGACAGTATATGTTGATATAATTGGTACAAATGATACAGTTCTCCAGTGATGCTACATGCATAGAGCGGTATATGTTGATATAATTGGTACAAATGATACAGTTCTCCAGTGATGCTACATGCATAGACGGTATATGTTGATATAATTGGTACAAATAATGCAGTTCTCCAGTGATGCTACATGCATAGACAGTATATGTTGATATAATTGGTACAAGTGATAGTTCTCCAGTGATGCTACATGCACATATATGTTGATATAATTGGTATAAATGATACAGTTCTCCAGTGATGCTACATGCATACATATGTTAATATAATTGGTACAAATAATGCAGTTCTCCAGTGATGCCACATACATATATACGTTGATATAATTGGTACAAATAATGCAGTTCTCCAGTGATGCTACATGCATATATATGCTGATACAATTGGTACAAATAATACAGTTCTCCAGTGATGCTACATGCATAGACAGTATATGTTGATATAATTGGTACAAATGATAGTTCTCCAGTGATGCTACATGCATATATATGTTGATATAATTGGAACAAATGATACTGTTCTCCAGTGATGCTACATGCATATATATGTTAATATAATTGGTACAAATTATACAGTTCTCCAGTGATGCTACATGCATATATATGTTGATATAATTGGTACAAATGATACAGTTCTCCAGTGATGCTACATGCACAGACAGTATATGTTGATATAATTGGTACAAATGATACAGTTCTCCAGTGATGCTACATGCATAGACAGTATATGTTGATATAATTGGTACAAATGATACAATTCTCCAGTGATGCTACATGCATAGACGGTATATGTTGATATAATTGGTACAAATAATGCAGTTCTCCAGTGATGCTACATGCATAGACAGTATATGTTGATATAATTGGTACAAGTGATAGTTCTCCAGTGATGCTACATGCACATATATGTTGATATAATTGGTATAAATGATATAGTTCTCCAGTGATGCTACATGCATACATATGTTAATATAATTGGTACAAATAATGCAGTTCTCCAGTGATGCCACATACATATATCGTTGATATAATTGGTACAAATAATGCAGTTCTCCAGTGATGCTACATGCATATATATATTGATATAATTGGTACAAATAATGCAGTTCTCAGTGATGCTACATGCATAGACAGTATATGTTGATATAATTGGTACAAATGAAAGTTCTCCAGTGATGCTACATGCATATATATGTTAATATAATTGGTACAAATGATACAGTTCTCCAGTGATGCTACATGCATACATATGTTGATATAATTGGTACAGATAATGCAGTTCTCAGTGATGCTACATGCATAGACAGTATATGTTGACATAATTGGTGCAAATAATGCAGTTCTCCAGTGATGCTACATGCATAGACAGTATATGTTGATATAATTGGTACAAATGATACAGTTCTCCAGTGATGCTACATGCATACATATGTTGATATAATTGGTACAAATAATTCAGTTCTCCAGTGATGCCACATGCATATACTGTGTATGTTGATATAATTGGTGCAAATAATGCAGTTCTCCAGTGATGCTACATGCATATATATGTTGATATAATTGGTACAAATGATAGTTCTCCAGTGATGCTACATGCATATATATATGTTGATATAATTGGTACAAATGATAGTTCTCCAGTGATGCTACATGCATATATATGTTGATATAATTGGTACAAATGATACAGTTCTCCAGTGATGCTATGTGCATAGACAGCATGTGTTGATATAATTGGTACAAATAATGCAGTTCTCCAGTGATGCTACATGCATATATATGCTGAATAATTGGTACAAATAATGCAGTTCTCCAGTGATGCTACATGCATAGACAGTATATGTTGATATAATTGGTGGAAATAATGCAGTTCTCCAGTGATGCCACATACATATATCGTTGATATAATTGGTGCAAATGATACAGTTCTCCAGTGATGCCACATGCATACACAGTATATGTTGATATAATTGGTGCAAATAATGCAGTTCTCCAGTGATGCTACATGCATAGACAGTATATGTTGATATAATTGGTACAAATGATGCAGTTCTCCAGTGATGTTACATGCATATATATATATTGATATAATTGGTACAAATGATACAGTTCTCCGGTGATGCTACATGCATACATATGTTGATATAATTGGAATAAATAATGCAGTTCTCCAGTGATGCTACATGAATATATATGTTGATATAATTAGTACTAATAATGCAGTTCTCAGTGATGCTACATGCATATATATGTTGATATAATTGGTACAAATGATATAGTTCTCCAGTGATGCTACATGCATACAATTGTTGATATAATTGGTACAAATGATAGTTCTCCAGTGATGCTACATGCATACGTATATGTTGATATAATTGGTAGAAATAATGCAGTTCTCCAGTGATGCTACATGCATAGACAGTATACGTTGATATAATTGATACAAGTGATAGTTCTCCAGTGATGCTACATGCACATATATGTTGATATAATTGGTACAAATGATGCAGTTCTCCAGTGATGCTACATGCATAGACAGTATATGTTGATATAATTGGTGCAAACAATGCAGTTCTCCAGTGATGCTACATGCATATATATGTTGATATAATTGGTACAAATGATACAGTTCTCCAGTGATGCTATGTGCATAGACAGCATATGTTGATATAATTGGTACAAATAATGCAGTTCTCCAGTGATGCTACATGCATATGTATGCTGATATAATTGGTACAAATAATGCAGTTCTCCAGTGATGCTACATGCATGGACAGTATATGTTGATATAATTGGTGCAAATAATGCAGTTCTACAGTGATGCTACATGCATATATATGTTGATATAATTGGTACAAATGATACCGTTCTCCGTGATGCTACGTGCATAGACAGTATATGTTGATATAATTGGTACAAATGATGCAGTTCTCCAGTGATGCTACATACATATATACGTTGATATAATTGGTACAAATGATACAGTTCTCCAGTGATGCTACATGCATAGACAGTATATGTTGATATAATTGGTACAAATAATGCAGTTCTCCAGTGATGCTACATGCATAGACAGTATATGTTGATATAATTGGTACAAATGATGCAGTTCTCCAGTGATGCTACATGCATATATATGTTGATATAATTGGTACAAATAATGCAGTTCTCCAGTGATGCTACATGCATATATATTGATATAATTGGTACAAATAATGCAGTTCTCCAGTGATGCTACATGCATAGACAGTATATGTTAATATAATTGGTCAAATAATGCAGTTCTCCAGTGATGCTACATGCATAGACAGTATATGTTGATATAATTGGTACAAATGATAGTTCTCCATAGATGCTACATGCATATATATGTTGATATAATTGGTACAAATGATACAGTTCTCCAGTGATGCTACATTCATATATATGTTAATATAATTGGTACAAATGATACAGTTCTCCAGTGATGCTACATGCATACATATGCTGATATGATTGGTACAAATGATACAGTTCTCCAGTGATGCTACATGCATAGACAGTATATGTTGATATAATTGGTACAAATAATACAGTTCTCCAGTGATGCTACATGCATATATATGTTGATATAATTGGTACAATTGATACAGTTCTCCAGTGATGCTACATGCATAGACAGTATATGTTGATATAATGGTACAAATGATACAGTTCTCCAGTGATGCTACATGCATACATATGTTGATATAATTGGCACAAATAATGCAGTTCTCCAGTGATGCTACATGCTATATATGTTGATATAATTGGTATAAATGATACAGTTCTCCAGTGATGCTACATGCATAGACAGTATATGTTGATATAACTGGTACAAATGATACAGTTCTCCAGTGATGCTACATGCATAGACAGTATATGTTGATATAATTGGTACAAATGATACCGTTCTCCAGTGATGCTACATTCATATATATGTTAATATAATTGGTACAAATGATAGTTCTCCAGTGATGCTACATGCATAGACAGTATATGATGATATAATTGGTACAAATGATTCAGTTCTCCAGTGATGCTACATGAATATATATGTTGATATAATTGGTACAAATGATAGTTCTCCAGTGATGCTACATGCATATATATGTTGATATAATTGGTACAAATGATAGTTCTCAGTGATGCTACATTCATATATATGTTGATATAATTGGTACAAATGATAGTTCTCCAGTGATGCTACATGCATATATATGTTGATGTATTTGGTACAAATGATAGTTCTCCAGTGATGCTACATGCATATATATGTTGATATAATTGTTACAAATGATAGTTCTCCAGTGATGCTACATGCATATATATGTTGATATAATTGGTACAAATGATTCAGTTCTCCAGTGATGCTACATGCATATATATGTTGATATAATTGGTACAAATGATAGTTCTCCAGTGATGCTACATGCACATATATATTGATATAATTGGTACAAATGAAAGTTCTCCAGTGATGCTACATGCATATATATGTTGATATAATTGGTACAAATGATAGTTCTCAGTGATGCTACATGCATATATAAGTTGATATAATTGGTACAAATGATTCAGTTCTCCAGTGATGCTACATGCAAATATATGTTGATATAATTGGTACAAATGATAGTTCTCCAGTGATGCTACATGCATATATATGTTGATATAATTGGTACAAATGACAGGACTTTAAGGCACCTTTCCTGGTGCTCAGTACAAAACTTTAGAGGAGCCTTGCACTCCAAAATCCATAGAACTAACATTACAATGTTAAAGTGGCTAGATTTCTGCATGGAAGGGATCGTAATTTGACCGTGGAGCTGAGCTGCTGATTCCTTCCTCCGTGTCTTCAGCATCACCCCACGCTAGCACCTATTATGATGCATTACACAAGCGTGGAGACAGCAGCTCCATCGATTACTGTAGGTGCTGATTTACTTTTTAATAGTTCAGGGTTCCAATTTGGATAAAACACGCCACCGTTCAACTAACAAGGCTCTTGTTGGTTGAGCGATGGCCTTGATGTATCAAAATTGTAACCTGAACTAATGAAAAGATATAAAAGTCAGCTGCTATAGTAGTGTATGGGAGCGTTTCACCTGCCATATAATTAAATCACAAAACAGGCTAGCAGGGGCTGCGCTGAAGGCATGGAAGTGGATGGTACCAGGTCGCCCCTGAAAAAGGTCCTTTGGGGCTCAGTGGGCCTACCCGTTCACCAAAATTTAATAAATAAATAAATCTATGTCTCAGCTCCATGGAGTCAAATTACGATCCTTTGCATCCAGAAATCTAATCACTTTAACATGGTAACATTGGCTCCCATGGAGCAGCTAAGGCACCCTAGGTATTTCTGGGAGCAATTAACACAATTAAAAATGATAAAGTGCTCTTTAAAAATGCAGTGAACCATTTTATGTTTTTGATATCAATATGAAACTTTTTTTATATATCGATATGTGGTCACTGTGGTAATATATTAATGATATAACTACTTGGCTGACTCCAAAGCTTTCATTTAAAAAATTAAGTCTCTAGCCCTAATGGTTCAAAGTTATCACATTTTAAAGAAAATATATTTTGATAGGTTTAACTCTGCCACGTTCGGCCAGAAACAATTTTTTAATGAATGGTTAGAATACAGCCAATAAGAAATGGTGTTAATATTATATTGTTATTATGTAACAATAGTAATTGGCCAGACTGCATCGAGCAGTGGCGCAAGCCTGGGCGCAGTGCAACTGGCTGTGCCAGGGCCAGGACCAGGCAGTATTCAATGGTGATGTGCCATGGTGTAGCACCATTGAATATGGCAAGATCGCACACACAGTGTGCATGGTGCAGTGGCACTGCACCATGCAAACCACAGATAGGAGCACAGGGATCGCCAGCTGGGGTGCAGTTGTGCTAGGTGCATCACCCACGATATTCAGCAGGGGCATGCAAATGAGGCCATAAGATATGCAAGGCATAAATGGGGCCATTTACGTCATTATGGCCTCAATTGCATGCCTTCTTGCAGGGCAGCCTGGCGACTTGTGCCTGGTGCCTTCACAGCATGGCGTGTGCAGTGGGATCGGGCATCCCCTGCCAGTAGCCGCGATCACTAAAGGTGTACCACTCAATCCCTGGTGGTCTAGTGGCCCCTCTGAGTCCCCAAATCCCCAATAAGTGCAATGGAAGACAATTCCTGGTGGTCAAGTGAGTCCCCCTCCACGAGTCCCCAAGAAATGTAAAATGACCATCCCTGGTGGTCTAGTGGACCCCCACTAGCCACAATCACGGTAATCCTTCATAAGAAAAGCCCTGGTGATCTAGTGGCACCCCACCTCCCACCCCACAGACCCCTTGCCCTCACTTCCATCATTGGCGGGTGGCTGCAACCCACCAGCATACCACCTGGCTGCCAAATGACCAGGTACAGTATGGGATATGTAAGCCCATTGGTCCCCAGTGTGGACCAATAGGCTTACAGGGCCCACTATACTAGACAGTCCCAAATTTGTGAATGAAGTCATTCACATATTTGGGACTGTCTATTTCAGAAATATGTCTTACAAGCCTGTTGAGTCTCCACTGAGACAAACAAACTTACAACACTATGCCTGTCATTCAGCGAGCAATCGAGGCTTGAGACTCTGAGTGGGTTGCAGCAGCCCCACCAATGATGGGGGGGTGGGCAGGGGTTGGTGGGTGGAAGGGGTGGGGGTCTCCACTGATCACCAGGCTTTTCCTACAGAGGATTACTGCATCGTGGCTGGGGTGGGGGTTCCACCAGACCACCAGGGATGGTCATTGTACTCTCGGGACTCAGGTGGAGGGGGGACCTACTTGACCACCAGGGATGGTCTTAAATTACAATTATTGGGTATTCAGGGACTTGGGGGGCAATTAGACTACCAGGGCTTGATTAGTAAACATTTCAGTGATTGCGGCTATGGGTGGGGATGGGTCCACTTGACCACCTGGGTTATGTGTGTGCTTGCCAGCGGTGTTCTGGGTGGGCGGGTGGCCACACAGCTGAGCTGCTGTGTTCGCCCTACAATACTGCAGCCCACCTGGGGTATGTGAGTGTTGTTCCATCTTTTCTGGGGCTCAACTTTGAGCCCCCTATAGCAACACAATACAGGGTTGTGCCAGCATATCGCCACACATCCGAGATGAATTATGGGATGTGCCACATATGCATGGGCATGCCCCCCCTGCATCTGCGCTTGCATACATTAGCATTGCACCCCAGCGTATCGAGAGTTGCACTACGCCAGGCAGCCTTCTCAATATTCCACAGGGGCACAATGTGGGGCTGCGCCGGTGCAACACTGTGCTGCGCTGGCACAACCCTTTGAATATCCCGCCACTATATTATCGGTATTAAAACTAGGCAGTTTTCTGTAGCTGTATCAATATGCACAGTTACATAATGTCAGAAATATATTTTTTGTAAAGTAAATGTTGATGTACCTTTCCATGATGATAAAGTATATTGATATGCTTTTTAATATCAACATGGAACATGTCATGATGATTTTAAAACTCAGATTTAAAAAAATATTTTTTGCACTTTTCTGAATTTCAGTATTCATCCCTTAATTTAATTCTGAGTGTCTTTTGATGATAAATTAAACAATAACAAAATGGGGTCCCACTGGGACCACAAATGTAGCCAGTAGGGGCCACAAATGAGGATTCAAATCAGAGCCAAAACATGTTCCAAATAGGGTCACAAATGGGGCCCAAACAAGGGCCACACATGAAACCCAAATTGGATCCACAAATAAGCCAACCACCAAACTGTGGCATACATGGGGCTACAAATGATAAAGCCAGCCAAGAAAGTGTGATCTTGTAATATGCTCAGAACATGTTTATTACAGTGTAAGAGACTTCAGTCTTAATTTCATCTGTTCCAGACAGTATTTTCTCTGTAGGACATACTTACACCACACTAGACTGGAAAGTTGGTGTAACTGTAGGCAAAAATGTCACAGGAGCAGGGTTTTCTACTGTCTTTCCGAGCCTATGTGGCAAGAGATCTGCTGACCGCCTGAATTGTTTCCAGGGATAAGGCCTCTCCTCTGTGTGTGATTGTTCATGGTGGCTCAGATCAGGGTCTGACTTGAATGTCTTTTTCTGAAGTGGCACATGAAGGGCCTACTGAAACAGGGACTAGTCTCTATGTATATACCTTACTGAAACTGGATTCTTAAACAGCACATTCTGTGCTCTCTGTAGGACTAATATCTCGTGCAGGCACTACTCCACGTCTGTCTCTGTATCTAATTCTCCCTAACCCTTCTCTCCTTTTGTTGTCTCTCTCTCGCCCATTGGTTTCTCCCCGACCTTCTTCTTTATCCCCTTCCTCATCATGCCACTGGCCCCTAGTGATGCTGCCAGTCCTCATATGGTAGCCTTGGCAACCTGCCCTTCTCTTTGCATAATATTTTTATTGAAACAATTTTTTCTACAAAAGGCGAAAGGACTTGCCTACAAACAATACAGACCATACATCACACAAGGACAGTAAACTTGAGAGACATACAGGGTCATGTAACAATTCATCACAATGTGCCACACTAGACTGGAGGGTGGGCCCCTCTTTGCATTTTTTGCTTGTTACGCTCTCTGTTTGTATTCTATAATGACTCCTGTGTCTGCTGCTGTTCACACTTGTAAACTCCTGTTCATATTTGTAAATTTGTGTAATAGGTATTTTCAACTGTTACTGTTCATTTCGTCAGTTATTGTCTGTGATATGCACTACTGTACCCAGGTTGTGCCAGAAAGGGCACTCATTGCCAGCGCCTCACCCGGTCAACAAAGTTAAACAAAATAATAAATAAATAAATGTGCTGTGTTCACAGAGAGTTACATAGAAACACACAGAAATTGTAGGCAGATAAGGACTGCTTGGCCCACCCAGTCTGCTCATTTTCCCCCTACAGTATCACCATGGACCCTCCCTGATCTCCAGCTCATTTTCCCTCCTCCCATTGCTTTCCACTAAGATTCCCCTATGCCTACCCGTGCATTTTGAACCCCACTAATGTATTCACCCCACCACCTCTGCTGATAGGCTGTTCAAGTAATTCACCCCTCTTTCTGTGAAGTACTTTCTCACATCTCTTCTGAATGTAGCCCCTCATAGCATGTCCCCTTGTTCTCGCGCACCTTTTTTCTGAAAAATACTTTCCTCCTGTTGCCCTTATTTATCCCTCTTGAAGGTATTTAAAGATCTCTATTATATCCCCCGGTCCTCTCTTCCTGGGTGCATATATTGAGTTCCTTTAGTCTCCTTTATACAGCTTTTGATGCAGACCCTGCACCATTTTAGTTGCCCTTCTCTGGACTGCCTCACTCTATTTCCTTCTGGAGATGTGGCTAGAACTGTACACAGTATTATAGCTGAGGTCTTACTAGCACTCTATACAGAGGCAGCATCACCTCCATCTTGCTGTTGGCGATACCTCTCCCTATGCACTCTAGTATCTTACTAGCCTCCCAATTGCCTTGTCACACTGCCTGCCTACCTTTAGATCATCAGAGACTATCACCCCAGGTCTGTCTCATTTGGTGACTGCCAATACAGTCCACCCATTTTGTACTCTACCACTTAGTTTCTGTGCCCCAAGTGCATTACTATATTTTGCACTTTTTCACACTGAAGCCCCAGCTGCTATACTCTTGACCACTCCTTGAATTTTCTCAGGTCTCTGCTCATCCTTTCCACACACCCTTGGAGTGTCCACCTATTTCAGATTTCGGTGTCATCTACAAATAGGCAGATCTTCCTCTCCAGCTCCTCTACAATGTCACCTATAGAGACATTAAAGAACCAGT
This sequence comes from Neoceratodus forsteri, assembly GCA_016271365.2. Classification (NCBI taxonomy): domain Eukaryota; kingdom Metazoa; phylum Chordata; order Ceratodontiformes; family Ceratodontidae; genus Neoceratodus; species Neoceratodus forsteri. The sequence continues at coordinate 254,259 of JADMNL010000033.1, forward strand.
CCCAGCACCGATCCTAGGCACCCCACTGGTCACCCTCCCTCTTCGAGTGAGCTCCATTTACCGCACCCTCTGTCATCTATCCCCTAATCAATTTCTTACCCAGTTTACCACATTATGACCCCTCCTAAGCTACCCAGCTTGCTTAATAGTCTCTTATATGGAACAATGTCACGTGCCTTACTGAAATCTAGGTAGGCCAAATCCACCACTCCATCATGATCTAATTCCTCTGTCACCCAATCAAAGAAATCTAGAAGATTTAGAGCTGGGCAAAAGTTGTGAATTCCACTCTAGAGGAACTTTGAGAAAGTTCACCAACTCTTATGGCATTTACAAACTTCCACCTGTGGCAAAATCAGAAATTTTCTGAATGGATTTGGCAAATTTTCACCCTCTTCCACAGAATTTTCTTGCTGCACTGTGGAATAATACACATGAATTGTGGAACTAATACACATGAATTGTGGAATAATACACATGAATTGTGGAACTAATACACATGAATTGTGGAATAATACACATGAATTGTGGAACTAATACATTAATCCACATTTAATTTAGTTCCATGCCATCCTGGTATAGAAACAAACATTTTAACTGGTGTCCAGTGGCACCCCAACCTCAGATCACCAGCCCCTGATAATTTCTTGTTTCCCTGGTCTCTAGTGGCACCCCCTACACTCCTGTCACCAGCCCTCTAATTATCTAACATCTTCATAGTGTCTAGTGGCATCTCCCCTCTTCTCTGATCACCAGCCCGATTCTGATGTGCTCTGTCCTTATTGTGCTAACTCGTGTCTTGCCACAAGTTCCATAGAATGCATGTACTACTTCTTCTTAGTCTTTACATCATGCAGTAATCACGGAGACTGCTTCTGTAAAATAGATTTATTACTGTTTTCATACAAACATTAAGAAACAAACACAGACCATACGTTATTGACACATCACATACAAAACACATGCATTGCCCAACATCAAATGGTTGTTTGCTTGTATTTGCTGTGTAGTTGTTGAGCACAGATTGTGCAGCACATAAAATAAACGAATAACACAGATTATAATAGTGAAATTGTCATTATTAGTAACTGAAGAGGTTCATGGATAACCATGTGACTGGGCAACGTGGATAACTGAAGAGGTTCACTTCTGATGCTCTGGTAGGTAAACAAAATTACACCAAACACCATCTCACAATTGAGACAGATCCTAAATAATTACACGCTTTGAACACAAGCATGATCAGCTTGATTCCAAAGGCAAGGTAACCAGGGGTACATGTGCTGAACCTTGTTTATTTATGTTGTAATGACCAAAATACTTTTAGTATTCAAAACAAAGGGCAGCAGAGCAACACTGCTCCTTACCCAAACTAATCAATGAGTGTAGAGGCATACTAGAACATCTGTCTTACTGTTTTTTTTGTTTTTACCAGAGTGTGAAAATACATTAATTCCACAGGTTTATTTCTTTAATTAAGTTCTCGGATTAAAGTACCTTTGAACCAGAGGTTCTTTTACAAAGGTTCCACATTGTAGTGACAAATTATAGATACAGCGCAGAGCATGACAGTTTACAACATTGTCAAACAGCCCCATTCATATGATTTTAGGAAAAGGCTGTAGAAGATTACACCACCCCTTCATATGGATTTGGTTTCTGATATTGAAAGGAGTGCCAGAATGGGCTGCGTGGCATTCACAGTCATTTATCCTCCCTTCATATGTAAGATGTTCCAGGTAAAGCCTCAAACTGGGTCTCAGCTGGATTAAACTTCAAGACCATGTACTGTGAATGCACTTGCATACCATCACTTGCATTATCTAAGTCACTCTGGGTGGGACCTCCTGGGCTCAACCGCTGCATCTTCAATAGTCAATGGTACTGATATAGGTGTATCAGGAACCTAGGTATCTAGGGGTCAGCCTCCTTGTCCACAATACTCAACAGCACGGATATCAGTGTATCTGGCACCTGGGTACCAGGGATTGGTTCCTGTCCTCAATATCCAACAGTACTGATATCAGTGTATCTGCACCTGGTAACCAGGATTGGCCTCCCTGTCCCCAATATCCAACAGCACAGATATCAGTATATCTGGCACCTGTGTAACCAGGGATCGGCTCCCATGTCTCCAATATCCAACAGCACAGATATTAGTGTATCTGGCACCTGGGTAACCAGGGATCTGCTCCCATGGCCCCAGTATCCAACAGCACAGATATCAGTGTATCTGGCACCTGGGAAACCAGGGATTGGTTCCCATGTCCCCAATATCCAACAGCACTGATATCAGTGTATCTGGCACCTGGGTAACAGGGATCGGCTCCCGTGTCCTCAATATCTAACAGCACTGATATCAGTGTATCTGGCACCTGGTAACCAGGATTGGCTCCATGTCCCCAATATCCAACAGCACAGATATCAGTGTATCTGGCACCTGGGTAACAGGGATCAACTTCCTGTCCCCAACATCCAACAGCACAGATATCAGTGTATCTGGCACCTGGGTAAACCAGGGATTGGCTCCCAATGTCCCCAATATCCAACAGCACAGATATCAGTGTATCTGGCACCTGGGTAACCAGGAATTGGCTCACATGTCCTCAATATCCAACAGCACAGATATCAGTGTATCAGCACCTGGGCAACAGGGGATCGGCTTCTGTGTCCCCAATATCCAACAGCACAGATATCAGTGTATCTGGAACCTGGGTAACCAGGAATTGGCCCCGTGTCCTCAATATCCAACAGCACAGATATCAGTGCATCTGCAACTGGTAACCAGAGATCGGCTCCTGCAGCCTCAGTATCCAACAGCACAGATATCAGTGTATCTGGCGCCTGGGTAACCAGGAATTGGCTCCCGTGTTCTCAATATCCAACAGCACAGTTTTCAATGTATCTGGCACCTGGGTAACCAGGATCGGCTCTCGTCCTCAGTATCCAACAGCACAGATATCAGTGTATCTGGCACCTGGGTAACCAGGGATCAGCTCCTGTATCCTCAGTATCCAACAGCACAGATATCAGTGCATCTGCACCTGGGTAACTAGGGATTGGCTCCCGTCTCCTCAGTATCCAACAGCACTGATATCAGTGCATCTGGCACCTGGGTAACTAGGGATGCGTCTCCAGTCTCCTCAATATCCAACAGCACAGATATCAGTGCATCCAACACCTGGCTAACCAGGGATCATCTCCCATCTCCCCAATATCCAACAGCACAGATATCAGTGCACCTGGCACCTGGGCAACCAGTGGTTGGCTCCCGTGTCCCCAATATCCAACAGCACAGATATCAATTACCTGTCACCCTAGGTAACCAGGGATTTACTCCCAACTCCCTAGACCTAACAGCACAGATATCAGTGCACCTGGCATCTGGAGTGGCGAGGATCTCTCCCGTCTCCCAATATACAACAGCACAGATATCAGTGCACCTGGGTAACCAGGGATCAGCTCCCGTGTCCTCAATATCCAACAGCACAGATATCAGTGCATCTGGCACCAGGGTAACCAGGGATCAGCTCCGTCTTCCCAATATCCAACAGCACAGATATCAGTGCACCTGGCACCTGGGTAACCAGGATCGGTTCCGTCTCCCCAATACTTAACAGCACAGATATCAGTGCACCTGGGTAACCAGGGATTGTCTCCTGCTTCCCAATATCCAACAGCACAGATATCAGTGCACCTGGCACCTGGGTAACCAGGGATCAGATCCCTGCTCCTCAATATCCAACAGCACAGATATCAGTGCATCTGGCACCTGGGTAACCAGGGATTAGCTCCCACATCCTCAGTATCCAACAGCACAGATATCAGTGTATCTGGCACCTGGGTAACCAGGATTAGCCCCACATCCTCAGTATCCAACAGCACAGATATCAGTGTATCTGGCACCTGGGTAACCAGGGATCAGCTCCTGTGTCCTCAGTATCCAACAGCACTGATATCAGTAACATCTGGCACCTGGGTAACAAGAGATCAGCTCCATGTCCTCAGTATCCAACAGCACAGATATCAGTGCACCTGGGTAACCAGGGATCAGCTCCCATGTCCTCAATATCCAACAGCACAGATATCAGTGCATCAGGCCCAGAGTAACCAGGGATCAGCTCCGTCTTCCCAATATCCAACAGCACAGATATCAGTGCACCTAGCACCTGGGAGACCAGGGATGGCTCCCATCTCCCCAATACCTAAAAGCACAGATATCAGTGCACCTGGCACCTGGGTAACCAGGGATCGCCTCCCCTCCCCACTATACACAGCACAGATATCAGTGCACCTGGCACCTGGGTAACCAGGAATCAGCTCCGTGTTCTCAATATCCAACAGCACAGATATCAGTGCATCTGGCACCAGGGTAACCAGGGATAGCTCCCATCTCCCCAATATCCAACAGCACAGATATCAGTGCACCTGGCACCTGGGTAACTAGGGATTGGCCCCATCACCCCAATATCCAAAAGCACAGATATCAGTGCACCTGGCACCAGGGTAACCAGGGATCAGCTCCCATCCTCAATATCCAACAGCACAGATATCGTGTATCTGGCACCTGGGTAACCAGGGATCAGCTCCCATCTCCCCAATATCCAACAGCACAGATATCAGTGCACCTGGCACCTGGGTAACCAGGGATCATCTCCCGTCTCCCCACTATCCAACAGCATAGATATCAGTGCACCTGGCACCTGGATAACTAGGGATTGGCTCCCGTCTCCCCAATATCCAAAAGCACAGATATCAGTGCACCTGGCACCAGGATAACCAGGGATCAGCTCCGCATCCTCAATATCCAACAGCACAGATATAGAAACATAGAAACATAGATTTTGACAGCAGATAAGGACGCTGCGCCCACCTAGTCTGCCCATTTCCTACCTGATGGATAACTGCAGATCCTAGTTAACCAGCAGCCTACTTCTTCCTACCCACCCCTAGAATTGCTTTATGACTGTCCCATGCATGCTTGAATTCCACCACTGTTTTGACTCCACAACCTCCTCCGGAAGGCCATTCCACGCATCCATAACCTCTCTGTGAAAAAATACCTTAAATTACCTCTGAGTCACCCTTCTATCTTCAAATTGTGCCCCTTGTTCTTGCACAGCTCTTTTTGAAAGATGCTACCCTCTTGGACTTTGTTGATTCCCTTGAGATACTTGAAAGTTTCTATCATGTCCCCCTCCCTCCTTTCCTCGAGGGCTATACATATTCAGCTCCTCAAGTCTCTCTTCATATGTCTTCCGGTGCAGACCCTGCACCATTTTAGTGCCCTCCTCTGGACAGCCTCCATCCTGTCTATGTCCTTATGGAGACTGGGTCTCCAGAACTGCACGTACTCAGATGGGGTCTCACCAACTGTCTGTACAGAGGATAATAGCTTCCTGTTTTCTACTGGTGATGCCTCTCCTGCATCCCAGTATCCCCCAACCCTCCTTGCTGCCCTCACATTCTTCTGCCCACCTTTAGGTCATCTGATATGACTACCCCAGGTCCCTTTCCATCTTTGTTGTTGTTAGTATCTCATCCCCATTGTGTACTCTTCCCTGGGTTTTGTTTCCCAGGTACATTACCTTGCACTTCTTAGCATTGAATCTAAGCTGCCATACATTTGATCATTCCTCTAACCTTGCCAAGTCCTTCTCATCCTTTCCACCCCTCCTTGTGCATCAACTCTGTTGCAGATCTTTGTGTCATCTGCAAACAGACATACTTTTCTTCCAGTCCTCTGCAATGTCCCTTATAAAGACATTGAAGAGGACCGATCCTAATACTGAACCCTCACGGTACCCCACTAGTAGCCCCTTTCTTCAGAGTGGACTCCATTTACTATTACCTCTGTGTCCTATTCTCCAGCCAATTCTTTACCAGGCTGTCATCTTGGGACCCACTCCCAGGCTGGCTAACTTGTATATTAATCTTTTGTTTGGGACTGTGTCAAATGCCTTGCTAAAGTGTAGGTAGGTGTGTCCACAGCCCCTCCCTGATCTACTTTGGTCACCCAGTCAAAAAATCTATCAGATTTATCTGGCATGATCTTCCGCTGTGAATCCATGCTGCCTTGGGTCCTGAGCCCCTCTGGCCTCTAGATACTCAACAATTCTTTCCTTCAGAAGTGATTCCATCATGTTCCCTACCACTGAGGTTAAACTAACAGGTCTGTAGTTTTCTGCTTCTGCCTTGCTCCACTTTTGTGAAGAATCACATCTGCCCTTCTCCAGTCCTCGGTACCACCCCATCCTCCCATGATTTGTTAAAGAGGATAGTCAGTGGTGTCACTAGTTCTACCATAGTTCTTTTAGAATTCTGGGATGAATCCCATCAGGCCCCATTGCTTTGTCCACCTTCAGTTTTAAGAGTTCTTTCAGAACCCTTTCTTCTGTAAATGGGCTGGTATCAACTTCTGTATCCAGAGTGTTTCTACTGTTTGTTTTAGGTACCTCCCACTTCCTTTGTAAATACTGAGCAAAAATATTTGTTTAGTATCTCTGCCTTTTCACAGTCACCCTCTGCCCACCCTCCTTCCTCTTTATTAAGCCTCACTAGCCCTCCCTTGGTCTTCTTCGCTCCTGATGTACCTATAAAGGTTTTATCCCCTTCTTAACTGAGTTGGCTATCTTTTCCTCGGTTTGGGCCTTTGCTGTTCTGACTGCCTTCCCAGCTTCCTTTTGCTTTAACTGATACAGTTCCCTGTCCTGCTCCTTCTGTGATTCCTTGTACTTCCTGAATGCTTTCTTTTCTCTTGAACCTTCCTGCCACTTCCTTTGAGAACCATAGTGGTTTCTTACATCATTTCGTTTGTTAATTTGCTTCACACAAAGGCTTGTTACCTCTGTGATGGCAGTTTTATTATTTCCCATTGTTCTTCCACCCTTCTTCCTGCCCATTTGCTAGTGCATTCCTTAGGCACTCACCCATTTTTGGCAAAGTCAGCCTCCTAAAGTCCAGTACTTTTGCCTTTGTATGGCTTGACTCTATTGCTGTGTTTATTATGAACCATACTGTTCGGATGGTCGCTAGTTCCCAGATGGCTACCCACTTCTACATCTGTGATCCTCTTCATCTCCATTTGAGAGAACCAGGTCTAAGATTGCTCCTCTCGAGTGGGCTCCAATACTAGTTGTATTGGTGTATCTGGCACCTGGGTAACCAGGGATCAGCTCACGTCCTCAGTATCCAACAGCAGAGATATCAGTGTATTTGGCACCTGGGTAACCAGGGATCAACTCCTGTGTCCTCAGCATCCAACAGCACTGATATTAGTGCATCTGGCACCTGGGTAACAAGGGATCAGCTCCGTGTCCTCAGTATCCAACAGCACTGATATCAGTGAAGCCAGTACCTAGGTATCCAGAAATCAGTCTCTGTGTTCTCAATACCTAACATCACTCTTATTGGTGTAACCAGCATCTAAGGTACCAAGGAGGAAAATCTGTATAATCAATATCAAACATACTGACAATGTGTATCCAGGATCTGGGTATCTAGGCATCAACTCCATGTCCATAATACTCGACAGCACTGATATTGGTGTATCCGACATGGCTACCAGAGACAGCCTCTGTGTCATCAATACCTAACAGCACTGATACTGTGTATTCGGAACCTTGGTATCTAGAGTCAGCCTCTGTGACCTCAATACCTAAAAGCACTGAATTTTTTTTTATTTCACTTATTAAAATATTTGAGCTCAAATTCTACAGGCAGTTTGACATTGTAAATTGATACAAGGCAAATATATCACAGTGTTTCACTTATAGGCATTTGCAGACAATAGATACAAAATGTATTAATAGCTTATTTCATCAGAATATTGGAAACACAAATTACCAGAATTAGAGAACAATTCCCAAAATATTTAAAAGAACTATGGTATGGCATGGAGGGACCTCCAGTCTCCCAATTGTCCAGAAGGTACTGTATTTTTAAATAGGGCTAGGTGACAGAGCCCAGAATACATTTCTGGCATAGGAAAAGTGAACTGCAGTTGCAGTTTACATTTTAAGGTATAAAATCAGCATAATGACCTAATTGGTAGGATACCCATTTTCACCATTGTGTATCAAATTTCTCTGCTTTCTCCATCATTTTGGCTGAGAGTCGTTCAAGGGCAAAATCTCCTAGCCTGGGATAACCAGGCTTCTTTGGTGGGCAATTTATTTGTAAACCACAATCTGGTAATAATTTTGTGGGCTGTTATTATAAATTTAGTGATTTGTTTTAATAGCTTTTTGTCAATTCGTAATCCTTCGGTTTAATGAAAGTCAAGATGTAGGTAGGAGTAAACAGGTCAGCAATATCATATATTGCCCTTAGCTCCTGAGGATCTCAGCCCAAACCTGAACTATCTTTGGGCAAGACCAGAGAACATGACTCTGGTTTGCCAAATCTCCCCACATTCCCTCCAACACCTCCCTCCCCAGTTCTCCCATGCTAGAGACCAAAGCAGGGTTCAAAAAAGGGTCTGAAGTTTTCACATATACTCCCTCAATAGGGGAGGAAAAAGTTTTGAAAGCAGGCAGGAGAATCATTCCAAGCTGACTCTGTTATTACTACATGCAGTTCCTCTGCCCATCTGTGTCTAATCGAGTCAGTTGAATCACCCTTTCTTTCACTTAAAGCTTTATAAATTTTACTAATTAAATGATCTGAGGCAGATCCCTGATGTGAGCTTTTATTAGCTGTAAAATTTGGGGAGGTTCTCGATCAGAGCCACGAGAACCTCTTCAAAAGGTTGGAGGTAAGACTTAAGATGGAGGTAAGAAATAAAATATTTATGGGGTAAATGATACTCCCTTAAGCAGAGAAATAAATGGAAGCAGACCAGTCCTTCCACTAGTTGAAAATATGAGTCACCTTACTGTTGCTATTGTGCTAAGTATAGCCCAAGGGGCCTACTTTTGAGGTCAGCATTATGATTTAGTGATTTAGTGTTCCCAAGAAAAATTTTTCTGGGAAAGTAAAAAATCATCCATGACTTTAAGCCATGCTTTCAAGGGTTCCCTGGTAAATTTTGGGAAGTTTGCTACTACTCGATACTTGGGGAGTCCCAAAGAGGAGCTCCTATGTGTTAAATATGTTTCAGGTTAGTTCTAGTTTTTCCAGTGGGCCTCATAATGTGCATTCATCCAGTTTAGGACTACCTTTAGTTATGTCATAAGGCATATTTTCAAAGGTCTGGGAGGTTAAGCCCTCCTCGTTCTCTCGGCAAGTTGCAAAACAGAGTATCTGATTCTGGGGACTTTCCACCCCAAATAAACTGTGAAATCATTCTGTCCCATGCTTGAAAATACGTTTTAGCTGGAGTAAATGGTAATGTCTGGAAAAAAAAACAGTATACGGGAGAACACATTCTGCTTGATTGTATCTGTTCTACTCAGGAAGCTTAAAGGAAGGTGGGACCATCAGGACAAGTCTTCTGCTAGCTTTAGAGTCAGGGGCCCAAATTTAATAATTCTGTATGGATGGATGGGGTTTCTAGTAAGTTTTATTCCAAATATCTCATCTCTTGTCTATACCACTTGAAGGAAATCTTTTTAAGCTGGGGGTAATTGAGTTAGTACTTCTGTTTTTGTTTTGTTTATTTTATATCCAGCTATGGTACCAAATTTATGCAATTGTTCCCAGACTTCGGGATCGATCAGGTTCTATAATTGCTAGTAGGATGTCGTATGCAAAGAGTGAGATCTTCTGCTGATGGCCTCCAATGGGATTCCTCTATCCCCTGTGAGGATCTGATGGCTATGGCCAGGCGTTCAAGATATAAAGCAAACAACATTGGAGGCATGGGGACCCCCTGTCAGGTTCCCTGGAAATTGAGGCATGTCTGAGAGAGCCCTGTCTACCTTAACATTTGCTTTGGGAGAAGTATAGATGTTTTGTAGCTGCTTTATAAATTGTTCCGGAATCAAAATGCCAGAGAGTCTGCCATAAAAAGTCCAACTGACCCGATCGAACGTCTTTTCAGCGTCTAGTCCTAATAAGACTAGTGAGTTTTCTCCCTCTGTGGCATAATCTACAATCAAGTGAGTATGCCAAATAGCTGCCATGGGCTGTCGGCTCTTGATGAAGCCTCCACCTGAACTGGATCTATGATTGCAGGGAGGAGATGATCTATTCTAGAGGCTACGCAGACATAAATAGCTTGTAATCATAGTTTAGCATTGAAATGGGACAGTAGGAGGGTGTTTAAGATCCTTCTGGGGTTTGGGGATGGCTGATATTGTTGCATAATGCCATGTGGGGGGTCACCTCGTGAACTGCATGTAGGGCCGGGGTCAGTGTGGGTAGGAGGAGTTTCTTAAATTTATTATAAAATTCTGATTGATATCCATCAGGCCGGGGCTTTGAAAGTTTGAGCCTTTCTGAGTACCTGAAGCAGTTCTCCTCCCAGTTGGGGCCAGGAGGGCCTCTGCCTGTTGTAGACTGATACTTGGTATAGGGAGTTTCCTTGGGTAAGGTTTAATCTCCTCCAGTGGTGTCTCCTATTCTTTGATGTAGAGGTCTTGATAGAGCTGTTTCAGAACGGATCTGATTTCCTGGGGTCTCTTTGCTAAGCCCATTTTTGGGGTTTATCGTGCTCGTTATGCTCACTCTGGATCTTTGTTCCTCAACTTACGTGCTAAGATTCCTTGAGGCTTTGGGGCCCCCTTCATGATGTCTAAGTTTAAGATAAAACCATTTTTGTTCTGTGGACTCCTAAAAGGACTGACATTGGTCTATCCATTCCCTGGGTATCTAGGATTAGTAGCTGGGTCCACAATACCTAACAGCACTGATATCAGTGTTTCCGGGACCTGGATGCCCAGAGAACAGCTTCTGTGTCATCAATACCAAACCTACAGTCCCTTTTAATCTTAATTACTATATATAGTAAAACAATTTTGAAAGGTTATTACTATATGAAAAAGTCAGGACTTTACAATAATTTACTAACTTGCCTACTTTTCATTGTGTATGAACTGTTTGCCTCTGACTGCCTATCATTCTGACATTAAGGACTTTCTAAATAAATAAATTACCACTAAGGTTGTCTCTCTCAAAGTCTATTCAATATGGAGAGGAACAATAAAAGATGATCAGGTTAATAATAACTAGGATCTTCTGCAGAAAATATTCAGTGCTAAAGTCCGAAAAGCTCACCATACCAATGTCCCTGGTCCCACCATACATATCTAGAACACAGGCATCCTCCAAGGTTTTGAAACCCATTCAGCGTTTTGGGGCTCTAATAGTGTTGTGTGGTGTGAGCAGGTTAACAGGATCAAAGCACCCTTCCAGGTCATAGCAACATAGAAGTTGATGACAGAAGAGGCTCTACAGCCCACTCAGGTTGCCCAGTCGTACTTAAGGTTATTGGCCATTCACCTCTACATCCCTCTCCACTCCTCCTCCTACTGTTTGTACCAGTTCCATACATCTGAACCACCCAGGTTTGAAATGCTCCACCAATTTAGCATAGCTCAGTTGGTAGCACATCCCCCTGGATCAGAAGGTCATGGGTTCTCATCCCACACGAGGTTAGACTTGCACCTAAAAGCTGGCATCCAGTGCAGTATTAGGGGGATGCTGTACTGCTGGGGTGTGCGTCGCTCGGATGAGATGTTAAACTGAGGTCCTTCTACCTATCCTGGTGCTGTCCTGGTGGGTGTCCAGGTGGAAGTAAAAGCCAGGGCACTCTTCACAAAGAGTAGGGGACAATCCCAGTGTCCTGGCCAACATTCCCTTCCTATAAAGGGAAGGTTATTGAGAAGATAGTTGCGGTACAGCTGAATGACCACTTGACCATCCATAACATCTACGAATCTCTCCAGTCCGGTTTTGTAAGAGGCACAGTACTGAGACTGCTCTGGTTCAGGTGCTCAATGATATCCTGATGGCGAGAGATCAGAGAAGTCGCTCTATCTTGGTGCTCCTTGATCTCTCTTAGTCTTTGACACTGTAGACCATGGGGTGCTGGTTGGGCGCCTGAGATCCATTTGTGGCCTGGCATGTACAGTTCTCAAATGGTTTACATCTTTCTCACTGGCAGAATGCAGAGAGTAGTGTGCCGGGATTTTTCCTCGGACCTACTCCCTCTGTCATCGTCCCTCAGGGCTCAGTGCTGTCCCCCATGTTGTTTGCAGTGTACATGCCTTGGAGACATTGTAAGGCGGTATGGGTTGAGATTTCACTGCTCGCTGGCGATACCCGGCTCTACCTGTCCTTCGCACCTGATCAGGATAGTGCTCTCGATACTTAACAACTGCCTCCACTGGAAATCCAGGGTGGATGAATTGAGCTAGTTAAAGTTGAATCTTGAGGAAAGACTGAGGTGATGGTTGTGAACCCAGGCAGCCGGATAGAGGGATAAGGGTGGATCAGCCCTCAGGACTTTTCTGGGGGTTCCCCAATCCTTTCCTCTGAACAGGTGTGCGACCTGGGGTGATGCTTGATGACAGGTTGACTTTATGATCTCAAGTATCGGCGGTTGTCAAGTCCTCCTTTTACCATCTTAGGAACGCCAGCAGGATCAAGCACCTTGTTCCGTCCGAGGGACCTGCTTCATTGGTCCACGCTTTCGCTGACCTCGTGCCTTGATTACTGTAACTCCCTATACCTAGAGCTTCCGAGGTTGATATCCGCCGCCTGCAGCTAGTGCAGAGCGCTGCAGCATGTTTGTTGACAGGGATGTCTCATGCCTCCCATATTACGCCTGTGCTGCGCGCGAGCTGCACTGGCTGCGGTCGATGGTGGCTCACCTTTAAAGTCGGCTTGTGACTTACAAAGCCCTACATGGACTTGCCTGACTACTTGAAAGAGTTTCTTGTTCCTTACTGCCTTGGCGACAGCTCCGTTCGGCTGAGTGGTTGCTACAGAGTCGAGGATGTCTTTAAAATCTTCTGGGCCCGTGCATTTAGTTATGTGGCCCCTGCCCTCTGGAATTCTCTACCCCATCATTTCAGGAGTGCGCGAACTGTGGGGGTTTTAAACAGATGCTAAAGACCTTTCTGTGGTGCCAGGCTTTTCCTGGTGCAGTATAGTGGGACCTGTTAGTTTGTATTTACTACTGTTATGTGCTGATTTTATTACTGTGGTCTGATTTTGTTGTAAGCCTTGATTTTTGAAAGGCTATATGAAATAAAATTTATTATTATTGTATAAACTGGTTCATGCAATTATCTAGGCTGTGTGTGAGTGTTGAGGTGCAATATGGCGCCACTACATTCAGTCACTTCACTACCAGTCTAGCATTGCTTGTAAAGCACTTTGGGATACAGTGTGTATGAAAAGCACTATATAAATGCTGATTCTCCTTCTTCTAGCTCAGACAATGTCCCTTGGCAGTTTGCTCCCACTATTTACCACTCTTTTCATGAACAGATATTCCTAGTGTCTTTCTTTTATTTTCCCCTGCCAGCTTTATCAAGTTCCCCTGGTGCCCGTGTTCCCACTCGGTGTGATGAGCTCTCTGCTGTCCACCTTGTTTAGTCCATGAAGGTGCTTATTTGTATGTTTTGACCAGGAAAGGCATACTAAGCTGTGCTAGCTTGTTTACAGGTGCATTTGGTGGCGAGTTACATGGACCTGTTTTATTGATGAGAATGTTGGACAGGGCTTATACTTCTCTAACATATTTATAACCATCTCTCCTTGCCTTCAGGGGTGTCTATGTTGAGGTCTTTAAACCTCTCAAGTTGGACTTCTCTTGGTGTACCTGGATCTTTATGGGTACCCTCCTCTGCACTGCCTCTGCCCTTATGTTCACTGAAACTGAGACACACAGGTCTTTTTACCAGCAGCCTGTCACCTTGCCCTATATAACCGTAATCCAGTTAGACTTGGTGTGTTTATTATTTAGAGGCTTTGGTTCAGGATTCATAAAAAAGGGCAAGCGCTTTCCAAGGTTTACGCTGCACCTCCGGCTTGCGCCGGTGACAATCCTGCTATTCACAGTCGGATAATGCGGTGCGCTATCCAACCATGAATGGGGGCGAGGCAGCTACCTAGGAATCTCAGTAGTGCTGCCCCACAGCCAGAAAGGAGAATGGGATGGCAACAATAGCACACACACACACAAGGTCCTGTTCATGAAGGTGGCTGTGCAAATGAGCCCATTGGGCATGTAAGGCGCTAAGTGGCCATTTGAATGCCATTATGAACTCATCTGCATGGCCTCTGGGTGGCTTAAGCGTCCCCCAAACCATGCCCCATGCAGCCAGTCCGTTGTAGGTCAGTGCCCCATGCCCCAATCCCATCTTCATATAATACAGGTCTTCCATTTTCCATAGTATAGTGGTTCTCCCACCTCCCTGTAAAATAAAGTGCTAATTATTTTGTAGTATAGTGGCCCTCCCCGGTCCCTGTAAAGAAAGTGTTAATTATTTTCTGTAGTATAGTGGCCTCCCCTCCCCAGTCCCGATCCCTGTCACTGTAAAATAAAGTTTTATTTTCGATACTATAGTGACCCCCCTCCTCCTCCAATCACCGCCCGTTAAAGAAAATGAAGATAATCCTGGTGGTCCGATTTTCTCTCCCCCTCCCATTCTCCGATTATTGGCCCTGAAAAAATGAAGATAATCCTGGTGATCCAGTGGTCCTTCCCCACTCCGTTCCCTGACTCAGTGAAGCAGTCGAAACTCCTGGTAGTCGGTGGACACCCCACCTAGTAATGGAGAGTTCCATCACCCCACTCGCCTCCAGCGGCGAACAGTACAGCCCACCACTCACCACAACTGGCTGCCAACTGAGCTCTCAGTGACTGCACTATATACAGTACAGTCAATCACTGTCAGTGGGCCATACTGTATATAATGCGCAGTCACTGAGCATTCAATGACCGCACGCGCTATACAGTACAGTCAATCACTGTCAGTGGGCCATACTGTATAGTACGCAGCTCGAGCTCGGTGATCGCGACGCTGTATACAGTACAGCCCACCACTGTCAGTGGGCCATACTGTATATAGTATGCAGTAGCTGAGCTCTCGGTGACACATGCGCTGTATACAGTACAGCCCATCACTGTCAGTGGGCCATACTGTATATAGTATGCAGTCGCTGAGCTCTCGTGACACGCGCGCTGTATCAGTACAGCCCACCACTGTCAGTGGGCCATACTGTGTATAGCACTCAGGTCACTGAGCTCTCGGTGACCCAAGACGCTGTATACAGTACAGCCCACCACTGTCAGTGGGCCATACTGTGTATAGCACTCAGTCACTGAGCTCTCGGTGACCTACGCTGTATACAGTACAGTCCACCACTGCCAGTGGGCCATACTGTGTATAGCACTCAGTCACTGAGCTCTCAGTGACCGCGCTGTATACAGTACAGCCCACCACTGTCAGTGGGCCATACTGTGTATAGCACGCGTCACTGAGCATTCAGTCAGCGGCCAGCCGTGGTGGTGAGTGGTGGGCTGTGCTGGATCACCAGCTGTGGGTCAGACCTGGGGGCAGGGTGGCAGGACTCTCCGTTACGGGTGGGGGTCCATTAGACTGCCAGGGAGGTTCAGATGGTTCACCGAGTTGGGGAATCAAGGAGCAGGGGTGGGGAGGGACTCCAGCGTTCATTCACATATCTGGTCCTGTGTAGTACAGTATGGTCTGCAAGCCCACTGGTCCACACTTTGGACCAACAGGCGTATAGATCATACTGACGCTGTCATTCGGCAGGGACGGGTGGTATGCGGTGGGTGCTGCCACCTACCGATGGGGGTGTGTGCTGGGTGGGTGGGGAGTGTACCACTGGACCACCAGGTTAATATTTATTTTTACAACAGCCCACGATCGGGCATAAGGGGAGGAAACCACTAGACCACCAGGTTAATTTTAATATTACAACAGCCCGAATTGGGCATACAGGAGGGAACCACTAGACCACCAGGTGGTTGTGTTGCTTGCACATGTGCAAAAACACATTGCGTCACATTTTTCACAAGCAGGTTGTGGAGGCGCGGCAGTGTTGTGCGAATGGCAGCAGCCCATTCAGGGGCTGGTCTCTGCCTGGCCAACAGAGGAGCATGCCGTGGATCACCACAGTTAACGAGCAGGCCACTAGATCAAAGAAGCTGAACCACTGCAATCAAGGAACACCCGTCAGTATGCAATCAGCTGTTAAATGCGTGGGGCCTCCTGACTGCAACAGCTAATTACACAGTTCCATGGTGCTGTGTTTCCATGGCGACGAGCAGCGACTTCTCCGTCGGCCTCTCACAGTCCTCATAAAGTTGATGGAAATCTGCCACCCACCGTTCAGTGTGCCTTCCGGTGAAACATTTCATTAAAAAGCCGATGGGGTAACCCACTCCCCGTTGGCATAATGCTCCCATTTCTTGTGCTGAGGGGGTGCCCAGTCCCCTCGTCTTGCCACCCCGCACCTATATGTGCTGACAAGGGTGCCCAATCCCCCAGTCGGCATGCCCCTTCCTCATCATTTTGCTGAAAGGGAGCCCACTCTCCATCTGCATAATGCTCCTCCCCAATTTCTTGTGTGCAGAAGGGATGTCCAATCCCCTTGGCTCTTGTCCCCCAGCACTCCATATGTGCTGACAGGGGACCCAATCCCGTCGGCTACAGCCCCCCAACATTCAGGTGTACGAGGTAGGCCCCACCTTTAAGTCATCTGATATGACTACCCCAGGTCCCTTTCATTTTTGTTGTTGCTAGTATCTCACCCCCATTGTACTCTTCCCTGGGTTTTTGTTTCCCAGGTGCATTACCTTGCACTTCTTAGTGTTAAATCTAAGCTGCCATACATTTGACCATTCCTCTAACCTTTAAGTCCCTTCTCATCCTTTCCACCCCACCTTGTGCATCAACTCTGTTGCAGATCTTTGTGTCATCTGCAAACAGACATACTTTCCTTCCAGTCCCTCTGTAATGTAGCAACACAAGACATTGAAGAGGACCGGTCCTAATACTGAACCCTGTGGCACCCCACTATAACCCCCCTTCTTCAGAGTGGACTCCATTTACTATTACCCTCTGTGTCCTATTCTCCAGCCAATTCTTTACCCAGGCTATCATCTTGGGACCCACTCCCAGGCTAGCTAACTTGTATATTAATCTTTTGTGTGGGACTGAGTCAAATGCCTTGCTAAAGTCTAGGTAGGCCATGTCCACAGCCCCTCCCTGATCTACTAATTTGGTCACCCAGTCAAAAGAATCTATTAGATTCGTCTGGCATGACCTTCCTGCTGTGAATCCATGCTGCCTTGGGTCCTGTGCCCCTCTGGCCTCTAGGTACTCGACAATTCTTTCCTTCAGAGTGATTCCATCATTTTCCCTATCACTGAGGTTAAACTAACTGGTCTGTAGTTTCCGCTCTGCCCTGCTCCCACTTTTGTGAAGGGAATCACATCTGCCCTCCTCCAGTCCTCAGGTACCACCCCATCCTCCCATGATTTGTTAAAGAGGGTAGTCAGTGGTGTCACTAGTTCTACCCTTAGTTCTTTTAGAATTCTGGGATGAATCCCATCAGGCCCCATTGCTTTGTCCACCTTCAGTTTTAGGAGTTCTTGCAGAACCGTTTCTTCTGTGAAAGGACTGGGATCGACCCCTATCAAGAGTGCTTCTGTTAATTGGATTAGGCACTTCACCTCCTCTTTTGTGAATACTGAGCAGAAATATTCGTTCAGTATCCCTGCTTTTCACTGTCCCCTCTGCCCGCCCACCGTTCATTCTATTCAGCCTCACTATCCCTCCTTTTGTCTTTCTCGCTGATGTACCTATAAAGGTTTTATCCCCTTCTTAACTGGTTGGCTATCTTTTCCTCAGTTTGGGCCTTTGCTATTCTGACTTCCCTCCTGCTTCCTTCTGCCTTAACTGGTACAGCTCTCTGTCCTGCTCCTTCTGTGTTTCCTTATACTTCGAGATGCTATCTTTTCTTCCTGACTTTCACAGCCACCTCTTTTGAGAACCATAGTGGCTTTTCTTTCGTTTTGATTTATTTTGCTTCACACAAAGGCTTGTTGCCTCTGTGATGGCAGTTTGATGATTCCCCATTGTTGCTTCATACCTCCTTCTAGCCTGTTTGCTAGTGCTTTTCTGAGGCACTCTCCCATCTTGCCAAAGTCAGCCCTCCTAAGTCCAGTACCCTCACTTTTGTATGGCTTGACTCTGTAGCTGAGTTTAATGTGAACCACACTGTTTGATGGTCACTTGTCCCCAGATGGCAACCCACTTCTAGATCTGAGATCCTCTCACCCCCTGTTTGAGATCACGAGGTCTAAGATTGCTCCCTCATGAGTGGGTTCGAAACTAGCTGTCTAATGCCTGCCACCTGTAGGGCATCAAGAATGGCCCTGCTCTTGGATGTGGCTGCAGCAAATGTGCTCCAGTTAACATCTGGCATATTCAGGTCTCCCATCAACAGTATCTCCCCTTTCTCTGCCATTCTAAGAATGCCTTCTATCATATCCTTGTCCATTCCTCCCCTGATATGGGGGGTCTGTACACAACCCTGTGCGGATTGTGATGCCTTTCCAGTCTCCAAGGTGACCCACAGTGCCTCCTCTCCTCCCTGTTTACTCTTTTGTTCAGTTGCTTTTATCCCTTCCTTTACATAGAGAGCTAATCCTTCCCTCTTCTCCCTGCCTGTCTCTCCTGTAGGTTATGTACCCTGGTATGTTAACATCCCAGTCATGGTTCTCTGTGTACCATGTTTCTGTGACTGCTACGATATCAGGCATCCCTCTTCCATCAAGGCCACCAGCTCAGGGGCTTGTTGCCCAGACTACGAGCATTGGTACTCATTACCCTCCATTTCCTGATGGCCTTACTCCCTTTTGCCCCATCCCTGTCCTTCTTGCCTTTGTCACTTTCTCCATTTACCCCTGCCCTTCTCCCATCGACACCTCTATGTTGGTGTTTGCCTACTTACTACGTGATTATTTGGGGCTAGGATTTCCCTGCTCCTTTCCAGTGCCTCCCCCTTGGCTGGTTAAAAAGCTTGCCAATGAAGCATTAAACCTATCACCTAGGATCCTGTTTCCCTCCCGGACAGATGCAGCCCATCATGCCAGTATAGGCTTGTATCATTCCAGTGGACCCCAGTCCCCAATGAAGCCAAATCCTGGGCTCCAACCAGTTTTCAACCACTGATTGAATCCCATGGTGCGGAACACCCTAGCCTCCTATGCCATAGATAGGCAGCACCTTCTCGAGAAGGTTACCGTGCTACTTACTTGACTAAGGCCCCTCCCCAATTCCACAAACTCTTCCTGCACTTCTCTAATCCCTTTCTTAGCCAGGTCATTTGTCCTTGGGTGGACAATGACATCCAGCTCCCTCCCTGTGCAGCTGCTCTGGCAATCCTGAGGATTCGCTCCCTGTCCCTCAAGCCATGGCACCGGGAGGCACCTTACCTCCCTCTCCCTTCCTCCCCAGTTCTACCTTCCTAACAATGGGTCCCCACCAGGGTTGTTTCCTTCCCTGCAGGGTCCCCTGCCACCCTCCTGTGGGTCTCCTCAGGAGGTTCCCAGCATCCTCCTTGGTCTCCACTGCGGGTGCCTCCATAGAGGAACCACACTTTGCCAGAATGGCATAGGGATTGTGGAGAGGTACAGCTGGAGGGATGCTCTGTTCCACCACCCTCACCCTCCCTGAGCCCACTGTGGTCCAACTGCTCTGTTTCTTGGCAACCTCTGAGGCAACGGCAGTGGCACTGGTGGTCCTTGGATGGAAGAGGAGGTCCCACAAATCCTGGCCAACTCAGCCTGGAGATGAGCAACCTCCTCCTCAGCCCAAATATTAGTACTTTTATCAAGGTCTGTAAGATTCTTCCAGAGCTATTGGCTGCTAAGTAGCTGTGATGTAAGCACTTCCTGACACAGTCTGGCCTGGCCTTTAAGGCACACAGAGATAAACAAAGAAAACAGTTTCCACCCCTAGGCACTGTCTGGGTCCAATACACAGCCTGTAACCTGCTCTCAATTCAGGACTTTTGACAAATTCTTAGCCCAGTGAATACTCACAGTATTACAAATATTGCAATGCAAACAGTCAGTCACTAACTCCAATCAAGTAGCTGTGCAGAAGGGCAGAAACACAGAAAACAGTAAAATCTTAACAATTGTAACAAAAGTAAAGCAAGCTCCACCTCCTCTGTTGATTGAAAGACTGCCTTTTCTGATAATTCTAAGTTCCTTATTTCACCCTTCAGTTAGAAGTATCCTCCACCTGATCATGCTAACTGCACAGCAGATCATGTACCTTTCTTTAAGCAATGTCTCCATGATCTTCCCCACTACTGAGGTGAGGCTGACTGGCCTATAGTTCCCTGCCTCCTCCCTACTGCTGGATTTGTATAGAGGGACCACATGTGCCTCCTCCAATTCTCTGGTACCACCGTGTTGAATGATTCAGCTAACATGGCTGCCAGAGGTACTGCTAGCTCCTTCACAGTTCTTTAATATCCTTGGGTGTATGACATCTGGTCCCATCGCTTTGTCCACCTTCAATTTAATCACCTCCTGCAGGATTATTCTGCCTGTGAATGGACTATTGTCCACCTCTTCACGCCTTTGCAACTGCTGTACTGCTGTAGTCCTGCCTCTCTCCCCTCTGTGAATACTGAACAGAAAGACACAGTGGATGTCGGGGGGCACATGACAGTTCTTAGGCATCATACTATCACTTCCAAATACCTAAACAGCACATATAAGAAAGCAACAATCGGCATTGACAAATGCTTGTTTTAATATTACAACAGTCCACGATCAGGCTTACGGGATCCACTAGACCATACCTCTCAACTGTACCACATTACGAGGAATGTTCCTCATTTTACTTCAAAAAGCTCCTGTTCCACACTGTGAGGACTTGTTCCACAGTCAAAGTCAACATTTAAAGCAAAAATCCATAGTAAATGATGGAAAAATAAATTATTCAATTAATAACAGACTTTCTGAACATAAATGCAACATTTTAACAGTGTTCTGAGCTTCTCAGGTAAAGATTTGATTAAGTGTTCACATTTTGCCCATTTGTTCCACATTTTGACAGGCAATGTTCCACATTTGGGGCAAAGGTTGAGAGGTATGCACTAGACTACCAGGGAGGATCCAGGTGCTTGTGGACAGAGTGTTCCTGGTGGGCGGTGGCCACCCACAGCTGGAGGCTGTCGTGCTGCGCCCAATACAGCTGCCCACTTGTGGGTGGCCAGAATTGAGCTTTTATTTTCGGATCAGTTTTAGCACCAGTGTGCAGCAGCATAAGTGGAAGCAGTATAGCGCAGTGGTTTAAGGCTCTAAGCTGCAAATCTGGAGACCTGGGTTTGAATCCCACAGCCTCCTCTTGCATACTGTGTGATCCTGAGCAAGGCACTTAACTTCCCTGTGCTCCCAGGTCGCACCTGTAAACAAGCTTTCAGCAGTGTAGCCTCACCTGGTTAATCAAGTTGGGGAAAAAAAACTGTAGGGTTGCGCCAGCATATCACCCATCCCAGGCTGAATATCGGATGTGTCACATATCTGGAGCACGCCCCTGCATCGGGAGTTGTGTCGCGCAACCTGCCCTTTGACTATTGGCGCACTAAGGGTGCGCCACCCTTTCAATACACGGGCCTTTAAATTTCTTTTCCTTCTGAATTTCCGATCTCGGTGCTCATTACTTCTTGTCCCCGTCCATCCCCAATATCGTCTCCCTGAAACAGCCGTCACCGCTGCCAGAGGGCAAAGGTTCCTAGTGACAAACATGGGCGGGGTAGACACTACCTGAAAAGCACCTACAAAGTGTATTACGTACAACGCTAACTGCAGGCAGATCATGTACTATCCGTATCGATTAATCACGGATTATAATACGAGAGTAGGTATGCAAACCGAGGACATGTCTGCAAAGCGTTCGTCACATCTCCGCCCGTCCCCGGCTTACGAAGCCGGGGGGCGGGGGCTAGTGTCAGGTGGCCTCTGCTCGTGACGTCATATAGCAGCGCCGACAGCCGCACGCGCTGACTTCACTGCAGGGCGACTGGAAGATGGCGGCGCTCACGGTGGTACGGGTGTGCAGTGGAGAGCAGGTGAGGGAGGAAGGCACGCTGGAGCAACAGCTAGTAATAATGACTTATAACGAGTGTGTGAGACAAAGTGATGACTCTCCCACTGCTGCTGCTGTCGGGACTGGCGGTTGCACCTGTCGGTGTGTTCTGGTCTCGCGAAGGTCACCGCCGACGCCTATGGCCGCCCGAAATCAGGGTGGGCGCAGCCGAAGAGGCCGCGAGACAGGCGTAGCACCAGGGAGGAGGAGGAGGATTGGGGTAAAGCATAGCAAAACGCAGCACATGGAGATAAGCGTACCAAGTTGACCATTTTCTAAATTGCATAGCACTAGAGTTCGAGCCATTTTGAATACTGTTACACAGTCAAGCACATTAAGCATTTTATGTTAATCGATTTGTGCCTTCCTGCTATGGCATCTTCCTGTTTCCTCCTGCCCCTGTCAGGTTAACTCCTCCTTGACTCTTCTTTCCCTCCTGCTTGGGACCCCTTAATTTAGGATACATGCGACTGCACCCTCGGTCTGATTCTGTGCCCCATAGCAGGGTCACAGTCCCCAACAAGCACTGCTCATTATATTGCATTCTTGCATGCTTGTCCGCATATCATTGCGATGAGTCCTGCTGCGGTTTACCTAGTTTTCACCATATTACTCTTGCACCTGTAATGTTGTCTATAACTCACACTCTTTTGTAGTTTTATTCTTTTCTGTACTTCCTTCCTCTCCCCCATATTCGCACCTGGAAATGAGCCTCGGCTCAATATGTATTTCCTGGTTACCAGTTTTTAAATAAAGTGTCAATGCATTTTCACAGCTGCTTGGCACTGTCAGCCGCAAAACTATTTCTTCTGTTTTTTTTTTGTTATTACTATGTAATTTATGTTCATTATAGTTTAATGTCATGCCTTTCATCTCACACTCTTCAAAGCAGAAACCTTGGTACTGCAGCCTGTAGGGAGAAAGGTGAAGGAGACCACCCTCAGGATATTGGGGGGCGGGGCACACAGTAAATTGGCTTGATGATGGAGTTCAGATCTGGGCCTCCTGGCTCCCAGGTCTGAGCTAACCATTTTGTTGTATGTTGCGCTTCCATTTGATGCAGGAAGGGATACATGTGATGGTGAGGGGTAACAAGTTCAACATTTAGTGGGCACAGTTGTTCAAATACGTATGAAGGTTTCCTTGAATTTGGAGGCTAGATTGCATATGTTTTGCATTGCATTTCTCAGGACTTGAAT
The DNA here is from genome assembly GCA_016271365.2 of Neoceratodus forsteri. NCBI lineage: Eukaryota > Metazoa > Chordata > Ceratodontiformes > Ceratodontidae > Neoceratodus > Neoceratodus forsteri. The sequence goes on from JADMNL010000033.1 coordinate 277,492, forward strand.
TATTGCTCCGTTTGATGTGCTGCTTCAAATGTTGGAAGTCTGTCCTGAAAATCTGGGGATCAGAAATTTGCTGGAGTTTCTTAGCATCACGTTACCTGACACTTCTGTTACTGATACAGATGCACTTTTTATTTTGTGCTCACATTCCTCAAATTTCACATGATGACTTCAGTAGTGGATAACACACACTATATTTTTAATATGAGTTTATGAATTTGAGATGGAGACAAAGTTTATAATTTTAGGACTAGATGGATTGTGGGACGAGACACTGGTTGAAATCCAAGATTAATATTGCACTTTGACACTAGAGCTGTAGCAAATTCCACTCCTAAATGTTGCATCCTTCTGGACTTGGTTCTGCTTCTTGGTGTTGCCATGTATATTGCATCCAGGATTCAGTTTTCAAGCATTGCCACCTCCTCTTTTCAGTCCATTGATGCACTCATAATAAAACTCTCTCTCCCCAATGCGCCCGGTATATATACATTGCAGGTTACGTTTCTTATGCCACTCTGCCTACCATGATAGACCTCCTAGAATGCCCAAAACGCTTAGCTGCAGGGAGTGAGCTCCAGATCCTTGGGGACTTCAGTCTAAATTGGCTCCCCAGGACAAACTCCACTAACTGGAATAAAGTCGGTGCACTAAACCTCACCCAAATGATCTCCGAGCCCACCCGCCTAAATCACAAATTGCTAAACCGCTCCCTTCTTGACTGGTCCTCTTACCTCCCACCCTCACCGGATCCTTGAAGGGCTTGCTCCCTGACTTCCTTAGCGACCACCATATGACTGACACGATCTGGAAGATCTTCAGGCTTAAAGCACCATCTCCACACATCCTCCTTATCAGATCCTATAAAGCCTTGAACATTGCCTCTTTTCTACATGACTTGGTCACCACTGACTGGTTCTTCATCAACCAAGCAAATTCCTCTGACACTGCCCTAGAGGATTCAAAACTAGGTTCCTTGCCATCTAGAACCACAATACCCCTATCAGATGAGCCAGGGTGCATGGTGCACACCTCCTCTGGATCTCCGGCTAACATCATCCCTCAGCCTAAGAGACCATGACCTGGCTTGGAAAGTTTTAAGGTAACTGGTTTGCCACAGAACCACCTGGGTACCGCCCTCTGTGCAATGCTTGTACAAGGGTTAATCCATCAAACTAAGGCTAAGTGCTACACACTGTAATTACCTTCTTATAAGCTGTCCTGAGAGATTTTGGCAGGACCTCAAATCACTTCTCGACACCCCCCAGCCTCCAACGCCATCTTTAAATTTAGGCTCATCCACGGTAACGCCCCCACTGTAGATTCAGCTTTCAACTCCTGTTCTGTTAACTGCACAGCGTCCTTGCTGTCTTCTTCTACCCACCACCATCCGCTCCCTTCTCCTCAAGCAGCCCTAGACCCCACTTCTACACTTCTTCTCCATTCGCCCTGTTACTCTGCTGCAGGTATACAATGCCCTCATCACCCTCAACCCATCAGAGGGTAGATGTCCCACAGGCCTCAAGGGCTAAAATGCTATCTCTATCGGCCCCTGCCATTTGCTGCCCCTTGGCTGCGATTCTCTGCCTGCCTTTCGAAAAGCCTTGTTACCAGCAGAATGGAAACACGCCATAGTTATTCCCTACCAAAGGGGGTGACCCATCTTCCCAGAAACTGCAGACCCATATCCCTCTTACCTATCCTAGCTAAGCTCTAAGAAAAAAGCTACTCTCTCAACTCTCTGCCTTTCTAGACTCCTCCTCTTTCTATATCCCTTTCCAGTCTGGTTCTGCAAATTGCACTCCACCACCTCCCTCCTGTGGCTCAGAGATTCCATCCTCTCCAGGTATGGATAAAGGACTCATCACCGCAGCTATCTTGTCGGTCTAGCAAAGGCATTTACACTGTATCCCACTCCCTCCTCCTGGCTAAGCTTGCCATGCAGGTCTCTCTCATTTGGCCACTGCCTGGTTCCCTCCTACCTGGTTGGCAGGACGCAGTTGGTCAGGATAGGGAACTCCACGTCTGACCCTCCTCCCTGTCTCCTCAGGGGATACCTCAGGGCTCTGTTTTAGGGCCTCTCTTATTCTTCATTTTTCTCAATGATCTACCCTCCGCCTGTCCCCAGGCCTCCTTTCACATGTATGTAGATGACACTGTGCTGCACATTCTGCCCATCTGCTTGGGATGTGGCAACCAGACTGCAGCAGGACTTCAACAGTGTCCAGCTCTGGTCTCGCTCAAACCAGCATCACCTCAATGCCAAGATGACTGTCTCCATGACATTGGCACAAGGCAGAGACTATCTCAGCTTCCCCCATCTTTCCACACCTGGATTGAGACTTTACTAGGCCTGCCCGCCCTTCAGATACCTTGGCGTCTGGCTGAACCAGCACTTGAGTTTTCTGTACACATCGATGCAGTCCAAAGAAAACTCCACCCAAGACCAGGTGCCCTCTACCCCTTGTGTCGGCTGCATCCATTGCCGGCTCACAGAGCCATGGTACAGAAAATGATACTGCCAATTTTCGACTACAGGGGCGTAGTCTGCAATTCTACCCCAAGTCCTCCCGACCAGACTGGACCCCCTTACCACACCTTTTTTGTGCATCCGCTCTTGATTGTCCCTACTCCACCCATCACTGTACCCTCTACCACTCACCACTGGCCCCTCCGTTAGGATCGTAGATCCTCACTGTGCATGCTTCACTGCCAAGTACTGGACCCATGCTTTGCCTTCTTACCTTTCCTCGGTCCTGTCCACTCATCCATCCCCAGTTTATGAGCTCAGGACTAATGACACAAGACTCCTTTTATATTCCCCATAGGTCCTCCTCATCAGGCCAGGCAGCGTTCAGTTACAACGTGCCCAAGATCTGGAACTCCTTCCTCTGCACATTCGACACTGCGTCACCCTCCGGCACCTGAATGGTCTCTTGTGTGCACATTTCACCTCCACCTGCTCATGCTCACAATGCACAACTATCCCACCCCTGGTCTCCTCTGAAAAACGGCTGAGCCTTCCACACTCATTCTGTAATCCCAAGCCCCCTTCCCTGTCTGGAACCACAAACATGGCTGGATGGTTGCACTGCCTAGCCCGTTTCATCATTTGTACCTGGCCCTCCCTTTCCACCTGTCTTAACTCATACGTTAAATGCACTTGTATTCCTGCACTGTGGTATACCATGGATTGTATACGTACCTGCTGTTAACTTGCCTGTACCTATTATCTCACCCTGTTATACTGTTACAGTGTTTGCTTCACAGTGTTATTTTGTATTCCTGCACTATGTAATACCATGTATTATGTCGTACCTGCTGTTAACTTGCCAGTACCTGTTATCTCACCTTGTTATATTGTATGTTTCACAATGTGTGTTTTGTATTGTCCCCAGGACCCATCTGGAATCGAGCGGTAATCCGCTCAGTATACCTTTCCTGGTGAAACTCTTAAATAAATAAATCGCCATCAAACTACACAGCCTAGCTGGTGGGCTGTCACACCAGCTCTGCCTCCAGTACAAGTTTAGTGCTGTCTGTTACCACACTTTTCTGTTTTCTTTTTAGCTCTTGAAGGCTGCATTGCCACCTTAGTGAAAAGTACCCTCAGGCGGTAAGATATTCTTTCTCTTTTCTGTCTTTTTAATTGTTTCATTTAAGCGAGTAAGAAGCATTGTGTGTGTATGAACTGCTCAGGTATCATATGACATGGTTCTCTTCAGGAGTTAGCAGGGACATCGTGGGGGGCAGGAAGCAAGAAACTAAACTATGGGCTTAGAAACCGACTCAGACTGTGTGAGAAATGGACCATATTATTTCAGTTTGGTGTAGAATATTTCTCATGCACAGACTAGAGAGTCCACAGTTTTCTATTAATGTTGAATTGCTGTCTTTGCTATCCGAATAAATACTGAACAATCTTCCCATAACTTGCAACTACAAAAACAAAACTGGAGCCAAAGTTTTTCAGTTTGCAAAATTGCCAGTTCCATTTGGTGAAATCTTAACAACCCCCCACCACCACCACCACCACCAAGTGAGGGAAATTCAGTATGTTTTAACACACACACACATCTAAAATTGAATGGGTTTGACAAAATCTGGGGAAGATGGGGGGTTGCATGATAAAGTAGTGCAAATTATCTTTTTAGTGAAAAAATTGACTCCCATGTGTTGGTTTAAAACTGACATTTTGTTTTTACAAGTGCTTTCCACTGAAAATGGAACATCATTGGCCCTACAAAACCTTTCTGACACCTAATCTTACCTCGCCAATGATAACCCATCGACACAGTCATTTCCCATTTATTAACTGGTGTCCTTCCAATTACCTACCTTTTACTTCTAGTTTATTATTGTGCTTGTAACTAAATATGTCTACATACATTTCCTCACTTTTCATTCCATTCCTGCTGTGACCTGCAAGGCCTCCATTTCCTGGCCCCTGCTGCAGCTCCATCACCTGTTACAGCCAGTGAGACAGCAAATTCTGTTTTAGAGCAGCCCTGAAGTTCCAGGCTGTATAGCAGTGCTGCTGAAAACTGTCCCTTCACTATCTCCCTGTTACAGATTAGCACTGATAATCAAGTTTGTAGCCATCCCTTCCAGGAGATAATCGGTTTATCAGGCTTACACGCTTGCCAGGAAATCGTTGCAGCAAAGAATAGACCAGCTCAGCTCTTTCGAACTGTCAACAGGTTGTGCAGTCCAACCTGTTTTCAGTCATGGGAGCATTTCACAGGCTAAATATGATGAGTTTGCTCGGTTCTTTGCCGATAAGATTGGGAATGAAGCCTTCAAATGGTCATTGCAGTGATCGGCAGAGGTTGCAACCACCCGACCTGTCTGGTCGGACTTGACCAGTTAGGCAGTTGTGGACATGTGAGAGTCATCCAGGGTTTCATCCGACCTACTGTAATTTGGCTCCAGGCTCCAGCACTCCCTAGTGGGGTGTGTTGAAGTCATCACCCGCTCGTTGTTGGGATAATCTGGTGTTCACTGGAGACTGGTATTTCGGACCCTGAAGGAAGTGGTGGGTTTCTCTCCTGAAGAAACCCTCTCCAAACCTGGACTGCCTAACAAACTACAGAATGTCTCTAACCTGCCTTTTGGATAAGATTGAGAAGGTGGTTGAGGTGCAGCTGGATGATCATTTGACAAGCCACGATGTCCATGATCCTCTCAATCTGATTTCAGGAAGAGGCATAGTACCAAGACTGCCCTTGTTTGGGTACTGAATGATCTCTTGATAGTGAGGGATCGAGGGAATCATTCCATCTAGGTTCTCCATGATCTGTCTGCAGCATTTGACACTGTAGACCAAGGGTGCTGTTTGAGCACCTGTGGATCCTCTACGGACTGTCTAGTACAGTCCTCAGGTGGTTTAGATGATTCCTCATGCGCACAGAACACACAGAGTAGTGTCGGGAATTCATTCCTCCGCCCCTCCCCTGTCATGAGGTTCCACAGGGCTCCATCCTGTCCCTATGTTATTTGCAGTGTATATGCTGCCATTGGAAGACATTATAGGGTATGGGCAGAGTTTTCACTGTTGTGTGGATGATACTCCCTCACATGTCCTTTGTCCCCAAACTGGGTGGGGCGGTGTTGGTCTTTGACAACTGCCTCTCTGAAATTCAGGGTTGGATGAGCGCCAGTTGGCTAAAGTTGAACTCTGACAAGACCAAGGTGTTGGTAGTAGAGCCATATCACCAGGCATGGGGATGCAAGCTGGTCAACCATGGGGCTTTGGCTCAGAGGTGACCAGTTGCTTGTGTCTAACCAGGCGGAAATCTGGGCGTTGTGTTCGACAGCAGCCTGATATTAAAATCTCAGGTGTCAGCAGTCGTTAAGACCTAATTTTATCACCTGAGGAACATTGCCGGATCAATCACCTGGTACTCGCCTGGCAATATGCCAACGCTGGTGCATGCCTTTGTAACTCGCACCTTGATTGCTGCAATGCCTATACTTAGGGCTACCAGGGGTTGATATCCGCTGATTGCAGCTAGTGCAGAATGCAGCAGCCAGGTTGTTGACTGACTTATCGAGATCTTGCCTTGTTACTCCGTGCTCGCAGCCTGCACTGGCTGCCTGTACATTGGCAAATCACTTTAGGTCGGGTTACTGACCCTATAAAGCCATACATGGACTGGGACCTGGCTACTTGCAAGATCTTTCCTGCCGACTGCCCCCTCTGTTCACTCGGCTCAGCTGACGAGAGATTGCTAGAGGTTCCCAGGGTCTGTTTAAAGACCTCTGGGTGCGTACTTTGCAGCCTCAGCCCTGTGGAATGCTCTACCTCGTCAGATCAGATAGTGCCTGATCACTAGTAGTTTTAAAGCTGCATTAAAAATACTTGTTCAGCCAAGCATTTCCGATGTAAGCAAAGCTGTGCTGTACGCCATTAGTTATGTTGAGATAATGTTTTAACTATTTTGTTATTTTATTGATGTTTGTGTTGAATTTTATTGATTTTAGGATGTAAAGTGCTTGGATCAGTTTGGAATTGTGCAGTAAAGCATGATTGATTTTGGATGAGTCCTAAAAGCAAACCAGCAACTGTTCTGAATCCTTGCAAAGGTTTATTTAAAAACACAGTACTGTACCATTTCTGTGGGTGCTGAGTGACAGGGCATTGCTCACCTTTGTGGTGTTTGGTGATGGGGTATAGCTGTGGTTTGGGCCGACTCTGTGTTGCTTGAGTGATGGGGCATCACTCTAGTGCCAGCTCTGTGGTGCTAAGTAATGGGACATCGCTGTAGCTACTGCCAGCTCTGTGGTGCCGAGTGATGGGGCATCGCTCTGGCTACTGCCAGCTCTGTGGTGCCGAGTGATGGGGCATCACTTTGGGTACTGCCAGCTCTGTGGTGCAGAGTGATGGGGCATCACTTTGGCTACTGCCAGCTCTGTGGTGCGAGTGATAGGCGTCGCTTTGGTTACTGCCAGCTCTGTGGTGCCGAGTGATGTAGCTCGCTCTGGCTAATGCCAGGTTTGTGGTGCTGAGCGATGGGCACTGCTCTGGGTAGAGCCAGCTCTTTGGCACAGAATGTTAGGGCACCACTCTAGCTAGAGTGCGGTTCTGTGGTGCTGAGTGATGGGGCATCACTGTGCTACTGTCGGCTCTGTGGTGCTGAGTGATGGAGCACCACTCTGTCTAGTGCCGGCTCTGTGGTGCTGAGTGATGTGGCATCGCTGTGGCTAGTGCGGCTCTGTGGTGCTGAGTGATGTGGCATTGCTGTGGCTAGTGCTGGCACTGTGGTGTTGGTGATCGGGCATCGCTGGCTACTGCCAGCTCTTTGGTGCTGAGTGATGGGGCATCGCTGTGGCTTGTGCCGGGTCGGTGCTGGAGTGATGTGGCATTGCTGTGGCTAGTGCCGGCACTGTGGTGTTGAGGATCGGGCATCGCTTAGCTACTGCCAGCTCTGTGGTGCTGAGTGATGGGGCATCGCTGTGGCTAGTGCCGGCTCTGTGGTGCTGAATAATGTGGCATTGCTGTGGCTAGTGCCGGCACTGTGGTGTTGAGTGATCGGCATCGCTTTGTACTGCCAGCTCTGTGGTGCTGAGTGGGCATCGCTGTGGCTAGTGCCGCTCTGTGGTGCTGAGTGATGTGGCATTGCTGTGGCTAGTGCGGCACTGGTGTTGAGTGATCGGGCATCGCTTTGGCTACTGCCAGCTCTGTGGTGCTGAGTGATGGGGCATCGCTCTGGGCAGAGCCAGCTCTGTGGTGCTGAGTGATGGGGCACTGCTCTGGGTAAGAGCCAGCTCTTTGGCACAGAACGTTAGGGCACCACTCTGGCTAGTGCCAGTTCTGTGGTGCTGTGTGATGGAGCACCACTCTGTCTAGGGCTGGCTTTGTGGTGCTGAGTCATAGGGCATTACTCTGGCTAGTGCCGCTGTATTGTGCAGAGTGATGCGACTTGGAGGCCATAGCAGGGAGGAATTTGGAACATGCGTTGGACACGCTCCTCACACTGGGTGGGTGGTGGTGCTTTGCTTCAGTAGTGGCTTCTGGTGATGACTGTGGAGAGGCTCTACTGGCTGTATGGGTACTACCGTGGCCGAGCATCCCAACTTCAGGATGCTGCTGTGGTAGTGTGCATGTTGGTGGGCAGGGCCTGAAATGGAAAAGGGCTTTACTGGGCACCCTAGAAAAAGGCCTCTGATAGTCTCTTCCCACAACACCAGACCTTGAAACAGGCTGGCTGTTCCACCTCCAGCTGTCAGAGGTTGAACTAAGGTGCCCCCTTCCTGGTTAGGATTTCCTTTGGTCATTTGGGAAATCTGTTAGTATTTAGCTATGGGTTAATGGTAACGGAACTCAGTCAGTCAGGAGTGCCCCTGACCAGTATATTCCAGATTCACTGGACGGCAGAGGTGTACTGGAGGCCTGGGGTAGAAACCAGCGGCTAAGGAGAGTACGGTGAGCCTTTTAAGTTTAAAAGAGTGGGTGGCCAGGACAGAAGGCACAAAAATATTTATATAATAAAACAAAGCATTGGTCTTGATTGTGTTGCATCTTACAGCAAACCACGTGTCACTTTGTCGAACTGCCTTTCCCCTGATTGTTCGAAATTATGCTGTGGAAGCAAAAAAGACCTTTGTACGAGACAAGCCTCATGTGAATGTCGGGACTATTGGACATGTGGATCATGGGAAGACCACTCTGACGGCTGCAGTCACCAAAGGTAGGCATTAAGAAAATGCTCATTGTATTATAAGGCAGGCACCTATGTGTTCTCATGTAAAGTCCTGCAGTTCTAATCACAGAATGTAAAGAAAATAGTTTTTATAAGTGTGGCATATTCTCTGCATTTAAGGCTTTAGCCACTGTGGCAAACTGAAAACCTGGCCCTGCAGCTTTGTGTCTGCTGCATCTTGTCAACGCCCAGACCTTTGGGCCCCCACCCAGACTCAGGCGGAGACCGAGGATCTGGAGCAGGAGGAGTGTTTAGGCAATTAGTGTTGCCTCTGATACAGAACTGTACTGTTGCATTTTTTCCCTCCCAGTTCCTTTTCCACTATCTTTACTATTCTAATTCCACGCCACCATTGATCATAGCACAAGTGAAATGAAAAAAAGTGTAAGAACCTGTTAACATTTAAGTTTTCTCTTGCTGAAAATACAAAAATGTTGTGTTTCCCGGAATCGAACCATTGATCCCTTGAGAGTTCAGCTAGCCTCAATCCAATGTGCCACCTGAGTGCACTGAAGTGAATTGCAGTTTATATGGTCTTGGAAGTTATGTCACATACCAAAAAGCAGATAGCCAAAGCTACCTGCATACTGAATCCAGGGCAGTTCCTTTCAGGCAGTAACCACATACCAGCCTTGGAGGCAGCACTGGCTATTCATACCTTCCATTACTGAATCTGGGGCTTCAGTTGGAAGGAGTAACCCATACTGCCCCAGTCTGTATAGTAGAGGAGCAGTGCGTTTGGGATCCCAGGATTGTTGCGTATCTGACATTTTTATTTTTGTTTTCTGTTTGTTTTGCATTTTGCCAGGAGCCGCTGATCTCCACTGAAACCACAGTAGCAGAGGGTTGGGCCCAGACTTGTGGGGAGTGTTTTAGGTGGCCATTCATACTATGATGGCAGAGGGGTTGGGGCCCATGAAACTGGTAAACAGCCAGTGTGCATGCGAAAGTGCCCAAATGTAAGCTGTGCAGGCAGCTGTTGCAAACTGAGCTTGTGCATTATTAGCCCCGACACAGTTATAGTACCCCCCAACAGTGGGTGCCAATCATGGCAGCCTATGGCCGCCGTGTTTCCCAGCTGCACCCAACCCGGGTTTGGGGGGTTGCTCAGTTTATGAGGATGAAGCAGATGATTCTTGGAAGTCAGCAGAAATGCTACACCATGCCTCCCCCACCCCCTGCAGTTTTGGAGCTTTGGCATAGCCAAAAAGAGAGAGAGAGAGAAAGACCCTTGTAGTCAACAGTGGTTCCTGTTTGGCAGCCATAGGAAGGTCCCCTCAGGACTGTCTTATGTTTCTCCTCCCTTATGCTCACAGGTGCCAACTTAAGTTTTTATTTTTAATTTTGGGTTGTACACAATTAACTATATACCATGCCTTATGGTTCTAACTCCACCAGTGACCATCTGAGCTCATTACTGTGTGGTGAATTAATATGGACCTATCAGAAAATCCGTCTCTGAGGTCGGGTGGCATAAAGGTGGGGTAGCTGGAACCACTGGCCAGCCCCTGATGAAACTGGCAAGTGAAGCGCCAGGGTTAGTGGTTCACTGTTGGGGAGTTCCTCAGGCAACTAGTTAGTGAATCCACCGTGACGGGCAGTACTGGACCTGGTACTCGCCAGCAGGGACAGTGTGGCAGACGTCGAGGTGGGAGGCCACCTGGGGACCAGTGATCACCATACAGTGTGGTTCAGTGCAAGGACGGCTGCAGACTTCATCCACACTGAGATGAGGGGCCTGGACTTCAGGAGGGCAGATTTTTAAACATGGGTGAATGCCTGAGATCAGGGGAGGGGTGAAGAAACAGTGGGCAGAGTTAAAAGGGGCATAGTAAAGGCAACAAACCTCTGCATCAAGCTAGTGAGGAAAGGCAAGAGGAAAAGAGACTGCTGTTATTCTCGAAAGAGGTGGTAGAAAAGGTAAAGGCAAAAGGGTGCATTCAGACGGTACAAGGAGACTCGATAGGGAGGTGTATCAAGGGAAACGGGACAGTGGCAAGGTGTATGAAGGTACGAACTGAAAAGAGAATAACTCGGTGGTAGCAAGGGGACACGACTTTTTTCTAGGTATGCAAGGAAAACGGAGGATCAAGGGGCGGATTGTTGGGTTAGAAAGGCAAGGGGGTACTGTGAAGAGGGGGACCAGGAAAAGGCAGTCATCTTGAACAAATACTTCATGCAGTGTTCACAGAGGAGGGGAAGGGGAGGACCCCAAACAAAACAGGAGCCTTGAAGGGTGAAGGTGGATACTAGTCCTTTTCAGAGGAGAGAATCCTGAACGGATTCACTAATCTGAAAGTGGACAAAGCAGTGGTGCCAGATGGGGTGCATCTAAGGTGTAGATGGACTTCACGGAGGTACTGGCTGCACCTCTGACAGTCCCATTTAACAGATCACTGGAAACCGGAGTGGTTCCAAAGGACTGGAGGAGGGTAATAATAGTCCCACTTCACAAAAGTGGTAGCAGGGAGGAGGCTGATAATTATAGGCAGTCAGCCCGACATTGGTGGTCGGAAAGTTAATGAAATCACTCTGAAAGAAAGAATTGTGGAACATCTTGAATGAGTTATAAGACCTAAGGCAGCATGGATTTGGGTGGGGAGGGGGTCATGTCAAAATCTGATAGATTTGTTTGATTGGGTGACCAAGGAATTAGATCAGGGGTGGAGTGGTAGACATGGCCTACCTAGATTTCAGTAACGCTTTAGTACCATTCCACATAGGAGACTGGTAAAACAGGTGGGTAGCTTAGGAGTGTGACCAAAGGTGGTAAACTGGGTAAGGAATTGGTTAGGGATAGGTGACAGACGGCAGTGGTAAATGGAGTTCACTTTGAGGAAGGGAGGGTGACCAGCAGGGTGCCTCAGGGACTGAGTGCTTGGACTGGTCCTCTTTAATGTCTTTAGGTGATTTTGTAGAGAAGCTGGAAGGGAAGGTCTGCCTCTTCAAGATGACAGCAAGATCTGCAACAGGGTGGACTCTACAGGGGGTGGGGGTGGGGTGGAAAGGATGAGCAGAGATCTGAGAGAACGTGAGGAGTGGTCAAGGGTGTGACAGCTGCATTTCAGTGCAAAATAATGCACTTGTGACACAGAAACCCGGGGGCAAGTATATGTAATGGTATCGTGACTACCAAGCAGGAAAGAGACCTTGGGCTAATCATATTGAATGACATAAAGGTGTACAGGCGGTGCATAGGGGAGGTCAAGTGGGATCATATTTTATGACCTAAAGGTGTCCAGGGTAGGGAGGGATGCTGGGGTGCATAGGGAGGGGGTATCGCCACCAGAAAGAGGGAGATGGTGTTGCCCTCTTTATAGATAGCTGGTAAGACCCTCGCTTTTGTGTACTGTGTCCAGTTCTGAAGACCACATCTCCGAAAGACACAGGCAGAATGTAGATGTTCCAGAGGAGGGCAACTAAGCGGTGCAGGGTCTGCATCAAAGGCGCCTCAAGAAGAGACTAAAGGACCTTAAAATGTACACCCTGGAAGAGACAAGGAAGAAGGGAATATGACAGTGACCTTTAAATACCTCATGGGGGTAAATAAGGTACAGGAGAGAAAGGTATTTTCAGAAAAAGGAGCTCCAGGACAAGGGGACATACTACGAAGCTGGAGGGGTTAGATTCAGGAGAGATGTGAAGAAGTACTTCACAGAAAGAGTGGTGGATTCCTGGTACAGCTTTCCAGTGGAGGTGGTGGGGCAAAGACAGTTGGGGGGTTATCTTGGTAGAAAGGAAGGTGTGGGGGAGCCGGAGATCAGTCGGGGTCTGTGATGATACTGTAGGTGGGGGAAATGAGCAGACTGAGTGGGCTAAGAGGTCCTTATCTGCTGTCAAATATTGTTTCTATATGCATAGTACTATGATCACCTCAGATATAGTGGGACTCCAGCCCTGAATCTGTCCAGCCAGTTGATATCAATGGGAAAGCTTAGGCTTCTGTTCTCGTTAGTCTTCTCATTCGATTGGCTCATGTCAGTTCTGGGTTTCACACGCTGTAGTCCTGGGTCCCACTGACAGGCAGAGCTTTGCCTGTTTAGCCTCTGATGTTGGGACCGATTCAGGCATTTTATTTTCCATTATTTCCTCATTGCAGTCCTTGCTGAGGCTGGTGGAGCAAAGTACAAGAAATATGAAGATATCGACAATGCTCCTGAGGAGAAATCGTGGATCACCATCAATGCCTCATGACGTGGAATATTCTACAGCCAATCGTCATTATGCCCACACTGACTGCCCCGGGCATGCAGACTATGTAAGAGGAGTGAGGTGCCATCTCAAGGATATGGCATGGACACCAATTTAAAATATGTGGCCAACAAGGACACCTAACTCGAATTCTGCTTGTCTGTCTCTCTACCTTGTAGGTTAGGTCTTGTGACTAATAATGTGGTAGTCTGTACACCAGGGATGTTTTGTACATTTTGTCAATGATTTTTGTAGTTATCTTTTATAATTCGTTTTGCATTTTGTTCCCAGCATCTGTAGACTGTATGTATTTCTGCCTGCAACGTATTCCAGGTTGCCCCGAAAATGGGAGGACTTGTTTCAGTGGGCTTAACCAGTTACACAAAACAAATTAATAACGCAATAAATAAAAAAAGCTAGGCATCAAACCCTTTTGTTTTCAGGTATCCCGGAGGTGTATCATAAAATTAAACTACAATCTGACGACGATAGTTAATTTTAGATGGTTGAGGTGCTGGACGCTGCACCTGCGCCACGCCAGCAACCTGGGTTCAACAGTGCTTGAGGAGGATCAAGCATCCCAGAAGACTGCTCGGGGGATATTGGTCCACCTGCTGACTGGTCTTGGGAGGGGCATTGGTCGTCCCACTGCTGGCTGCCTCTGGCAGTGGCCGGAGGGCAGTACAGGTCGGATGGCACGTACCAGTGTCGTTGTGTCAGTGGGGGGACAGGAAAATGGAGTAGAGTGCCCCCATTTGGATTCCGCTCTGGGGGCGGGAAGGCTGGCGCCCTTCACCCTGGCAGTGTCACGGGGGCCTGTGGGGCTCAAGGGGTGTCTGGTTGGGAAATGATGCAGCTAGAGATGGAGTCCTCCGAGGGAGGGACCAGAGCCACTTCTGAGCTCTGGGAATATAAACAGCTCTATGAAAAAACATTTGTACAGTAGATGTTTCCGCTTTTCTTCATGTTAACCTGCCTGCCTGGGATGACTTGTTCTCCTTGCCAAGTAAATCTTTCCCTGCATGGGATGGCATGCACTCTACTGCATTGTTAATCTGTCGTGCTCTGCTGGCATGCCCTCTCCACCTTGTAAATCTGCCCACCATGGATGGCATGCACTCTACTGCATTGTTAACCTAGCCTGCCCTGGCATGCATACCCTCTCCCACCTTGTAAATCTGCCTACACGGATGACATGCACTCTACTGCATTGTTAATCTGCGTGTTTGACGGCATGCCCTCTCCCACCTTGTAAATGTGCTCTCACATGGGATGACATGCCCTCACTGCCTTGTTAACCTGCCCACAAGGGTGGCATGCCCTATTCCACCTTTCTTAAACTGCCCTGTACCAGGATTTCATGCCTCCATGCATTAATATTCCCATCTGGGATGGATTGCTACCTTCACATTATAACTCTCCCTGCCCTTTGATGACATGCCTTCCCACCTAGTTAACATTCCCATCTGGGATGGATTGTACCTTCACCTTATAACTCTCCCTGCCTTTGATGACATGCCTTCCCACCTTGTTAACATTCCCCATCTGGTATGGATTGCTACCTTCACATTATAACCTCCCTGCCCTTTGATGACATGTCTTCCCACCTTGTTAACATTCCCCATTTGGGATGGATTGCTACTGTCATCTTGTACCCACTGGTCAATATCTTGCACATAGAACTGTGCATGGAATACTGTGCAGAATACATAGCGCAGTGCAGTAGGGTGAGAGGTACAAAACCTTTGCAAGTCATATATGGTGCATGCGGTTTGTACCCTGTCACAGCATGGGTGGGGAGGGGAGGCGTAGGTGAATACCTCTGTTTGGGAGGTGGTCTCAGCTAGCTGCCGCCATGCTCGGTGGAATGAGCCGCGGCAGTACAGGAGGTTGCTGTGCATCTGTGGACGGAGCTCGAATCCCAGCCCCAGACTTTTGGAAACCACATTGAGTTTTTTTTTTTTTTGTCTTGTCCTGGTCCGTGTTTCTCCGTGTTGGACCCCCGAGTTGATTATTTTAATTAGGTGGGGTTCAGGAGAAGAGCCCCTCGCAGAAAACAAAGCACCCACATGTTCCTTTGCAAATGCTTTTTGGCACTGTCTGTGCGCCAGCAATCTATCCGCTGAATTTATCATGGTTCTGTCTTTCGAGATTGGACTCTGTACCATCGTAACTTTGCTGTGCCCTTGACCTGCGCATGACCTTGTTAACCATCCCTTCTGGGATGGATTGCTACCTCCTTGTTACTCTGCCCTTTAATGACATGCCTTCCCACCTTGTTAGCCTGCACACCTGGGATGGATTGCTACCTCCTCTTGTTACTCTGCCCTTGGTAACATGCATTCTTCACTTTGTTAGCCTGCCACACCTGGGATGGATTGCTACCCTCATCTTGTTACTTTGCTCTGCCCTTTGATGACATCCCTCCCACCTGGTTAGCTTGCTACTCCTGGATAGATTGCTATCCTCATCTTATTACTCTGCCTTTGATGACATGCCTTCCAAGACTTTGTTAACCATCCCCATCTGGGATGAATTGCTACCTCGTCTTGTTACTCTGCCCTGCCTTTGATGACATGCTTTCCACCTTGTTAGCCTGCCACACCTGGGATTGCATGCCCTCCCTACCTTGTTGATACTACACAGAAGCCTTGCCCTCCTTGTTCAACCTGCGCTGCACAATGGCATGCTCTCCCCACCTTATAAACGTGCTTCATATGGAATGGCATGCCTGCTCCACTTGTAACTCTGTCATGGCCTGGGATGGCTTGCCCACTCCACTTTTTAAAACTGGGGTACAGATTGTTGTACACCAGCACAGACGGGAATCTGGACACGTTATCTTACTATACTAGTGCTTTGGTGTACAGATTGCTCGACATCAGCACCTAGGGGAATCTGGACACGCTACTCAGTATAAAAAGTGGAAGTAGACATTAGGCCCATCGAGACCACTTTCCCACAAGTATGGGGTGTATTAAATGTTTTCCCAGAAGTAGTTTGTCCAGTTGATTTTTAAACGCATTTAAAAGATGTCACATCCACAATATTTTGAGGGAGGGAGTTCCATAATTTAGTTGCCTTAATAATAAAGAAATATTTCTGTTTGTTTCTAGTACTCTCTATGCTTGAATTTATTATTGCACCTTAAGCTTGTGTGGTATATCTCAAATTTTAAGTTTGTTTTTATTAGCACATTGTCATTTAAAATATTAAACAATAGTAAATACTCCACTATCTTTTCTTAACTGGAAGTCGACAGTCCCAGGGAAGTCGATCTTTCCTGATAAGAGAGTTCTTGCTCTAGGTATTAGTTTTGTAGCCCTTCTCTGAATACTTTTTATCATTCTCTTATCTTTTTCCAAATAAGGGGCCTAAAGGAGACCGCATACTACGTGTGAGGGCTAATGAATGATTTGCACAGTTGGATGATACGTTGTTCATTTTGTGTATGAAGGATCTTTTGGTAGCAGATAAAATAGTTCCTCACATGGGTTACTTTACTACACTGGTTACTCCATGTAAAATGGTTATTTACCATAACTCCTAGATCTCTTTCAGCATTTGCTGTTTTAATAATAGCCGTATAATAAATAATCAGTATTTGGATTTTTTGTTCCCAGATGTATAACTGTACACTTATCTACTATCATCTTACTATACTAGTGTTTTGGTGTACAGACTGTTCCTACTGTCGGCAGAGAGGTGAATCTGGACATGTTATCTGATTATACTAGTGCACTTCGTATACAGACTACTAGATAAGCACAGTGTGTGAATCAGAGCATGTTATCTTACTACACTAGTACACTCATGTACAGACTGTTCCTACGCCAGCACAGTGTTTGAATCTGACACTGCATCTTACTACACTAGTGTATACAAACATTCTACATCAGCACAGAGTGCGAGTCTGGACATGGTAACTTACTACACTAGTGCACTCCTGTACAGAACTGTTTCTACATCAGCAGAGTACGTGATTCTGGACATGGTATCTTACTACATTGGTGCAGACTGTGCTATATCTGCACAGAATTTGAATCTGGACATGGTATCGACACACTAGTGCACTCCGGTTCAGACTGTGTGAATCTGGACATGGTATCTTACTACACTAGTGCACTGGTTCAGACTGTGCTATATCAGCACAGAGTTTGAATCTGGACATGGTATGTTACTACACTAGTGCACTCTGGTTCAGACTGTGCTATATCAGCACAGAATTTGTATCTGGACATGGTATCAGACACACTAGTGCACTCTGGTTCAAACTGTGCTATATCAGCACAGAATTTGAATCTGGACATGGTATCTTACTACACTAGTGCACTTGGTTCAGACTGTGCTATATCAGCACAGAATTGAATCTGGACATGGTATGTTACTACACTAGTGCACTCAGTTCAGACTGTGCTATATCAGCACAGAGTTTGAATCTGGACATGGTATGTTACTACTACTAGTGCACTCTGGTTCAGACTGTGCTATATCAGCACAGAATTTGTATCTGGACATGGTATCGTGATACACTAGTGCACTTGGTTCAAACTGTGCTATATCAGCACAGAATTTGAATCTGGACATGGTATCTTACTACACTAGTGCACTCTGGTTCAGACTGTGCTATATCAGCACAGAATTTGAACCTGGACATGGTATTTACTACACTAGTGCACTCTGGTTCAGACCATGCTGTATCAGCACAGAGTTTGAATCTGGACATGGTATGTTACTACACTAGTGCACTCAGTTCAGACTGTGCTATATCAGCACAGAATTTGAACCTGGACATGGTATGTTACTACACTAGTGCACTCTGGTTCAGACCATGCTGTATCAGCACAGAATTTGAATCTGGACATGGTATCTTACTACACTAGTGCACTTATGTACTGACTGTTCCCTACGTTAGCATAGTGTGTGATTCTGGACACAGTAACCTATTATACTAGTGCACTCATATACAGACTGTTTTACATCAGCACGGAGGCTGAATCTGGACACGCTATTTTACAACACTAGTGCTGTGGTGTACAGCCTCTCTTACCGTAGCATGGTGTGTAATCTAGATGCGTATCTTGCTACACTGATGTAAAGACGGTCTGTTCCAGCACAGGCTCCAGAGTTAACTCCGAACATGACAGCTCGGTTTATGATTAGAGTTAACCCTTTATTGCACCATAGTGTATAACTTTCTGTGATTTCACTTCCAGAACATGATTACCGCACAGCCCAACTAGATGGCTGCATTCTTGGTGGTTGCGCTACAGATGGACAGATGCCACAAACCAGAGAGCACTTGCTGCTTGCTAAACAAGTGAGTTGATTTATTTATTAAGAGAGTTATTGTAGGTGGAGAGAGTTACTGTAGGTGGTGGTGGTACCTCCAGGACACTTAAGACATGTTTTGGAATAAGAACTGCAGTGAGGGATCTTCACATTGAAATGAAACTTGTAAACTTTAGAGGGTCACCCTATTAGCGCAGTGTCAGTGGCTCAGCAGGTAGCACAGTCGCTCTGAGGCTGAAAGATCAGAAGGTTGTGGGTTCTAAACTAGTAACACCACTGACTGCCCTTTTACAAATCACGGAGGATGGTGGTATCGGAAGACTGGAGGAGGGTGGATGCGATTCCCTCACAAAAGTGGGAGCAAAACAGAGGTGGGAAACTACAGACCTGTCAGTTTGACCTCAGTGGTAGGAAAATGATGGAATCATTTCTGAAGGAAACAGATGTTGAGTATCTAGAGGCCAGTGGGGCATAGGACCCAAGGCAGCATGGAATCACAGCAGGAAGGTCATGTCGGACAAATTTAATCGATTTATTTGACTGGGTGACCAAAGTAGTAGACCAGGGAGGGGCTGTGGACATGGTCTACATAGACTTTAACAAGGTATTTGACACAGTCCCACAAAAGATTAATAAACAGATTAGCCAGCCTGGAAGCTGGTCCCAGGGTGGTGGCCTGGGTAAAGCATTTGCTGACAACAGGATGCAGAGGGTAATAGTAAATGGAGTCCACAGTGAAGAAAGGGGTTACTAGTGGGGTCCCGAGGGTTCAGCACTGGGTCCGGTCCTTTTAATGTCTTAAAAGTGACATAGCAGATGGACTGGAAGGAAAAGTATGTTTCTTTGCAGATGACAAAAGATCTGCAACAGGGTTGATACACAAGGTGGAGTGGAAAGGATGAGAAGGACTTGGCAAGGTTGGAGGAATGGTCAAATGTATGGCAGCTTAGATTCAATGCAAAGAAGTGCAAAGTAATGCACCTGGGGAATCAAAACTCAGGGAAAGAGTACACAGTGGGGGTTGAGATTACTGACAACAAAATGGAAAGGGACCTGGGGTAGTTATATCGGGTGAGCTAAAGGTGGGCAAGTCAATGTGAGAAGGCAGTAAGGAGGGCTGGGGGATATTGGGATGCATAGGAGAGGCATCACCAGTTGAAAACAGGAAGTTGTTATCCCTCTGTACAGACAGTTGGTGAGACCCCATCTGGAGTACTGTGTGCAGTTCTGGAGACCCCATCTCGCAAAGACATAGACAGGGTGGAGGCTGTCCAGAGGAGGGCACCAAAATGGTGCAGGGTCTGCACCAGAAGACATGTGAAGAGACTACAGGAGCTTAATATGTGTACCCTTGAGGAAAGGGGGGCGGGACATGATAGAAACTTTCAAGTACCTCAAGGGAATCGACAAAGTTCAACAGGGTAGCATCTTTCAGAAACAGAGATGTGCAAGAACAAGGGCACTAATTTGAAGATCGAGAATGTGAGGAAGTATTTTTCATGTAGAGGGTTGTGGTGCATGGAACAGCCTTCCTGAGGAGGTTGTGGAGTCAAAAACAGTGGGGAATTCAAGAATGCATGGGGCCGACCTAAAGCAATTCTAGTGGGGGGTAGGAAGAAATAGGCTGTTGGTTAACTAGAATCTGCAGCTTATCCATTAGATAGGCAATGTGCAGACTAGGTGGGCCAGGCAGTCGTTATCTGCTGTCAAATTCTATGTTTCTAGCCCCACATCGGGAACATGGGATAAATCCTAATACTGACACTGTAGTGCATCATGAGGGGGTGCTGCACCTTGAGTTGTTGTCTTTGGATAAGATGTTAAACCGAGGTCCCGTCTGCCTGTTCTAGTGTTTGTTTGGGTGGATGTTAAAGGTCCCATGGCACTTCTCGAAAGAGTAGGGAATTGCCTGATGTCCTGGCCAATTCCCCCATTCACTAATAATACCACCAATTTATCTCTCCCCCCAAGTCACACTGGGAAATGAGCCACAGCTCATTGTGCCAGTCCCGGTCACCGACTTTCAAATACAATAAATTAGTGAAGCAGTTGGACAGCTGCTTGCCATGCCAAAGAAATGGGTTGTACTGCACCCGAAACACTGCATTGGGTTCAGCAGGCACGCATACATAATGGCTGGGTGCCCTTACTATTCTGGGGACACGGGTTTGCATTGAACCCAGAAACCCCCACAGTGGAGGTCAGACTGTTCACGTAGTGAGCGGAAACTACTAACTATGATTGGGATACAGGTTTGTACGTGAACCCAGAAACCCCACAGCTAGTCCATGAAGGAAAACCAGAAATTGTGGCAGCTGAATTAGACACACAGACTTGTGCAAGCAACACCATCAGTGCAGACATGTGTGCCCAGCACTGTCAAAGCAACACACTTGTACACCTGCCTCTTTGTAAACTCACACACAGAGTCCCACAGATATTTTCATTGGATACTGTTCAGCAGAACTGGAACTGTACCACTGTTTAACATGGCATCCTTGTTTCAGATTGGTGGAGCATATTGTAGTTTACATTAACAAAGCAGATGCTGTGGAAGACAGTGAAATGCTGGATCTGGTGGAGCTGGAGATCCGAGAGTTGCTGTCCGACTGCCACGATGGGGAGAAGACTCCGTTATTATTGGATCTGCTCTTTGTGCGCTTGAGGTAAGTTTCATCGCCATTTGGAGCCTAGAAATGAAATTATTACCCAAAGCAAACAGTTTGTGACTGTTTACCTTCCAAATATAGTAATTTAAGGTTGCAGGGGACTCTAGGTCCAGGATACACGCTGACTGACTGACACACGCACACACCTCCTTGACCATCCCTTTGTTCTTATTCTGTATGCATAGTCTGGCTAGAGGTTTAGAGTCTATAGCATAGAGCCAGGAAATTAAACATGGAAACATAGATGCTTGCAAAAAACAAGTTAGTCGGCCCATCTTGTCTGCCGGGTCCTACATATCTAATATGGAATGTAGAGCCCAGCCCAGTCCTACTCATGTAATGCAGAATGTGAGAGCTCAGCATAGTCCTACCCATCTGATATGGAATGTGAGAGCAGATGAGGGCAGTGATCTTTTTTTCCCCCATTGTCAGTGCAAAAAGCCAGGAACAAAAATGAAAACAAATTTGCCATTTTAAATCAGCACTTTGGAGTGAATTTTTAATTAAAAGTCTATTGCACCACCTTTATCGTGCAGCCCCAAAGCATCAGCTTTTTGGTCAAACTCTCCATTTGTGACACATTGTTAAAAGAATGATGATTTGCCTCTTGTGTGTTGTGTTTTTTTGGGGTTTTGTTTTGTGGGGTGGGTGGGGCTGATTCTGCCTCAACAGAAGTGGCCAGAGAAGTGGAAGGAAAGGATGTGGAGGTTAGCCAAGGAGGTGACCCCAGTGGGGAAAGCAGGACCCCAGAGGAGGAGGAGGAAGCGAATCCTGGTGGGGACTCCATCGAAGAGGGATCCAGCTAGGAACACAGGAGGGGAGGACAGGGAGGTGAGGTGCCTACCAGGTGCCGAGGGATGGAAGGAAGATACTGGGGATCACTGGGAAGGCAAGACGGGAGGGTGAGCTGGATGTCATTATCCACCTAGGTACTAATGACTTGGCAAATGGGGAGCCAAAGGAAGTTCAAGGAAGTTTAGAAACTGGGAGGGTCTCACAAGTAGCTACTTCTGTCACTTTCTCAGAAGTACTACCTGTGAGAGGCAAGGAGAGCATAGGAGTGCATGCACCAGGAACTTTAACTCATGGTTGAAGAACTGGTGCTGTGAGGAAGGGTTTGGATTCATTGGTGACTGGGGACCCACCTGGAGGGATGGAGGTTTGTCTCAAGCCTGACGGCCTGCATCCATCCTGAGGGGAATCCGAAAACTTAATGATAAGTTTAAATGCTACATTGACAAGCATTTAAACTAGCAAAACCCCACAGCTAGCAGTGGAACCAGTGAACCAGAGGAGTGGCTATCTCTCAAAAGAGTGTGCAAAAGACGGAGATTGGTGTCCAAAAGGTGGATAAGCAGAAAAGGGGCAAAATTCAGCAGAAGGGCAGACAGCAAGGAGAACCAGGGATAAATGACAACCAAGGAAGGGGCTGAGAGAACAGTGAAGCAGGCTAGGAGGTCAAATCATGAAAAGCCATGTGCAAAATGCCAGGAGCCTTAGCAACAAGATGGAAGATCTGGAGGCTGTCATGGTACAGTCAGACCTGGACATTGTGGCCATCACTGAAACCTGGTGTAATGATAACCATGACTGGGAGATGGCCATACCTGGCAACAACCTATTCAGAAGAGACAGAGCAGGCAGGAAGGAGGAGGAGTGGCACTGTATGTGAAAAATGACATAAGGGCCACAGAGATCCAGGAGGAACACAAATGGGGAGAGATACTGTGGGTTAAGCTGGAAAGGAAAATGGGGCCAGCCATCTTACAGGTGTGGTCTATAGACCACCAGCCCAGGAGGAAGAAACAGATAGGGAGTTGATGCTAGCCATCCAAAGGATGGCAGACAAGGGTGAGGTAGTACTGGTTGGAGACTTCAATATTCCAGACGTGACTGGAGCATCCCAGCAGCAGCATCAACTAGAGCAGATTTATCCTGGACTCTTCAGGGTGCCTCTGCCAAGCAACTGGTCATGGAACCAACTCTGCAGAAGGCAATACTGGACCTTGTGCTCACAAACAGGGACAGTGTGATGGGGTAACAGTGGGGAGCACCTGGGTAACAGTGACCACCAGTCATTGTGGTGTGAAATCACAGAAAGAGCAGAACCAAACCACACAAAACACGATCCTGGATTTTAGGGGGCAGACTTTGGGAAAATGGGGAGATACTTGAAAGAGGCATTAAGGGAATGGGACAGGAATCAGGGGTTGAGGAACAGTGGCATTATTTAAAATGGGGATTATAAGAACAGAATTATGCATTACAGGTTAGCAAGAGGAAAAGGAAGAGGAGACCATTATGTTTTCCAAAGAGGTAGCAAAGAAAGTGAAAGCCAAAAGATTGTATCTAGCAATACAAAAAGACACAGGCAGAAGGGGATAGGAGAAGCACCAGGAGAAACAAAGGAGGCAGGGAAGTCGTAAGGGAAGCCAAAGCTCAGACAGAAGAACACATTGCAAAATCAGTGGTTAAAGGGGACAAAACGTTTTACAGGTATATAAGAAAAAAGAAAGACAAAGGGAGGGACAGTGAGACTGAAGGGGAGGATGGGAGTCGCGTGGAGGATGACAACAGTAAAGCTGACATATTGAACAGGTATTTCTGCTCAGTCTTTACTGAGGAAGAGGGGGTAATGGGTCTGAAGGAGTACAAGGGTGAGAATGGCAGAAATGGACACAAGTCCCTTTACACGAAAGGGTCCTGAAGGAACTGGAAGTAATAAGAGTTGACAAAGAATGGGGCCAGATAGGTGCACCCCAGGTCCTTAAAGAACTAAGAGAGGTGGTGGCTGAACCTCTGGCTATCCTGTTTAGCCAATCACTGGAAATAGGGAGGTACCCAAAGACTGGAGGACAGCAGATGTAGTCCCTTATACAAAAGTGGGAACAAAGAGGAAGCAGGGAACTACAGACCAGTCAGCCTCACCTCGGTAGTGGGAAAGATCATGGAAGCACTACTGAAGGAGAGATTGGTGGAACATGTGGTTGTCAATGGACTACAGGACCCAAGGCAGCATGGTTTCACCAGGGGAGGCTGCCAGACCAGCCTCATTGAATTTTTGACTGGGTGACTAGGGAGGTGGATCAGGGAGGGCAGTGGACATGGCCTATCTGGACTTCAGCAAGGCCTTTGACACTGTGCCACATAGAAGACTATTACACAAACTGGGGAATATGGGTGTGGGCAGCACAGTAGTGGTGGGTAGGTAACTGGCTGGGTGGCAGGACACAGAGGGTGGTGGTAAATGGCTGTCACTCCACAGAGGGAAGAGTGACCAGTGGTGTACCACAGGGATCAGTGCTGGACCGTCCTATTCAAATCTTCATCAGTGACATTGGCGCAGATCTAGAAGGCAGAATTTCGCTGTTCGCTGATGACACAAAGCTCTGTAACAGAGTAGACACACCAGAGGGTGTAGACAGAATGAGAAGGGACCTGCAGAAACTTGAAGAATGGTCAAGGGTTTGGCAGTTGAAATTCAATGCAAAGAAGTGCAAGATAATGCATATGGGGCACAAAAACCCTGGCACAATATATCAGTTGGGGGTGAGGATATAGCATGCACCAAGCAGGAAAGGGATCTTGGGGTTGTCGCTTCTGATGACCTCAAGGTAGGGAAACAGTGGACAAGGCAGCAGGTAAAGCAAATAGGATGCTGGGATGTATAGGCAGGGCATCACCAGCAGGAAAAGGAGGTCATAATTCACTATACAAGACACTAGTGAGGCCCCACCTGGAGTATGTGTACAGTTTTGGAGACCATACCTACGTAAGGACATAGACAGGGTAGAGAAGGTTCAGAGGAGGGCAACAAAGATGGTGCATGGATTGCATCACAAGTCCTATGAAGACAGGTTGAAGGAACTGAACATGTACTCCTGGAGGAGAGGAGGGAGAGGGGATATGATAGAGACATACAAGTATCTGACAGGGAGAAACAGGGTGCAGGAAAACACTATTTTTAAGCGTAAAAAGATGTTCCAGGACTCAGAGGGCATGGGATGAAGTGAGGGAGGGACGATTCAGAGGAAACATGAGAAAGAATTCTTCACAGAACGGGTGGTGGACAAGTGGAACACCCTGCCAGAGGAAGTGGTGGGGCTGAAACAATCATGGGATTTAAGAATGCATGGATAGACATAAAGGAATTCTAGAGGTCAGGGTAAGGGGAAACAGACTTCTAGGAAAACAAACTGAACTTACAAGCTCAAATGGGCAGACTGGTGGGCCATAGGCCCTTATCTGCCGACACTGTCTATGTATCTATGTATCTATTTTATAAAACAGAAAATTGTTGGCTCTACCAGCGCAGCTCTACCTATCTAATGTGAGAGCTCAGCCTAGTCCTACCTATGTAATGCAGGGATTTGAGAGCTTAGCCGGTCCTGCTTATCTAATGTGGAATGTGAGAGCCCTGTCCAATCCTACCTATCTAATGTGGAATGTGAGAGCCTGCCCAATCCTACCTATCTAATGTGGAATGTGACAGCCCTGCCCAGTCCTGCCTATCTAATGTGGAATGTGAGCACCCTGTCCAGTCCTACCTATCTAATGTGGGTGTGAGCTTAGCCCAGTCCTACCTATCTAATATGGAATGTGAGAGCTCTAGTAGCTGTTCACCCTCTATCCCTCCCTTTGATACTGTACTTACTAAGCTCATGTATCTGACCCATCTTCACTTCTCTCCATGGTGGCTACCCTCCTCCGCTGGAGACAGCTGTGAAGAAATCATGCTAACATTTCAAGGAGGAAAATCATCCTGCTGTTTAGCGAACAATGATCCATGTAGATACAAGCCCCATAAATGGGGATGAGCTTGGTGGACCACATCCCTGCAGCGCCCCGTGATATCTTCCCTGTTTTCCTGATTAACCTCAGAATGGAGGACGAGCCTCGTGGAGCAAATCCTGAAACTGTGCCATGTCACCCTGTTTTCTTACTTAATAGCTAGTTTCTTTCTGGTTCTTCAGTCCTACCTGAAAAAGTAACCTCTGGTGAGGAGGTGCTGTATGGATAGCAATAAGTTCTTTTGAAAACTGAAACCAGGAGGTTTATTTTCTTCTTTTCCAGAATCGAACCCAGAACTGGGAACCCAGTCTATTATGCAGCTTCTGATGCTGTCGATAATTACATTCTCTTACCAAACGGGAGCTGGACAAACCATTCCTGCTGCCCTTGAAGCAGTCTACTCCATTCCTGGTATGGTATGGAAAAGTGGGGAGGGATTACTTTAGGCAGTACACCAGTTACCTCACTGGTCACATATTGGCACTGAACTTGAGTTTAATTACAGGTTTTTGTTACAAACTCTTATCTCCATGGGGACGTGAGGACTCTCAGCCTGCTGCAGGGATGTCACTGGCATAGCTGTTGGATGTCCCCACATTTGGGAGGCATGGAGGGCCTGCAGCATGCTGCAGGGATAAGACTGGCATAGTTGTTGATGTCTCCACACATTGAGGGGGAGCATGGTGGGCTTGCTGTCTGCTGCAGGGATGACATTGGCATAGTTGTTGGATGTCGCCACATTGGGGGATATGACATGGTGGATTAGGCTGCCTGCTGTCAGAGATGACACTGGCATAGCTGTTGTATGTCACCGCACATTGGGGGCATGGTGGGCTCGCTGCCTTCTGCAGGGATGACATTGGCATAGCTGGATGTCGCCACACATTGGGGGGCATGGAGGGCTCGCAGCCTGCTGCAGGGATGAGACTGCATATAGTAGGATGTCCCCACACATTGGGGCTATGACATGGTGGGATCGCTGCCTGCTGCAAGGATGAGACTGGCATAGCTGTTGGCTGTCGCCACACATGGGAGAGGGGCATGGAGGACTCCGTGAGCCTGCTGCAAGAATGAGACTGGCATAGCTGCTGGATGTCCCACACATTGGGGAGGGGGAGCGTGGGAGAGCTTGCAGCCCACTGTAGCAGGAATGACTGGCATAGCTGCTGGATGTCCCCACATTGGGGAGGGGACCTGGAGCGCTTGCAGCCTACTGTAGCAGGAATGAGACTGGCATAGCTGTTGGATGTCCCCACACATTGGGGCATGGATGGCTCACATCCTGCTGTAGGGATGACACTGGGTATTTGTTGGATGCCCCCACATTGGGGCTATGACATGGTGGGATTGCTGCCTGCTGCAGGGATGACACTGGGGTAATTGTTGGATGTCCCCACACATTGGGGAGGGCGTGGAGAGCTTGCAGCCTACTGTAGCAGGAATGAGACTGGCATAGCTGTTGGATGTCCCCACACAGTGGGGAGGGAGTGGAGAGCTTGCAGCCTACTGTGGCAGAATGAGACTGGCATAGCTGTTGGATGTCCCCACACATTAGGAGAGGTATGACATGGGGCTTGCAGCCTGCTGCCAGGGATGAGAGTGGCACAGCCATTTTATGTTCATTCCCAATTGGGGGAGTGGCAGGTGGGTTTGCAGATGGTGTAGGGATGAGACTGGGCGCAGCCATTGGACATTCCCCATCCTGTGGTGCACAGACTGAAGAAGGAATGAGGTATGTATCCATTTGATGGCCCCACCAGTTGGTGGAAGGGTAGAGTGTGCTTGCAGTGTGGTGTGGTGATGAGACTGGCACAACTAATCCGTGTCCCCACAAATTGGCGTGGGTGGGGCGAGGTGATGTAGCATGGCTTGCAACATACTACAGGTTTGGGAGAGACATATTTGTTTAATGATCCCTCCCATTGAGGGAAGGCTAGGTGGGCTTGTTGGCTGGGAGAATAACAGAGAGAATAGCAACTGTGTATTACAGCAGGTTGAGAATGACAGTCAGGATATGTCTTTACGTGCAGCTGTGTATTACATGGGTTGAGGATGACACTAAAGATACGTCTTTACCTTGCAGTTGTGTATTACATGGGTTGAGAATGACAGTCGGGATATGTCTTTACCTTGCAGCTGTGTATTACATGGGTTGAGGATGACACTAAGGATACGTCTTTACCTTGCAACTGTGTATTGCAGCAGGTTGAGAATGACGCTAGGATATGTCTTTACCTTGCAACTGTGTATTACATGGGTTGAGGATGGCACTCGGGATATGTTCTTACTGCAGCTGTGTATTACATGGGTTGAGAATGACACTCAGGATTTGTCTTTACCTGCAACTGTGTATTACATGGGTTGAGGATGGCACTCAGGATATCTCTTTACCTTGCAACTGTGTATTGCAGCGGGTTGAGAATGACACTTAGGATATCTCTTTACCTTGCAACTGTG
Source organism: Neoceratodus forsteri (assembly GCA_016271365.2). Classification (NCBI taxonomy): domain Eukaryota; kingdom Metazoa; phylum Chordata; order Ceratodontiformes; family Ceratodontidae; genus Neoceratodus; species Neoceratodus forsteri. The sequence continues at coordinate 305,591 of JADMNL010000033.1, forward strand.
TATTACAGCGGGTTGAGAATGACACTTAGGATATGTCTTTACCTTGCAGGACGTGGAACTGTGGTGACGGGAACCCTGAGAGAGGGGTTGTGAAAAAGGAGATGACTGTGAGTTTGTTGGGCACAGCAAGAACTTCCGCCTGTCGTCACAGGTAATGTGGTTGGATATGGCTGTCCTAGACTTAAGGGGACTTGCAACACATGTGCAAACATTGTGGGTTCAGGTAGTCACAGTGGGGGAGGGTCTTTAGGTAGGTGTGATAGGTTGCCTCTCAGAAAGAGGAGGCAGACAAGAAAATGACAAAGGAGATCAGGAGGGCAGCAGAACAGAGTGAGATGCTGCTAGTAGTGGACTTTAGCATGCCTGATATGGATTGGAGTGTCCCGATATCAGCAAGTGCTGGAAACTAGACATGACAGTGTTACAAAAGGCTCTACTAGTACAGAAGGTAGTGGAACGGGGACGTACTGTTGGTAGGGGACTTTAAGCGTCGTGACATGGATTAGTGTGACAGAGGCCTACAAAGGCCCTATTGAGCCGGCCCGTGGCGCTGGAGGTTGAGGCACTGGTCGCTACACCTCACGCCATGCTGGCGACCGTGTTCAGGAATGAGCCTGGGCCGGGGGGATCAAGTGTCTGGAAGACTGCTCTCCGCTCTGGGAGAGGGAGACTTGTCCCGCTCAGACGCCAGAGGGCAGTACGGGTTGGGAGGCACATACCAACGCCTGCCTTTGGGACCCTGTCACTGACAAATACTGGCTGCCTCATCTGTGGGACCCCCTTGGTGGCTGCTTTGATGCCACTCTCTGGCAAGGGCCTGCTGTTTTCCATAATGAAAACTGAGCAGAAGTACTCTGTGAGGATGGCAGTCTATTGTCTATATTCCTCTGTTACCCTACCCCCCATCTAGCCTTATGGTCCCCCCCATCTTTCTTCCTTTTTCCTTAATATATCTGAAAAATGGTTTCCCTTTGCTCTTGCCCTCATACACAGTAAACCGTTCTGGACTGCTTTTGCCTCCCTATCCCCACCCTCTTTGCTTCCCTATTTTCAATAAATCTTCTCCCATTTTCCTCCCCTGCTTTTCTTTATATTTTTAGAAGACCTTTTCTTCCCCAGGAGTCCTTTAGCATCAGTAACTTTTTGCACTTGGCTGCCCGGAGTGTGCCTTTAAGAGATATTTAAATGTGCGACGGTCAAACCATTCAAGACAGGAGGGGATGTGAGTTGAGTGAGAGCTGTTGGATGCTTCAGAATTTTTTTCTCCGCTGGACTGAGCAGTATTGCCTCTGAGGTGACTCCAACTTTCCTTGTTGACAGCCTCCTAGTGCTTATCTGGGTAAAGTTTTCCTCATAAATTATTTCCTTTAGTGTGCTGAGTGAAAGTTCTACTTTTTCATTAGCGCTATGCAAATGTTTTATTTTTAGCCCGACGGCACTATTTTGACTTTATTTTACCACGACTGTGTAGTTTAAAGCCTAATTTTATCATGGGTGCTTATTTTCGATGGCTTCCTTCATTTGTGAGGCACATTCTTGTAGGAACTGTCAAATTAGGGACAGTTGCCTTGTTTTTTACCCTCCGACATCGTGGGGTTCACAGTGAGGCACCTGCAGTAGATTTCAAATTTAAATAGTGCCTGGAGGTTTTCTAGATTGGCAATTACGAGGAAACCTTTTTGTTATATTACTGGACCTTGGTATCATCTGTGTCAGGACTGTCCGTAAGGGTCCAGCAGCCACCCAAAGCGAGTTGAGTATTACTGGGTTTCTATTAAGATTGGCACTGGTATAGATCCCAGTTTTACCCAAAAAAAAGGCACTAGTAATAGACAGTTTATTAACTGGGTCAGGACTGGCCAGTGGCATTTTCACAGAAACCTGCACTCAGTTCGTAGGTCCAGAACTGGTTTGCTTTGCTTAAATTCGCAAACATAGCAGACAAACCTTTGATTATTATGGCTGAGGATAAATCAAAGGCTTCCGACGAGGGCTATTCAAAAGTATTAATACCAAAGCAGAGGTGCTGAGGAACCCTCCAGATCCCAGCCAAAAACAGCTTCCAAAGACGAAGTTCCTCACAAATTGAAAAATAATAAGAGTGATGAAAAAGAATGCTTGATCAAGCCTTTGATGAAGTGGCTAAAAGAAACTCCGTCAAGACAGATATGCTCTCGTTGCTCCTGGGAAAGCCAGTAAGCGAAACAACAGGTAGCTAAAGCATACAGAAAAAGCGAAACACTTACAACCGCGTAGTTTCTTCCATCAGTGCAAGTTATGGAAAAGCATGATAACTGTTTCAGACCCTTCAAAAGACGGATCCTCGATTTACTGGGGCTGGAAGCACTCTTCCACAGTTGTCACTTCTGTAGACTGTGAGGATGAACAGATGATGATGATTAATTTTATGATGCCGATGACATGGCTTTTGAGGGTCTTGAGCCCAGGAGTCCCCGGACCTCACCTTGTGGATCTCGGGTGACCACGAGGATCCTTCCTCTATGTTTACATTTATACAAAATATGCTGGATACCCTGGACCTCCCTACGTAGGAGCCCAACCAGGATGTCGATGAAGATTATGGGAGATGAAGGGTCTTTCATCCTCAAAGACCCTGATCGTCCCTATCAATAATGCATTTAGAAAAATACTATGAATGTGCTTCAACACCCTCTTCAGTACTAGGGGTTGATAAGCAGCTTGAGAGAAAATATAAATTGTCTAAAAATGGTACAGAGTTCTTGTCAGCACACCCTAGCCACGTAAAGTATAGTGCAGCAGGCAGCTTGTGAAAAGCTGGAGTCTCCTTGTCGCCCTCTCCCTTGACAAGGATTCCAAGAAAATTGACTTTATAGCAAAGAAAATGTATGCCACAGCTTCCCTGCTTCTCAGGCTTTCTTCTTACATGGCATTCACAGCCAAATATCAGAAAGCCCTTTGGAAATCTGTCCAGGCTATCTCCCGAACGGATCACATTCTATGGTGCAGGAAACATAGAAACTTAGAATTTGACGGCAGATAAGGACTGCCTGGCCCACCTAGTCTGCCCATTTCCACCTGATGGATAAGTTGCAGATTCTAGTTAATCAACAGCTTACTACTTTTTTTTTTTTTATTTAGTTTAACCAGGTATAGCACACTAAGCTGAAAACTTTTTTACAGGAGCCGACCTGGGAGCACAAGGAGGTTAAGGACTTGCTAGAGTCACACAGTATGCAAGTGGAAGCTGTGGATTCAAACCCCAGGTCTGGTCTGCTGGATGTCACCAGATTTGCAGCTCAGAGCCTTAGACCACTGCGCTATACTTCCTCCTACCCCGTACTAGAATTGCCTTATGTCTGTCCCATGCATTCTTGAATTCTCCCACTATTCCCGCTGAGCTGGTGGATGTGTCAAAACTGCCCTGGAAGCTACTATGTACCAATTTCACATGGCAGATGACGACAGTGATGCAGCCTCTAGAGCGATGGTCCTTGCCATCTCTCCGAGATGCTTCACTGGTTAAGAACAACCAGTCTGACCACAGACACTCAGAACAAGGCCATGGATTTTCCTGTGATCAAAATACGTTGTTTGATTACGGAACCACTGACTACATGAAAAAGTCGACGCCATAAGGCCCCTGGCAGAGCCACTCATCCAAGTCTAAACCTGCCACCCTCCGAGATCCCATCCTGGGGTGGTTGGGGCAGAAGTTTTGTTCCCAGGCCTTACAGTCCCTATCCCCAATCTGACTTTAGCCAGTACAGGGGTCTTTCAGAGGCAGGGGCAGAAGGGGGCCAAAGAAGAGCCACCTCTACCTAGCCATCTGCCTCTCAGTCTAAGTCCTGATGTAAGTGTCCAGGTCACCTCCCGTTTCCGGTTGAGGCAGACTCTCACTATCTTCAACACTGGTCCCTCATCACGCTGGACAAGCGGGTGCTGGAGAGAGTGAGAAGGGTCTGTCATTACGTCAAGCAGCTGCCAGACCTCAAGCATACCCAGGTGTCAAGACCTCTGTTCCCAACACAGATACTGCTGTTGGAAATAGAGGTACAAAACCTTCTGGCTTTATGAGCAGTGGAGAGGGTCCCACCCACGAGAAGGGCAAGGGCCGCTACTCCAGGTATTTTCTGACACAAAAGAAAACTGGAGAGTGCTGACCTATCTTAGATCTCAGATATTTAAACAAAACTAAAAACAAATTCCAAATGGTCACTGTGTCACTGGTCATACAGTCTCTTACAACAGGGAGACTGGCTAGCCTCCCTCACTTAAAGGACGCCTTACTTCCACACACCCATAAGGAGATCTCACAGGAAGTTTCTCAGGTTCAAACTTCCTTCGGGTCACTATCAGTTCATCAGTGTCCTTCGGTCTGTCCTCTGCCCCAAGAGTCTTTACTAAGTGTCTCAGCAGTGGTAGCAGCACATCTCAGGAGACTGGATGTCGCTTCTACCCCTATCTGGATGACTGGCTCATAGTAGCAAAGTCTCCTTGCCAGGTCAAGGAATCTTTCCCTCACAGAATGCACTCTGGAGTCTCTGGATTTCCTGGTAAAGCTACAGAAATCTCACCCGAACCCACCCAGCTGCTCACCTTCATAGCGGCCCAGCTGGACACTCAGAAGGAATATGCTTTCCTCCCAGAGAAAGAATTCAGAGTTTCTTCAGTGGCAGATTATTTCTCCCAGGGACCGCCAAGACCAGCCAGACATTTCCTCAAACTTCTAGGACATGTGGTCTCTGACTGCAGTAGTCCCAAGGGTCAGATACAGGATGAGACTCCTGCAAGCCTACCTCAGAGCTCGCTGGTCACAGAGAAGCAACACATTTTCAAAGTTGATACCTGTGTCTGAGCAGTTCCTCCAAAACTTGCTGTGGTGGAAGAACCCTGCAAATTTGCAGGCAGGGTTCCTTTCAAGCTCCTCTTTCCAGAAAGGTGATCACCACAGATGCCTCCCTTGGGCTGGGGAGCTCATTAGACAGTGCCTCAGTAAGCGGCAACTAGACTCCCAAAGAGTCACAGTTGTACTTAAATCTTTGGAATTCAGAGCAGTCTTCCTAGCTCTCAAAGCTTTCGCTTCAGCATAGAAGGGCAGGCGGTTCACATTCAAACGGACGCCACTGCAATGTTCTGCATAAACGAGCAGGGTGGTACCAGATCAGAAATACTCTATTTGGAAGCTCTGGTCTCTAGTATTTTCCCGATAGTCAGTCTCTCAGCTATTCAGCCCCAGGCAAACACAGTACTCTGGATGCCCTAAGTCGCATCAGTCCAGGTCAGAGCGAATGGACGCTGAGCGAAGCTACTAGCCACAGTGTTCAGGTGGTTGGGCACACCAGACATGGATCTGTTTGCCTCTCCTCTCAATTTTCAGCTTCCTCAGTACTGTTGCAGTCCCCAGTTCCGGGAACACTTCCTCTGCATGCCTGATCCTGACTGGTCAGGGAGGTTCCTGTATGCATTTCCTCCCTTTCCTGATATTCAGGGTTTTGCTGAAACTCAGACAGCAGCCTGCATCGATGATCCTAGTGACTCGGACTGGCCCAGGCAGGCCTGGTACCCTCTCCTTCTCTGTGTCCTGCAGCAGGCCCATTCACCTTCCTCCAGCTCGCTCCCTGCTGACCCTTTCCTCAGACAGGAGTGCAGTACCCAGACATACACTTTCTTCACCTCAAGGCCTGGTTCTTGAGGTTAGTTTCATCCTCACAGTACTCTGAACAGGTCCTTGAGATACTGAGGATGGCTAAAAACCGAACACTAAGAAGACTTATGCAGTCAAATGGAAAAGGTTTTCCCTCTGGTGCAAGAGCGAAAAGGTCAAACCCTATCAACTTCAGACCTCAGCTGCTAGACTACCTGGTACACCTTCGTAAAGAGCAGGAACATTCCCAGTGTCTGGCCAACATTCCCTTCCCATAAACCGTTCATGTAATTATCCAGGCTGTGTGGGTGATGATGTGCGATATGCGCCACCACACATTCAGTCACTTCACTACCAGTCTAGCATTGCTTGTAAAGAGCTTGGGATATTGTGTATGAAAAGTGCTATATAAATGCTGATTCTCCTTCTTCTTCTTCCAGGCGTCAGGCTTGAAACCATCTTCACTCAAGCTACACCTGACAGAATTTCAGCCTACCTTCGGTGGGAAAGAAGAAATCAGTTTTTCCCATGACATTTTTAAACAGTTTTTCAAAGGCCTCTTGCACCTCCACCCTCCAACCAGGGAGCCTGTTCCTCCTTGGAGCCTGAACTTTTGCATAGATGGGCTCATGAATCCACCTTCGAGTCTATGTTCATGGCCCACATCAAGTTTGTAACTTGGAAGACCGTCTTCCTGGTAGCCATTACATCTGCCAAGAGGATTTCAGAGCTACAGGCCCTGTGCACTGAGCCGAATTACATCATCCCTCACAACGATAAAGTTGAGCTCAGGACAAATAGGACATTTCTGCCAAAGGTGGTTTCAGAGTTTTACTTGAACCAGTCCATTACTCTGCCTGTCTTCTTTATTGAGCTATCTACTCCTGGTGAGCAAAGCTCCACAGCTTGATGTCAAAGAGCCATCTTTCACTACCTAGAGCATACCTGACAGTCCAGAGGCTCTTCCACTCAGTTGTTCCTCACCCATGGGGATGTAGGCAGGGAATACCAGCTATCAAGAGAATTATTTCTGGTTGGTTGGTCTCTTGTATTAGATTCTACTATGAGAAAGCTGGTCAATAACCTCCAGTGGGGCTCAGGGCCCATTCCACTCAGGGCACTGCAGTAGCCTGGAGCAGCAAGGGACATTCTCACTGGATGTCTGCAAAGTAGCTACCTGGAAATCTGTGCACACCTTTGTGAAACACTACAGTTTGATGTGCAGACCAGATCTGATGCCAAATTTGGCAGGCGGTTCTGCACAGCCTCTTTCCTAAGTAGATTCTTTGCCCGCCTCCCACTTGGTACTGCTGGGTAGTTCAGTAAAGACTGATGCTAAAGGACTCCTGGGGTAAGAAGAAAATTACTCACTGCAGTAATCTTCTTTCTTCCAAAGGGTCCTTTAGCATCAGTAAGCTCCCACCCTTCCTCCCTGGTTCACCTGTCGGAGAAGGGCTCTATGTCACCTTTTACCAAATTTGGATTTTCTTATTGATGAGTTTTAGCTCGTGTTGCTGTTTCTAGTTCCACTTGAATCCTGTTTATTCTTTTGGGGCATTTGCCCTTGTTTTCCTTAAAAAAATTCTGAAGCATTCAGCAGCTGTCACTCCGCTCACACCCTCCTGTCTTTAATTGGCTTGACCCTACGCCATTTAAATCTCTTAAAGGCACATTGGGCATTTGCACCTAGCCAGCTAAGTGCAAAACGTTTGATACTAAAGGACCCCTTGGAAGAAAGAAGATTGCTGAGTGAGTATTTTTTCTTAGGGCCATAGCCAGTCAAAAACAGGAAGGCTGTAGTGAGCTGAGTGAGAGCTGCTGAAGGCTTCAGAATTTTTCTCTACTGGACTGAGCAACATTGCCCCTGAGGTGTGTCTCAACTTTCCTTGTTGGCAGCCCCTAGTGCTTATCTGGGAAAGTTTTTCTCACATTTCTGTTTTAATAGTGTGAAGAGTGAAATTATTACAAATTCGTTAGTGCCACGCTGATTTTTTATTTTTAGTGCAACCGCACTATTTTGACTTCATTTTACCGTGACTGTTCATTTTGAATGTTAAATTTATCACGGTAGCACTGATGGTTCCTCTCTTTTCTTAGCAAATTTTTGTGGAACCATCAAATTAGGACAGCACTTTTTTTTTTTTTTTAACCTCAGACCTAGCGGGTTTTACTGAGAGGCACCCCATTGGAATTCAGATATTAACAGTGCCTGGGGTCTCTCTCAGGATTGACGGATGAAGAGAACCTTCTCTGTGTGTGTGTGTGTGTGTGTGTGTGTGTGTGTGTGTGTGTGTGTGTGTGTGTGTGTATGCAAGAAGTATGTTATACATAAAGGAACTGGACCTAAGGTGGTATATGTCGTAGGACTGTCAGTAAGAGTCCAGCAGCCACCTGTGGCAGTTGACAAGTATTGCTGGGTTTTCTATTAAGACTGGCGCTAGTATAGATCCCAGAACTTACTTTGAGAGGGTTTCTTCAGTAGGTCATTATATATAGGATTGGCACCACCTGGCATTGGGGCGCACAGCAGACTTTATAGCAATCCTGACGGGGGACCACCCACCTGTCGTCACATGACCCGGCGTCTGCGTGAGTAGAGTATATAATTAAGGCGGTCCCCACACCCACCCTCCAGTCCTTTCCGCTGGAGTCTCCTCGTGTCAGTTGCATAGCAGAATTCCAGTAGCTATCGTCATGTTGTTCGTACGTCAAATTTTTTCCTTCACTATTCTTTTTTCAAGATTTACTTATGTCTTTACCTAAGAAGTGCTCACCTGTGGCACGCAAATACCTCATAAGGACGTGTCCTCTGAAGTGGATCTGACTTTGCCCAGACCACTCTGTCTCATCCTGCTTGGAGTGCCAAACATTTAATCAGACCACCAAAAAGCGGAGACAGCAGGCTTTGGAGGCCCATCTTTAAAGTCTGTCTTGCTTCTCTAGAGAAGCAAATGGACCGGATCCACAAGTCCTCTTCAGAAAATCTTCTCCTCCAAGAAACACCACAGGAGAAATCTCAGGAGCAGGAGCATTTCACTGAGGCCTTGCCGCTCGACAAGCAAGGCCGCCTTACAGCCGCTGCCTAAGAAGACTTCAGACGGTAATATGATAAGCCTTCCATGGTCAGTCGTCCGTCAAGCCCGGCGCTCACCCACCACGGGTTGCCAAGTCGGCCCCCAGCCTCCAGGGACCGCCCGCCGCGGCACGCTCTGCTTCCCAGGCTTGGGGACCCACCCAGCTATAGCCAAGAAGTCGGCTGGAGCTCCTCCTCTGCCTGCCCACCCGGCTTCGTCTAGTAAACGCCTGTCTCAGACGGCCGCCAGGCGTGGTTCTCCTGTCGGGGCCAACATCACCACCCCCAACGTCCGCAGAACCAGAGGGGACTGCCCTCCTTCTTCCCCACTAGTACCCTCCCTTCCCAGGCGAGTACTTCAGGCGAGGACAGCGTGGACTCTCTATGTTGAAGACTGCCTCGGGAGCAGTTCCACGCCCCTGATGGGGTCATGGGGAAGGAGGCCCTCCTCAGCCATTTGGCTTTATGGTGGAGGCCCTCCTCCCCAGTGGGTGGGATCCTCCATAGCCGGGCGACTATCCAGATCCCACCGCCGGATCTGGTGACTCGCAACCCGACGCCAGAACTTCCGACGACTACCTCAGCCCAGGCCCAGTTGTCTGCCTCAGCCTTTGCTCCAGCGCCAGACACGGTCCCTCCATCGGGTCCCTCGCCTGACCCAGACATCGGCCCCTCCGACGCTGGATCCCTCCTGGCGCTGGATCGGGTGGTGCTGGTCCCGGCGATGGTATCCCTGACACTGGCTATCCTGACACTGGATCCGCCACCAATTTTATACTATGGCGTGTCCGATGTGGGTCCCCCCTCAGACCCCTGACTGGGATTTATTCCAGACCCCAGACTGTTCCTCATTAACCACCGGGTATCCTGGGACCACTACCTGGGTGGTCCTCCTCCTGATTGAAGTTCTTTGGACAGTACTACCCTGGGTACAATCCCTGTCCGGGCTACCACTTACAGGGTTACCAGGGTTTCATTACCCCTTCCCAGGTAATCCTCCTCCTCCACCCCCCAGCCACAGCCTCCTCCACCACCCCGCCACACTGGACTTCAAGACCTTAATTCAGTCTTGGTGGTACGGGCGTGCTTGGAGTTGGTATCGGATCTGGAGTAGACTCCCACTCCCACGCTTTCCCAGATCTCCATCCCGAGGAGCTCTTCTCCTTCCACGGTCCACATCTTGAGGACGGCACATCAGACCATTGCCCTTCCAGACATTCGTGTCCTTCCGGGAGGGGAGGATGGATGTTGATGTTGTTGTTGTTGTTGTTGTTGTTGTTGTTGTTGTTGTTGTTGCTGAGCCAGAGGTCCGGAAGGCAAGGTTTCCCAAGTCCCCTGAGGACCCTGCCTTTTCAGATCTTTTGGGATCCATGAAAGATTTTTTTTTTTTCAGCTGGGAATCAGAGGATCAGGACCACATGAGACACAGACTAGCCGAACACCTGGATTTAGAATCTCTGTCAGCGGTCCCGATTCCTCCTTGGATCGGACCTCACCAGGACCTCGCCTCTGTGGTCTGACAGGTGCCTCATTCTGTCCTGCTGTCCCCAAGAGGGCAGACAGGGTGTACCGAGCGCAGAAGGAAGCCCTTTCTCAAGATGCATCCTAAGGCGGACTCTATCGTTATTTCGCTTGTCTGCACCTCAAGACATGAGCAGCTCTCCCCAGACAGAGTCGAGGCAGATGGACCAGTTCAGCAGGAAGGTTTATGCTCGCCCACATGTGTGTCCGTTCCTTAAGTGTGTGGCCCACATGGTGTCACACCAAAAGCTACCTTGGCCAGGCTGGAGGCCCAAGTCCAGGCGATGGACCCTTGAGCCTCAAGGAACAGCTTGCCAAGGATCTTCGCCTCTCGCTTCTCCTGTAGGCATGCTTTGCAGGCTACATATGACTCCATCGATTCTGTAGCTCCTCCTCAGTGACTGCCATTGCCTTAAGACTGCATTCCTGGCTTGCATTTCTGGCTCTCTCAACAAGGTACAGTCTGCGATTCAGGATGCCCTTCCGAGGCTCTCTGCTTTTGGTGGGGACATCACTGATATTCGGGACAGAGATCTCGCCTCAGATCAGTGAGGTCCATGTACCGATCAGGCACTCAGCAGCAGCCCTTTTGAAAGGACCTGAGGCAGAGGAAGCAGGCCCCAGCTCGCCACCAGGACAAACGCAGGCCAATGGGTTCTGCCACCTCCTCCTACCTCCAAAACCAGAGACGCTCAGAAGGCCCTCTGCCTGAACGCCTGCCACTTCCTGACTCCCTATCCCCACTACCTCAGTCTCTCACAGCGAGGAGCAGGTGGTGGGGGACTCACCGCCATGCACAGGAATGGCAGGCATTAACCTCAGATGCATGGGTTCTGCAACTGGTGTCTGTCGGACACACTATAGAGTTTCTGGAAATTCCTCCAGAATCTCCATCAAAACGCCTTCCTACTGCAAGGATCAGGCTTTTCTCGATGCAGAAGAAATTCAAAGCCTTTTGCTTAAGGAAGCAATAGAGTGCTTTCCTCCAGCAAAGGAGCAGGGATTTTACTTCCATTTTGTCCTAGTTCCAAAAAGACTGGAGACTTGAGACCCATTGTCAACTTGAGCAGTCTCAATCTGTTCATTGAGTACAAAGTTCCAAATGCTAACGCCCAGAGTCGCCTTCCACTCCTTTTGAGACTCATTGGTTGTGCGCTGTAGACATGCAGGATGCTTACCTGCACATCGCGATCTTCCCAGCCACCACCAATTCCTGCCGCTTTCTATTCCACGGGAGCACTTCGTTTCGGCCTCCCTTTGTCTATCCTCAGCACCTCGGGTGTTTGCCAAGTGCCTGGCGGTGGTGGCAGCCTTTCTGTGCCACCGGGTAATGCGGTTTTCCTTACCTGGATGATTGGCTGATCTCAGCCCTTCCATGGACTCCTTACTGGAGGCTCTGTCCTTACTCTGGACCTTTTGGCAAACTGGGAATTACTGTCAATATTCCCAAGTCATCCATGACCCCGTCCCAGAGACAATTCATTGGGGCGGTTTTGGATCACGGTCCAATGTAGAGCTTCCTTCCTCCAGACAGGGCGGAGACCCTGGTCAGTCAGGCTTCTTTGGTGGCTTCGCCCAGGACTATCACATGCCCAAGAGGTCCCTCCGGCTTCTGGCTTGATGGCAGCATCCATCACTCACCGCCTCTGCGAGGCTAGCTACATGAGGATTATTTAGTGGTCCTTGCAGGTGCAGTGGGATCAACTCCTGACTCACCTAGGACCATCCGGTCCTGGTGTCGCCAGCAGTTCAGTAAGAATTGTTGTGGTGGAGGACCCTGCAACCTTTCCTGGGACTTCCTTCAGGAGCCCAGCTCCTCGGCATCCCTAACTACAGATGCATCAAACGTGGATGGGGAGCACCAAGCTCAAGGACTGTGGTCCAGCTTGAAGCATCATTACACATCAACGTTCTGGAGATGAGGGCAGTCTTGTACGCCTTCCAGGTCCTCCAGACCCTCCTTCCCAGGGTTACTGCTTGTCCAGATGGACAACATGTTGGTAGTCTGGTGCGTCAACAAACAAGGAGGAACTCTTTCGTACCCCTGTGCAGGGAGGCAATGTGGGTGTGGAACTGGGCGGTCCAGCACAATCTGGTCCTAGAGGCCATGCATGTTCCAGGCGTTCAGAATGTCCCATGGACTGTCTCAGCAGATCTAGGACCCTAAATCACTAATGAGAATTAAATCAGGAAGTGGCAGAATCTCTTCCCTAAGGTGGGGCGCCTGAAATTGACCTTTGCCTCCCACTATAACGCAAAACTTACCCGCTTTTGCTCAGCTCGCTCCAGGGCATGGTGCTTTCCGTGCACACGCCGCCTCTCCCTCGATAGGGACATTTTGTACATCTTCCCTCGCTTCCCATTCTACAGAGGGTCCTTCTGCTTCAGGCAGAGAAGGCAAGGATGATCTCATCGCCCTCTCTGGCTGAGACAAATTTGGTTCCCACTGCTAGAACAGCTAACAAAGGAACCACCAGTTCCACTTCCAGTGACCCACAACCTCTTGACTCAGGATCAAGATTGTCTTGTTCTTCTGGGACTCAGGACACTGCATCTTCATGTGTGGCTCCTGCAGACATAGCGATTTCTCGCTTGGGGTCTCCTCTCGAGTAGCTCAGGTACTAGTAGAGGCTAGAAAACCCTCTACTCGCCCACTTGCCCTATGAAGTGGAAACGTTTTTCCATCTGGGAGACTTCCAAAATTGGAACCCTTTTTCTTGTTCTGCCCCACAAGTCATGGAATATGTCCTTCACCTTTCAGACTAAAGTCTGTCTTATTCTTCCTTGAAGGTCCACCTTTCAACAATTTCAGTGTACCACGAGCTGGTGGATAGTAAATCCCTGGCTCAGCTGGAGGTCTCAAAAACCTTTCTGAAAAGGATCCTCCATGTGAACTCCCCATCCGCAGCCCCACACCACCTTGGGATCAGGAACTTTGTGTTGAGAAACTCTCACCCCCATTTGAACCAGTGATGAGCTGCGTAATTATGCTTCCTTTCTTGGAAGACGTTATTTTTAGTTGCTATTACATCAGCTTGAAAGATTTCGAGCTTCAGGCTCTAGTTTGTAAAGAGCCTTATCTCATTTTCCACAAGGACCGGGCGGTCCTCAGGACAATCCTAAGTTTCTACCAAGGTGGTGTCAGAAGCCATGCTGAACCAGTCAGTAGAGCTTCCTGTTTTCTTTTGTCCCCTACGAACAGAGGTGAGGCACGCCATGCTATGGATGTCCATCGGATCCTAGGTGTTACACACCAAGATATTCGTAGCTGTGATCAGCTCTTTGTTTCCTTTTGCTCCCAGGTCGGCAGGCAAGCAGCTGTTTCTAAGCCATACCTTTCCCATTGGTTAGGTAACTGCATTCGTTGTTGTTACCAAAATACGATAAACCGCCTTTTTGTAGAACATTTTGGCAGATATCTGTGTGCTGCAGCAACTTGGAGTTCGGTCCATACTTTCACCAAACACTATCGTCTGGACATTGCTTCTAGGCAGAGGGCAGGCTGCGGCCTAGCTGTCTTGCAGGGTTTTCTGTCCTAGGCTGGACCCATTCTTGTTCCCAGTTTTGTTGGTTTATTTTCCCCTCCCTTGTTTCTCTCTGTCTCTTTGGAGGGACTGCTTGGGACTCTGTCCTGATGTAATGACCTACTGAAGGAACCCCTCTAAGTAAGATAGTACAGTTACGCGGAACTTGCCATAACAGTAGATCTTCGGGAGAGGTTCCTTCAGTAGGTCATATTTTTCCCCGCCTCCTTCCCACTTTTTTCTATTTCATATACATGGACTCTAAATCCCATTTACTCCTGCTGTCAGGCCTCTTCCTGGCTCGGCCGGAGAACTGGAGGCGGGCATGGGGACTGCCCACTATATACGACCACAGACGGTGGGCGGTCCCCGTCGAGGATTGCTAGAAAAGTCTGCCATGCCCAATGCCGGGTGGCGCCAGTCCTATATGTAATGACCTACTGAAGGAACCTCTTGAAGATCTGCTGTTACGGTAAGTTCTACGTAGTGTACTTTCTACAACCACCCACAAAAAAAAAGGCACTGGGAACAGACAGAGCTACTTAACTGGGCAGGACTGATGATGGCATTTCACAGAAACCTGCACTCCGTTTGTAAGGTCCAGGACTGGTTTGCTTGCTTAAATTGGGCAAAACATAGCAGATGAACCTTTAATTATTATGGCTGACGATATATCAAAGGCTTCCGACTAGGGCCATTCAAAAGTACTAAATGTAAGGAGGTGCCGAGGAACCCACAGATCCCAGCCAAAATGAAAGCTTCCAAATTACTAAGTTCCTCACAATTTATAAAATAATAGAAGTGACAAAGGAAGGAAGCTTGATCAAGCCCTGATGAAGTGGCTAAAAAAGAACTCTGTCTAGGCACTTGAATGCTACCGTTGCTCCTGGGAAAGCCAATAAGCGAGACAACAGGCAGCTTAAAGCGTACAGAAAATCTGTGCAGTACTCCATCGGTGCAAAATATGGAAAAGCATGGCAACTGTTTCAGACCCTACAAAAATGAGTCCTTTCTTTACTGGGGTTGCTATCACTCTTCCACAGTTCTTGCCCCTGAGACTGAGGGTGATACAGATGATATGAGAATTTATATAATGTGAAGGGTCTAGCACCCTTTGTATCCAAGGAGGTTCTCCTCCATGCCTTCATCTATCCAAAACATATTGGACACCTTGGACCTCCCTTCCCAGGAGTCCTTCTAAGGTAAGAATAAGGAAAAGAAAAGATTATAGGAAAAGGTTCCACCTCCTAAAAAGTCCTGTCTTAATGAAAAATATAAATACAATACCACAAAAACTGTTTCAAACCCCACTTCTGTGGCAGAAGTTCACAAGCGGTCTGGAAGTGTTAATAAATATATCATTTGTTTAACAATACTGAATACCTGTCTGTACATCCCAGCCATGTGAGTATAGTGCATCAGGCAGCTTACAGAAAGCTGGGGTCTCCTTTCCTCCTTACACCCAGATAAAGACTCCAGAAAACAGATTTCTTAGTTACCCTCAGATGCTTGTCAAAATTTTTACCTACTTGGCTTTTCGCCAAATATAAACAAAAAACACTGCAGAACTCTGTCCTGGTTCTGGTGCAGGAACGGGTGGATACGACTAGCCTGCTCCGGATGCTATGTAACACCAGTTCCACAAGACTACAACAAGGATGCCACCTCCAGAATCACAGCCTATGCCATCTTTCTGAGATGCTTTGTCTGGCCTACAACTACTGGTCTACTCTCAGACTCCCAGTTTAAAGCCATAGACTTTTCTGGTGATAGAAACATACTATTCGATTCCAGAACATCTCAAACAAAGCCCCTGCTCCACGGAATGTCCTCCCGAGGGCATTAGGGGCAGAGCTTTTTTCCCAGCCTTCTCTCAGTGCAAGCGTGTTTTTGCAGTCTGACCTGACATAATGTGGGCAGACCGCGTGTATCCAGGTGTCTAAGCCTCTTCCCCAACACAGACGCTTCTGTTGCAGCAGGACGCAAAACATTCTAGCTTTGCAAATGGTGGAGAGGGTCCCTGGCCATGTAAAGAAGAAAGGCCTCTACTCCATGTAATTCCTGACACAAGACAACTGGGGAGTGGCTTCCATCTTGCTGTTAGAACCGAAATTCAAGATGGTCACTCTGTTGTTATTCATACAGCCCTTACTGTAGGGAGATGGGCTAGCCTCCCTGGTACAAAAAGGGTCCCTTTTTTCCATGTACCTTTAATGAGGTCACACACAAGGGTGGGTTCACTGTGGCCCTTCGGCCTCCTCAGCCCCAAGAGTTTTTACAAAGTGCTGGGCAGTGGTAGCACGCCTCAGGAATCTGGGCATCTCTAGCTGCACCTAAGTTGCCGATTAGCCTGCCTAAGTCTCCTTGTCAGGTCAAGGGTCCCCTTTTTTTCCCTTACGGGCTCTATCTGTAGGCTCGGGGTTCCCAGATAAATCTAAACAAAGTCTCATCTGGAACCCTCCCAGCATCAGGAAGGATATGTCTTCCTTCCGCGAGCAAAATTCAAGATGTCGCTCATTTGCAATTTTCTTCATTCAGGGACAGCGAGACCAGCCAAAGCGCTTGACTGGATTTGAATCTTTAACCTCACTGGTTCAATATATGATGTGGTCCTGAGCAAGTCACATAACTAGTGACATTTCCTCAGGCTATTGGGACACATGACTTCAGTGCCTGCAGTGGTTCCCAAGATTCAGATACAGAATGCATCACCATAAGTCCCCTTTGTAGCTTGCTGGTCTCAGAAAGCAACAATTTTCAAACCTGAAAACTCTAACAGAGCAGTTCCACAGACGCTTCCCCTGTGGTGGGAAATGCATCTAGATAGTGCCTCAGTAGTGGCACTTAGACTCTGCAAGAGTCACAGTTAATCATATTTCTTTCGAACTCTGAGAAATCTTTCTAGCTCAAAGCATTTGTTCCGGTCACAAAGAGCAGACTTACAGAGTCGAACAGACATTACTGCAATGGTCAGATCAGGAGTGCTCTGTTCACAGGCGCTATAAAAATTGGTCTCGCCTTCTACCTGGGAGTCTGCTTTCAGTGATTCCCCACCCCCACCCCAGGCAAACACAGTGCTCTGACAGAGGATCTAGTCGCATCAGTTGGGCCAGAGTAATGGACTCTGAACAAAGAAGTACTAGCCACAGTGTTCAGGCGTTTGGGCACAAAGTAGTGAATCTGTTTGCCTCTCCCTCAGCTTCCAGTTTCCTCAGTTCTGTTGCAGGCTCCAGTCCTGGGATTGCCTCCTTTGGACCCCTTGATCCTAGTCTGGTCAAGGAGGTTCTTGTATGCATTCCTCCTTTTCCCCTGATTCTCGGTATTTCTGAAACTCTTAAAACAGCCTGCATCTAGGATTCTGGTGGCTCCAGATTGGCCCAAGCAAACCTGGTACCCTTTCCTTCTCTCAGTGCCCTGTAGCAGTCCATTCTCCTGCCTGCAACTCGCTCCCTGCTGACCCTTCTTCAGACAGGAGTGCAGTACCCAGGCATACCTCCTTCCATCTCAGGGCCTGGTTCTGGAACAGTTAGTCTGCATCCTCAAGTACACCTAACAGGTAGTTAGGCAGGGGCCCGAGTTTTCTGCAATTCCGGGTAGCAGACCTTGGAAATATCCGTGGAATTTGCCGTCACCGCGGAACAACGTCCTTTTGCGTCGGGAGTGCCCAGTCCCCGTCAGCTTCACTGTCCTCCCCAACCTGCCTGCTGCCACGCTGAGGCCCACCCCAGCATGGCAGAAGCTCCCGTTGCCGGCGGGGTGCCCAATCCCCGTCGGCTTCACTGTCTTCTTCCCCAAGCTGCCTGGTGCCACGTTGGGAGCCCACTACAAGCGTGGCAAAAGCTTCCGTTGCTGACGGGGTTCCCAGTCCCCGCCGGCTTCACTGTCCCCCCTCAAGCTGCCTGCTGCCATGCTGGAGCCCACCCAGTGTTGCAAAAGCTTCCGTTGCCGGCAGGGTGCCCAATCCCCATCTGCTTCACTGTCCCTCCCCAAGCTGCCTGCTGCCACTCTGGGAGCCCACCCCAGCATGGCAAAGTCCCTTGTTGTATCTAAAAAAAAAAACCTAAAACAAAAAACCTTCCCTCACTGATTCTTTTACCCCCCAACCTGCACCCAACCTCTGCATACCCACACCCCACCTCAACCCATACTTGCCTCTGGAGCCCAATGACGATCTTGATGGACCAGGAACACATCTGCACTCTTCAAAGCCGACCACGAACTGAAGAAATGCGGTAAGCTGTACAATGGCATAAATGGTTTTCAACTTTAGTGCATATCTCAGCCATTTCTGGGAATTTTTCACCAAATTTTCAACATGGGGTTTGGGCCCCACCTCATGAATTGTGACACTGTTATTCGTTAATCTGTCCTGAAAGGTGGTTCCGCGAGTCACCGCGCGAACCACCTTTCCGAATGATTAATGAAATGACAATGTCACAGTTCATAGTAAACTTCAAAAACCTATGTTGAAAATTTGGTGAAAATATTCTCCCAAAATGACTGTATTGACGAGCGCAAGAAGTTCATTTCCACTGCAACTTCGAAAGCATTTTAATATTTTCACCCAGATTTTCAGTATTGCCATTTTACCACACCTCCTTATGAACAGTACAACTGTCATTTTTCACATCTCACCGAAAAGTGATTTAGCACATGTAGCGCACAATGGCGCCGGTCGTCGCGAAATCAGTGTTCAGGACAGATTAAGAAAATCACAGTGATACTGTTCATGAGCAGAGGTCTTAAACTGGCTATGTTGAAAATTTGGATAACAATAAAATGACTGTTATGGCGTGCATTGTGTCAGATATGGCAAAAAAACCCGAAAAAAAAAATCAAGGGTAAAATGTGCATGAAGTTCTGCAGCACATGAGAACCCTGCTGCAGAACTTTGCTCCGATGTGCTGCAGAAAATCGGGACCCTGTCCTTAGGATACCGAGGGTGGTTAAGAAATCCAACACTAAGAAGACTTATGCAGCCAGTGTAAAGGTTTTCCTCTGGTGCAAGAGCAAAAGGTTGAATCCCATTCAGTTTCAGACCCTCAGCTGCTGGATTACCTGATACTCTTACAGGCGTCAGGCTTGAGTATTCTTCCCTCAAGTTACACCTGGCGGCAATTTCTGCCTACCTTTCGATTGGAAAGAAAAGAAATCAGTTTTCCCCACATCATATTTAAACAGTTTTCAAAGGCCTCTTGCACCCCAGCTTCCAATCTAGTAGCCTGTTCCTCCTCAGAGCCCTACCACTGCGACGGACAGGCTATGAAGCCACCCTTGAGCCTATGGCCACAGCCCACATCAAGTTTGTAACTTGGAAGACAGGCTTCCTGGTAACCATTTCCTCTGCCAGGAGGTTTTCAGGGTTACAGGCCCAGTGCATTGAGCCACTTTACATCTTCCCTCACAACGATAAAGTTGGACTCAGGACAAGTAGGAATTTTTGAAAAGGTGGTTTCAGAGTTCCCTTGGACCAGTCCATTACTCTGCCTGTCTTCCTCTGAGAAATCCACTCCTGGCGAGCAACAGCTCCACAGCTTAGATGTCAAGAGCCATCTTCTGCTACCTACAGCATACTAGACAGTCCAGGCTCTTCCTCTGTTGTTCCCACCCACGGGTATTTAGGCAGGGAAGACCAGCTACCAAGAGAACTTTTCCTGTGGTAGGTCTCTTGTATTAGATTCCGCTACGAAAAAGCTGGTCACCAACCTCCAGTGGGGCTCGCCCACTTCTTCAGGGGCACAGCAGCCTCACTTGCAGCAGCAGGACATTCCTGTACTGAATGTCTGAAAAGCAGCTACCTGGAAATCTGTACACACCTTTGTGAATCACTAGCTTGGATGTGCAGACCAGGTCTGATGCCAGATTTGGCAGAGGCAGTTCTGCAGACCTCTTTCCTAGTAGTTTTTCCCCCCTCCACTTGGTACTGCTTGGTAGTCTGCTAAAGTTACTGATGCTAAATCATTCCTGGGGTAAGAAGAAAAAATTACTCACGCATTAATCTTTCTTCCAAGGGTCCGTTAGCATCAGTAAGCTCCCACCCTTCCTCCCCAGTTCACCTGTCAGAGAAGGGCTCTTTATCACATTTCTTACCAAATTTGAGGTTTCTTATTGATGAGTTTTAACTCGTCATGTTTCTATTTCCACTGTTGTGGACATTTGCATGTTTTTGAATCCTGTCTATTCATTTTGGGGCATGTCCCTCATTTTCCTTAGAAAAATTCTGAAGCCTTCAGCAGCTCTCCCTCGGCTCACTACCCTTCCTGTTTTCTGATTGGCTATGGCTAAGCTCATTTAAATTTCTCTTCAAGGCACACCTCCAGGGTAGTTGCTCCTATCCAGCTAACTGCTAAAGTTACTGATGCTAAAGGACCCCTTGGAAGAAAGATTACTGCAGTGAGTAATTTCTTCTTCTTGACCATCACCACTTCCCTTACTCTTGCCGAGAACCATAAGTCTCTTCAACCTGTTCTGTTTTGTTACCATTTTCATGCATTTCTTAGATGCCTCAAGAATGGCTCCCTTAGTTGCCTCCTTCTTCTCTTACTCTGCCATGTTATCCACCCTACTAACTTATCCCTGACCAGCTACCTCAGTCTGTTGAAGTCGGTCCTTCTAAAATCCAGGAATCGGCTCTCAGTTGCATCTTATCAGACCTGAGTGCCAGTTTGAACCAAATGGAGTTATGGTTGCTGTTCCCCAGTGACTCTGTACTCCCACAGCTCCTACCACCTCCGAGTTACAGGATCGCTGTTCCCCAGTGACTCCCCTACTGCCACAGCTCCTACCACCTCAGAGTCACAGGATCGCTGTTCCCCAGTGACTTCCCTACTGCCACAGCTCCTACCACCTACTCCCATAGCTCCTACCACCTCTGAGTTACAGGATCGCTGTTCCCCCAGTGACTCCCTACTCCCACAGCTCCTACCACCTACTCCCACAGCTCCTACCACATCCGAGTCACAGGATCACTGTTCACCAGTGACTCCCACAGCTCCCCTACCACCCACGAGGCACAGGATCGCTGTCTCCCCCGTGACTCCCCTACTCCCACAGCTCCTACCACCTGCTGAGTTACAGGATCGCTGTTCCCCAGTGATTCCCCTACACCCACAGCTCCTACCACCTCTGAGTCACAGGATCGTTGTTCCCCAGTGACTTGCCTCTCCAGCAAATACCACCTCCGAGTTACAGGATCGCTGTTCCCAAGTGACTCCCCTACTCCTACAGCTCCTACCACCCTACGAGTTACAGGATCGCTGTTCCCCAGTGGCCTCCTACTCCCACAGCTCCTACCACTTCCAGGTTACAGGATCACGGTTCCCTAGTGACTCCCCTACTGCCACAGCTCCACCACCACCTGAGGTCACAGGATGGCTGTTCCCCAGTGATTCCCCTACTCCCACAGCTCCTACTACATCCAAGTCACAGGATCGCTGTTCCCAGTGACACCCTACATAGAAACATAACATAAAAACCATAGAAGTTGACTGCAAATAAGGACCGCCAAGACCCATCCAGTCTGCTCCTACCATCTCAGTTACAGGATCGCTGCTCGGGTTGCTCCTCCGCAGGATCGCCCGCTGGGGTCACGCCTCGCGCAGATCGCCCGCTGGGGTCACGCCTCGCGCAGGATCGCCGCTGAGGTCACGCCTCGCGCAGGATCGCCTTGAGTCACGCATACCGCCCAGGGATCGCCCGCTGAGGTCACGCCTCGCGCAGGATCGCCCGCTGGGTCACGCCTCGCGCAGGATCGCCCGCTGGGTCACGCCTCGCGCAGGATCGCCCGCTGGGTGTCGCCTCGCGCGAGGATCGCCGCTGGAGTCACGCCTCGCGCAGGATCGCCCGCTGGGGTCCGCGCCTCGCGCGGGATCGCCGCTGAGTCACGCCTCGCGCGGGATCGCCGCTGAGGTCACGCCTCGCGCGGGATCGCCCGCTGAGGTCACGCCTCGCGCAGGATCGCCGCTGGGGTCACGCCTCGCGCGGGATCGCGCTGGGGTCACGCCTCGCGCAGGATCGCCGCCCGGTCACGCCTCGCGCAGGATCGCCGCCGGTCACGCCCGCGCGCAGGATCGCCAGCAGTCACGCCTCGCGCCCAGGATCGCCCGCCGAGTCCCGCCTTCGCGCAGGATCGCCCGCTCCGGTCCGCCTCGCGCAGGATCGCCGCTTCGGTCCGCTCGCGCGGGATCGCAACCCGGTCACGCTCGCGCCGGAGATCGCCGCCCGGTCACGCCTCGCGCGAGATGCGCGCTTCGGTCCAGCCTCGCGCAGGATCGCCCGCTTCCGTCACGCCTCGCCCAGAGATCGCCGCTTCCGTCCGCCTCGCAGGATCGCTGCTCTGGTCACTTCTAATAAATAATAACCTTTACTTTTATGGCGCCTTTCAAAAGCCAAGCTACCTAACAAAGTATAAAATGACACATCAAATATATCAACATCTTAAAATTTAAAACAGCTGATACAGTAAAGGAGAAATTGGTCCCAAAGGCTTGGTACCACAGATATGTTTTTAGGGCCTGTTTAAATCCCTCCAGGTCGTACGGTCCCATAACTCAGCGGGTGAGAGAATTTCAAAGGGCCCAGGCCCAGAAGATTTCGGACACACCCTAGGAATCTCTAGCAACCCTCATCAGCTGAATGGGTGATCGCCCAGGGCAGTAAGGAACCAGGAGCTCTTTCAAGTAGTCCGGGCCCTATCTGTGTGGGCTTTAAAGTCAACAAACCGACTTTAAGGTGATCCGCCACTGTACTGGCAGCCAGTGCTGTCTGTGCAGCACTGGTAATATGACAGGAAAGGGAAGTTCCTGTCAAAAGCGAACCACTGCGTTCTGCGTGATTTCCACCCAGGTAGCCCTAGGTAGAGGGTGCAGTAGTCCAAGTCGCGAGGTCACAAAGGCATGGACCAGCGTGGAAGATCGCTGGAGCGGAACAAGATGCTTAATCCTGGAGATATTTCTCAGATGGTAAAAGGAGGACTTGATGACAGCTCCTGCGAATGCAGAGTCAGCCTTCATCAAAATTACCCCCAGGTTTCGCACCGCTCAGAGGTTGGGAGTGATGAGCCCCCAAGGGACAACCCAACCCCAACCCCAGCCCCTCTATCCGGTGCACTGGATCTACAGCCAGCACCTCAGTCTTTTCTGAGTTCAGCTTCAGCCAACTCGAATCCATCCACTCCTGGATTTCCGCGAGGCAGTTGTTAAAGGCTGAGAGCTCCATCCTGGTCAAGTGCAAAAGGCAGAGCTGGGTATCATCAGCATAGCAGTGAAACCTCAGCCCATACCTTCTTACAATGTCTCAAGAGGAAGCATGTACACTACGAATAACATGGGGACAACACTGAACCCTGAGGAACCCCACAAGACAGAGAAACTGGGTCCGAGGAATAAACTCCGACACAACTCTCTGAGTTCTTCCAGTGAGAAAGATGTAAACCACCTGAGGACTGTACCAGACAGTCTGCAGATGAACCTCAGGCGATCAAGTAGGACCCCATGGTCCACAGTTTCAGATGCTGATGAGAGATCTAGAAGAACCAAGATGGAGCATTTTTCCGATCTCTAGCCATCAGGAGATCATTGAGCACCCAAACCAGTGCCATCTCAGTACTATGCCTCGTTTGAAAACCAAACTGGAGGGTTCATAGATGTCATGGATGGTCAAATGGTTCTCCAGTTGTCATGGCCACTACTTTCTCAGTTACTTTCCCCAAAAATGGGAGGTTTGAGATCGGTCTGTAGTTCTCATGGCATTTGGGATCCAAGAGCTTTCTTCAAGAGGGGTGTTACCACTACCTCCTCCAAGGAGCTAGAAACTCGCCTGTTTCCAAGGGCACCAGACTATCCATGCTAGGACGGACCGATGGAATCAATACAAGTCAAAATCAGGAAGTTGGTCCTGGGTCCAAACTACAGCATGTGGGGCGCGCACCCTGGACAATCCACGTGACATCCATGAACTCCGGTCGTTGAAGGTACTCCAGGAGCTGAGAAGCAGTGGCCATGCACTGATCCAAAGCAGCCCATAGAGTGTGCCGGATGGAGTACCACCCTGATGTCAGCCACCTTAGTCACAAAGAATTGAGAGTTCTCGCACTCTATCTACAAAGGGCTTTCGGACTTGCAGACAGGCTGGGTTGCAGTCTGTCTACAGTCTGAAAAGCTGAGCTGATCGATTCTGAGCAGCCACAATCTCCCCAGACAGGAACTTTGCCTTCTACGGGTGATTGCAGATTGATAGGCTTGGTAATGATCCATCAGTCTAAGGTGGTTGGCATCAAAGTGATTTCTGCCAGCAACGCTCTAACCTTTGTCCTAGTCGCTGCATCTCCCTCAAGGTCCCATCAGACCATGGGGATTGAGGCGAAGGGAGAGAGGACGAATGCGGACAGGAGCAACGACATCCAGGGCCACCAAAATGGCTGTGTTATAGGCCACCACGAGGGCCTTTGGGTTGCTATTTGCCACTGGGAGGGACGATGGGTCAAATACTGCCATCAGGCCTTCAGAGCTAACATCTCGTAACTCCTCACACAGGGCTGCTCAGATTGTCATTTTTGTACATAATTATATAACCATATATATCTTGTGTAGCGTCTATACTCTTCTGTCAAATGTTGCTGAAATCTCATTTTAAGACAAGGAACTTTGTAAACGAGCTACTCTGGCTCAAAGGTGTTGTATCAGATAATTCCAGATAACCAAATAAATAAATATAGGTTTTGTTTTTTTTCCTTTAAAGGAATGAAATGTTTCATCAGAACTTGGGCGTGCTGAGGCAGGGGATAATCTAGGGGCTCTAGTGCAGGGACTGAAGCTGAGAAGATGTGCGGAGAGGAATGGTTATGTGCAAACCTGGATCCATCAAACCGCACCAGAAAATTGAGGCTCAGGTATGTTGCAAGTGGCTAGATGGGGTGACAGACAGTGCCCCCACTGCTTGAAAAGTGACATTTAGACAACACGCTGGCCATCAACCATTAGATAATTAGACAAGTGACTGACAATCAGGTGATAGAGCACAGCAGGACTAACCGCTAGATAAGTGACTGGCAGTCAGGTGATGGAGGCACAACAGGACTAACAGCTAGATAAGTGACTGGCAGACAAGGGGTCTGTTACATAAGGGACTGACAGTGTTTCTGACCGTTAGAAAGTGACTGACCCAACTGCAGGCCTGATGGATAGATAAGTGGTAGACTGTCACTGAATGTGAATGTGGCTATTAAAGGACTGATGGAGTATGGGACAGATTGTTAGGCTGATAAGGGGCTGACCGGAAACTGGCGAAAGTTACATAAGGGACTGGCGACAGCTGGGTGGACTATAAGATAAGGGACTGATAGACACTGAGCTACAGTGTTAGATAACAGGCCGGTGGACTGCGGGCTCAGTTGTTAGATAAGGGATGGATACGGGCCCAACTGTTGGATAAGGGACTGCGGACAGCGAGCCCAACTGTTTTAGATAAGGGACTGGTGGACTGGTGGACCGCATGAGCCCAGTTGTTAGATATGGGATGGACAGCGGGCCCCAACTGTTGGTGAAGGGACTGGCCGGAACAGATAGCAGGCCAAACTGTTGGAGAAGGGACTGACGGAACAGATAGCGGGCCCAACTGTTGGAGAAGGACTGGTGGAACAGATAGCTGGCCCAACTGTTGGAGAAAGGACTGGTGGAACAGATAGCGGGCCCAACTGTTGGAGAAGGACTGACGGAACAGATAGCGGCCCAACTGTTGGAGAAGGGACTGACGGAACAGACAGTGTGGCTGACCATTAGAACAGGTTGATGGACAGTTGACCCAACTGCAAAATAAGGCTAATGAACAACAGGTTCAACAGTTAGGTAAAATGACTGGACAAAGGCTTGATCATAAAATAAGAGATTGATGGGCATCTGGCATGAAAGGTTAGAAGGAGTGATGGTTAACATAGAATTTGTTGGCAGATAAAGACTGCTTGGCCCACCTTGTTGCCCCTCTCTTCCCTGCCTATTCTGCCACCGCATACCCTATCTAGTCTCGCCACCTCCCCCACTTTCCACTTTGATACCAGTTTCCGTTTATAGCTATCCCATCCATGCTTGAAGCCCACTACTGTTTTGGTCTCCACCACCCTTGCTGGAAGATTGTTCCAGGCATTTGCTACCCTTTCAGTGAAGAAATGCTTCCTCACATTCCTCCTAAACTTCCCCATCCAGCTTCATTGCATATAATACAGTCCTCATCTAACATTAGGGCCTAAGCTTCAGTAACGGGCCCAAGGTTAGATAAGGGACTGATAGTCAGCAGGGCTAAACATTAGATAAGAAACTGATGAGCAACTGACACAACTGTTCAATAACAGACTGATGGTACCCGAGCCTGACCATTAAATAAATGACAGGAAGGCAACGGGAGGATAAGGGACTGATGGTTAATGGCCAACTATTAGATAAGGAACTGATGAGCAACTGATGCTACTGTTCGAAAACAGACTGATGGGTAACGAGCCTGACCATTAAATAAACAGGAAGGCAACGGAAGGATAAGGGACTGTTGTAATGGACTAAAAAAGCGGCTCCAAATGCTAGATAAGGGACTGACTGACAGCTGGAGAGCTTGGCGGAAGTCGGGTCAGGATGCTGACAGGCTTAGATTGATGGAACATTATAAGGGCTATCAATCAGAAATCTCCCATAAGAAGGCAGAATTCCTGTCCAGGGAGATTTCTGCTGCACAGAATCGACCGTCTCAGCTTCTTCCGGACTGTAGACAGATTGTGCAGTCCAATATGTCTCCAACCCGAAGGGCATTTCTCAGGCCAAATGCAAGGAGTTTGTTCAATTATTTGCAGATAAGGTTGCCAGCATCTGGTCTGGCATCGGTTCGACTCTCTTTGTGAGGGATTGTGAAGGCTGGGTGGAATTTAGCCGGCTGAAATTCATGGACATTGTGAAGATCATCCAAACACTGCGCCCAACCAGCTGTTTGGATCCGAGCCCTACACCCCTATTAGTGGGTTACAAAGATGCTATCTGCCCGATCCTAGCTAAAATAGTCTAGAGTTCCTGGAAAGGGTGTCTTTCCCAGTCCTTAAGGAGGTGGTCGTACGAACACTCCTCAAAACAAAAATGAACACCAGCTGGCTGAGACTGAATCGGACAAGACCCGAAGTGTTCGTTTGGACCGGGTCGTCCAGAGGCAGGTTTGGGGCTGGGCAGATGTCGGGCTTATGACTTGATGGCATCCAGCTCACTGCCTCAGACCAGATGCGTAACATGGGTGTTGTTTTTGAAGATGGCCTGACCCTGAAATCTCAGGTGTCGCAGTTGTCAAATCCTCTCTTTACCATATGAGGAATATCACCCAGGTGAAACACCTGGTTCCTCCAGATGACCTACCAACATTGGTCCATGCCTTCGTTACCACTCACCTTGACTACTACAGTGCCCTCTACCTGAGGGCTTCCTGGGGTTGATATCTGCTGCTTGCAGCTAGTGCAAACACGCAGCCAGGCTACTGACAGGAACATCTAGAACCAGCCATATTACACCTGTGCTATGCGGACTGCACTGGCTGCCTGTTCAGTGGTGGATCACCTTTAAGTCAGTTTACTGACCTTCAAATCCCTGCATGAACAGGGACCCAGCTGCCTACAAGATCTCTTGACTCCCTACTGCCCCTCTGCCCTCTCCGATCCGCCCGACAAGGGATTGCTAGAGATACCCAGGGTTAAGCAAGACATCTGGTGCCTGTGCTTTTCTTTTGTGGCCCCTACCCTGTGGAGTTCTCTGCCTCGTTGGTTGAGAGAATGCCTGACTGTCAAGAGGTTTAAATTGGATTTTAAGACTATTTATTCAATATGGCCTTCCAGACAATTTTAATTTGCATATCTATATATTTATTATTTATATGTTTTATTGTATTTTATCTGCAAAGCGCCTTGGTTTTAGAAAGGCGCTAAAGATTCTTCTTGCTGTTGGATAAGAAACTGGCACACAGTGGGTCGACCATTAGCTAAAACGCGGGTGGACAGTGGGCCTTATATTTGGTAAGGACAGGCAGACAGTGGGCCCGGCCATTGGATAAGGGGATGGGTGGACAGTGGGCCCGGCCATTGGATAGGGGATGGGTGGACAGTGGGCCCGGCCATTAGATAAGAGACAGGAGGACAGTGGGCCGACCTTTAGATAAGGGGATGAGTAGACAGTGACCTGATCATTAGATAAGGGATAGGCGGACAGTGGGGCCGACCATTGGATAAGGGATTAGTGGACAGGGGCCCAGCCATTGGATAAGGGATGGCGGACAGTGAGCCCGCACCATGTATTTTTTTTATTTTAGTTTTGTTGACCAGGTAAATGCACTAGACAAATTGTGCCTATTTTCAGGCATGCCCCGGGAGGGATACAGATGAATGCCAACTGACCTTGAACCAGATTAAGCTGTTGGCGGTATTTTTGTGAATTAGATAAGGGATGGACGGACAGTGGACCCGACCATTAGATAAAGGGCGGGTGGGCGGTCGCCCCAGCAGTTGGATAAGGATGGGCAGACAGTGGGCGATCATTGGGTAAGGCGGGCGGACAGTGGGCCCGACCATTAGATGAGGGGGCGGACAGTGGGCCCGACCATTGGATGAGGGCGGCGGACAGTGGGCCCGACCATTGGATGAGGGACGCAGGGACAGTGGCCCGACCATTGGATGAGGGACGATGGACAGTGGGGCCGACCATTGGATGAGGGACGGGTGGACAGTGGGCCGATCATTAGATAAGAAACAGGCGCCCGACCATTGGATGAGGACAGGCAGAGAGTAGGCCAGACCATTGGATAAGAGCGGGGCAGACAGGTGGTCCGACCATTAGGGGACGAGGACGGGGAGCCGACCATTAGATGAGGGCGGGCGGACAAAGGGCCCAACCATTAGATGAGGGACAGGCGGACAGGGGGCCCACCATTAGATGAGGGACGCAGTGGACAGGGGCCCGACCATTAGATGAGGGACGGGCGGACAGGGGCCGACCATTAGATGAGGGACGGGGCGGAGGGGGCCCGACATTAGATGAGGGACGCGGACAGGGGCCCGACCTTTGGATAAGGGATGGGCGGACAGTGGGCCCAACCATTAGATAAGGATGGGTGAAGCCAGCCCAGTGGTGCTGAGGTTGAGGCGCTGGATGCTACGCCAGGCGACCCATGTTCAGGAGCGGGCATGGATCGCCGGGGTCAGCCAGGAGGAGGGGAGGATTGAGCTTCCTAGGGACAGATCTCCGGGAGGATGGGTGGGAGGACCGCTGAGGTGTCGGCTTCTGGCGGTGGCTGGGGCTGTACAGCTTCAGGGCCAACAGAGGGGACAGCGTTGATAGCATCTGACATGCGACGCGTAGGCGTGCTGCAGTGTCATTGACGCCATTGCACGCCAGCACCAGAGGGGTGCTTCCTATACCTAAGAAAATCCTTGGCATCATGACGATTGCCCCAATGGCTCCACCGTGGGCGTGCTCCAAGTCGTCCCTCCTGGGCCTGCCTTCCAGGTCTCTGCAGTGGTGGAGTAAGTACCCGCTGCAGTACGGCCTGTGAAGGGCTGTAGCAGGGAGGTGAGCTCTGGCCGCAGTCAGGGCAGTGGCCACGAGGGCATAAAGGACATAAAGAAATGTAAAAAAAAAAAGATGGATGGGTGGACAGTGGGCCCAACCATTAGGTAAGGGATGGGTGGACAGTGGGCCCAACTATTAGCTAAGGGACTGACTGACATTCAGACTGACACTGAAGGTGTCAGCATGGTTGAACTGGTAGCACATCTGCCTGTGGGCCAGAAGGTCTTGGGTTCTAGTCTTACACCGTACTGGGATTATACCTAAACGCTGACACCCAAGTGCTGTACTGGGGTGGGAGGGATGCTGTACTGTGTGCTGTCCTTTGATGAGATATTAAGAAACAATTACCACAGTAATCTTTCTTCCAAAGGGTCCTTTAGCATCAGTAACTTTAGCAGTTCCTGGTGCAGCTGCCTCAGAGGTGTGCCTTTAAGAGAATTCAAATGTGCTAGGGTCAGACTCATAGCCACTCAGAAAGTGGGATGGGTAGTGAGCTGAGTGAGAGCTGCTGAAGGCTTCAGAATTTCTTCAAAGGAAAACGAGGGCACATGCCCTGAAAAGAATCGACAGGATTGAAAACATGCAAATATCCACAAAAGTGGAAAACGGAAACAATGCAAGTTAAAACTCCTCAATAAGAAACCCCAAATTTGGTAAGAGATGTGATAAAGAGCCCTTCTCCGACAGGTGAACCGGGAAGAAGGGCGAGAGTTGATGCTAAAGGACCCTTAGAAGAAAGAAGATTACTGTGGTGAGTAATTTTTCTTCTTACCCCAGGAGTCCTTTAGCATCAATAACTTTAGCAAACTATCAAGTAGTACCAAGTGGGAGGTGGGCAGAGAACCTATTAGGAAAGAGGCACTACAGAACTGCCCTGCCAATTTGGCTTCCGATCTGGTCTGCACATCCAAACTGTACTGATTCACAAAGGTGTGTACAGATTTCTAGGTAGCTGCTTTTCAGATCTCCAGTAGAGGAATGTCCATTGCTGCTGAAAGCTGCAGGCTGCCAAGCCTCTGGTATAGTGGGCCCTGAGCCCCACTGGAGGTTGGTGACCAGATTTTTCACAGCAGAATCTAATGCAAGAGACGCATCACAGAACAAATTCTCTTGGTAGCTGGTCTACCTCTGCCTACATAGCCGCAGGTGGGGAACAACTGAGTGGAAGAGCCTCTGGACTGTCTAGTATGCTCTAGGTAGTAGACGATGGCTCTTGACATCCAAGCTGTGGAGCTTATGCTCGCCAGGAATGGATTTCTCTGTAAAGACAGGCAGAGTAATGGACTGGTCCAAGGAACTCTGAAACCACCTTCAGAAATTCCTACTTGTCCTGAGCCCAAGTTTATCATTGTAAGGGAAGACGAAGTGGCTCAGTGCACCGGGCATAGCTCTGAAGCCTCCTGGCAGAGGAAATGGTTACAAGAAGCCTGTCTGTCAGGTTACAGACTTGGTGTGGGCCGTGGTCATAGGCTCAAGGGTGGCTACATGAGCCTGTCTGTGCAAAGGTGGGGCTCCAAGGAGGAACAGACTCTGATTGGAGGCTGGGGATGCAAGAGACCTTGAAAAACTGTTTAAATATGACATGGGGGAAAAACTGATTTCCCCACCACCACCACCAAAAGGTAGGCCGAGATTGCCGCCAGGAACAGCTTGTGAGAAGAAGGTTTCAATCCCGATGCCTGTAAGAGTACCAGGCAATCTAGCAGTTGAGGGTCTGAACTGAATGGGATTTGACCTTTTGCTCTTGCACCAGAGGAAAACATTTACATTTGGCTGCATAAGTTTTCTTAGTGTTTGTTTTTTTTTTTTTGCCCACCCTCAGTATCTTGAGAACCTGTTAAGAGTACTGTGAAGATGCAGACTCTCGGCTGTTCCAGAACCAGGCCTCGAGGTGGAAGGAGGTATGCCTGGATACTGCACTAACCTCCTGTCTGAGGAAGGGTCAGCAGCATGTGAGTTGGAGGCAGGCAAATGGACTGCTGCAGAGCATTGGGAGGAAGAGAGGTACCAGGCTTGCTTGGGCCAATCCAGAGCCACCAGAATCCTAGATGCAGGCTGCTGTAAGAGTTTCAAAATACCCTGAGAATCTTTTGGGGGATGCATATAAGAACCTCCCTTACCAGACCAGGATCCAGGCTTCCAGAGGAGATGATCCCAGGACTGGAGCCTGCAACGGAAAAGGAAACTAGAAGCTGAAGGAAGAGGCAAACAGATTCACTTCTGGGTGCCCAGTTGCCTGAATACCGTGGCTAGTACTTGTTTGTTCAGAGTCCATTGACTTTGGCCCTGACTGATGCCACTAGAGCCTCTGCCAGAGTATTGTCTGCCTAGGAGGAGCATCGCTGAAAGGCCGACTCCCAGGTAGAAGGCGAGAGACCAATTCTTGTAGCACCTGCAGACAATGTACTCCTGATCTGGCCATTGCAGTAGTGTGTGTTTGACTCTAAGTCTATCCTTTTATGATAGAACAAATGCTTCAAGCTAGAAAGATTTCTCTGAGTTCCAAAAGAAAAAGATTAACTATGACTCTTAGAGTCTGGGTGCCACTTACTGAGGCACTGTCTGGATGAGCTTCACGACGGGGAAGACATCTGTGGAACTGCTCCATTTTAGTTTACAGCTTTGAAAATTGTTGCTTTCTGAGACCAGCAAGCTACAAGGGACTTCATGGTGATGCATCCTGTATCTGAACCTTGGGACCGCTGCAGGCACTGAAGCCATGCATCCCAATAGCCTGAGGAAATGTCAGAGTAATATGATTTGCTCAGGACCGATCAGATACTGAACCAGTAAGGGTTAAAGATTCAGACCCAGTCAAGCTTGCTGGCTGGTCTCTGTCCCTGAATGAAGAAAATTGCCAATGAGGGACATCTTGAATTCATGCTCATAAGGAAGGCATAGCCTCCTGGATGCGGGGAGTGTTCTAGGTGCGTACTTTGTTTAGATTTTACCAGGAACCCAGAGACTACAGATGGAGCCCTGTAGGGGGAAGGACTCCTTGACCTGACAAGGAGACTTAGGCAGGCTAATCGGCAACTTGAGTGTAGCTAGAGACACCCAGATTTCTGAGGCGTGCTGCTGCCACTTCCCAGCATTTTGTAGGACTCTCGGGCTGAGGAAGGCTGAAGGGCTGCAGTGAGCACACCCTTGTCTGTGTGACCTCATCATTAAAGGTATGACAGCCCGGCACGGTGGTGCAGAGGGTTGGCGCTGGCACCTTACCTCCAACCACGCTTGCGACCTGGGTCCAGGAACAGACTCTAGGCGCGGGGGTTGGCAGGAAGGAGAGGATCAAGCATCTGGAGTAATGCCCTCCTCTCCTGGGGGAATGGGACACGTTGCTTGGCAGTGGCTCCTAGTGGAGACTGGGGCACTGTATGAGGCGCAATGACGAGGGCACGCAGAAAAAACGGAAAAAGGTTCTGGTGTTTGCCGGATGATGGCTTGCCACTCCACGACACCGCCAGAACCTCCAGGAGCCTTCTCTACTTCAGCAGCACCCCAGGTCCTAACAGTTAGTGCGCTGGTTCGCTCTCTCCCGTGCCTTCCCTCTTGGAAGAGCGGACCTCCCAGTGAAGGGATACGCTGGGATACCCTGGGGTTCGGCTGCAATGTGGGCTGGAAGGAGTCTCAAAAGAGGATGGCCGGTAAGTCGGGGTGGCATTGGCCTGAAGGAGTGGGGCACCAGAGTGGAAGGAGGGAAAAACATCAAGAAAAAGAAAAAAAAAAGGTACTGTATATAAGGGGGCCTTTTTTGCCAGGGAGGCTAGTCCATCTCCCACCTTGGAAGGACTCCAGAGAAGGAAGAACCAGGGTGTCCAGTATGTTTTGGACAAACTAAGGACTAGGGAGGCCACCTCATAAAAATTCTCATCTGCATCACCCTCAGTCTCTGGGGCAAGAACTGTGGAAGAGTGATAGCAGCCCTGTAAGCAGGGGCAGAATACAGTTATTTACCATCCACTGTATCACCCTCACAGTCTCTGGGCGAGAACTGTGGAAGAGTGTTAGCAGCCTCTGTAGGCAGGGGCATCATAAAATTATTCATCATCAACTGCATCACTGTCACAGTCTATGGGAGAGAGAACTGTGGAAGAGTGTTTGCCAGCCCCAGTAAAGAAAGGACCCACGTTTTATAGGGCCTGAAACAGTTGCCATGCTTTTCCATATTTTGCACCGATGGAGTACTGCACAGTTGTTTTCTGTATGCTTTAAGCTGCCTGTTGTCTCGCTATTGGCTTTCCCAGGAGCAACGGTAGCATCTGCGCCTAGACAGTTTCTTTTAAGCCACTTCATCAGCGGCTGATCAAGTTTCCTTCCTTTGTCACTTCTATTATTTTTCAATTTGTGAGGAACTTCGTAATTTGGAAGCTTTGTTTTTTGGCTGGTATCTGGAGGGTTCCTTAGCACCTCCTTACATTTTAGTACTTTTGAGTGGCCTTGTCGGAAGCCTTTGATATGTCCTCAGCCATAATAATCGATGGTCTGTCTATGTTTTCCAATTTAAGCAAGATAAACCAGTCCTGGACCTTATGAACTGAGCGCAGGTTTCTGTGAAACTCTACCGCCAGTCCTGCCCCAGTTAATTAGCTCTGTCTGTTGCCAGTGCCTTTTTTTTTTTTTTGTTTGTTTTGTGGTTGTAGAACTGGAATCTGTACCAGTGCTAATCTTAATAGAAAACCCAGCAGTACTTGTCAAGTGCCACAGGTGGCTGCTGGACCCTTATGGACATTCCTGCGACAGATGATACCTTGGATACAGTTCCTTTACGTCTAAACTTATATGGAAGGGTTTCTCTTAAAATGCCAATCCTGAGAGAAACCCCAGGCGCTGTTAAGATTTGAATTCCAACGGAGTGCCTCACAGTAAAAACCCCGAGGTCTGAGATATTAAAAAAAAAGGCAGTTGTCCCCAATTTGATGGTTCCCACAAGAATTTGGTCAGAAAAAAGAGGAACCATTGAAAATAAGCATCCTGTGATAAATTTAACATTTAAAATGAACAGCCACGAGGACTTCCGGTGGCGTCATCGAGAGACAACTTAACGAATCAAGAGCTCCGTTCAAATCCAAAAACTAAACCTCCAAATTCCACCATTAAGAAGAGCAAAACACAAGTATCAGCGGAGGTGAATTATGCCAAAAAAAGAACGCGGCGAAAAATAAAGCTGCGGACCGCCAGATGGAGAAAGATTGCAGGAGGGCGACTCCGGCGAGGGCTCTGAGGCCTCGAGCAGCTCGACCGGAAGCTACAGAATCCAACCAGATATCACTGAGCATGGTACAACGCCAAATATCCCTTGTACTAAACGAATTGAGGGATTTCAGTAAAGAGATCAGATCAACTACTGCAGCTCTGTGTTTAGATATAAGCAAGCTAGAGAAGACGACAAGATGAATCGGAAGCTCAGGTGCAGAAATGGAGTCGAGTAAATGAGACAGAAAGGGCCATAATTCAGCTACACAATACAGTAAAACTCTCAGGGACAGAGCCGAAGATGCAGAAAGTAGAAACCCATGAAACAATATCAAATTTCTGGCATCCCGGAAGGGGCGAAGGAGGGACATGATAGTGTTTCTACAAAAACCTTAAGAGCTGCTACTACTTCCCTCAACAGTGTCCTTAGAGATTGAAAGAGCACACCGTACTTTAGGCCCGAGCGCAGCCAGGGGCTCGCCCTAGAACGATCCTAGTAAGATTCCTCAGATTTCAGGACAAGGAGACAGTACTGCATACAGCATGGAAGGCGGGAAAAGTACTGATGGATGGAATCAGGCTCTATTTAAAGCGATTATGCACCAGAAATAATGGCCAGGCGTAGGGCCTATATACCCATGTCGTGCCCTAAAGCAGAAAGGAATACGATTCGAACTCCCTATCCAGCAAAGCTCACCATTATGTTCGAGATGGTCCACGGACGTTTGACAGCGCGGTCTCAGCCACACAGGAGCTGCGGAACCGAGGGATCAAGTGCAGATGCAGCGGCCTGATCCTGAACCCTCAATAGCCTCTAAGCTGGCTCTTAAAGTTTGGAACAGTGGTCAGAGAGATGCAAGAAGGCGACAGGGTGTGAAGCAATCCAGAACATCGTGGCCACATTGAGCAAACAAACCCCTGCAGGCCCTGGAGAAATGAGAAACCGAGGAGCAGAAGGATGAACAACAAAAGCGGGCATTCATCTGGACAACGCTGCCGTCCATGAGGAAAATATACACATAAGAAAGAGTTGGAACTGCTTCTTAGACCTATTTGGACAATTACCAATTACGAGTGGGGAGGACATGGATCCTCAAACTTTTACCCCAAATTCATTTGTTGAAATTAAAACCGAGGAGCGAAGGACTGAAAACAAAACGGGCACTCATTTGGACAGCACAACTGGTTGCAGGGATATATTCATTTGGGACAAGACCCCAGAACTGTTTCCTGGCCTATCTGGACAATGTCTAATGAACAGGTGGGAGGGAAGAAACGCTGCAGCTTTACGAATGATTATTCCACATCTATTCATTAGATCCCACGGGGTAAGAGTAAAGGCAACACGGGGCGGGATATGCCAATATGAATCCTTCCTCGAGCAAACCCAGAACAGAAGGTAAGTCGAGGAGACCAAAACACTAGGGATCAGCATCTAGTACAATCTCGGACTACTCCCGATCCTGGGGTGGTGGGGGGAGAAAGGGGTTTAGTTTAAGTCGCTAAGGGAAAGGGAGGGAAAGGCGAGGAGAGATAGAATAGCTTTCACTCGGTCTGGAGGCACCCTGTGCAGGCAATAAAACTTCATAAGTGTACAAGTAACACGGTAGAATAAATCAGAGGAAATGCACTGCTGTGCTGCCTGCCATGCTGAAATTTGGGCCAGTGTCCTCGCGGAGCTATAGTACAGTGTCCCCTCTTGGACTTCCCTCCCTCAGGTATGTTGACAGGGTAACTGGCAGAGATGCTGTGGGCTGCGAGATGGGGGCAGAGTTGAGATGGGGAATCAGGCGGCCTGGATGTACGGTCTGCTAGACAGGCCAAACTCCGATCCGAGGCGGGATAAAACTGGGACACATTGCAGGAGGACAGGATTCCGATTGTCCCCTTAAGAGCTAGGCCTAACCATGGAATGGAGGGTTGATGAATCGAGGGAGGGATAGTCAATAGTGTAGGGCGGGAAGGGAGAAGACAGTTACCCTCGGCTCCCTATGAACAAGAGGTTTGGTGATGTCGGAGGGATGGGTGGGGAGCAGATCCATGAATGGGGGTTTCTAGGAGGCGGGTCACGCCTCGCCACAGGCGCATGTAGTCTGGGATAACCTCCTGGAATCTTCAAGGGTCCCATGTTGGGAGACTAAAGGAGGAAGCAACCTCGTGGAAGGGGGCTAAAGGTGGATGTAGGTCCGTTGGAGGGAAGGGGTTTTCCTCGCTCCTAGGTCTGGTGGTTTCCGTGGATGAGAATGCCCTCTATTGGGCTGATATAGTTTAGATGGATAGGGTTGGATACTGGAGGGTTGGCGCGCGGAGGGGCGTCTCACGGCTGAGCTTAGTGGGTTCCCTCCGGGATGCTGGAGTAAGGAGGCAGCCCTGCTGTGAGGGTGAGACACAGGAAGGGTCCATACATAAGTTCCCACCAGGAAATGAGGGCACATTAAGAGGAGGACCCTGATCCATTTGGTTGAATTAAACTCCACCAATGAAATCCTTAAAGGGCATTCAAAGGTTAGGTGGGCAACATAGATAAAAGACAGCACATTTGCTCATCGTTGCTGTACACCTGATAAAATAGATGGATTTGACCTTTTAGTCTGGTGTCACCACTTATCGTACTTTAATTTTAGAATAGGCACTCTAGGTGCCAAAGAGGCAACACGCTAGTGATGAAGCCTCAGGGTATGGGCAACGCCATACCAGGGAATCTGTTCAGTTTCCTACTGTTGGAAGTACAGGGTTTTCTATTTCTTGTTAATAACTTGTTTGACTGTATGGTTCAATTTTGTGTGTTGGTGTGATAGAAATCAGTTAATAATGACAGGTGTTAAACTGATGGATACTGATGTGATACAGAATGTGGGAAAGGGAGAATCTACCAAACCAGCGGGGCCACCTATAAGCCACAATGACCAGTGCACGGGTTAGTTGTTATCCCTAAACATTAATGGGATTTCCTCCGATCAAAAGGTCTCGAGTATTGACATATCTTGCAGGAGCCGGGCGGACTTGATATATCTCCAGGAGACACATTTGAGTCGGGGAACATCTTAAGCTCGCCAGACTCAGCAGAGGAACATTATATAGTTCCTCAAGTAGATCAGGCCGGAAGGGGTGGCGATAATAATCCTACCGGTACCCCATTTCAACACCAGCGTACTATTGCGGACACAGAGGGACGGTTGATAATGGTCCAGGGTTCCCTGAATGGGACCTTAGTCACTCTAGCTAAGCCTACTTCCCCAGGTCTACGGTACCACAACTGAAAACTATGATGGATAAAATCCTGCAAAATACAAAGGGCATGCTCCTGTTGGCAGGGGACTTTAATTTGACACAGAATGCTGCGCTAGACTCCTCCAACCCTAAGACGCCCAAGCAAACACCAGGGCAGAAGTTTTTAAGAGATATGTTAGGGAGGTGGGATGGATAGATGTTTGGAGACATTTGCACACCGAGCTAGGGACTATCTGCACTATTCAGCAGTATATAGGACATACTCCGCATAGATCACACATACACGCAGGAGAATTCCTGGACCGGCTATGTGAGGCTCAAATAGGGATATCTCCCTTTCAGATCACGCCCCTGTTTATACATTTTGGGAATGGGGCTACAGCCCAAGAATTCCGATGGAGACTTAATCCTATCACCTACGTTCAGAAAAGTTTAGGAATTTCTAACGAATAAATTAGCTGAGATACTAGAACTTAACCCCTGACAGACACGACCCCGCAGTACACTGGGATACTGTCAAGGCCATTCTGAGAGGCCACATTATACAACAAACGGTAGAACTAAACCGAGGAGAAAGGCACATAGAGTCGCATCTAGAGGAGAACCTTCGCTTTCTCCAACATGCACATAAATGTGGAGACACTTCTGTGCTACCCCGGCTCGAGAGGTTAAGGCAGAGTTGGATCATCTGGCCCTTCAGCAGACCGAGCTAGCTTTGACCTTCCTAAGACAACGATATTATGAAGTGGGCCTCGTGCCACGAGACTCCTAGCATATCAGGCCCGGAGACAAAAGAAAACATCAACAATTCTCTCCTAAGCACCCAGTGGGAGGTCAATCCTATCTAAGGTAAATGATATGGCAGCGGCATTGCAGCATATTACTCAGACCTTTATACCCCAGAACAACTTCCTACAGAGACTCAAATTACTGAGTACCTTGGGAAAATGACCTCCCGGCTGGATCGGGCCCAGGGGAGTCTCTTACCACAAAAATAACAGAGCAAGAGGTGGCTGAAGCAATATCTTCAGCGAAGACCTTAAAATCACCGGGCCTGATGGCTCGGGAACAAATTTTATCTAACTATGAGGCAACAGGTCTCCACCCAACTTCTCAATTTGTTTAACTCCGTGACTGGCGGGTGGGCCACCCCATCATGGGCGGCTGCATACGATCTCTGTGATCCCAAAACCAGGAAAAATCCACAGCACTGTAGCTCATATAGGCCTATCTCAGTCCTAAACTCAGATTATAAAATGTTCATGCACATTTTGGCAAGCGGCTGGACAGAATTATGCCCATGTTAATAGACCAGGATCAGACAGGCTTTGTTAGAATGCGCTCACAACAGATAATATTAAGCGTACGATGCACATCGTACACAGTATGCAATCAGCAAACACTCCAGCAGTTCTCATTAGTCTAGCGCGAAAAAGCGTCGACAGAGTTGCCTGGCCTTTTCTGTACAAAGTCCTGGAGAAATTAGGCATCCCCAATAGTGTAGTGGGGTCATACAGAACATGCACGCTGACCCTCGGGCCGTGTTAAGGTAGGAGGTCATCATTCAGAGTACTTCCCACTTAAAAGGGGAACTAGACAGGGGTGTCCATTGTCCCCACTTCTATTTGCGGCCTTTATAGAACCCTTGGCCCAGTGCGTAAGAGAAGAGTTGGGGTCTCCGGTATCGATATGGCGGTGCAGAACATCAAATAGCGTTATCGCAGATGGCGTCTTGCTTTACCTTTCAAAACCAGAACAATCCCTGCCAACAATAAGGGCACTCCTGGACCAGTTTAGCCAGGTCTCAGGGTATAAGCTGAATCTATCAAAACAGAAATTTTGTCATTCCACTACCTCCCTCATACAGGTAGTCTCCTTTTCCCGTGCAATTGGAGTCTAACAAAGTTAAAGTACTTGGGAGTATTTATCACCAAGGACTTAGTGGATTCCTATCAAAATAACTATTACTCCTTCACTGCTCAGCTCAGGGCGGATCTGAGGGCCTGGCGACACTGCCACTCACATTAAGCCCAGAGTGGACCTGGTGAGGATGGTGACTTTGCCTAGGCCTTGTACCTGTTTCAAAATGTCCACTCTACTTAGAAAAAAACATTTGTGGAATGGAGCCGCTTTATCTCTGGGTTTGTCTGGGGGCAGAAAACCCGTGTTCGATTGAGGCTGCTTTGCCTGCCTAGAGGGAGGGGCCTGCGCTGCCAGATCTGCAACAATACTATTGGGCCACAATGATGACCCATATCATGGCTAGACCGAATGTAATAGGGGAACCTCACTGGTTACAAATAGAAAAACCCTAATGCCTGATAAAGATTACTATCAAACCTTATACACTCTAATTTCAGACCTGAACTTGGACCCCTTTAGGACCCGTGGCTTAGGGCAAGAAATAAGGCCTGGCAACAAATCAAAAGTCCCAGGCATTAGCTCCGTGCTTAGCTCTGATCTGCCCTATTTCAAGGCTGGGAGACTTTCTCCCTAATCGACTTGACCACGGCTTCAGACCTGGGAGAATATGGACTAAAATATATTACACAGATTAGCTCACAGGGGAAATATGGCCCTTTAGTAGAGTACAAAGTAAGTTTAACATCCCGAATCGGGATTTTACAGGTACCTACAGCTAAGGCACTACTACTGTGGTCTACCCAAGAATATCCAAACCCAGAGAACTACCCAAACCTAGTAATGACACAATCTCTATTAAACATAGAGACAGATAGGCTTCACTTAATTTCTCGTTATTACAAGGCTCTCAATTCTCAATGGGAGACACATGGAGGGTCCATCTTGGCTCAATGGCAGGAAGAACTAGGCTCCCTCTTACTCAGGAGGAATGGCAGAGAGCCTGTGAATACTCTTCAGACTCGCTAGTTCTCATCAATGGCAGGAATTTGCATGGAAGAACCTAGTCAGATATTTCAGAACCCCAGTAATGACCAAACATTATTCACAACGTCCTTTGGCGGGTGCTGGAGAAGTTGTGGAGAGGGCAGAGCACACACTTCCACATCATGTGGTCCTGTCCGAATCTTAAACCCTTCATGGGTCTCCTGCAAAAACACTTGAGAGATTTTGACCCGCAGCTACAGCTCACAGAGAAGATGTTTCTCTTCCTTGACACTCCTAGAGAATATAGGAACCCAGATGCAAGATATCTCCTACACTTATTACTCACTGCAGCTAAAAAGCGATTACTAAATTGTGGCTTACAGGCAACCAACCCACAATCCAACAATGGTGGGGGTCACCAGGCAGATTTATCAAATGGAACAGATTACCCATGGACTAAATCAGCAAAAAGAAGTTCACAGATAGGTGGTCCCGCTGGTTAATATACTATTTGAAGTATGATGACAATTTTATTCCTTGAAGTACCTGAATGGTTCAGGGTGGTGGAGTTCCGCAAAAGGTCGACACGATCTCCCCAGTTAGGAAAAGAGAGAGAAGCCGAACACCTAATACTAAGACTTGTACTGCTACAGACAAAAGGTCTGATTGATACACATAGGCGGGGAAGACTGACTAATTTCTTGGACCTGATGGGGAGGGATACTTATTAGAACGGATGGCCCCATAAAGGTACACCCAGGAGGACACGAATAGAAGAAAGATCTGATTCCCCATATGAATGAATTAATAAAACTCACTGAGATCAGTTATCTATGATTTACTTTAAGTCAACTTATTAATGCCCAGTAAACCTGTCATTGTGTTATGTATGTATGTTTGTTATATTTAAAACTCGAATAAAATGAAATTTACAAAAAAAAATAAACAGTCACAGTAAAATAGTCAGAATAGCGGTTGCGCTAAAATAAAAATAGCACTGCACTAACAAATTTCATACTTTCATTCAGCACACTGTTAAAACATAAATATAGAGCTGGCACGTGGCACTGAGGTTGGGCGCTGGATACCATACAACACGCCATGCCCGGCAGCCCAAGTTGAGAGAGCTCAGGTGCTGGGACTCAGCAGGGGAGGGAGAGGATCGAGCATCCGCCGACTGCTCTCCTCTCCCGGAGGGAGGGCCAGAGATGCCTGGTGTCCCAGTGGCCACCGTGGAGATCGGGGCACTGCTGGACGAGGGACTGGCGGGACTTGGGGCAAGCAGGTGACGCTGGCAGGTTTGCCGTGGCGCCACGCCATCATTGCATGCCACGCCAGAGGAGGAGGGAGTTCTTCAGAACAGGGAAAACACCAGTTCTGCGGGGTGGCGAAGACACCTGATCCCCATGCCTGCTGACGGATCCTACCCACCTGGTTTTCCAGTTCCTCCACCCGGGCCCTCACCTGCAGCTTGGCCCAGATTCTAAGTGTGCCCAAAGGGAGGGGTGGCCCACCTGGAGGGTCAAGCCGGACATACTGGCTGCGGGAGGGTTGAGAGGAGGCTCGGGATGGGAGGACCTCAGGTGGGCAGGAACAGATCAAGATGCCTGAGAGAGGCCCCAGGCTGAGACAGGAGGAAAAAGATTTTAAAAAAACAAAAAAAAAAAAAATTAACATGAGGACAACTTTACCCAGATAAGCACTAGGAGGCACAAAGGACACTAGGGTTAAGATAAGACCGATCCCTGGAATACCTCACTTGTCACATTCTTAACCCCACAACCACAGACCTTGCCACTAAATAGTATGCCCCATGTCCTTCCTGTCGGCCAGCTCCCAATCCATAAAGTGAGTCCTGTCCCTAGCCCCAGTGTCCTTCCTGACAGCCAGCTCCCAATTCATAGAGTCCTCTAACCCCACTGTCCTTCCGGACAAGGAGTCCCCAATCCATAAAGCAAGTCCTTTCCTTAATCCCAGTGTCCTACTCGTCAGCCAGCTACCAATCCACAAAGTGAGTCCCATCCCTTACCCAGTGCCTTTCCCAACAACCAGCTCCCAATCCAGAAAGCGGGTCCCTTCCCTAACCCCATTTACTTTCCGACAACCAGTTCCCAAGGAGTCACTTCCATAACCCCAGTGTCCTTCCCAACAGCCAACTCCAGTGTAAAAGCAAGTCGCATCCCTGACTCCACTGTCCTTCCTGACAACCATCTCCTAATCCATAAAGCAGATCCCTTCCTAACCGCAGTGTCCTCCCGATAGCCATTTCCAGTCCATAAACTGAACCCCTTCCTCAACCCTAGTGTCTTTCCTGACGGCTAGTTCCTATCCATAAATTGGGGTCCTTCCCTAACTCCAGTGTCCTTCCTGAAATTCCACTCCCAATCCAGAAAGAGACTCCCTTCCCAACAACCAGTAACCAATCCATAAAGCAGGTCCTTCACTAACCCATTCATTCTTACAGCCAGCTCCCAATCCAGGAAGCGACTCCTTCCCAAAGCCCATTTTCCTACCTGACAACCGGCTGCAGTCCATAAAGCAACTCCTTTCCCTAACCCATGTCCTTTCGAACAACTAGCTCCCAGTCCATAAAGCAGATCCTTTACCTAACCCCAGTGTCCTTCCTGAAAGTCATTTCCTAATCCATAAAGGGAGTCCATTTCCTAACCAGTGTCCTTTCCAACAAATAGTTCCCAATCCATAAAGCAGGTCCGTTCCCTCACCCGTGTCCTTCCTGACAACGGTTCCCAAGAAAGCGGGTCCTTTCTCTAACCGTGTCCTTCCAGACAGTCTGCTCCTAATCCAGAAAGTGAGTCCGTTCCCTAACTCCACTGTCCTTCACAAAACCACCTGCCAATCCATTAGGAACCTGCTTTATGGATTGGTAAACTGGTTACTCAGATGGACACTGGGGTTAGGGATGGGACCCGCTTAGGGATTAGGAACTGAGTGTCTGGAAAGGACACTCAGGCTAATCCCTCATGTACTTCCCGACAACCAGCTCCCAATCCAGAAGTGAACAGAGATGGGTGAAGTTGACAAACTTTGCTCCATGAATTAATCAGAAGTGCAGTTCGTGCTGATCATAGGTGAAATTCCGACGCTATGGCAAAACATCGCGATTCAGGTTAAATCAGAGTTTCTTGGGTCAGGAAAACTTAGCGAAGCTGCAAGTTTTTGCCACTCATATGAACTTCACCAGCAAATTTAACCGCCACATCTCTAAAGGCTAATCCCTTCCTAACCCCAGTGTCCTTCTGAACAACCAGTTCCCAGCCCATAAGCAGGTTCCTTCCCTAACCCTAGTGTCCTTCCCGACAGTCATTTCCCAGTCCCAAAAGTGGGGCGTTCCTAATCCCAGTATCCTTCTTGACAACCATCTCCCAATCCAGAAAGCAGGTCCCTTCCCTAGTCCCATCGACCAGGTCCCAATCCAGAAGGTGAGCCCTTTCCTAACCCCAAATGACCCAGTGTCTTTACTAAAACAGAAATTTGGAGCACAGCACACCTGGTTGAAGTGGTGCAGAAAATGCTAGTGCCTTTACTAAAACAGAGTTGCAGCGCATATGCTTACTTAGGTGTTTTCAAGTATAACTCACAGTTTCACAAACTTCATGATAAGTAGGTGGTCTGAACTTCTTGTGGAGTTTAAACATTTGGAAATAGCAGGCAAACAATTGTAGCAGCACAGAGGCGTGGGATGTGACCCAGCACTCGTGAGAGGAATCACTTTATCATGGGACGGTATCCCATGTGGCAATGTGTCACGTGCCTTTATAGTCCAAATATAGTATATCGGCTGCCTGACCACTATCAACCGAAGTGTGCCACTGAGTCAAAAACGACTGCTCCAGCTTTTAGATAAGTGA
The DNA here is from genome assembly GCA_016271365.2 of Neoceratodus forsteri. Taxonomy (NCBI): domain Eukaryota; kingdom Metazoa; phylum Chordata; order Ceratodontiformes; family Ceratodontidae; genus Neoceratodus; species Neoceratodus forsteri. The sequence continues at coordinate 350,056 of JADMNL010000033.1, forward strand.
CTGAAGGAGAGTAGGCCTGACTGTGAAAGGACTAACTAATAGCATGTTTAGATAAGTGACGGACAGTAGACGTGACTGTTAAACCCATACAAGACTCACTTTTTCTTTCTCCCATAGGTGTAATCGTCTCAGTAAGGAGGAGGAGGCATCACAAGCCATTTGTGACTAACTTCATGCCTGTTATGTTCTCTCTGACTTGGGACATGGCATGCCGAGTCGTTCTGCCTCAAAACAAGGTAATATTTTTGTTTTGTACAATTACAGTTCAGATTTCTCTAAACAAGGTGATTGCACAGAACTATGGTGGGCCCATATTCAAGAAGAGAAATGGGGCAGAGGTCCTCTAAGTTTAACCCCAGATCTTACTTGGAGAGGTTCTTGCAGTAAGTATTCACAAATGGGACTAAGCCGCCCAGGCATCAGGACCCACTGAAAAATCTGTAGCTAGCAGTTTCTGGCGGGGACTGCCACCGTCGTGGCAGTCGGTATAAAGGCGGTTCCCTACACCGCCTCCAGTTGTTTCCACCGTCAGCTTGTGAAAGCACTTTGCAGAAGAACAGCTCTAGCTCATCTCATTTTGGATAAGTACAAGCCTTTTTTCAACATTTTCTACATTTTTCTGATAATTGTGTCACTACCTCGCTGTGCATGTCCAAGCTCACCATCGAATCTCATAAAAACAAGTCGCGACTCGTGTGAATCCCAGCTACCTTATAAGGACGGCCATTCCTTCTGCCTCTTCTGTCTGGGCCCAGATCACCGCATGGAGGAATGTGAGCACTGCTGAAAATTCAACCCTGCTACCCGGAAATGAAGGCAGCAAGTCCCTGGAGGCCCATTTACTCAAAAGAAAATGGCATCCATGGAAAAGAACTGAAGAAATTGAGGCAGGCGTCAACTTCTCGAGGGCCATCATATTTAAAAAAAAAAAAAAAAAGAAAGCGCATCAGGACGTACCATCCCACAGCGGCGGCTGCGACTTTGGCTAGAATCAGCATCTCTCCAGGTAACTTCCCTCTGGGGTATTGCCCTTCAGTGGCTGCCTTAGTGGTGTCTAAGCCAGCCTCCGACCCCCCACAAACCCACCCGTGTCAGGCTCGTTATGCAGGCCACGGGAGCCTCTGGAGGCAAAGGAAGCCTGCATTCCCGCTCTGCCCCTAAACCCAGACCTACCGGTAAGAGTGTGTCCAATAAGCTGGACATCAGGCCTACCATCCTCCCAGATACGGCTGATAAGTCAGTCGTCTGCACACCGATGTCCGCCCAGCCAGTGACAGGCTCTTCCTCCATGCCTAATGCAGAGAGTCGCCATAATGCACACCCGTTGCAATGCCTACTGAGGTCCCTGCATCCCTCCGCTCCTCCTCCTGAGGAGCTCCTCCTTTCTACCTGGCTGGGGTCGAGGAATCTGGAACTCTGCCATCAGTTGCCCACGCGGACCCGACATCAGACAACCCATCACCCTCCGGCATTCCATTCCCTAACGATACACTGTTGGAGCTATCCATGCTCCCAGACCCCAGTGGGCCCCGAACCTCACACACCAGTACTGTCCGCCTATAGGGCTGACGCCGGACCTCGACTCCATCTGAGCCCCCTGCTGACACCATCTCTTCAGTACCCAGCACTACAGTACCCAGCGCCCAATACCCATGCCGGGCTTCCGCCATTAGGTTATGGGTACTCTTATTACAGGTTTCAGGTTACCCATATCAGAGCCCCTCCACCTACTCCACAACCTCAGGTGGACTTGAGAGAGGTCTTGGCTTCCTGGTGGGCTGGAAGCCAAAACAGAGATCGCCCAAGAGGTCAAGAAACATCTACCAGCGCGGTCCCGATGCTGGACCCCTTACGTCGGCAAGAAGATACTCCTCTACCTATGCCTGACACCAGAGCTGAACCTTCTGGTTCTTGGGCCAGGAGGACTCTTCTTTTCTCCATCGTAGTCTTCAGAGTCTGATTTAGACTCCGATGTTCTGACCTAGAGGACGAGCCCGTGCTCCAGATAAACCCAGGTCGCGAGGTTCTCCGAAGTCTCCTCCAGAAGACCCTTCATTTCTGGAATTGCTAAAGAAATCCAGGCTGCCTGTGAGTGGCAATCAGTGGAGCCAGATCCCCAGCGTAAGAAGCTCATGCCCATCTGGACCTCCGGAGAATTCTCTCACCCTGATTCAACCCTGGCTAGAGCCTCACGGATCTTGTTTCCACGATTTGGAAGCAACCTTCCTCGCTAGCCCCCTTCCACAGAAGACAGGCTATAGCAGGCACCTGAGGGAAGGACTTTCAGCCTTCACCCCAAGGCTGCTTCGGTGGTGATCAGCGCATCTCATAACTGATTAGTCAACCCTAAACACCTCAGCTTGTCCCTCCTGACAAGCAGTCCTGTCTTCTGGACCAGTATGGGAAGATTTTATGCTTCTTCCACTCTGGGCATGAGGGCCCTCATCTGTGCCAGCGACATGGGGGATTACCAGAAGGCCACCCTTAGTCAGTTGGAATTAAAACTGGATTCCTCCCAGATCCCCAGACCAAGCAGGAACTGAAAGATCTTGTCCGTTCCACCTTTTCGGCCTGTAGACACATACTCGTGCTACATACGATGCAGTGGACACAACATGCAGAAGCTTGGCCTTCACCGTATCTTTGCAGCATCATGCCTGGCTCAAATGTCAGGTCTGGCCCTGAAGTGCAGTTGGCCATCCACGGTGCTCCCTTCAGAGTGTCTATTCTGTTTGGTGGTGACGTCAAGGACATCATCACAGAGTTGCAGGAGAAAGGTTTGGCATTGAAGTCTGTTCAGACAATGTGCAAACCTTCTCTAGGGCAGAAACTATCTTTCGGCGCCCCAGCCGCCAAAAAGAACAGACAGACGCAACCCAGACATCCCAACAAACATAAAGCCACGCAGCTGCCAAGGCTCCCCCAACAAGAAAGCTCCTGGAGCCTCTGCGCTACCCTGCCATCCCTTCCTGACTCCTGCCTCTTCCACTGCCTCTGCCCAGTTCAGGGGAATCGGTGGGGAGATTCTCCTCCCATCTACCAAGTTGGGAGAGAATAACTGCAGTCGCCTAGGTGCTCCAGCTGATTTCAGCAGGACACTCGAGAGTTTTATTCAGAACCCCCTCACAGACACTCCCTCCCCATCGTACTCCACACTCGCCTGCAGTTGGTACTGGAAGAAATCACTCTCTTCTACTGAAAGAGGCAATAGAACTTGTCCCTCCCATCTTTAGGGGACAGGTTACTACTCTCACTTCTTCTTAGTACCAAAGAAAACCGGGGACCTGAGGCCCATCCTCAACCTCAGCTCCTCAATCAATTTGTGGAGTACAAACGGTTCCAAATGCTCTCCTCCCAAGCCTTCTTCTCATGCTCGGCTGGGCCTGTGGCTATGCATCCTGGATATGCAGGATGCCTACCATATCCCCATTTGCCCCTCCACTGCAAGTACCTCCACTTTTGTTTTCAGGGGTCCCACTACCAGTTCAGGACGCTCCCATTTGGTTTATCCTCAGCCCACCAAGTATTTACAAAATGCCTGGCGGTGGTGGCGGCTTTCCTGTGTACCAAGGGGGTCCAAGTCTTACCCTATTTAGATGATTGGCTTCTGGCAGCCCCATCCAGGGAGGAATTCTTGGGCTCCCTTTCCCTCACCCTTCAAGTTTTCTCCAATCTGGGGATTACAATCAACCTCGTGAAGTCCCATCTGATCCCTTGCCAGAGACTGCAGTTCATAGGGGCAGTGCTGGACACAACCCTGGGCAAAGCCTTTTGCTCCTGGACAGAGCAGAGACGCTGTCAAACCAAGCTCGGTCCTTTTCAGGTCTCAGAAGGGTCGGTACCAGGAAGGTCCTCCGCCTTATTGGCCTGATGGCCCGCCATCCCTACCGTCCCACTAGCTCGTCTCCACGAGGATCACTCAGTGGACCCTATGGACTCGGTGGGATCAGTCTCAGGACAACCTGGATCACAAGATCCTGGTATCAGACCCAATGATCAGGGGCTTGCAGTGGTGGGCGGTTCCAGAACACTCAACCAGGGACCCCGTTCTGTACCGCCCACCTACCCAGACAACAGATCGTCAGGAGCAGGTTGGGGTGCCCATCTCTGGTCTCACCGTACTAAGGGCAGCTGGTGTCAGTTCAAACAAAGACTTTACATAAATGTCCTTGAGCTGAGTGCAGTCCTCACAGTTGTTCTTCCAGTTACCTCCTCGTACAGTCAGACAGTGTGTGTTGTCTGGTACCTCCAACAAACAGGGGAACTCGTTCCTATCCTGTGCAGGAAAGCAGTTAGTCTGGCCCTGGGTGTCCCAGCACAGCCTCCATCTGACTGCTGTCCCATCTTGGGGATGGAGAACACTCTCGTGGGCGCCTTAAATCGCTCATCAGCCATGTCTCACAGTGGGAACCTCGACCAGGTTGCGCTAACAACATCTTGAGCACTGGAGGACTCCTCAAATGCATCTCTTTGCCTCCCCGACAACGCTAAGCTTCCGTCTTCTGCTCACTCGCTCCAGGGCGAGATGTTTTTTTGTCTGGATGTGCTGTCTCTGTACTGGAAGGACAAATTCGTTTCGCCTTCCTCCAATCCCAAGAGTGCTCAACAAGCTAAGGTCAGAAGGAGTACGAATTATCCTCATTGCTCCTTTTGCCAAGGCAAGCCTGGTTCTTTCTTCTGCAACAGTTTTCCAAGGAACCTCCTCTTCCTCTACCATTGTCGCAGCACTTGCTGACACAGAGCAGGGGACCCTGGTTCATCCAGGCCTCAAGTCTCCTCTTCACTTTCACACGTGGCTCCTTCAGATGTAGCTAAGCTCGCTTTAGATATTCCCCACAGTAGAGACATCCTGGTGGAGGCCAAAGCCTTCCACCAGGTCCACCTATGCCATGAAGTGGAAACGCATCACTATTTGGGCTGGGATCCAGATCTGGAACCTTTCTTCTGCCCAGCCAATAAGGTATTTGACTACCTGAGACACCTCTCGACCTGGGCCTCAGCTACTTTTCTGAGAAGGTCCATGTGGCAGCCATTTCAATACCACATTCTCTTCAGAGATGGATTTTGCCCAACTAGAAGTCTCCAAGACTTTCTTAAAGGGGTCCTTCATTTAAGGCCCCAATTCACAATCCTGCTCACCCTTGGGATTTAAATTTTTATCTGGGAAAGATCACACTGCCTCCTTTCGAACCGGCAAGCTGAGACAGAGTTAGTTTCTTTCTTGGAAAACTCTCTTCCTGGTGGCCATCACCTCTACTGAGAGGATTTCCGAGCTGCAAACCCTAATGTGCAAAATACCGTGCCTTGATTTTCTCAGGAGGTGCCATGTGTACAATCCCAAGTTTCTTCTGAAAGTGGTGGCTGAATCGACCCTGAATCCTGCCAGTTGAGCTCCCGGCCTTTACAGGAGCACTCCAGTCATGGAGAATACCTTCTGCATATCTTGGATGTACACAGAATTATGAGATACTACACCAATAGGACTAAGGATCTCAGAAAAACTGATCAGCTTTTGTTTCTTTCGCTCACAAAGAGGAAGCAATCCTGTTTCTAAACAGTGCCTCTCTAAGTGGTTAGCTAATTGTATCACTTTCTGTTCGACAAGTATCACAAAACCCTACGGGTCAAGTCAGAGGTTACTGCACCAGAGGGTCATCGCCTCTGCTGCTTGTTTCAGGAATGTGTCAGCGGCAGAAATTTGTGCAGCATAGCACGTGGACTTCCATCCATACTTTCACAAAACATTACAGTTTGGACTTTGCCTCTTGCCATAGAGCAGGCTTAGGCTGGCTGTTCTACAGGGTCTCCTTTCATGAGCCCTGATCAGAGTTCAGTCATTTGTGGATGATGTTTTCTCCTCCCGGTTTCTTGTTGTTCCAGACTGCTTGGGACTCAGTCCTATTTGTGAATGCCTACTGCAAAACCCTCTTGAAGTAGAATAATTTAGTTACGTAAATAATACCGTAACCGTAGATCTTGAGAAGAAGCTCTTGCAGTAGGTATACTTCCCTCCATCCCCCATATTTTCTTCTTTTCATCTATGTGGGCCTATCCTCTTCTATCCTGTCAGATCTTTGATTCTTGGCAGGAAAGAACTGGAGAGAGGCGTGGGGACCGCTTCTTTATACTGGCGTCAGCTGATGCGGTCACCTGACATGGGGCGGTCCTCGCCAAAGACTGCTAGCTAGAGTTTTCCGTGGGGTCCTGACACCAAGCAGCTTAGTATTATTTGTGACTACCTACTGCAAAAGCCTCTCAAAGATCTCCTGTTATAGTAAGTTCTTGCGTTATTGTAATTTGCAAATTAATGGCGAAAATTATCAAATTCTTTGAAAGTGAAATCATCGTCTAGGTATAACAGACAAAACCCAGCATGGGTTTAGAAAAGTTATTCATATACCACCAATCTAATTCCTTTTATAAACATATTAGTAAAGAAATTGATCTAGGGATCCCTAGGGATGTGGTAGTATTGGATTACAGCAAGGCTTTTGATCTTGTTCCCCACCAGAAGTTGGTCAGTAAACTTATTAAATTTTTTTTCCTCATGGTTAATAGATTGGGTTGGGAATGGTTATCAGCCACAACTCAGCAGGTAAAAATAAATGGTACTTATCAAGTCCGGAAGAGTGACTAGTGGAGTGCCTCAGAGGTCTGTCTTGGACACACTTATTTAACATTTATATTTCTGATATGACCATAAGTAAAATAGTATTCTTACCAAGTTTGCAGACAATACAAAACTGGGAGGTAAAGTTGATAATATAGTCAATATAAAAGCTATTACCAACGATCTGCTACAGATTGAGAAATGGGCAAAATACTATGATATGTTATTTAGTGTTGATAAGTGCAAGATTGCTTTTTGGAGTAAAAATCATTTCACTGAGTATTACCTTAATACCCTGCCAATTTCTAAATCTACTTGTGAGAGAGATTTCGTATCATGATAAATAAACTTAACATCAGCGATCACTGTATTAAAATCTGTAAACCGTCAAATGGTCTACTAAACAGAGTTAGGAGGACATTTGTTTCCTGAGTGAACAGTGTCTAATCCCAATCTATAGATGATGCATCAGACCTCATTTGGATTATGGCACACCCTTCTGGAGTCCATACCTAAAGGGAGATCTAGCAGTGTTAGAGAGGTCCAGAGGAGGGCCACCACAATGGTGCCTAAACTATCAAATATCGACTATGCCAGTAGATAAAAAAAAAAAAAAAAGCCTGTTCCACTACATTTGAGAAGATACAGAGATTTACTTCTGCATAAAATTTTGAATGATGGTGACATGATGAGCCACTTTGATATAAAATTGGCTGATAGGCGTTTAGTGGGCAGGTCTAGTAATAAAATATTGGCTAACATGTCCAAAGAGATCATTTTTATAACATCCGAGTGGCTAAACTCAGGAATACCCTTCCACAAGACCTAATTGAACTGGAACATTTTAATTAATTTAAAAAGGATTGAATGAATGGCTCCAGTCTACTGTCTAACTGGAATAATTGCCCACAACTGCGGGGACAGTCATGATGGTCCTTTGGCCTACAAGCCAAAGTAACCTAAGTAAATGGAATGAGCTATGCGCCCTGCTATCTGGGACAGGTTGTAACAGTCAGACAAATAGGCCACCCTTCTTAAAATCCCCAGTCTTAGTCTGTCCATATCGGGTAGAGAGCACCATCTTCAGCTTGTACTTAATTTCTCCCTAGTCTGCTTTTGGATTATTCCTCAAGAGGACTGGCTGTACAGTTCTGGGATCCTTCAAGCCAGCTGCAGATTTGTGGATCTTAGTTGAGCAGCTGTTGCTGCTCTGGCAGCAGGAGTAGAACCCTTAAGTCTGCTTTGCCTGCTGAGGGCTGCTGAAAGCCTTCACCCCCACTTCGTTGCATCAGTAGAGATGCCAAATACCTCTTCTGGGCTGCAGTAGGATACAGTGGTTTTACTATAAAGTGCTTTCTGGACCTGAAATCGTTAGATGCCAAGAAAGCATATGACCAGGTGAAGTGGCCATTCTTGTTTTCAGTTGCTCGGCTGGTATGGCCTTTCTAAGCAGTGTTTTTCACAGACTTCAGGCGTTGGACTGAGGGAGTCTAGGAAGAGGTGTGTATTAAGACTTCTCTCTGGCTGCCCCAGCAGGTTGGGTGGGGGCCCTCATTCCATCTGGCTGCCCATAGAGGCATGTGAAGATCAGAGGTGCTACAGGTAACTGCAGTTGAGATTAGTGTCTTGGTCTCTGTGTGGTATGCTGCCTTCTGGCAGCTATAACAGCATACAGTGGACATGCGGTGGTGGTGGGGAGCTTGACCGCTTTTTGTGTTTTCCCAAATGGATAAAGAAAATGTAGCCTTGACAATGTAGGTTCTTGATTATCAAGAATCTGCAGATGGTGTCTAAAAGGACTTTTTCGAAACACGTCAGGCTGCTGTCCAGCATTTTATTTGACACACAGTCTGCACAAGTTTTCTTAAACTGATTTATGGAGTAGTATCATTTTTGAAGGAGGTGCAGAGTACCCAATATTTTTGGTGTTATGAGCTTATGTGAGCACACCATCTTAGATGCTTTCTAGTTGTTTGAACTTTTCACCCCAATATATACAAGGTGTAGACCCCAGTGTTTGGTAGATGTTGTGCATTAGGAGGTGTCTTTTGGGAATGCAGGTCCCGGCAGCAGAGACTGAAGAGGGCAGCCTCAGCAGTAGGGAGGGAAATGCAAGGCAAACTGTTACAAAGCATGAACACCTGCAATAAGGCACATAGAAACAGAGAATTTGTCTGCAGAAAGGGACCACTTGGCCCACCCAGTCTGTTAGATGTTCCCTGCACATTCTGTCTCCATAGATGCTAACTGGCCGCTAGCAACCCTCCCTCATTTGCCATTATTCCTATATTTATCACATACATGTTTGAACCCCCTCTTCCCTCGTTTTGCCACACTGCCTCTAGGCAGGAAGTTCTGAGTGTTCATCACGCTTTCAGTGAAATATTTCCTAACGTGCTTCCTAAACTGCCCCACTTTCTAGGTTCTTTGCATGTCCTCTTGCTCTTGTTCTGTTAGCTTCCTCATTTGAAATGGGTATTCTACATGTACCTTGTTCCTCCCACAGTGGTTTTTTTTTTTGTTCGTGTTTTTTTTTTTTTTTTTACAATTTTGGCCAGAAAAGAGGCACTAAGTGGAGCTTATTTCCAGGTGCATCCTGGGAGCACAGATAAGTTAAGTGGCTTGCTCATGGTCACACAGTATGCAAGTGGTGGCTGTGGAATCAAACCCAGGTCTCCAGGTTTGTGGCTCAGTGCCCCTCTCACTCTCCTCTCCTCCAAGGTGTAGATGTTGAGATCCCTCAGTCTCTACTCCTCGGGTTTCTTCATGCCTTGTACAATTTGTTACCCTTCCTGTGCTGCTTCTGCCTATAGATAAGGACTTGTGCACCATATGAGACATCAAAATTTGAAGCAACAAGATTATTATAGGACTATTACCCACTGAACAATTGTACATAAAACCCATGAAACATTGAGGCATACTTTGTATATACTGTTCAGAGAAATATAATGTTGGCTAACCAGTGAGTGAACAGGCATTTCTTCTACAAAGTACCCATCTGCACATGTGCTGATCGAAATATGTGACATAACTGTGCGCCACTCACCCCCAACAGGACTCCCAACATCATTATTCACATGATGGTAGATGCAGCTCCTGCCCTGACTTTTGTATTCTCACTATGGTGATGCATCAATCCTCAGTAACACCACTGTCCTCTCGTCCTTTTTCAGATTATGGAGATGCAGTCAATCCCTGCATGTTTCACTCTCGGCTTGCTCGCTTATATTACGGGATGCACAGTCAAGCCTTGCATTGCATACACCCTTTGTACCCAGATTATTGTGTTTATCGACTTTGTATTGCCGTTTACAGGTTTATGTTCCATGCCTCACAGATTAGTTTGTCAACAAAACAAATAAGCAGTTCCAGAAGTATTTCTGTAATGACTAGAAATGCCTTTTTATATGTGTGTGTGTGGCTGCTTCTGAAGAATCTCACTCCTTTTTCGCCAGGAAATGGTGATGCCAGGGGAAGATACATCTCTGATCCTCACACTTAGACAGCCCATGGTTCTGGAAAAAGGACAGCGTTTCACCCTGTGGGATGGGAATCGGACCATCGGTACTGGCCTGGTCACCAATATAATGGAAATGACCTCTGATGATGCTGTCAACTGGGGCTGAAGGCTGGGCAATTCTCCTTTTAGTCAAGTCCCAGAAATCTTCACTTCACCTTGTTGCAGGAGTGAAAAATGCTGCACCTCCCAAAGTGAACTAGAAATTCAGGAATGTATAAGCTCCCTGCTGATTACACAGATACCTTTTGTCTTCAGAACAGATGCACAAGTCTGAGCCAGGATTTAACTTGAATTTGACTTTAGACACAAACATGGTTTTCTTATGTAAGAGAAGCATTTAGCGTTATTTTCTCAAGCTGCTGTTGGTACCACCACCTGAGTAGGTGTCAGTTGCCCAGGTAACTGCTACATTTAGGTGACCTGTCAGTTGCCCAGGTAACTGCTGCATTTGGGTGACCTGCTGTCAGTTGTCTGGGTAACTGCTACAGATAGGTGACCTGCTGTCAGTTGCCGGGTAACTGCTACAGTTGGGTGACCTGCTGTCAGTTGCCAGTAACTGCTACAGTTGGGTGACTACTACTATTCCTGGCCAGTCCTAATTCTTCTCCCTCAGTAACCGATCTGTAGTTGGCATCTTGTTCTGTAGATCTGGCCAAGTGAGCTTCATGGCAGTGACAGCCCCTCAGTGACTTGCTCACCCTGCCAGCCCTTCTGTGGAACTGGTCAGGTGAGCTTCAAAGCCGTCACTCAGCCCTCTGTGACTTATTCCCCCTGCCAGCCCTTCTGTGGAACTGTCAGATGAGCTTCACAGCAGTCATGCACACACTGACCACTCCTTTGACTCATAATAGGTGTTCAGATAGAAATCCCCTAAAGGCTCAGAACCATTGAGGGCAAGCTTCACCATGCCAGTTGTGCTTGAGGCCCAGCAGCCCCGTATGGTGTCAGACTGCTGGTTGTGTCAGCCTTCTAGCTCTGCCTTGGAAGTCCATACAGCTCTCTGCTGTGGCGTGCCAGACCGCATCCTCCATGTCGCCCCTAGCCGCTGCATGCTGAACATGGCTGTACTGTTTGGGCCACAGTGCTGCGCAGCCTCAGTCATCTAGAGGGAGGGCAGTAAAAGCTCACTTAACCCTGAGGTGGAGTTTAGGTAGAGGCTCCATCTATAATTCAGAGTTGAAGAACAGTGGGAGGTCCCTTCTGTAACCCAGAGAGTCCTGCTGGTGGCCAGTCATTAAAAGACAAAAAAGGTTGATGTCTGCCCAGTGGCGCTGAGGGTTGAGGTGCTGGATGCCACACCTCGTACTATGCTGGTGACCTGGGTTTGGGAAAAAGCCTGGGTTGTCGGGGTAAGCAGGGGGTGGGACGACGAGTAGGATTGAGCTGCTGCAAGGTGGCTTTCCTCTCCTGGGGGGAGGGATAATGGGTTCCTGGTCCCTTTGCTGCCACCCAGTGGAGAATGAATGATAGTGCCAGTCTCACGGGGAGCTCGGGCGATTGCCAGGGAAGGGGTAGAAGGGTCGGAACTGGCACCACAGAGCGTGTGTGCTGGCATCCCAGGACAGTAGGGAGGAAAAACAGTAAAAATACATTTAAAAAAAAAAAAAACTTGATGTAATTGCAGTGGTAAGCATTCTCCGTTTCATTTAGCTCACCCTGCCAGGCATTTGCAAAGTGCTAGCCATTCCCAGGCCCAGTATACAGGAATACTGATTAGATTATGGAGATTAAACTGAGCGTGGCATTTAACAATGATGGATTTGACATTAGTTTCACTGTAAAGATGAAAAATATTTAATGAGAATGTGCTGCATCTCTTGTTCTCTTGTACAACACTGATGCCCTCTTCATTGGGGAACAGCTGTCCTGTTCCAAGACCTGTATGTATTTTTTAATAAAATCTCCACAAAGCGCACTCTTTTACTCACCATGTCTGTAAAAAGTATCCTTGCAAGGTCTTAGTTGCTGGTCTGAGGAAAGTGAAAACATTGAGTTGTTTAGGGTACCTCATGCAAACTGACACAGAAAGGGCTGTGTGCTCACACTTCTCTGTCCCCAGCAAAAAGGAGACTTGGTTAACACATTGTGCTAAAGCTGTGAACTGCAAGGCAAAGGCACAAACCTTTGTGAGCACAAGTCACTCTGCTAAACGAGTACATGGATCAGTTGCATTTTGAACCACAGACCAGGATTGGCCATACTGCTAACCCCAGACAGGGAGCCACTGCACTGCAGACCCCAACAGAGACTGGGCGCACTACTAACCACAGATGAGGATCAGCCACCCTGCTAAACCCGGTCAGGGATCAGCTGCATTGCTGACCCCAGACAGGAATCGGCTGCACTGCTGACCCCAGACAGGGATGGGTCGCACTGCTGAACCTGGTCAGGATCGCCACATTGCTGACCCCAGATAGGAATCGGCTGCACTGCTGACCACAGATGGGGATTGGCTGCACTGCTGACCCCAATAGGGATTAGCCGCATTGCTAAACCCAGTTAGCAATTGGCCACACTACTAACCTCAAACAGGGATTAGATGCATTACTAACCACAGACAGGACTGGCCACATTGCTAACCCCAACATATATCTACCACACTGCTAACCCCAGACAGGGATCGGCCACACTGCTGACCCCAACATATATCTACCACACTGCTAACCCCAGACAGGGATCGGCCACACTGCTGACCCCAACATATATCTACCACACTGCTAACCCCAGACAGGGATCGGCCACACTGCTGACCCCAACAGGGATTGGCCACAGTGCTAAACCAGTCAGGGATCAGCCACATTGCTGACCCCAGATAGGAATCAGCTGCATTGCTGACCCCAACAGGGATTGGCCGCACTGCTAAACCTGGTCGAGGGATTAGCGCACTGCTAAACCAAGGAAGAAGGTGTGACGTGAATTCTGCGATGATGACCACGCTCTATGATGTGCACTTGACCGCGGGGAAGAGAGCTGAGGAAGGTGGTGGGCTAACATTGGTTACTGGCCAGCCCACACATGGCACATCATTACATCTGCCTCGTTGGTGGCGCCAGCACTGATGTCAATCCCCAAGCTGTAGACTGCAAAGAATTTGCTCCTGCAGGTCCTAGATCTTACCGAGAGGGCTCTTGCAGTAGGTAATTACATATAGGACTGACGCTACACGGCAGGACCCTGAAAAATTTCAGCTAGCAGTCCCTGGCGAGGACCGCCCCACGTCAGGCCAGGACGCCAGACGCTGGTATAAAGGCGGTCCCGGACGCCTCTTCCAGTTCTTCTGCCGTCAGTCAGGCAGCCATGTGAAGTTCCTATCGCTTCAGTCCTGTTACTTCGTCGGGTTTTTCCGAAAAGTTTCAGTATTTTGTATTTCCTATCGTCAGGCTGAACATCTGTATATATGCGTCCTTCAAAAATAAGTGCGCAAATGCGGCTTCAACTGCCCTCCTGAGCGGTCCTCCCTCTGCCTTTTCTGTTTGGGCCCGACCACGCGGTCGACAAGTGTCCCGTTGGACTGGGCCTCTTCTCTTCCTCGGTCCACTGCCTTCATTTCAACACGGCCACCTGCAGGCGACACCAGCAGTCTCTTGAAGCCCATCTCCTCAAGAAGATGATGTCCGCAATGGAGAAGGAGTTGAAGAAACTTCAGCAGGCGTTGACCTACACTGAAGGGCACAGAAGCGGGACAAGAAAGGCACGGGAGAAGGCCTCCTCCTCCGCCACTCTGGCCGGAGTCACGGGCAAGAGTAACATCCCCTCCGGAGGATCGCCCGACTGCAACCTCAAGGCTTTGGGAGGCGTCTAGTTCGTGTTGAACCCGCGGTGCCTCCGGGCAAAGGCTCCAGCCCCAGTACCGCCGCGGGCTGCGGCCTACTGGTGTGGGCGCCTCATAAGCTGGACATCGGCTCCTCCGGCGTCCGCGGAAGAAGGCAGCTAAGGCGCCCGACCCTTGAGCGGTGCAAGCTAGTGTCCCGTTGGACTGGGCCTCTTCTCTTCCCGGTCCATCTCAGAGGCCCGAGTTGGGCGCGGCTCCTCTGGTGTCCGCGGGACTCGGCCCCTAAGTCACCGTCAGCTCCTCTGGCGTCGCGGGCCTCGGAGCCTACGGCAGACCCTGCTTCGTCTGTCGTACCAGGCTCCCGCAGCCTTCGCTGCCGTCAGGAAACCAGAAGTCCCCCTGCCCGACCCGAATTTTTCTCCTCCGTCCCGGGCCGAGGCTCGAGATCCTGGGCTACCGTCCGATCCTCTTCCTACAGAGCGGATCTGACACCGGCTCCCCTGGCGCGGCTCCGACACCGGCCCGCCGATGCCGGTTCTGACACCGGCCCCTCCGACACTGGCGGGGATATTCCTCTTCCATCGGGCCCTCCACCCCACGGGCCTATCACGGTTGATCCGCCCGTGGAGTTCCACTGGGCCGACTGCTCCGGCAGCTCCTCCAGTGCCTGGGTATCTGCCATCCTATCTGGCGCCGGTTTCCCAGGTCCACAGTATCCTGCGCCGCAGTACCAGGTGCCGATTCCACCAGCGCTGCAGTACCTAGCGCGCAGTACCCTGCTCCGGTTTCCCGCGGCGGGTTATGGATACTCTCCTTACAGTTTCATCCGTACAACTATCCTCCTCCTCCTTCTCCACCGCCCCTGGGCACGGGTGGATCTCAGAGACTCTGGCCTCCTGGTGGGCTGAGCCAGGCTCAGCTCACCAAGGAAGTAGAAACCGTCTTCCCGGCGGTGCCACCCGGCTCCCGTCGCCCCAGGCGGCACCTCCTCTCTGCCTCCGGTTCCCGGGCTCTGCCCTCGGGATCCAGAGAGGAGTAGGGCAGCGTTCAGGGATCTCCTTAAGGAACCCATTCCTCCCCTGACGCAGTCAGGGAGTCCTACTCTGCTTTGAATTCTTCCTCCTCTCTCTCGGACTCCTCGAGGCCTCCGATGGTGTTCTGAGAAAGACCAAGCGCGCCTCCGCTCCAAGCCCGGCCGAGGACTCCTCCGTCTCTCTCCGAGGATCCTTCCTTCACGAGTTGCTCAGGAAGATCCAGGAAGTCCATCAGTGGTGTTCCTTAGAGCCAGATCCTCAATGAGTTAAACTACCCGAACATCTGGACTTGCCTTACGGCTCCTACTCTAGTGCCACCCTGGATCGAGCCTCCGCCCACCTTGTTTCCACTATTTGGAAACAACAGTCTGCTAGCCCCACTTCCTCAGAAGTCCAACAGGCTATACCAGGCTCGGAGGTGTAGACTTTTAGACTCTCACCCCCATGCGGACTCGGTTGTGATTAGCTCCGCTCACGGCCGGTCAGCACCCAGCATTTGAGCTCGTCTCCCCCAGATAAGGAATCCTGCCTTCTGGATCAGTATGGAAGGAAGATCTATGCTTCTTCCACACTGGGGATTAGGGCCCTAAATTATGTAGCACATATGGGGATTACCAGAAGGTGGTCCCTTACCAGGCGGAATCTAAGATTGACTCCTTGCCTGACTCCCAAGTCAAGCAGGAGTTAGCCCGACCTAGTCCGTTCTGCTTTCGTTCGGCCAGTTGTCATATTCAGGGGCGACCTACGATGCAGTGGACACCGATGGACTGAGCTCTGCATTGCCGTAAGTCTTGGCGTCATGCATGGCTCCGTGTGTCAGGTCTGGTCCGGAGGTGCAGTCAGCAATCCAAGAAGCACCTTTCAGGGGTTCTGTGCTTTCGGTGGTGATGTCAAGGACATCATCACTGATTTGAGGAGAAGGGACGGCCCTTAAATCTGTTGATTCAATGTACCGTCCCCATCCCCACAGCGCCGTCCCTTTTGCAGGCCTTGGCGGCCTCAAGCGAAACACCAGGAAGGCGGGCCACTAAATATCGAGCCCCACAGCTGCCAGGCCCCGCCGGCCCAAAAAGCAATGGGTGCCCCAGCTGCGGCGCTGCCTCACGCCACCCGACTCCTTCCCTCTCCCACCGCCTCGGACACGTGGAGGAGATTTCTCCCTCCACCTTCCGGGTTGGGAGAGGATAACATCGATTCATGGGTGCTTCAGATCATAGCAGAGGGAGCGCGCCATAGAGTTTCTATAGAAACCTCCACATCACCCCCTCTGAACTCCTCTTACTCAAGGGACCATCTTCCTTTGGTCAGGGAAGAAATTTTTGCTCTCCTCGCGAAGCAGGCTATAGAGCGTTCCCCTCACCTCCACGGGACGGGTTACTATTCCCATTTTTCCTTGTACCAAAGAAGGCGGAGATCTCAGACCCATTCTCGATCTCCGCTCCCTGAACCTATATGTGGAATACAAGAGGTTCAGGATGCTGTCCCTTCAAATCCTCTTGCCCTGCTTCGGCCAGACCAATGGCTTTGTGCACTGGATATGCAGGATGTGTACCTGCACATCAGCATTCCCCTTCGCACGAAAGTACCTCAGGTTTGCGTTTCAGGGACCACTACCAATTCCGGGCACTCCTTTTGGTCTTTCCTCGGCTCCCCAGTCTTTACCAAATGTCTGGCGGTGGTAGCGGCCCACTCACGTACTTTGGGAGTTCAGGTTTTCCCTACCTGGACAACTGGCTCCTGGCGGCCCCGTCCAGGAGGAACTCCTGCACTTCCTCTCCCTCACCCAGCAGGTTTTCCCTGGCCTGGGTATCACCATCAACCATTCCAAGTCTCACCTGGATCCTTCTCAGAGACTTCAGTTAATGGGGCAATCCTCGATATGACAATGTGCAAGGCCTTCCTGCCTCCGGACAGGGGGCCTCCTCAATCCCAGATTTCCCTCCCTATCAGAATACAGGAGGGTTCTGGCCGAGTCGGTGCTCCGTCTACTGGGGCTCTTGGCAGCGGCCATACCTACTGTTCAGCAGCGCCTCCACATGAGAATCTCTCAGTGGACTCTCCTCTCTCGGTGGGATCAGCGGTGAGACAACCTAGATCATCTGGTTCTGATCTCTCGCCAATGGTAAGAGACTTGCGATGGTGGATGGTTTGAGAGAACCTATTCAGGTCCCTTCTTTCATCCTCCCCGATCAGACTCTGACCATGGAGGCTTCAGGCGAAGGTTGAGGAGCCCATCTGGGTCCTCACGAACCCAGGGCCTATGGTGTCAAAAATCGAGTTAGTTCTCCCACATCAACGTGCTCGAGCTTGAGCAGTGCTGTATCTGTCCAGGCCCTTCCCCAATACATCCTTCCCAGTCACCTAGCTGTCCAAGCGGACAACATGTGCGTGGTGTGGTACATCAGTAAGCAGGAGGGACTCGGTCCTACCCGCTGTGCGAAGCGATGAGAGTCTGGGAATGGGCAACACTTCACAACCTTCACCTCACAGCGATCCATGTTCCAGGAGTCGACAATGTCCTGGCAGACAAGCTAAGTTGCTCGTCGGCTCTACCACACGAGTGGGAACTGACGAAAAGTTCTAAAAGCATCTTCCAGGTTTGGGGACTCCTCAGATCTGTTCGCCTCCTCCCAAAGCATAAAGCTTCCAATCTTTTGCTTCGCTCGCTCCAGAGCAAGACTCTTTCTGGGCGCGCTCTATCTCTAAGTTGGAAGGACAGATCTCGTCTATGCTTTTCCCCAATTCCTCTGGTCCTCGTATGCTGCAGAAACTGGCTTTGGAAGGAGCAAGAATGATTCTGATGCTCCTTTCTGGCCCAGCAAATCTAGTTCTCTCTTCTACAACAACACTCAGAGGTTCCTCCTCTTCCTCTTCCTTTATCTCCAGGATTGCTGACTCAGGATCAGGGGACCCTGGTCCATCCGGGACTCAAGTCCTCCAACTTCATGCATGGCTCCTGCAGACCTAGCTCAATCTCGCTTTGGTGTTTCTCCTATGGTGGCCAAGATCCTGGTGGAGGCTAGAAAACCTCCACTAGGTCCACCTCGCCATGAAATGGAAAAGATTTTCCATCTGGGCTGTGTCCAGGAATGTGGAGCCCTTTTCCTGTCCTGTGACCATTCTCCTTGACTATATCGTCATCTTTTCGACCTGGGTCTCAGTCACTCCTCTTTGAAAGTCCATATGGCAGCTATTTCAGCCTACCATGTACCTTTCACTGATAAGGCATTGCCCAACTGGAGGTATCCAAAACCTTTCTCAGAGGGTCCTTCATCTTAGGCCCCTGTTCGGACTCCAGCTCCCCTTGGGACTTAAACTTAGTCTCGAGAAACTTACTGTTCCTCCCTTTGAGCCTGCGGCTTCTGCAGACTTGAAGTTTTTATCATGGAAGATGCTGTTCTTGGTGGCCATTACTTCCGTTCATAGAATTTCGAGCTTCAGGCCCTTATGTGCAAAATCCCTTATCTGATTTTTCATAAAGAACGAGTTGCTCTTTGCACAAATCCTAAGTTCCTCCGAAGGTGGTAGTGGAATCTACCTTAAATCAGTCAATTGAATTACCTGCCTTTTCACGCAGTACTCCAACCAAGGAGAATACTTGCTTCACACCATGAATGTTCACAGGATTCTGAGATACTACACCGATAGGATGAAGGATCTCAGAAAGACCGATCAGTTGTTCGTCTTTTGCTCACAAAAGAGAAGGCAATGCTGTTTCTAAGCAATGCCTATCAAAATGGTTGGCCCATTGCATCACTTTGTTATGACAAGTACAACAAGACCCTACCGGGTCAAGTCAGGAGTCACTCCACTGGTAGTAGCAGCCTCTGCAGCTTGTTTCAAACGTGTCTGCGGCAGACATCTGTGCTGCCGCCACTTGGACTTCCATCCATACCTTCACTAAACACTACAGTTTGGACATTGCCTCTGCCGTAGAGCAGGCTTCGTTTAGCAGTCTTGCAAGGCCTACTTTCTTGAGGCTTGCAAGGTCTCTTTTCTACTTCTTGGGTAGTACCTCCTCCCAGTGCCTTTCATTTGTTCGACTGCTTGGGATTCTGTCTCTATATGTATTATTATTGCAAGAGCCCTCTCGGTAAGATAGTACAGTTACGTAAGAACTTACCATAACAGTAGATCTTCGAGGAGAGGCTCTTGCAGTAGGTATTACCTTCCCTCCATCCCCTAGGTTTTTCAGCTCCTTTTCCATTGAGGGAAATATCTGCTTCTCTCGTCCGGGCCTTCCGGGCCTGTGGCGGGAAAGAACTGGAAGGCGGGCGTCTGGGACCGCCCTTTATACCGACGTCGCCTGACGCTGGTCACCTGACGCGAAGTGTCCTCGCCAGGGACTGCTAGCTAGAAATTTTCTGTGGGGTCCTGCTGCGCGGCGTCAGTCCTATATGTAATTACCTACTGCAAGAGCCTCTCTTGAAGATCTGCTGTTATGGTAAGTTCTTATGTAACTGTACTTTCCTCCAGCACAGATCCATATGTGGAAATGAGCGGTGAGGACTGATTCTCTGAAGCCCTAATAGTTCTGATGAGTGACCAGCCCTATGGTTGATTCTTCAATGGGAGGGCTTCAACAGTAGGTAGTCCCAGTCACTGCAGCCTCCTTCATAACCCATGATTGCACTGTTGAACCCACAGCATCAGAAGCCTTCTGTTCCAGAGGCCTACTTTGGAGGATGCACACCTAGTGCTTGAGCAAAGATGGGTGCATGGGAGTGGCACTACTCTCATGTCTTAACTGAGGCACTAAATAGCAGCTGCATCATGTCCAAAATGGACATTTTCTGCCTGCATAAATTAAAATTATGTACTCATTGTAATTCTTGATCTAGGAATATCTTCACCATTGATTCTGAGCGGTGTGAGGACCCTGCCGGAGCCAGAACTTCTCAGGAGGGCTGGCACAGAGGCAAGCTGCATACATGCACATCACTGTGAAGGGTGGCGCAGCGGCACAGACTTACCTCAGCACCAGTCCTCAAATGCCTCAGTACCTTTTTTTTTTTACACCGGGAGGTGCAGTTAACCTAAGGGCACAAAATGGCCTGGCGACCCATGTAAGAAGGATCAACAAACCAGTGACAGTGTCTTCACAGTCCAAACCAAAAACAAGGGATGAAGACCAACAAACAGAGTTAATGCGCGGGAGATTGTGGGTGGGTGGGTGTGTGAATCAGTGGTGAAGATATTCCTAGATCAAGAATCAAGGTGAATAGGTAATTTTCATATCTTCCGGAATCTGTCTTAGCCAGTGATTCACACTCATGGGTTAGAGTACCAAGCTTGGATAAAAACCTCAGGTTAGGTGGTACGCCGATGCCTGTCGGAACAAAGTTCATTCAGAATGATCCTGCCAAAGGAGTGTGTGCTGCCTGGCACGGACATCCAGAGCATAGTGCTTGAAGGTATGCACAGTGCTACTCTGCAAATATCACCAGTAGGGACAGAGTGAATATCTGCCAGGGACGTTGCAACCGCTCTGGTGGAATGAGCATATACCTGACCTAGCTTGACCTGTGCCATAGCACAGCAGTGACAAAAGCAACTGGCAATCCAAGCAGGAGTGCATTTGATAGTAGGAGGCTGTCCCATCTGATTTAAGATTAAAGGAGACAAAGAGCTGCTTAGACTTGAACTTCAGGGCGCTTCTGAGATCAAAGAATGGAGAATACATTTAAGTAGATGGCACAATACACTGATACCACCTTGGGTAAGAACTTGGGTGCATGTGGAGGACCATCTTATTTCTGTGGAAAACAGTATACGAGGAGCTGTTCTGCAAGCAGAGGTGATGGCTAGTAGAAAAGCTGTTTTCCAAATTCAAAACTTCACCTTGCAAGTTGTCATGGGCTTGATGGGTTTATGGGTGAGCAAGTCCAACACTAGGTTGATATCCAGGCAGCTGTATGTTTCCTGAGCAGAGGCCTGGTGTGTAGGATGCTGTTCAGGAACCTCTTAAAAAGGAGCAGCTGAGCCAGGTAGAGGATACCAACAAGCTGGTGGTATGCCGAACAACACACAAATGGACCTTGCCTGCAGAGTACTGCAGACCAGCATCAAAAAGGTCCAATAAATACTGCAAAACTTTTAACTGGTAGACACCAGAAGCAGTCAACATGTGATCTGGAGCACCAGACTGAACATCTTTTCCCTTGGCTGTGTCTTTCTGATGGAAGGCTTATGGGCCACCACTGCAGAAGCAGCCTTGTGGTCCTTAGGCCACAGTTTGGGATATGTCGGCTGGCGGCATCTGCCTTGCAATCCACCAGAGGAAGGGGCAGCCACAGCACAGGCTGCAACCCACAACATTGTGTGCTATCCCTCGTATTACAGGCACAACACATGTGGGTCTCTCACAACATCTTCTGTCTGCACATTATGCATAACGTGAAGCCAGCAGCTGGTTTTGTTTCTTCATGTTCCATCTTCCATTGCCTAGGCTGGAACAGAATCGAGTATAATAGCAAAGAATCTAGCACTTATCAAAAAAAAAAAAAATGAAGTTTGCTAATGGCACGCTTTTAGGCCCAAAAGTGCACAGAGCTGTGAAGGAAACTAAACTCTTCCAGCCAAAGGGAAGACCTGATGTCATGGGGCAGAGCCAGTGGATATACTGCTGAGATGATGGGAGGAGCTTAGCTTGAAGTTGTTTTGACAAATCAGCACTTCTGGTGGAACTGCCAGTGTGTGGATAAGTGAACTATAGCCATGCCATAGAATGTTTATTTTAAATTGTAGGAGCCGTGGGACAATCTGGTGCAGTCTTGCCCTTTGTGCTGTGTATTTAGGGGCCGGTTTGCTTGTGGCCCTTTCTGCCTTAAGCTCGTATCCCTGTGCTAGGTCCAGCATTTCCCGCAGTAGCAGCGGTCAGCACTACCATATTTGTTCCTTCCATTCTCTTCAGCAGTCCATAGATGCTAATGTTTCTGCTTAGCGCATCTCAGCTTCTGCCATTCTGTTACAAGTTTATCGCCTCGAGGAGATGAATCAACAGTCTATAGGAGTCTCAGTCTTAAGTACGATATTACGCGTTCTGTGGCATCCACTCATCTGCCAATCACTCCAATCCCCAAAAATCATCTTTATTTGTTTGGTCTCTTCCTGAATCGACTGCAGCTCGCTCTGGATCATCCTCCATTCATCAGGTGGTTGGAGCCTTCTCTTGCTTCTCAGAGCGTCATTGTGTCCATGTTGGCACCATTGTTTCTGCCATTTATGCAACATATACTTAGCACTCACCCTACGGTTAGGTTTCGTCATTCATCCTCTCTGTGTTCTTTCAGTTTCATCCAAAATCTGTGTTTTACAGCTGAGAATAGACTTGGGAGTGCACCAAGTGGAACTGCTGAGTCAAGCTGCTAGTACGGTGGAGACCTCACCAAAAGTCCATTTACCATTGGAATGTCAAAGAACATATGGTAAGCAAGAGGACACTGGGATGCAACCTGGGATCTTCTGGTTGACTTGTGTGCTCTAACCACAGGAACCATATAGCCATTTATTCTGCATGATAAGTTTTATCCTGGTAACCAACTTTTACGACATAGATACAGTTGGGGGCCAGATACTGAAAAGTTAGCCTGGGCGCTAAGGGTGTTGCCCATGCTAACTGGGTTTTACGCCCAGTTCCTGGGTGGGGTCTGTATTCAGACACCCCCACAGACAAACCTGTTAGTGTCTCAGCACTAAATTACTGATGCACCCATGCAAATTAGGGGTCCACCCTGCATACAGACACAGCAGCAAATTCAGTGCTTTGAACAGGCATTAAATGCCACCGAAACAGGTGAAAGTTACTGCCTTTGCAAATCCCAACTTGGCAGCAGCCTGCCCCTCCAGCCTGTTGAAGCAATGGAACCCTTGGGGTATAGTGGCACCCGATCCCCAGCTCTGTAATTGTAGGGATATAGTACAGTTACATAAGAACTTACTGTAACAGTAAATCTTCGAGAGAGGTTCCTGCAGTAGGTCATAACACACAGGACTGCATTCTCTGGTGGACAAGGCAGTGGGACCTGTTGGCATATATCCCAGGGTACTAAAGGAGCTAAGGGTGGCACTAGCAGAGCCATTATCAGAACTGTTTAGTGAGTCTCTGAGCACAGGAGAGGTTCCAGAAGACTGGAGAAGGATTCATGTGATCCCACTCCACAGGCGTGGTAACGGAGAAGGCAGGGAACTATATTCCAGTCAGTCTTACCTCAGTAGTGGGCAAGATTATGGAGACATTCCTTTAAGGAAAGGATAGTGCAACACCTGAAATCCATAGGAGCACAGGATCCAAGACAGCTTGGGTTTACAAAGGAAGGTCCTGTCAAACTAATCTCATAGATTTCTTTGACTGGGTAACCAGAGTGATGGACTAAGGGGGCAGTTGATGTTGCCTACCTTGACTTCAGCAAAGCTTTCGATACTGTTCCACATAGAAGATTGATTAATAAGCTGGGTAGGCTCAGGGTGGATCGAAGTTGGTCAACTGGGTGGCAAACTGGTTAACGGGCAGAAAACAGAGTGTGGGGCAAATGGTATACAGTCAGAAAAGATGCAAGTCACAAGTGGAGTACCTCAGGGATCAGTGCTGGGGCCAGTCCTCTTTAATATCTTCATCAGTGACATTGCAGATGGACTGGAGGTAAGTTTGTCTGTTTGCAGATTACACCCAGATCTGCAACAGAGTAGATGATCCAGATGGGTGGGCAGAATGAGAAGACATCTGGATAAACTAGCAAAATGGTTGGAAGAGTGGCAACAGGGTTTGACACAAAGAAGTGCAAAATTATACACATAGGGAAGAGAAACCCTGAAGCCACCTATAGGCTGGGAGGGAGTTGCTGGCAGTCACAAGGGAAGAAAGAGACTTGGGTGTCATAATCACCGATGACCTTAAATCATCCAAGCAGACCACTAAAGCAGTAGGTAAAGCTAGAGGTATTTTTGTGTATTAGTAGGGGTTTCACAAGTCGGAAGAGGGAGGTAATAATCCCTCTTTAGAAGACACTGGTTAGGTTTCATCTGGAGTACTGCATGCAGTACTGGAGGCCACACCTTCACAAGGACATTAACCAAATTGAGGCAGTCCAGAGAAGGGCAACCAAAATGGTGCAGGGACTGCATCAGAAAACATATGAGGACAGATTAATGGAACTCAATATGTATACCCTAGAGCAAATGAGGAGAGTGTGATATGATTGAAACATTTAAACACCTTAAGGGCATTAACAAGGTGAAAAAGTCTAACATGTTTCAATATAAGAAAAACAGCAGGACAAGAGGACTCGGAATGAGCTTAGAGGAGGCCGATTAAGGGGTAATGTGAGGAAGTTCTTTTCACAGGAAGGGTGGTGGATGCATGGAGCGGCCTACCTCAGAAAGTGGTAGATATGAATACAGTGCAAGGCTTGAAACAGGCATGGGATAGGCATAAGGAGCACTACAGATCGGTATGAATAGATAGGCCATTGACAGAGCAAAGGCCGATGGCACATTTATAAGGTAGAAAAAGAAATGGGCAGACTGGATGGGCCTTGCGGTCCTTATCTGCCATCAACTTCTATGTTTCTCAGTTTCTATGTCAGGACTGCACAGCAGACTTTTGCTAGCGATGCCTGGTGAAGGACTGCCCACCCAATGTCACGTGTCTGACTGCCGTCTGACCCCACTCAGCAGGTCAGGCCTCTGCTCCTACAGTGCCAACCTCTGGGCACAGTATTGTGAACAGGAACAGAAACAGGGTAACCCTCTTGTCTGTTTTGTGGGTTCGAATCAAACTTTGGTCTCAAGTTCTGGAGAATTCAAACTGTGAACCTCTTGCTAGTGTACCCAATATACAGGCTCAGATAATTTGGCTCTTCCGGGGCCAGATATCTTTTGCCTATGGTCACCTAACCAGGTGTACAAAATGAACCCTTAAAAGTCTTGAACCTGTCTTCTCCATGATGTCATCATCTACCTCCTCCTTTTCAGGATATATTTTATATATATATATATATATATATATATGTATTATAGTAGAAGAGCCATTTACATATTAAACCTAAAACTTTGCCTTAATAACTGCGACTGTTCAGCGGATTTGCCTGACATTTGGAATACCACGATCAGAACCACAGATCTTGGGATCTGCCAACTTCGTGCTGTTCGGATATACGGCTGCAGAGTTGGCGTGATCTCTTGCAGCGTTCACGCTCTTTGGAATTCTTTGGTCATCTCTAGAAGGCGCCAGGTTTCGCATAACCGGTCCAAAATCTTCAGGGAGCGTGCGGCGGGATCCACAATGTGCCTTTGAAGATTTTGTGAAAAAATATTAAATGGTTCAAAAGTTATTCAAAAACAAGTTCCCATTATAAGTCAATGGGAAAAGTTAACAAAAAGTTGGACAGTGCCGCAAATGCAGTTTTACTTTAGCAAATGGCCCTTTACTGTCGCAAATCTGCCATTTTTTCAGTTGGTCATCAGAAAATGATTGGCATTTAAATGTGGGACCCTCTAGCAACCTAATTCTTTTTGTATTCACCTAGTGGACCCTGAGGATGCTAGTCATGTCTTTATTTTGGGATAAAACACCCCAGAAATGTGTTTTTCAGATTTCTGGAAAAAGTACTTTAGCAAAGATATGTTTGTGCTATGACAGTGTCAAATGAATTTGTGAAAGCTTTTGCAAGTTACGTCCAGTACTTTTCCAGGCAGTGTGAAAATGACAGCAATTCTTTGGCACCCTGCTGCAAAGGAACGGTTTGGTCTTTTGGGCTAAAATTTGGAGGAACGCGCCAGCATCTCACAGATGTGCCTTTCAGTGTTTGGTGAAAAACATTACAGAGGCGGCAAAGTTATGGCACTCCAAAGTTGGCGCTTTTTCCCATAGGATAACATTATAACGTCAGCATTACAAGAATACTTTGCAGCCCTGTTGCAAAATAATGGTTTGGTCTTTTGAGCTGAAATTTGGAGAAGAAAGCCAACATCCCACAGATGTGCCTTTTACTGGTTTGGGAAAAATATTACAGGGATCAAAAGTTATGGCACTCGAACTTCTCTTTTCCCCATAGGATAACATTACAGCATTCACCACGCCTTTCAGGGCCCGTATCTCAGAAACAGTGAGAATCACGGACTTTTATCAGAAAATGCTTAACCCCCATGGGAGCTAAGTACAAAACTAGCCAGGAAAGTCATAAATCATATGACTTATTTTTTTCTTCGATACGGTTCCTGAGATATAACCAATTTACTATTCCAGCACCTCATTCTCTGTTCGAGACCCATTATTATGCATACATTCTTTGTACTCGGTTTGCGTTATTTTAACCATTTCTGTCTACAGTACTGTTTATCTTTCTGTTACCTTTGCATCACCATCGCATTACCATTTGCGTTTACAGGCACCGTGTTACTATGTGACAAGACATCATTCAGGCCCAGCGCTCCGCGCTTCATTACATTCACTATTTCTCATTATACTTCTCAAAAGAAGGAAATTAGAGGCAAAAAACTCCATTTAATGCATTAGTTAGGGTTGTTCCACAGCAACAAAAGCAAGGAAATTCGATTGTTGAGGTTAAGCCCCCTTAGCCCCTCCACACCCCAACCGGCACTGGGTGACGTGTTGGGGTTGTTGGTCCTAACTTTCACACCATTCTGCTGTACTTCTGCTTCTTACACCTCTGATGGGGTGAGAGTTAGGGCCGCAACCCTAACACGCACCCGATACCCGGTTAGGGGTTTTCAACCTAACACCGAATTTCCTTGCTTTTGTCACTGTGGAACAATCCTAACTAATGCATTAAATGGAGTTTTTGCCTCTAATTTCCCTTCTTTTGAGAAGTATAATGAGAAATAGTGATCATCTTTCCATGCATCCCTGCACCACCCACACTTTTCCCATAAATATTTCATCAGGTCCAACATGAAGGAACCCCTTGATGCGGTGATTACCTCCTGCAGAAACCCAACAGGGAGAAAATCCCAAGTAAGGCATCTGCCACTTTGTCCTCAATGAGGATAGGGCAACTGCCTCTGGGTACCGGGTGGCATAATCCACCACAGTCAGGATGAATCTCTTTCCTGAGGAGCTGGGGGGTATTTAAAGGCCCTACAATATCCTTTCCCACCCTCTGGAATGGCTCTTCCACTGTGGGCAATGGAATCAGGGTGGCTTGGGTTTTCTTGCTCGCCTTCCCTATTTCTTGGCACAGGTGACAAGACCTGCAATACTCCTTCACCTGGTGGGTGAAGTTAGGCCACTAAAATTCTGGGCCAACGCTGCATAGTCGCATGATTCCCAGATGACCAGACAAGGGAAAATCATGTGCAGTCTTGAGCAATTGCTCACGATACCCCTGAGGAATGACAAGCTGCCTGTCTAGCACCCTCCTCTGTCTGCACAGCCTGAATATACATCAGTCCATTCTCCCAATAAACCTTATGTCTGCCGTCACCTCCCTGTGCTCTCAGAGTCTGCCCAAGCCCTCAGTTTCTCTAGACTAGTGTCACTTCTCTGAGCAACTGCAAACTCCTCACACATTCCCAAGGCATGGGACAGGTCCCCTTCAGTCACTAAACTAGGGTCTCTAGCACTAGTGTCGAGGCACTCAGGATCACTGTCAGTCCCAACCTTCTGACAGTGGGTTACCCTTCCCTCTTTGGAGTTACTCTCCGTGGCTGTGTGGTTACTTGCTACTGGGGACATTTCTACCCCTTTTCATTAGTCTCCCCTCTGGAGACACAGGCTGGGGAATCAGCCTCCCAGTGGTTTCACATATGGCTTCTGTGGGGTTCAGGAACTACAATTTTCCCTTACCACTTGGCTATGGGTAACTGCATACCATCCCCTGTTTGAGATTGTTGCCAAGGATGATGTCCACTGCTTAGGTTTTGGCTACAGCCACCTGTTGCACATTCCCCGTTTCACCCCAGTCTAGGAGAACACTAGCGAGGGCAGTGTTTTCTTCTCCACCAGAAAAGTCCTGTACAGTGGCGTATTTATTGGGTATAAGCTGACTAGGCTCTACTAGATCCCTTTAACAATGTCATGGATGCCCGTGTCTCTTAACCCTTTCATCTGTACACCCTTCACCATGACTGGGTGCATGTGTTCCCTCATATTCACAGGCATGCTTCCAGAAACACACAAACAACCCACTTCTTTCATAGACCCTGGTTTTGTATTGCTCGTCTTTTTGGGACACTGTCTGGCAATATGCCCAGTTTCTTTACACAACCAACATTCATTTCTTTTCTCAGAGAATCTTTTCTCTGTAACCTGAAGCTAACTGGTTTTGGTGGAGGCAATGAGGGTTTTAGCTGCCCTGAAGGTGCGCTTTTCCCTTTCTGCGCTGCTGCGCATGCCCATTCACTCTCAGAGCAGGTCTGCTCTTGGCATAGCAGTCCAAAGTTCAGCAGCCTGTTGCACTGTTTTGGATCTCAGTCCTCCAGCCAGGTTTTCAGCTCTGCTGGGCATGCCCAGAAAAACTGTTCTAACAAAACCAAATTTTCAATTTTATCAACAGAGTTTGCTTCAATTCCTTCCCACCAACGTTTTAAAACTGAAGTTGTTTCATGGCTAGTTCCTCGTAGCTCATCAGGGCTTCTCCTGAGCTTACGGAATTTAGCTGTGTATGATTCAGCAGTTAATTCAAATTTCTTTAACAGTGCAGCTTTAAGTTTGCTGTAATCATTACTGTCCTCATTGTCCATTTGACCAAATGCATCCCGAGCTTTCGGTAAGTAGCGGGGAATAGCTGGAAAGCCCAGGACTCTCTAGGAATTTTAGTCTGAATACAAACTTTTCAAAAATTTTAAAAGGCATCCATATCCTCCCTTCTTTAAATGCGGCTATCAATTTGGAATTCAATTTGTAACCCAGTCCTGTAGTCCCAGTTAAACCCAAACCACTTACCTGCTCTGGTGCTGGTGGTTTGGAGTCATAGCATCTCCAGTTCATATCGCCTGTAGGCGCTCACAGTCCGCCTCCCGCTGTTCACGGTCCCGCTTCTCCTCTGCAGCTCGCTGATGCTCACACCTCCTCACGTTCAGCCTCCAGCTGTTCCTGCTCTGCCTCTCATCTCTCTCGTTCCGCCTCTTGCTGTTCTCACTCTCTCTTCTCCTGGAACTCCAGCTCCATTCAGCGAAAATCAATCTGTAGCCTGAGTACTTCTGGCTGCAGAATATTAGTGACCTTTCCTTGTTGCTGTGGCCCTTTGCTGGCACTGGCCCTGCTATCATCCTCATCGGATCTGGACATTGCACTGGCGGCCCTTCCACACTCAAGGCTCGGTCCCTTAGTCACTGTCTGTGACTCAGTGTTCTGGGTATCTGCTACCATCAGGGCATCCATGAGGTTCTGCTTGGTGGCTTTCACCTCAAGCAGGACTCCCTGTCCCTACACAACTGCTCTAAGTAGTCTACAGTGTGCCCGCTGTAGTTGGAAGCCATCTTCTTCCCTAACTACGGCTACTCTGACTTGCACTTTGGAAAAAATAAAACAGGTAGGAGCGTGACTGTAAGCCAAGTGATATAGTTGTTTCCTTTTAAAATAAATCACTGCCTTTTCTCTTTTCTTGCAAGTGAGCTGACAGTTTCAATCCGACACAATGAACAATAAAGCTTATATACCAAACTTATGCACACGCTGCCAACCAATCTATCACAACCCCACTCGGCAGGTCAGGCCCTCTGCTCCCACAGTGCCAACCTCTGAGCGCAGTATTGTGAACAGGAACAGAAACAGGGTAACTCTCCTGTCTGTTTTGTGGGATCGAATCAAACTTTGGTCTCAACTTCGGAGGATTCAAACTTGAACCTCTTGCTAACATACCCACGTACAGGCTCAGATAATTGGCTCTTGAGGCAGATATCTTTGCCTACAGGCACCTAACCAGGTGTACAAAATGAACTCTTAAAACTGTCATGAAAGACCTCAGAATAAACTGTTACCTTTTCCTGGTTTGGTAAACCAGTGAGCTTTTACAGTCAACTTTAACCAGAGATGCTTCACTTGTCAAATAAAGAATTTCAAAGGCACACCAAGTAGTCTCTTTAAAGTAGAGGTTTACTTAA
Organism: Neoceratodus forsteri; assembly: GCA_016271365.2. NCBI lineage: Eukaryota > Metazoa > Chordata > Ceratodontiformes > Ceratodontidae > Neoceratodus > Neoceratodus forsteri. Next base: position 380,058 of record JADMNL010000033.1, read on the forward strand.
AATAGATAAAATGTAAAATTAAAATACAGAACAATATATCACAAAACATATAATCACTATAAAAAAGGGTTAAAAGTGCAAAATTCCTACCACCAATTAGACTTGTATATCTAATGTATCTCTTCTAATAGTGCTAGAGTAGATGTTTCCTCTTCAGAGTCCAAACATGTATATCACCTAAAGGTCAGTCACAGCATAATTAAAACACTGTCTTGAACCTGCCTTCTCCATGATATCATCATTGAGCTCCTCCTTTTCAAGATATCTTGTATAAATATAGATATATATTCACACACATATACATATATACATACACAAAACAGGAAGTCCCATCAAGAGGTATTAAATTGTGATTTCAGCAAACTCATTTTCCAAATGATGACACTCTTAATTAAGACTGTGAGTTTCCAGTGTCTTCTTTCATCCAGGAGCACAGTTTCCTGCTTTCACAAAGACATCAAAGAGTGTTTACAACTCTGCTGTTTTCACCTAGCTGTAACATAGTTATCTTACTTGAGTGAGACTCTTGCAGCAGGCTATCACAATAAGGACTATGCCACAGGCACTAGGACTCACTGAAAAACATCTCAGCCAGCAGTACCTGTGGGAACCACTGACGTCTGCCCTGGTATAAGGGGAAGACCCAGCTCCACCCAGTTCTTTTCCTGCGCGTCCCGATGCCGTGAAGAGTTCTTCAGTCTTGGCTTGCCTGTACCAGCTAAAAAACTTTGGGTTTTCAGCCTTTTTCTTCAAATTCTTCAACTTTTCGACAGTTTTTCAGTCACCGGCGTCGTCTTTGCAGTCCTCTTGTCTCCTCATCAGGACCCTGCATCAACAAGTGCGGTTGCGGCCACCAGATATCCAGGGACTGCCACAAGAAGTGCGTCTTTACCTGGGGCCTGAACACTACACTGCGACCTGTTCGTCCTGTCAGAAATTCACTACCCAGACTCGGATCACCGTCTGAAGCCCCTGAGGCGTACCTTCTTGAGAAAAGATGGACCTGCACAACTCAGGGAGAAGGTGAAAAGAAGGATAAAACCAAGCGGTCCCTTGAAAAGGACCGTAGTCGGTTCTGGCACGTTCAGGTCGGTCTCGCTCCGCTCACGGCTCTCTCCAAGAAATCTTGTGGTTCAATGGACTCAGGTGGCGTCCACAATCCACAGATCAGGCTAAGGCTGGGCCTTGCTTGGAGGCCAGAAGCTAAGGTGACTCTGCTAGGGTCCCATTAAGTCCCTCGGAGGTGCGCTTGGCCCTGCCTTCCAAGGCCTCGGGCGCTGCCCATCAGCGCGTGCCCTCGAGTCTAAGGACACTCAGACGCCCGCGGTACCCTATCATCGGTCCCCTTACCAACATCGGGTGATGGGGCGATGGATCCAGGTGCAGCCGGCAAAGGCTGCGTCTCCATCCCAAGTCCTCCTCCCCGAGCTCTGCAGGCTCTCCTTCCAGGGCCGGCGTTCCGGATATTCCCTTTCCGGGAAAACAGCTTCCATCTTTATGAAGGATGAGCTCCAGAATCTTTTTCCTTCTGATGAGGGCAGGTCCAGAAGCGGACCCCGAGCTGGCCCTGTCACGGTTCCAGACCCTTGGTTGAACCACAGCCAGGAGGTGCTTCTTCGCCGAGGAAGACCGCGAGAGGCTGCTGCCTACACCTTTTCCCAAGGCTTATTCCCATTCATGGTCCGTAGACTGACACCAGTGCTCTACCAGATCTGTAGCTAATGCTGGGTCAGGTCTCACACCAGGAGCCAGTCCCACTCTGTTAGACAGCACCGCTCCTGATCGGTCCTCTGACCAGCGTCAGTCTCCACTCCACCCGCCATTTGTCCCGTGACCGATGTCGGTCTTCAGACCGTTGGTCAGTGAGTCACTGGCGTTCAAGTGGGGCTAGTCCGGGAGATGGGTCCGGCTACTGGACACCTAATAGCCCTTCCTCCTCTTCTTCCTCTTCCTTTTTTGGAATCAGGGGTTCCCGGGAGAGAAGGACCAGCCCGCTCGCCTCCTGACAATCCCACTTTCATGGACGTCATGAGGCATCCAGCCTCAATAAGTGGGATACAGAGGACCTAGATCCAGAATGCTGGCGATTAGCTAAGTATCTGAGGCAGAAGGAGCCTAAACCCTTGGTGGTGCCTCCTTTGGTGGACACATTCCAGGACCTCACTTGGATAACCTGGGCGTCTGGCTTCAGTCCTGGCAGTTCCAAAGAAATCAGACAGGCTGTACAGAGCCCCAAGGGATGAACCATTTCTGGCCAAACACCCTCAGGCAGACTGTTCAGTAATTGCGGCTGCTCATGATAAATCTAAGCAGCCCAAACACCTCAGCTTGCAGCCTTCCGATGGAGTCTCGTTATTTGGACCAGGTGGGCAAGAAGGTGTATTCTGCCTCCACCTGTTCAATTAGATCCTGAATTTCCTAACGCATATGCTCCAGTACCCAGAATGCACTCTGGGAGTGGGAACAAAAATTGGTTAATGCCTTGCCAGTCGAGAAAGCGGAGATTCTGGATGTTCTAAAATCAGCTCGGACATAGGCACACATGTTCTCGTGCCTCATACGACACTCGCGGATACGGCAGCCAGAGCAGCAGCGGCAGGTGTCTGCTTCAAGCACCATGCCAGGTTGAGGGTCTCTGGCTTTCACCAGGATCTACAGTCAGGCATCTGGGTCTTGCCGTTCCAGGGTACCGTTTTGTTTGGGCAGGAGATGGAGCCTCTCATTTCTCACCTCCAAGAGTCAGGCAAATCCATCTGGTCTGTCTGCCAAATGTACCATGGAGACCAGCAGAGACCATGTAAGTGGCCATTTCGTAAGCCCTCAGGTGGCCAAGCCCATAGCAATCAACAGGGCCAGAGAGGTGGCTTTCAGAGGAGAGCCGGCAACCAGCAGCCTGGAGGCACTCCTCGGGGCCCATGTCCTCCAGGCCTCTCTGCCCACACCTGGCTCCAGCAATATGACTCCTTCTGACCCCTCTCCTCCAGCGGAGGTGCCAGGGAGGTGGTAGGGGTCAATTCTCCCTTATCTTCAGGGATGGAGCTCGATCACTGCAGACAAATGGGTCCTAGACATCATAAGGAGAGGACACGCTCTAGAGTTCACGGAGATTCCTCCCGACACTTCACCAAGGTCCTCCAGATATCCTCCTTCTCATATCTCCCTCATAGAAAGAGAGATACAGGCCGTCTTGCAAAAGGCGATAGAACCAGTCCCCTGTGGCAGCGGGGACAAAGGTATTATTCCCACTTCTTCCTGGTCCCAAACAAGACTGGGACCTTCATCGCATTCTGGACCTCAGTTGTCTCAATCTTTATATAGAGTACAAAAGGCTCCAGATGGTGACCCTTCAGGACTTCTTCCTCTGCTGCAACTAGGGGACTGACTCTGCTCCCTAGACATGCAAGATGTACATGCATATTGGGACTTCCCCTCACAGGAAGTTCCTGAGGTTCCACTTCCAGGGGAACATTATCAGTTTCGAGTTCTTCTGTTCGGCCTATCCTCCGCTCCTCGAGTCTTCACGAAATAGTTGGCCATAGTGACTGCTGCTCATAAGAGTCAGGGGCATTATGTCTTCCTTACCTGGGTGATTGGCTGCTCGTGGCACCACCAAGGTCATGCCTGCTTCAAGCTCTCTGAGACACCTATACTCTCTTCGAGACCTGGGGATCACCCTGAACCTCAAAGTCTTCCCCAGAACCCAGCCAAAGACTCGTCTTTATCAGAGCAGTCCTGGATTCAGTCCAGGGCATGGCTTTCTACCCCCAGAGAGGGGTGATCACTTTGGAGACAGCCAGATCGGTCCTAATAACTCCTCAGGTCCCAGAAAGGACCTTCCTCAGACTTCTGGGGCATATGGTGGCGGCCATTCCAGTCACTCCTCTGGCCTGCCTTCACTAAGAATCCCACAATGGATGCTCAGGGACCAGTGCTCCGATGACCTAGACTACATGGTCAGAGTCGTAGAGCCAGTAAGGAGAACACATCTTTGGTGGGATGGATCTACTTAATTTGGAAAAGGGGCCCTCTTCCATCCAGAGCCCTGAATCAGACCCTTACAGCGGATGCCTCGGATTTGGGGTGGGCGCTGCTGGGGTCCACAAATGCAGGGCATTTGGACCCCCATGGAGCGAACTCACATCAATGTCCTGGAGATGCAAGTGGTCCTCAATGCGCTACACCCTTTCAGGAGAACCTCATACCAGGCTCTCTTCTGGTTCAGACAGACAACATGGCGGCGTCTTCTATATCAACAAGCCAAGGGGCACTCATTTCTTACCCCTGTGCAGGGAGGCGATGAGTCTGGTATTGGGCAGTAGAATGGCACATCACTCTCTCTCTGTGGTGCTGCCCAGGTGTCTTCAGTGATTTGGCTGACAGTCTCAGCAGATCTCAGTCCAAGGCACAAGAGTGGGAGCTACTGCAATCAGTAGCAAACCAGCTGTTCGACACATGGGGTCATCCAGAGTTGGACCTGTTTGTGTCACCACACAATGCCAAACTGCCAGTTTTCTGCTCGCAAGAGCCCGCGCCTGGTGTTTTCCGGCAGCGCATTGCCCTTTGTTGGGCAGGAGGCTTCTTCGTCTTCCCTCACTTTCCTCTCGTCCAGAGTCCTGTTGAAATTATAGGACAAGGGGTCTCGAATGATTCTGATCGCCCCCTGTGGCCTTGGCAGATTTCTTTCCCACTACTTCAGCGGCTATCTATGGAACCTCCAATCCGTTGTCAATATGCTTGCAGTTGCTGTCCCAGGATCAGGGCTCGCTGGTCCATCCAATCTCCGATCCTTACACCTTCATGCTTGGCTCCTTGGACGTAGCAAAATACAGGTATGGGGTATCCCCAGAGGTGGCGGATGTTCTTGTGTCGTGAAGCCCTCCACAGCTCCACTTATGCTATGGGCAGGAAGCAGTTCTGCTTGTGGGCCTCGTCTCACCAGCTGGATACCATTATCTGTCCAGTGAACTCCAGCTCTACAGTATCTCCTCTCCTTATACCAGCAAGGCTTGAGCTACTCCATAAAGGTGCACATGTGAGCCATCTCGGCCTATCATATCCTTTTTGGAGATGGGGCCTTAGCCCAGTTGGATGTGGCCCGCACCTTTTATAGGGATTCTTCACATGAGACCTCCCATTAGGGATCCTATCCCACCCTGGGACCTCTTTTTGTGTTGGAAGCTTACTCTCCTCCCCCATTTGAACCTGCAGCAGACTGTGAGCTGCGATATCTTTCCTGGAAGGTTTGCTTTTTAGTTGCCTTACGTCAGCTCGAAGAGTTTCAAGCTTCAGGCTCTGATGTGTGAAGAGCCATACTTAATTTTCCACAGGAAAGGGATTCCCTGAGGATGAACCCTAAGTTTCTTCAAAAGTGGTCTCGGAGTTGACCTCAACCAGTCAGTTGACTTTCCAGTTTATTCCTTCTCCTTCTAACAGAGAGCTGTCCTTCACACTTTGGGCGTCCACAAGATGCTAAGGTTTTACCTTAAGCAAAGGTTTCTCACCTTCAATCAGAGCAACTATTTGTGGCATTCGTGCCACAACACTTAAATAAGCTGGTGTCCAAGCAGACCATTTCTAAATGGATTGTCCACTGTGTTTCTTTCTGCTATGAGAAGCACAACAAGTCCCTTCTGGGCCGGTTAAGGTCACTCCACCAGGGGAGTGTCTGCTTCCTTCACCGGCTGTGGAATGCCTCAATTAGGTACATATGCACAGCCGCTACCTGGAATTCAGTGCATACTTTCATAAAGCACTACAGCTTGGACATTGCCTCCAGACACTGTGCCGGCTTGGCCTGGCAGTCCTTCAGGGACTCCTGTCTTGAGCTTCTGTGTTCAGCTTTCTCTCTTCTACTTCAGGGTCGATTACCTGCTTGGCAAGGACTGCTTGGGATTTAGTCCTTAATGTGATAGCCTGCTGCAAAGGCTCCCACTCAAAGTGAGATAGTACAGTTACATAAGAACTTACCATAACAAAGATCTTTGAGAAGCTCTTACAGCAGGTGTTACTTTCCCTCCATCCCCCTTTTGAGGTGTGCAGAGCATCATCTTGAGCTTCGCCTCGTTCTCCTGTCAGGGCTCCTTCATAGGACTTGGCAGGGGAACTGGGGTGGAACTGGATCTGCCCTTTTTATACCAGGACTGACATCGGGCGCAGCCAACATCGGGGCAATCCTGCTGGGTACTGTTGGCTGAGAAGTTTTGGTGGGTCCTAGTGCCTGCGGCATAGTCCTTATTGTGATAGCCTGCTGCAAGAGCTCCTCTCGAAGATCTACTATTACGGTAAGTTCTTACATCACTGTACTTTTCCAGCTCCAGTTGAAATTAACTGCCCTTCCTGAGGATGTCATAAAATGGATATTTTAGTTCTTAGCTTCAAACAACCCAGATCCTAAATAAGGCTATAAAATGCGAGTTTTTGCAAGTTAATCGCCTTACAGAGATCTGCTGTTTAAATATATCCTGCCTTTGAAGTGAAACCCGGGGTCATCCAGGAGCACAGCATTTCTCATGGCAGGAAATCGCACTATATTTTTATTTTACAAAAATCATAGAGTAATCAGAACCAGCTGTCCAAGTGTCACAATGGCAGCATGACCCTATATAGTGGGCGGTCCCGTGCCTGCCTTCCAGTTCTCCTGCTAGAGATCTAAGTAAGATGAGACAGGAGAAGGGATGCATATCCTGGAGTCCAGTCCAGTCTAGTCCAGCCTGTAAGAAATGCAGAAAGCTGGGGAAGGAGGGAGGGAAAGTGTGACCTACTGTATGAACCTCTCTCGAAGATCTACTGTTACATAGAAACACAGAATTTGGTGGCAGATAAGGACCATTTGGCCCACCTAGTCTCCCCATTTCCCTACCTGTTGGATAAGCTGCAGATTCTAGTTAATCAACAGCTTACTTCCTCCTACCCCCACTAGAATTGCCTTATACCTGTCCCATGCATTTTGAATTCTTCCACTGTTCCTGGCTCCACAACCTACTCAGGAAGGCTGTTCCATGCATCTACAATCCTTTCTGTGAAAAAATACTTTCTACCATTACCTCTGAGCACGCCCCTCCATCTTCAAATTGTGCCCCTTGTTCTTGTACATCTCTTCTTCTGAAAGATGCTACCATTTTGTACTTTAATTCCCTTGAGATACTTGAAAGTTTCTATCATGTCCCCTCTCCCTCCTTTCCTCAAGGGTATACATATTAAGCTGCTTTAGTCTCTCCTCATATGTCTTCTTGTGCAGACCCTGCACCATTTTAGTTGCCGCCCTCTGAACAGCCTCCATTCTGTCTTTGTGGAGATGGGGTCTCCAGAATTGCATGCAGTATTCCAGATGGGGTCTCACTAACTGTCTGTACAGAGGGATAACAACTTCCTGTTTTCTGCTGTTGATGCCTCTCCTATGCATCCCAGTATCCCTCAATCCTCCTTACAGTAAGTTCTTACGTAACTGTACTATCTTACTTCAAGAGGGTTCCTGCAGTAGGTCATAACCACGAGGACTGAGTCCCAAGCAGTCACTCTGAGAACCAACAGAAGCAGGAAGGAGGAAAGTTGGAAGTAGACCAGGGCAGGTCTAAGACAGAAGGCCCTGTGGAATGGCGAGGCCAAGGCCGACCCTATACCTAGAGGCAATGTCCAGACTGTAATGCTTCATGGAAGTATGGGTGGAACTTAAGGCTGCTGCCACACAAATCTCTGCTGAAGGAACATTCCTGAGGAAAACTGCAGAAGCAGTCATGCCCCAGTAGAGTAACCTCTGACCTCTCCCGGAAGAGGTTTGTTGTACTGTGATAGAAGCAGATGCAGTCAGCCAGCCATTTGGAGAGTCACTGCTTAGAAACTGCCAACTGCTTGGATTTGGGGCAAGGAGAGAAAATCTGATCTGATTTTGCATGTCCTTGGTCCTGTGGACATAGTAATGCAAAGCCAATGTACAGCCAACGTATGGAGAAGAGCCTCACCCTTATTCACACGAATAGGGTAGTATGCAGGGAGTTCAACAGTTTGATTTAAGACCAATTGGGAAGAAACTTAGGATTTGTATGGGACCATCCGGTCCCTGTGAAAAATTAAATAAGGCTCCCGATACCATCAGGGCCTGTAGCTCAGAAATTCTTCAAGCAGAATGCAGAGAGTCCGTATAGTGCAGTGGTTTAAGGCTCTGAGCTGCAAATCTGGTGACATCCAGCAGACCAGACCTGGGTTTGAATCCGGCTTCCACTTGCATACTGTGTGACCCTGAGCAAGTCACTTAACTTCCCTGTGCTCCCAGGTCGCTCCTGTAAAAAGCTTTGGGCTTAGTGTGCTACTCCTGGTTAAACAACTAAAAAAATAATAGCAACTAAAAGAGTGCTTTCCAAGACAGATAGCGCATATCACAGCTTACCGCTGGTTCAAAAGGAGGCAATGTAAGTTTTCTAAAATAAAATGTAGGTCTTAAGGTGGAGTGAGGTTGTGGATAGGGGTTTCAAATGGAGGATCCCTTTCAGAAAGGTTTTGGAGACTTCCAATTGAGCAACAGTCTTCCGTCCACTAATGTATGGTAGGCGGAAATAGACAGGTGGACCTTCAGGGAGGAATAGCTTAAACCAGAGTCAGACAGGTGCAGCAGGTACCCCATGACCTGGGCTACGAGCATGAGAGGGGTCCCATCCCTTAGCTGTCACCCAAATGAGCAACTTCCATTTCATCGCATAGGTGTACCTGGTGGAGGGCTTCGAGCTTCTACCAGTACTTGAGCGACTCTCTGGGAGACTCAAAGCATGACATGATTATGTCTGAAGGAGCCATGCATGAAGATGCAGGGACCGCGTCCTGGATGCACTAGTCTGCCCTGATCCTGCATCAACAGATTGTGTTGAAGAGGAGGGAACTGGGGGTTCCACGGCCAGCTGCTGTGGAGTGGTAACCAGATCTGCCTGGGCCAGAGGGAGCTATCAGGAGCATCCGAGCCCCCTCTGCCTGAAGCTTCAGAAGGACACGCTGCAGAATGGGAAAGGGAGGGAAAGGCGTACAAATACTTCCCTATCCAGCAGAGAGACAACGTCTTGCCAAATAGCACCAGGCTCTGGGCAGTGAGCAAAAACTTTGGGTAGTTTTGCGTTGGATGAGAGACAAAGAAGGCCTACTTCTGGTCGTCCCCATCGGAGGAATAGTAGCTCTAACATGTCCTGATGCAGTTCCCATTCGCGAGGTTGTGTTGAGGTTTGATTGAGGCTGTCCACCAGGACATTGTGGATGCCTGGGACATGCACGGCCATGAGAAACAGGTCATGTTGGACTGCCCAGAACCACACCGCATCACTTCCTGCACAGGGGTATGACTGGGTGCCTCCTGCTTGTTGATGCATCAGACCACTGATATGTCTGTCTGTACTAGTAGTGTTCCTGCAGACAGGATGGGCTGAAAGGCCTGGAGGGCGTACAGGAGAGCCCTTATCTCAGGATGTTTATATGGAGGCACTTCAGCTGGGACCACAAGCCTTGTGTCTGATGATTCCCCAGGTGGCCCCCAACCCAGACCTGAGACATCTGTAGTGAGGGTCCAGGAGGAGGGTGTCCTGAGTAACCCCTGAGACAGATTTTGAGGATCCTGCCACCATAAGAGGTATTTCTTGAGTGCGCTGAACACCAAGAGGATGATTTAGGGTTGTCCCAGTACTGATCCCATTGGACTCGTAAAGTCCATTGGGTGACCCTCATGTAACCTGGCTAAAGGGACCATAGAAATGGTCACCATGAGGCCAAGGAGGCGTAAGAATACCCTGGCAGGAATATGCCTGGAGGAGATGAACAGATTGATTTGCTCTCATAGATATCCGCTCTGTCCAAGGGCAAGAAGGCTCTGCACTGGATCATGTCCAAGACCGCCCCAATGAATTGAAGTCGTTAGGAGGGGACCAGGGATGACTTGGGGTAGTTGACTATAATCCCCAGTCGCGAAAAGAGATCCAGGGTGAAGGACAGAGACTCCTCTAGGCTGTTCCTGGACAGAACTGCCAAGATCAATCGTCCAGGTATGGGAATACTGCAATGCACCAGCGAAAGTGCTGCCACAACCACTAGGCGGTTGGTGAAGACCCTGGGTGCCGAGGAGTTCAAAGGAGGAGGGCTTTGAATTGGAAGTGCTCCCCTGGAAAGGAAGCACAGGAACGGTGGTGGCTGAGGAACACTGGGATTTGCAGATAAGCGTCCTGCACGTCAGTGCACAAAGCCAATGGTCTTGCTGTGGGGTAGAAGACCCTGTACAGTCAGCATCACGGAGCGTTTTGTATTCTGCAGAAAGGTTCAGGCTGGCTGAGGTCCAGGATGGGCCTGAGGTCATCCGTGTTTATCGGGACCAGGAAGAAATGGGAGTAAAACCCTTATCCCTCTGGGCCGGGAACTGGCTGTATAGCGGATTTTGCAGTAGAACCAGAACCTCTTCCTCGACCAGAGACACCTGGTTCAGGGAATAGGGGAGAGCGACCTGGAAGCAAGTGTGGAGGCCTCCCAGGAAATTCGATGGTGTGGCCTCGAGATGAGTTGTAGGACCCATGGAGTCTGGCGTGATGCCCTTCCACTCCTTCAGGGAAGGGTACATCTACTCCACTTGCTACATGTTGTCTGGGGGTGAAGGAGGAGGGAGGACTGTATGAGTCAGGAAGTGGAGGGATAGGAGGGAAGGAACTCCCTGTCTGGGTTTTGAAGGTGTCCCCTCGAGAGGACTGATCCTCGAAGGGGCATCTTTAATAGCTGCCTCTACCTCTGGGAAAGCCCAGAGATATGCAGCTAAGCATGTCATCTGAGGCATACCACCGTGGGGAGGAACGAGCCACTGCTTCCACAGAATCGTAGTGGCTCTAAGCACATGTCTGCAGGAAATTTTAGACAGGCGCAGTTCTTTCATCAATTCCACCTTGAGATCAGAGTCCTCCATTGTCTGAAGGCGAGCCTCTAGTTTGCCATGGTGGTCTTTTGAAAGGAGACCATGTGTACAATGTAGTTAAGTGAACAGAGCACACAGGTGGAGGAGACATACATTTTGCCCAAACTGGTCAAACTGCCTAGATTCTTTATCTGGGGAGAGGTACCTGTGTGCTTTGGTTTGTGTCACGGTCATGAGCTGCAGCTATGACAATAGTCTGCCTTGCATTAGGAATCCAGAAAGAAATGCCCTCAGGCGTATGGTAAATCTGATCTGCATTTTTAGGATGGCGGAATGGAGTGGGGCAGCTGCCAAATGGTAGTGGTAAGGTCCTCATGGGGGCAGTCCAAGGAGGAACAGAAATAGGAGATACCTCTTCCAGGTCTAGGTGCTCAGCTAGATGCTTATGTTTGGGGTCCTGGTTAGAATTAGGGTTCCAACCATTGGCCTGTTGGATGATCTGGAGAAGTTCTGTAAATGGGTCCTCAGAGGAATTTTGGTGACTCCTTGCCCTCAGCTGCTGTAGCTCTGGACTGCTCTCCTGATGATGAATCAGAGGAATCCACCTCTGAGTCTCAAGAGCTTCCCTTCAGGGTCCCTAACACCAGGTAAGGTGACCTCCTGGTGACACTTCGGAAATGTGCACAGTGGACTGGAAGGAGCCTGCAGACAGACTTCGGTGCGGGGGGGGTGGGTGTGACCACTGGGGCTGGCAACTTCTTTTCTAAATTGGATACCAGCTGGGATCTGACATCCTGCCACCAGGACTGGATCAGGGTTTGAAAGTCCTGCTGTGGCAGAGGGTAGGAGGAGGCTGGTAGTAATGCATGCCCATCCCCAGATATTGGGGAAGGGTACCCAGGTGGTTGGTAAAAGGGTGAAGGCTTGCTTGATGTCTGATACCCAGGATAGCAGGCCTGGGAGAGAGGGCCATCGTTGCGCCCGATGGCTGGTAAGCTTACATCGGGAAGCCCAGGTAAGGGTGATAGCCTGATGAATGGCCCTGGTCTAAAGTGAGCCTTGAAGGGCCTGGAAGGTTATCTGCCACCAGGATAGTTGGCGTCGGAGGATCCGGTGTCGGGTGTGGCGATAGGTTAGCATGTGGGGCAATCATAAGGGCTGACGGTGGATTAACGCCAATATCAGCCGATCACCATGCATCAGGTGGGTGATGCCCGATGGAGGACCTCTTATGGTGGGGCAAATGATAGGCCCGTTGGAAGAAGGGTTCCCAGGAGCCAGTGACAGGGCGGATCAACGTCAAAGTCGGGGGAATCAGCGGGGAGTGAAAAGAGGTACAACCGCTGGGTAAGGAAGAAAAGACCACATCCAGGGACCCTCTTTCCCCCTCCGCCCCAGTCGTGATGTCTGGGGTAGGAGGTTCCACAGAGAGGAAGCTCTTGACAAGGGGTGCCTGGGAGGAAAGAGCTTGCCAGAAGAGGTCAGCGAAGCTTAACTGGGCGTTAGGTGTGATGGCATCAGCCCCGACAGGTAAGCAATGACAGGTCAGCCAGGAACATCGGTGGCAGCTTATCGGCGAAGTCAGGGGCGGGACCCTTGACCGACTTATCGGCAGGCATCGCAAGGGTTCCTCTTGGTGGGAATCCATACTGACTACCAGGTGTGCTCCGGGGACCAGGAGTCTGACTTACCGGTAAGAACCGGCGTTAGCCAGAGGAGTCGTTGGACAACTTACCAATTAAAGAGCTTGGAAGGAGCCAGTTTTAATGGGCTGAAAGAAGCAGAGGTACCTGGAGAAGTCCCAGTAACCACCTGAACAACCACCAGGACAGGCAGTGGGGAGCGCCTTGCACATCGAGGCCTTACTGGAGGAGACCCAGTTCCGGTCTTCCAAGCGCTCCCATTCCTGTGCTTCTCTTTATCTTTTCTTTTTAGCTCCGATGAAGGAGAAGAGGGAATCCCTCAACTTCTGCATCTCTTTTTCCAGGGCGGCATTCTGGACTTAAGTAGATGGGCTTTGAAGGCTTGCTGTCTACATTTGCGTGTGGCCTGGTTGAAGGGCTTACAATCAGGGCAGGCTCTGTGTATCGTGGTTCAGGCCTAGGCAAAAGAGGCAGCACCGGTGGCAGTCTTTGTGGGGGATTTGTGTGCCACACTTTTGCACTTCATAATCTTCAGAGTCGGAGGTGAAGACATAAAATTAACGAAAAGGACTTGAAGTTCGAGAAATAAGTAGAGATACTTCTACTATATGGTGATCAATTAGACAACGTTCACCTTGAGGTCCTTGTGCAGGTTGACGGCGGGGAAAGAACTGGAAGGTGGGTGCAGGGACTGCCCACTATATGGTCATGCTAACGTCCATCACCGTGGCGTCGTGTGGGCAGTCCCACACCAGACATTGCTAGCAAAAAGTTTGCCGTGCGGTCCTGTTGCCAGAGGCGCAGTCCTACATGTTATGACCTACTGCAGGAACCTCTCAAGTAAGATCTCTGGTGTCCAATGGCACCCACTGATCACCCATCGCTGTCATGTTAGTGCATTCCCTAACATAGAAACACAGAATTTGACTGCAGATAGGACTGCTTGGCCCACCTAGTCTGCCCATTTCCCTAACTGATGGATAAGCTGCAGATTCTAGTTAATCAACAGCTTACTTCTTCCTACCCCCACTTGCCTATCCATTACTCTCTAATGTCTAATCATTCTATATGGAACAGGACTGTAGTGCAGTTACATGTGCTCTCAGATTCACATTTATTTTGCTCACTGCAACTACACAACCAACAAACACCAGAAGCAAAGCTCCTTGGCAGGTCTGTCTTCCTCCTTGCTGCTCAGCCTGCATGGCCAGTACCACTGCTCTCCTGCTGGCTCTGCTGGGTTGCACCTTCTGCCTGCTTCTACATTTACTCTGCTCCTATTTTGCTCGTTTCTTTATTTACATGTTTCAACCTGGATGGACTGGCTTTGCTGGTACCATGGCTGTAGCTCCTTTCTGTCCCTGCTTTTCTTCCTGGCCCCTTCCCCTTCTTTGCTCTCTGCTCCAACACTCATCCCTGTTCCTGTCCCATGCTCCCTGGTTTCCTTTTGGACCTTTCCTCCTAATGCCAGCATTCCATCCCTCCAATGCCCTTCTCCCATCTTGCCTTTGCTACCTTTACCCCTAGTTTGGAGCCTGCACCCCTGCCATTTGCCCGGCACCTTTACCCTGCTACACCCTGTTTGGTCTCTAAGAAACCTGATTCATGCCAGCCATATGATTTACCCTTCCCTCCTGCCTACCTGGCCTCTGCTACCCTCACCTGGCTCATTATCCTACTCGGCCTTGGTCATTCATTGTATTCCATTGCTACCAGTATGCTCCTTCCTGGATTACGCTAACTTCCCCTTCACTGCTATTCCTGCTTTTCCTCCTCACCTTCTCCTACTCTGACTTGCTGCTTCCACCTTTATAGTGCCTTACTGTTTACCTGCATATGATTTTGCAGTCAGCTGCTCTTTCTTTGCTCAGCCCATATCAGCAGTTTTTCTGGACTCCATCCTAACTCATACCTTCTGAGGCACTAAGTGAAGGTAGGCTTGTCCTATCAACCAGGGATGGGATTCATACAATCACTACTATCTGCTACCTTACAAACCTGGCATCCTCCATCCTTAACTCTGCCTGGCAGCATCGAGTGAAGAGTAGCGTGCCCCAACTACCAGCGATGGGATTCCGTTACAGTCACTACTATCTGCTACCTTACAAACCTGGCATCCTCCACCCTTAACTCTGCCTGGCAGCATCGAGTGAAGATTAGTGCGCCCCAACTACCAGGGATAGAGTTCCATTACAGTCACTATCTGCTACTTACAAACCTGGCATCCTCCACCCTTAACTCTGCCTGGCAGCATCAGTGAAGATTAGTGCGCCCCAACTACCAGGGATGGGATTCCATTACAGTCACTACTATCTGCTGCCTAAAACCTGGCATCCTCCATCCTTAACTCTGCCTGGCAGCATCGAGTGAAGATTAGTGCGCCCCAACTACCAGGGATGGGATTCCGTTACAGTCACTACTATCTGCTACTTACAAACCCGACATCCTCCATCCTTAACTCTGCCTGGCAGCATCAAGTGAAGATTAGCGCACTCCAACTACCAGGGATGGGATTCCGTTACAGTCACTACTATCTACTGCTTACAAACCCGACATCCTCCATCCTTAACTCTGCCTGGCAGCATCGGTGAAGATTAGTGCACCCCAACTACCAGGGATGGGATTCCGTTACAGTCACTACTATCTGCTGCCTACAAACTCGACATCCTCCATCCTTAACTCTGCCTGGCAGCATCAGTGAAGATTAGCATGCCCCAACTACCAGGGTGGGATTCCATTACAGTCACTACTATCTGCTACTTACAAACCTGCCATCCTCCATCCTTAACTCTGCCTGGCAGCATCGAGTGAAGATTGCGCGCCCCAACTACCAGGGATGGGATTCCATTACAGTCACTACTATCTGCTACTTAGAAACCTGCCATCCTCAACTCTGCCTGGCAGCATCAAGTGAAGATTAGCATGCCCCAACTACCAGGGATGGGATTCCATTACAGTCACTACTATCTGCTACTTACAAACTGACATCTCCATCTTAACTCTGCCTGGCAGCATCGAGTGAAGATTAGCATGCCCCAACTACCAGGGATGGGATTCCATTACAGTCACTATCTGCTACTTACAAACCTGGCATCCTCCATCCTTAACTCTGCCTGACAGCATCGAGTGAAGATTAGCATGCCCCAACTACCAGGGATGGGAGCCATGTCTGTAATTTACCATGTCATACTTCTGCATTCTCTGCCTGATACGGTTGCTGCTTCCCTTCAGGAGCGGGACCTCTTTACCCCCATGCGTATTCCACATCCTACCTGTGCCTGGCGACTTAGATTCAAGGTCATCACCTCGACTACCAGAGATGGGAGCCTGAGTTACGTTTGACTATTCAACTTATATACTTTCTACCTGATGCTGGTTGCTGTTTCCCTTTGGGAACAAGACCACTCTACTCCATTTGCACTCCGCATCTTACCTTTGCCTGCTGGCATCGACTGATGGTCGTCTCACACCGACTACCAAGGTTGGTAACCTGTATCTGCAATCCACTGTTTCAACCTCTGCATTCTCTACCAGACTATCTGGTTGCCACTTCCTTTGAGAATGGGACCACTTTACTCTATTTTCCTTCACCATCCTACATTTGCCTGGCAGCACTGAGTATTGATCACCTCACCTTGGAAACCTGGGATGGAGACAGCATCTGCAAATGATTGTTTCATGTCTACCTAATACCTGGTTCACTTCCCTTCGGAATGGGACCTCTGTACTCTATTTGCCTTCCGCATTCTTCCTCATTAGTCTACATCCTGCACTTCCATGGACTCATAGTACTCTTCCCCGCCTTAGCCTTAGCCTTCTTGCACTTGGACTTGGACTCTGCCAGCTTGTTCAGTCTCTACCTCTATTCAGTTTGACTGCTCCTGGACTTCCACATTGCTGGTCACCCTTCCTGTCTACCATGCAAGTTCACCTTCTCCTTTGGAGGTGAGAACCTTGTGCCTCATCAATGCAACACCTTCTGTTCTCTGAGCTTGCTGCTTGCCATCTTCTGTGACCTTGGAACCTTCATGCATCAACCCGTAGCACTTGGTATCTGATTTCAATGTTGGTCTTCTTTGGATCCACCACTCCTGGCCTGCAGTGGCTTTGCTACATCCCAATTTGGTTTGCTGTGGTGCCGACCCCAGTCCTGTTCCTTCCTGCAACTGCAATATCAGTACAGCTTGGCCTCTGCTGTTTTCTTCTAGGACTCCTTCCACCAGTTCGCTTGACATCCCCTCGGACTTCCCCTCCATCCCTTGGACAGCTGTTTCTCCTCGCGCTCCAGTGGCTCGGGGCTTCCTCCTGTTTGCTGTGGCTCTTTATGGGCATTTTACAATATCTCTGACCAGTATTCCTACTCAGACAACTACTCCTCCCATTTATCTGTCTTGCACTCCTACCCTGGCCATTCTAACAGCTCCCATCCACTACTCAATGGAGCACTCATTCATTTCACCTGAGGAAACTTCTTCTAGCAAACAACCCTTAGACAACATGTCTCTTAGACTGTTATGTCACCACAGAGTTATCTATACTTCACAATCATCTCCCCGGGATAATTTCTGGAATCCTTTTGACTGGACTATAGAAAGATCTCATCCTTCATCAGACTCTATTGGATACTCCCTAAGCATCCTCTTAATTTGAACACCATGGCTTCCTTATCTACCATGTCTCATAGGATATCTTTTACATGGAAAGTGACCTTATTCCTTCTGTCATGCAATGACTCTGTAATCATCATCGTTGTTATAGATAATGGGAACTGCAAGATACCTCATAGCAGTACTGACATCATCCATTTTGCCTTTCCATAACTTCTCCTATGAGTACTGACTCTGTTGATTCCATGTCTTGACTCCTACTTCCTCAATAGCCATTGGATGCCTTAAGACCTTTACAGCTACCTTCACAGAGCTCCCATCATTAGATCTCTGAGTGCCTAGCTGCCTTACTAAAGGCATTCTATCCAAACCACTGCTTCCCAGCTCCTGGACCTCACTATATCTCATACAATTATCACATTTCCTTCATCATATTACCATCAATCAGATCAGCTGCCCATGCAGCAGAGCCTTCTAGCTCATCCCTCATGATTCACCTCCCATACTCCTCCAGTGCAGACTTTCACCAAGAGCAGACTTCCATAGATTCTCAATCCAAACATCCGCAATCAATCTGGCTGTCTCACTGTCCCAGTCTTTCCTCTCAACAGATCTATATTTGACCAGAGTTCTAGGCATTCTACACTTCCCAACTCCCGATTACCATATCAGTATATAGACTCTTTCATATACCCATTTGCAGGCTTCCCACAGTACTTAGACATTGGACTGCCTGTAAGGCAAAACAGACATGGCCACATCTGCACATGTCACAGCAACTGCACCATAGGATAATCTAGATCTACTTTCTACCAACAGACCAGCAAGAGCCTATACAAGTATTATTACATCAATACTCAAATCAACTTTCAAATGCCTTTTACTAACCTTCCAATTATTTCATATACATTCAGTTACCATCTCTACAGATATACCAATCTTCCTTCATTAGTCTAAATTCATTCATGTCACTACTCCTGCCAGGTACGTAAGACTGTCTGACTCCTTTTCTGCTTCATGGATACTGACATAGCAACTTAAACTACTTTTTTGTCTCCTCATCTCCAGACTGGATGAACTTCAAACCATCTACAAAGCTAGATTGTTTATAACGTCATAACCATCACATTTCTACCATTCAGAGTCTGGTAGCATATTTATCCCAGCATGCTCTTCCTGCTTATTAGCCTCTGTAATCCTTTGGACATCATCCATCATCACCTTGGAAACCTGGACTACATTTGCCCCTTATCAACTGGACCTACTCCACTCTCAGGATTCGGATGCTCCTTCAGAATAGATTTCAGCCTCAGAACCATCCTTCCAGAATGCATCATCCATGGATTCAAGATGGAGCATCATCTCTCAAGCAGTGCACCTTCTCCCAAAATTAGCTTATGGTAGCTAGAGCGTAGGTTCATCTCTATTTGCCTGGAGGACAAGCGAGTCAGTAGCTATGGATCCTCAGAGGCTTCCTCCACCTGGGGTTTCTTCCTCTCCTGTGTGCTACTGGTCATACTCTCCATGAATTAGGGAGGTAATCATACTCATTTGAACATTCATTGGTAATACTTTTGGGGCTTTCTATTCCCTAATCACTACAGCTTACCTACCAAGGGTGGGGACAGAGAAAAGCCAAAGTTACAGTTGCATAAGCACTTCTAACCCCATACTCTATTCACTCAAACATATTTTTGAGATTGTGATAGGCAGCCACGATGGCGGCAGTGTGTGAGCTGCCTGAGGTCTGAGCCCCAGAGTCTGAGTTTATTTATTTTTATTAAATTGTGCTCTGTTTTAAGTGGACTACAGGCAATTAGCTAGCGTTTTGGTTATTTTTCTGTGATTCGAGAGTTTTATCAGCTGTTATGGTGGTTCACTTTTGTTTTATGCAAACCTACCATTTCAGCTTTTATGACAGCAGTCTCCCTGTTCTGTCTGGTTATTTGGGTGTATTCAGCTGTTTTGATTGTTTTGGTGGCTCACTTTGCTCCTGTGAGTTTTATCGCTGGAAACTGTGATAGGCTCTGATCTTTTGGAATGCTTTTGGAATGCTGAAACAGATTTTGACTTTTTATTCCACGGTGAAGCATGGTTTGGAACCTGCTGCATGGCATTGTGAGTTTGAGTCAGGAGGATCTGGGTGGAATTGCTATGGAAGCGCTGTGGGAATCTCAATTTGCTTTTGCCACCTGTTCTGGGGAAGACCGCAGTTAGAGGGCAGGCTGTGAAGCTGGGAAGTTCGACTGAGCTTGAATTTATCATCTTCAAGGAAGTAGCTGGTGTGGTGAGAACATACTCAGCAATTCAATGGATGTTTAGACTTTATCTAAAAGCAGTGGTCTAGTATAGGAATTGTGTTGTGCTTGGGGCTAAGTGGCTGGTGTGCCCAGTGACCAGCGGAGTTCTCTGGTGACTCTCCAGGAGCTGGAGAATTGATCAGACTTTCTCTCAAGCCTCCTGCTGGACATATCTATTGGGTTGTAGCTGTGGGTCACCGGAGGTTAGGTGCCAGGGCCTGCAATTTGGTGCAATTGGAGAGTGCCTTCCTTAGTTTTTCTAGCTCTCATGCCCCAACCCACAGCTGCATTGGGGATATCTGAGCTGTGTCCTGACATTCTCTGAGGCCTGTCTTTGTGCTATCTGAGGTTCTTCCCTGAAGGAGCTGGCAGAGGTCCTTGCAGGACCTTTGGCAGACCTATTTAATGCCTCACTACATTCGGGGTGTGTACCTCAGGACTGGAGAATGGCTCATGTGGTGCCCCTCCACAAGAGTGGCCCCAAGGATGAACCGGGAAACTACAGACCAGTGAGCCTCTACATCCATCGTGGGTAGCTAATGGAGACTATCCTGAAGGAGGCTGGTGGCCCTCCCAGAGGCCAACAGACTACAGGACAGCAGACAGCATGGCTTCATATGTGGCAGATCCTGCCAAACCAACCTGGTCGAGTTCTATGACTGGGTAACTAGGCAACTGGACAGGGGCCATGCAGTGGATGTCCTGTATCTGGACTTCAGTAAGGCATTCAACTCGGTGCCACATGGAAGGCTGGGAAGGAAGTTAGTAGGCACAGGGGCGGTGCAAAGCTGGTGAGATGGGTAGGAAATTGGCTGCAGGGAAGGCAACAGAGGTGGTGGTGGGTGGGAGCTCACATCCAAAGGCAGTGACGGCGGTGTCCCACAGGGCTTGGTGTTGGGACCAGTGTTGTTTGGTATATTCATTGCAGACATATCATGGGACATCAAGAGCAAGATCAGTCTGTTTGCTGATGATACCAAGGTTGGCACGGTGGTGGATGACCTAGGGGATGGCAGGGGTTGCAGGATGATCTGGCAAAGCTTGAAACCTGGTCAGACACCTGGCAACTGGGCTTTAATGCCAAAAGTGCAAGGTGCTGCATTTTGGGATGAAGAACCCAAGAAGGACTTACCAGCTAGGGGAGTGCAGCTAGCCCAGACAGAGGAGGAGAAGGATCTGGGTGTGCTCATTACAGGGGCAATGAACAACACGGCACAGTGTAGGAAGGCAGCTGTAAAAGCCAACAAAATGCTGGGTTGTATTGCAAGGGGTATATCCTCGAGGAGGAGGAGGTGATTCTGCCACTGTATAGGTCATTAGTTAGACCACACCTGGAGTACTGCGTGCAGTACTGGCGTCCGTATCTGAAGAGGACATTAAGTTACTGGAGGGGTGCAGCGCAGGGGCGACAAAGATGATCAAGGGTCTGGGGGACTTATACGAGGAGGAGGTTGAAGGAGTAGAACATGTACTCACTGGAGGAGAGGAGAGACAGGCTTGACATGATTGAAACCTTTAAATACATGAAAGGAATAAACAAGACCGGTACAGAGGGGCTGTTCAAAGTAAGGAGGGAGGGCCACCAGGGGCCATGATATGAGACTGGAGCGAGGAAGGTTCAGGAGGAGATGAGGAGACACTTTTACAGAGAGGGGGTGGCTGGGTGGAATGCGTTACCTGCAGAAGTGGTATGCAGTAGAACAGTGGACTGCTTCAAACGAGGATGGGATGGGACAGGACAAGGGGAGGGTTAATGAGGGGAAGGGTGGAAGGGAGGGGCAGCTGCAGAATAAGGGGTGTTAGCTGCACATTCAAGCAGACTTGATAGACCTCTAGGCCTTTATCTGCTGGCAAATTTGTATGTTCGTATGTTAAACTGCTTTGAATTGACTTTCCTTCACTACATCAGACTTGGACTGATTTTATTGCAGTTTGTTTAGATTTATAATACTTTTGGGACACTGTTTAGATTCTACTTGTCTGAATCTTTTACATTTCTTTGCTGTTTACTTGCCTCTCAGACTTCTGGTGAGGCGGAGTCTGTACACCTCAGCTGGCAATGGAGGACAGTCAAAAGGTGTAATACCCTGAGCATGGTGGGAGAATAATGCCCGGCCATCTCAAAACCTCCCAAAGAAAAAGTTAGCAAGAAAACACATTTCAGCCAGAGTGTGAAAAATGACAGCTGTACTGTTCATAAGGAGGTGTGGAAAAATGCCAGTGTTGAAAATCTGGACTGAAAATATTACAAATTAGTGAACGTACGAGGGCATGGAAACTGCACATGCACGCCATAACACAGTCATTTTATGGACTTCTGTCACCACATTTTCAACATAGCCATTTTAAGACCTCTGCTCATGAATAGTGTCAGTGTGATTTTCTTAATCTGTTCCAAACATTGATTTTGCACTCGAAGCGCCATTATGCGCCATATGAAAACACATTTGGGCAGGATGAAAAATGACAGCTGTACTGTTCATAAGGAGGTATGGTAAATGGCAATGTTGAAAATCTGAGTGAAAAATAGTAAAATTCTCGGTTACGAGCATGCGAGAAACCGCGCAACGACGCTCATAAAAGAGTCATTTTGGGAATGTTTTCACTAAATTTTCAACATAGGGTTTTGGGGTTCTACCTCATCAACTGTGACAACTGTTGTTTCATTACTCAGTCCCTAAAGATGGTTCCGCTCAGTGACTGCAAGATCACCTTTCAGGACGAATAACAAAATGACAGTGGCTGAGTTCATGATGTGGGGTCCAAGGACCCCATGTTGAAAATTTGGTGAAACAATTCTCAAAATGGCTGAGATATACACCAAAAGTTGAAAAAAATACATTTATGTCATTATACTGCTTACCTGCATTTCTTCAGTTTGCAGTCGGCTGTGAAGAGTGCAGACGCTCCCGTCCACTGAAGATTGTTGCGCCAGCTCTGGAGGTAAGTATGGGGTGAGGGGTGTGGGAGGTGAGGTACACAGAGGGTGGGTGTGGGTTGGGAGGGGCAAGAGAGTCAACAAGGGACTGTTTTCTTTTGTTCTAGGTTTTTTTTTTTTATAAAGGCAGTGGGACTTTGCCGCGCTGGGGTGAGCTCCCAGCATGGTACCTGGAAGTTTGTTGGGGGAGTGGAGCTTACAGGATTGGGCACCCTGTTGGCCACAGACTTTTGCCACGCTGGGGTGGGATCCCAGCGTGGCACCTGAAAGTTTACTTTTGGGGGCAGTGAAGTCGATGGGAATTGGGCACCCGTCAGTCATACAATGTGTGAGTGTGGAGGGAGTGCATGAGCACAGGGATGGGCTCCCAGCGTGCTACCTAGGTGTTCATGGGGGGGACTGGATCCAGCAGGGATCAGAAACTAACTGTCTATGTCTATGGGCGTGCAGCCCATACCGTACAAAGCAGTTCAGATATGTGAATGAATTCATTCATTCATATCTGACCGTTTTGCACGGTATACGTATGCCCATAGGCTCTGCTCAAATCAATGGCGTGCAGCCCTACCGAGCAGTCAGTCGGCGGCGGCAGGCCGGGGTGCTGCCGCCCGCCGCTGATGGGGGGAGCGGGTGATGGGGCTCCTGGTGGGTGGGGTGGGGGCCACTAGATCACCAGGGATATTGGACTTTGGGAGGGTTGACCTTATGCCCGCGATCAGGCTCGCAGTTCATTGGACCACCGGGATATTGGTCTTTGGGGGTTGACATTATGCGCGATCAGGCTGAGTCGTAGGGTGGGGGGTGTGTTCTGCCACAGTCAGTCTAGTCAGGGTGGGGTGAGTTCTGCCCGTGATCAGGCTAGTCGGGAGGGTTTGTTACGTTATGCCATGGTCGGGCTAGTCAGGAGGGTTTATTATGTTATGCCGCGATCGGACTAGTGGGGAGATTTACTTTATGCCTTGATCGGGCTGCTGCCTGGCAGGCGCCCAGGCACAGAGTCGTCGGGGATTGGCACACCTTCATGCTAATGGCATGCAAATGGGGCTGTAATTAGATGCAAATGGCCCTCGTAGCGCCTTGCATAAATTATGGTCCTATTGCATGTCACCTTTGAATAGTGCAGGTTGGCACATGGCGCAATGGAACTTGCGCCACTGCATCTGAATGCTCCCTCTGACCATTTGTGCTGGCGCAGAGTTCCACTGCGCCATGCACGGTGGCTGTGGCAGGCGATATTCAAAGGAGTTTCAATAGCGCAACTCTGTTGAATATCGCCCAGCCACACCCCCCGCGTAACTTTTGAGCAGCGTTATATTTTGCGCCACAGAATGGCGAGTTTGAATATCCAGCCCAGTCTATTTTTATCATACTGATTGTATCAAAATGTTTTTCCAGGTCAATAAATGCTATACTCGAGAGCCAGTATAGGGTCAGTATAGATTTAGTCATATATTAGATTGGAAGTTATTTGGGGTGAACAAGTTGTTCTTATACATACAATTTTTGTTTATTATTTGTATGCCTCCAGTCTTGAATTTACATGCTGTGTGGCAAGACATTTGTACTTAATCCCTCAGAAGTCTTTGTGACAAAATATAATTTATTTTCTTTCTTTCCATTAGATACTTAAGAAAAACAAAATACAAAATACAATGAACTCTTTAAAATGTGTGATCATTGTACTACTGATGCTAAGGAAACTCATGTAAGGAGATAATACATACAATTAGAGTATAAAAAGAACAAAAATGCAATCACATTCTAAATGCAAATCTAATCCACATGTTGTCAGAATGAAATAATATCAAATATTATCATTTATTAAGTTTCTTCCTTCTCAATTGTTCAGTAAAATTGTAATTAAGAGTGTTCCAGGTGCTGTAAACTGCCCATTTGACTTCCGAATCTTTAACTAATACTATTTAAAGACCTTGTATTATATATATATATATATATATATATATATATATATATACGCACAAGCCAATTATAATATTTAATTCTGTTCCTAGACTGGTACTGAATTGCTATAATCATTTTCTATTTTAATACTATGACAGGTATTGTAAACCAATCACAACAGAAGAAAACTATCCTTTAATGCAGCGGGTCATAATGTCATACGCTCAATAGTGTATGGCATTATAGAAAACCGGACCTGTGCGCTCTCGAGTTGGACCCCCCGAGTTGGAATCTTTAGTGGGGGCCCAGGGGTGCAGCCTCCCATAACGGGGTGTGGGCAGAGCCCCTACAGAACAAAAACAACAAGAAATCACGCAACTCGATTGTAGCGTACGGCATTCTGCCATGTGACATAGTGACCCGATGCCATCATAATACCCCACAAGAAAGTAAAAGCTACAATAGGGCAGGCACGCGGCTCACACAGGACGCTGCCAGCTGCAGTGTCAGTTGTGTCTGCTGGGCCAGCGGCCTGGCTTGTTCGCACACTGTAGATTAGTATTTTATACTTTACAATGGAGAAGGCTACTATCTATTACAGCTGTCCTGGCTGTGGTATGTATTCACTTAATACTTACAAAGACCTAGTGTGTGAAAACTGTTTTACCATTAACAAATTATGGGTTGAAATAACTCTATTACAAAGTCGTCTGCAAACCCAGGTGGACATTACCAATTTAGAGGATATATTGACTCTGTGGCTGACAGCCTACTAATTGACCCATTACAACTCAGTGTAACTAATGAGGTACAAAAGATCAGAGTGGTGTCTAGTTCAAAATATTAATGGAAAAAAAGGCAGGCAGAAACATTGGTGGTAATTACAATATTCAGACTGAAAATAAATTTAATTGTTTGATGTCAGATTCTTGTACCATGGATTCAGTTGAGAACTCACCATCAGTACCATTTCCCTTACTACTGGTCCCCTAGTACCTCAGCTATTTTATTCCCTCACCCACACTTGAAACACCTCATTCACTGCATTAGAGTAATGTTCCCAATCGTAACATACCTTCCTCTGGTACTGTTGATGCTTTACAAACACATAACTCACCGACAGCTCAGAAATTGGAAAAAACAAGTACTCCTAGGGACGTCTTGGTGATAGGTGATTCTAATATTCATACACTGACCATATATTGTGTAAAAACCGTAACCTACACACCACTGTCAGTGCTCTTCCTGGAGCTGGTATTTCTGACATAATGAACATGTTTCCAGGGTTACAGGAGCACGCTGTCGCCTCTTACTCTGATTCATGCAGGTCTAAATGATCTAGGTAAGAGACCACTTCTACAAATACAAAGGGATTTTGAAGCCATTGGTGATTCTGTCAAACAGCAAGGGGTAACTTGATCATTTCAGGACTCCTCCCAATACCTAGGGCATGCATCAACAAACAGAATGACATCATGGCTTTAAATGGTTGGTTTAAACGCTGGTGCTTAAGGAAGGGTTTTATTTTCTGGAGAACTGGACTAGCTTTCTGAATAAAAATCTATTTGCTACAGATGGTGTACACCTAAATAGGCAGGAGTAAACGTATATTTGCTACAAGACTGCGACACCAGATTGACTACTGTTTAAACTAACAGATGGGGGATAGTACTCAGTACCCTGATCCAAATAATAATAGTAACAGAAATATTCCTATGTGTCAATCGGACTGGAATTGTTTAGTCATCAATGCACGTAGTCTAGGGAATAAGTTTGACAAACTTACCATACTATTAGATCAATTAAATATACATATGTGTGCAGTCACAGAAACATGGTGGCACGAAAATGATTCCTGGGATAAGAACATTCCTGGTTATACCCTGTTTCACAAAGATCGAAGTACTACTCAGGAGGTGGGGTTGCGTTGTATCTGTCAAATTTTATAAGCGTCGAAGTAGAACTAATACAGTGGCCCAGTATTGAGGCCATATTGGTTAAAATTTTCCTACTTCTACACCTAGCATTGATGTGGGATTAGTATACAGACCACCAGCAATTTCATCGATAAACGAAACTCAGTTGCTAGATTTTGTAGAGAAATTATCTTCTTCCAAAAATGTTTTATTGATGGGTGATTTTAACCTTTCTGGAATAAATTGGAATAATTTGTATACCCACTCTTCCGTTGAAAATAGATATCTGCATCTATTTTATTGGCAAATATGGAACAAGTAGTTAAAACTAGCACTAGGGGCAACAATATTCTGGACCTAGTGTTACACAGTATGGGTAATTTAGTATCAAACTGCTCAGTCCTCCATCCGCTGGGTTCAAGTGACCACTCCATTGTGTATTTTACACTTAGCGTGAAATTAGGGCATGATCCTAGTATCATAACGCTTTATAATTTAAAAAAGCTGACTTCACAGGTATGATAGCTGATTGTGTATCCTGGGACTGGCAACATTCTTTCGTTGGCCATTCACTCTCCGACATTTGGCAAACTTTGATTACACATTAACCATACTTACAAATAAATATATTCCTACTATTAAAAAATGGATAGAACTAACACGAAAAGACCATGGATTAACAAAACTGTCAAAAACATATTAAATATAAAAATAGGGCCTATAAAAAGCAAAGTCTAGCGGTACCAAGCAAAATTGGGAAATTTTCAAATTCCATTTAAAGGTTTCCAAATATAGTATCAAAAAGCTAAAAAGATTATGAGCTACACTTGGCCAAAACTGTGGGAGACAACTATAAATCCTTTTATAAATACATCAATAATAAAGGGGTGATATTCCTACCATTGGCCCATTAAAAAACACCTTTGGTGAGCTAGTTGTGGATAAAACTGGTATGGCGCTATATGTAATAATCAGTTTTCATCTGTTTTTAACATTAAGTCAGAGTCTACAAAGGAACATAATAACCACATTACAAAGAACATCTTACTATAGACACTACTACTGTATTCAATTTACTACTAAAATTGGACCCCTATAAGTCTCCTGGACCTGACGGTTTACATCCTCGTATCCTTAAAGAACTTGCAGCACCCTATCAGGTCCTGTTGCTGCTCTATTTAACAAATCTATAGAGGAAGGTGAAGTTATTGACGTTTGGAGACAAGCTACTGTAACCTGATTTTCAAAAGGGTTCTAAGCAGGATGTGTCAAATTATAGGCCCATCAGCTTGACTTCAGTTTTGGGTAAACTATTAGAAGGAATTATTAAAGAATATTTAAACTCTATGATTGTCCCAGATCCTACACAGCACGGTTTATCAGGGCAAGATCATGCCAGACAAACTTGCTAAACTTTTATAATGGTGTAAGCTTGGCATTGGACTGTGGCAAAGCTGTGGATGTTATTTTTGGACTTTCTAAGGCCTTTGACAAGGTCCGCATGGACAAATTATAGATGATCTGATACACTTTGGTATTAGTGGCAATATATCCAGATGGGTGAATCTTGGCTCAAAGGGCGCACCCAAGCGTGTGTGTATAAAAGGCTATTTCTCTGACTGGGTTGAGGTCACCAGTGGAGTGCCATGAGGGTTCTGTTTTGGTCCGTGTTTGTTTAATTTATATATTGCTTCACTGATAACCAAGACAGATGTTTGGCTGACTAAGTTTGCCGATGACACGCATAGGATACCAATTGTTAACCCTGAAGACAGTAACACACTTCAGCATGCTTTGAATGAGTTACATGAGTGGTCAACTCTTAGGAAATTACCCTTTAATACTGATAAATGTGTTGTTATGCATTTGGGCAAAAAATTTACATAACAAATATTTCTTGAGGTGGCAAACTCCTTAACCCTGTAACTGATGAGAGAGACTTGGGTGTTAGAATTTCTAGTGATCTTAGCCCCCAAACTTCATTGTCAGGCTGTTATTAAAAAGGCAGCTAGCGTGCTTCACTGCATCAACAAACACATTAGTAGCACAAGTCGTGATGTCCTACTCCCTTTGTATACTTCCTTGGTGAGGCCCCATTTGGAATACTGTGCACAGTTCTGGGCACCTGGTGACAAAGGGCACTATAAAATTATTAGAAAAGATTCAACATCGACAGCGAAAAACATTTTGGAAGTAAAGGCCTAGAGTATCAAGCCAGATTGGACATTTAGGTTTATTTACCCTTGAATATCATAGATTGAGAGGAGATTTGTGCCTGGCTTATAAAGCAATGCAGGATAATGATCTAAATAACTTATTAGGCCTACAAGTCAAAGATAAAACCTATGCAACTAGGGCTCATCCCTGGCAATTGACCATGGAACACTGCAATTCAAAAATAGGAGTAACTGGTTTTCAGTAAGAATTTGCAAGATTTGGAATAAATTACCTGTGGAAATTGTGGCATGCAATAATATTGATGTTTTTAAAATCAGTTGGACATATACTTAAAACAAAATTGTATAGGTGGTTATATTTAATTATTGGCGAGCATTATGGACTACGGTCTTTTCAGCTCTGTCTAACCTATGTAACCTATGTAATATTTCAGACACATCCACAGTAGCTTATCCACTTTTCAGATGTGCCCAATGTAGTTTATTGACATTTAAGATTTGTTCATATTTATTTGTCCACATCTAGTCCACAGAATACAGGGGAAAAGGCATGTTCTACTAACTACCACAGAACTCTTAAAATCCAGGGTTTAAAATTCCTAATGCTATGATAATAATAACATTCATTTAGCAAGTATTCTCATAATAACTAGCTTCTGCAGTTGATTAAATGCCTGGACCTTTAGTCTAGGGCATTTACTTACCACATCAGCTAATAATTCCTTTGTGCTGCCAAAGGAATTACTGGCTGATGTGGGTAAGCAAACCATCAAACAAGAGAGCAAACAAAAATAGTATTTATATATGGAAATTGCAATTTCTGAACTTTATTTGTAACAGATGAGACCTACATGTCCACACAGTGGGCACATAGTACATTCTTAAAGCGCCGCATTTGATCTTTAAGTGATACCATTAACTGAATGGTATCACTTAAAGATCAAATGCTATGCTTTACTGCCTCCTTATTAATCCAAAACATTCCCACACCTCTCCCAAGATTCTAATTCTACCTTGCACCATTCATAGAACCTATACCCTTTCTCCCACACAACTCCTGAAATGTATACACACCACTACACCCCATAAAATTAGCACACACACCCATCACAAAATTTGCACTCCCACCCTACCCCACCATTTGTGCCCAATCCCATTCATCTAAGATGTGTGCATATATATATATATATATATATATACACACACATACTATATATATATATATATATATATACATTATAGTGTTCCGGTAGTGCCACTATAGTTAAGGTTGAGGAGCCATTTACATGTTAAACCCAAAATTTTGTACCTTAATAACTTTGCAACTGTTCAACGGTTTGCCTTAAATTTGGAATACACAATCAAGACCCAATATGCCTTGGGATCTGCCAGGTTTCATACCAGTCGCATATACGGCTGCAGAGTTATTAAGCATGATCTCGATGCGTTTACAGTTTTCTGGAATTTTACTGTCGTTTCTACAGGTCGCACAGTTTCATATTGACCAGTCCGAAATCTTCAGGGAACAAAGCGGCCAGGGTCACCAATGTGCCTTTTGAAGATTTCTATGAAAAATATTAAGCGGTTCAAAAGTTATTCAAAATAAGTTCCCATTATAAGTCAATGGGAAAAGTTAACAAAAATTTCGACAGTGTCATGAAATGCAGTTTTACTTCGCAAATGGCCCTTTTACTGTCGAAATCTGCCATTTTGTTTTCAGTTAGCGATCAGAAAAATGCTTGGCATTTAAAATTGGGACCCTCTAGCAACCTAATTCTTTTGGTATTCACCTAGTCGGACCCTGAGGGCGCTAGCCATGTCTTTTATTTTGGGTAAAACACCCCAGAAATATGTTTTCAAATTTCTGGAAAAGTACTTTCAAGAAAGTACTGTCGCAACCTGCGACACTGCTGAATGAATTTCTGTAAAGCTGCAACTTCGACAGTACTTTTCTAGGCTGTGGAAAATGACAGCAATTCTTTGGCACCCTACTTTAAAAGAACGGTTTGGTATTTTTGGCCTGAAATTTGGAGGGAATGCAGCTGACATGTCACATACGTGCCTTTCAGTGTTTTGTTGAAAAATATTACATGGTGGCAAAGTTACAGCACTCCAAAGTTACGCTTTTCCCATAGGATAACATTACGGTGTCTGACGCATTACAGGAATCCTTTGGCCCTGCTGCAAAATAACGGTTTGGTCTTTTGGGCTGAAATTTTAGGAAACACAGCCAACATCCCACAGATGTGCTCTTTTGTGGTTTGGTGAAAAATATTACAGGGAGCCAAAGTTATGGCACTCTGAACTTCTTTTTCCCATAGGATAACATTACAGCATTCACCGCACCTTTCAGGGCCGTATGTCGGAAATGGTGTGAGATACGGACTTTTCGTCAGAAAAATGCTTAGGGGCTAAGTACAAAACTAGCCAGGAAAGTCATAAATCATATGACTTATAAATTTTTTCTACATCGTACAGTTCCTGAGATATAAGCAATTTAG
Source organism: Neoceratodus forsteri (assembly GCA_016271365.2). Lineage (NCBI taxonomy): Eukaryota > Metazoa > Chordata > Ceratodontiformes > Ceratodontidae > Neoceratodus > Neoceratodus forsteri. The sequence continues at coordinate 410,906 of JADMNL010000033.1, forward strand.
TATTCCAACTCCTCATTTTCTGCTCCGAGAACCATTATTATGCATACATTCTTTGTACTCACTGTCTTTCTTTATGCAGCTTTTGGGAAAACCAGCCTGTGTGCCTACATTACTGTTACCATTTTCACTTGCGGTTCCGTCCCGTTTCACTTACCGTTCAGTCTATGCCACCATATGCGTTACCCTTTGCATTTTCATTGCGCTTGCTTTTGCATTGTTTTAACATTTCTGTCTACACTACTGTTTCTCTTTCTGTTTTGCTTTGTGTCACCATCGCATTACTATTTGCGTTTGCGGGCACAATGTTACTATGTGACAAGACATCATGTGGCGGGAGCAACCGCGTATACATTCACCATTTCTCGTTATCATTCTCAAAAGAAGGAAATTAGAGGAAAAAACTCTGTTTAATGCATTAGTTAGGTTGTTCCACACCAACAAAAGTGAGGAAATTCAGTGTTAGGGTTGAAAGCCCCCTTGGCCCCCCTGCCCACCCCCAACGGCATCAGGAGTGCGCATTAGGGTTGTCAGTCTAACTCTCACCCCATTCTCCTACACCTCTGCTTCTTTACACATGTGATGGGGTGAGAGTTATGGCTGACAACCCTAATGGCACCCGATGCTGGCTGAGGGTGGGGCAGGAGTGCACCCAACACAGAATTTTCTCACTTTTGTCAGTGTGAACAACCCTAACTAATGCATTAAACTGAGTTTTTTGCCTCTAATATATATCCCATATTTATGCCATACTTCTCCAAACATTTGTGCCCCCTACTCCATAAGTCCTGGGAACTTGTACCTCCCTGCATAGCTCCCCTATACCTGCAACCTTCAACAAGTTTGCCTCCACACCTAACACAAAAGCTATGCCCCTTATCCAGTCCCTTACCAACATTTACACCCTTGCCCTGGAGCCTTCTAAAGTTTTGCCCACCCAAATTCTGTAGACTATTTACCCCACCTCTGCTCACCCCAAGATTTCTACCCCTTCTCCTGTGCCTCTTACAAACTTCATTACAAAATCCACATGCTTTCTGACAAACATTTTACCCCAACCCCTGCACAAATAGCAACATTTTAAAGATTTCAAAATATCTGCATTTTACTCTTTCAACCCTCACACAATTTACACATCTGCTACCACACCATTCCATAACTTAGTACCTTTTGTCCTACACTACTCCAAAAATATGTATTGTACCTTTCACACACTATTCCACAATCTGATCTCCACAATCTCCAGGTCCATCTTGTAAATGACTTTTCTCAATGTTTCACCTGGCTAAATAAAGATTTTGATTGATTGAATCTGGACCCTAGTCATTTACAGTTTAAGAGATGTGAGAGGGAGGAAACAAAGTTGGAGAGAGATGCCTATTTCAGCAGGAATACAAAAACATATTTTAATGGGGTGAAAGTACAACTTTTGAGAGGATGCAATTAAAAATGTTGTTGAGGATACAGAGGTATGAGTGCAAAGTTTGGTAGGTGTGCTACACATTTGTTAAGGGTATAGGGTGTAAGTTAAATGTTTTGGAGGTGCAAATACACATTTTGGGAGGTGTGTGAGACACAAATACTTTTTTAAGAGAACAAGGGCTAGTACTGTGAAAAGTTTGGGAGATGTGCAGGGGTACAAGTACAAATTTGTGGAGGGTGCAGGGATACAAGTGCAAATTTTGGGAGGGTACAGGAAAACAAGATCAGATTTTGGGAGGGTACAGTGAAACAAGTTCAAATTTTGGGAGGTATGCAGGGGTACAAGTACAACATTTGGAAGCTGTGCAGGGATACAAGTGCAAATTTTGGGAGGTGCAGGGGTGGAAGTGCAAGTTTTTAGGATGGGCTCAGGTGTACATGTACACATTTTGGGAGGTATGCCGAGGGCACAAGTACAAATTTGAGGAAGTGTGCAGAGATACATGTATACATTTTGGGAGGTGGTGCATGCACAGGTTGTGGGAGTGGTTTTGTAAGGGTTGCAGGAGACAAGTACACATTTTGGGCATTGTACTACAGAGGTAGAAGTACTCATTTTGGGAGGGTGTAGGGGTTCAAGTACAAATTCTGGGAGTTGTGTGGGGTGCAGGTGTAAATGTTGGGAGGTGTGCAGAGGTACCTGTACATATTTTGGGAGGGTGCAGTGGTGTAAGTAAGTAATAATACCCAACAGATTGGGCGTTATTGGGATATAATGGATTGCCAAGAGGCATAATGAGGCCCGATGCTGCAGTCGGAGGGCCTTATAGCTCTGGAAGATCTGTTATATCCCTAACTCCCACCCTGGAGATTATTATTACACTTAGATAATGGCATATATGTTACATTGTTAATAAAATAGAATTAAATCAGTAGGAAGCTAAATAAATATGATATATACAATAAAATGATATATTTTTACAAAGTAGTCCCTGCGTGGTGCTATTTAGGAAGCTGTGGATTGATCTGGATTTTTTGTCACATGGATTTATGGGAGCTGTAGTCCTGTTGTCCAAGGTCATGAAAGGGATAGTAAAAAAATGTTTTAAAAAATTAAAGATTTTAAGAGTTTGTAGAGCTAAAGAGAAGAGACAATGATCAGTGTAAATGTACAGCAGTGCTGGTGGGTTGGGTTATTGTCAGAGAGACAACAAGGGAGCCAGGTGAGTGGCAGGCGAGCTGGGGATCACAAAGAAGTGCAGCAAGGAAGAGAGAGGCGGGAGTTTTGTAAAATTCGTGCTGCAGAGGAGTGGGGCTGCTGGGTTGGGACATCTATGGGAGCAGGCAGGGATTGTGCGTTGGGAGGAGTCTCAGCTGTTTAGTAGCATGAGATTTTTGGGTGGGGGAGGAATGAAGAAAATGTGTTGTACAGTTTGTTTAAGTATGGAATATATGTATTTTTGTTGGTGTGACTGTTCGGAGGGGTTAATAGGGATGAGATCTGTAGCTTGCTGTCGTGGTTAGCGAGAAAAAATAGGCGGTACATTTGAAAATGTAAGTGTTATTATGTTGAGTAGTTGTGGCACTTGATTTTTGCCAAGCGTTGTTAAGATATAACAGCCCGGCTGACAGACTGTTTTAGCCAATCAGGATGGAAGTTTGAGTTTAGCCATTATCTAAGTATAAATTATGGGATGGGTACTCAGGTACAAGTACACATTTTCAGGGTGCTGGGGCACAAGTAACATTTTGGAGGGGCAAAAACTGCAAGTACAAATTTAGGAGGTGTGCAGAGTACAACTGCAAATTTTGGGAGGGTGTGCAGGAGTACAGGTACAAATTTTGGTAGGTGTACAAGGGTGCAAGCAACAATTTTGGGAGGGTGCAGGGTGCATGTACAAGTTTCAGGAGGGTCAGAAGTACAAGTACAGACTTTGGGAGAGGTGCAATTACAAATTTTAGGAGAGGTTCTGAGTACAAGTACATATTTTGAGGGTTCAGGGCTGCAAGTACACATTTTGGGAGATGTGCAGAGGATACAAGTGCCATTTCTAGAAGAGCTGACAGTGTGTAAGTACAAATTTTGGGAGGGATGCAGGGGTTCAAGTACACATTTGGAAGGTGTGCAAGGGTACAAGTACAAATTTATGGAGATGAGCATGTGTAAGTACAAATTCTGGGAGGGTGGAGGTGCAAGCACAATTTCTGTGAGAGGTGTGAGGTGCAAGTACACATTTTAGAAAAAGTGTTTGGTGCAAGTATAAATTTTAGAAGGGTGTAGGGAAAAAGTACAAGTTTTGGGAGGGATGCAAGTACAAATTTTAGGAGGTGCAAGGGTTCAAAGTACAAGTTGGGTAGGGTTTTGAGGTACAAGCACATATTTTGGGATGGATGCGGAGTACAAATATAAATTTTGGGAGGTGTGCAAAGGTACAAGAGCAGATTTTTGAGGGTACAGGGGTGCAAGTACAGGTTTTGGGAGGGTGCAGTGCTGCAATTACACATTTTGGGACTTCTTCTTTGGTACAAGTAATTTTTTTAAGGTGTACAAAGATGCAAGTACAAGTTTTGGAGCAGTGTAGGAGTACAAGTACAAAGTTTGACAGTTATGCCAAGGTACAAGCACATATTTTGGTAAGGGTGTAGGGTACAAGTATGAATTATGGAGGGTTCAAGTGCATGTTTTGGGAGGGTTTAGAGGCACAAGTACAAATTTGGAGTGTAGAGTGCAGTACAAACTTTGGGAGTAGTGCAGTATAAATTCGGGAGTGGTATATGGTACAAGTATGAATTTTGTGTGTTGTGCAGGGTGCAAACACAAGTTGAGAGAGGGTTCAGAGGTACAATTACAAATTTTGAGGAGGGCTGTAGGGCTTCAAGTACAAGTTCTGGGAGGGTGTGGGTGCAAATACAAATTATGGAAGTGGTGTAAGGTTGCAAGTACAAGTTCTGGGAGGGTGTATGGGTGCAAATACAAATTATGGGCGAGTGTAAGGTTGCAAGTACAAGTTTTGGGATAGGTGCAGTGCTGCAAGTACAAATTTTGGGAGTGATGCTTTGGTACAAGTACATTTCTGGAGATGTACAAGGATGCAAGTACAAGTTTTGGGAGTGGAATTGGGGTACAAGTACAAATTTTGAGAGTTGTGCCAAGTTACCAGTACAGATTTTGGAAGGGTGCAAGTACACATTTTGGGAGGGATGTAGGAGTGCAAGAACAAGTTGTGGGAGAGGTTTAGAGGAACAAGTATAAATTTGGGGAGGGTGTAGTAGTACAAGTAAACATTTTGGAGTTGTGCTGAGGTACAAGTACACATTTGGGAGGGCTTTGGGGTACAAGTATACATCTTGGAAGGTGAGAAGAGGTACAAGTACAGATTTTATGGAGGGGCAGTGGTGCAAGTACACATTTTGGGATGGGTGCATAGCATAGAAGTATATATTTTTGAATGCTGCAGAGAAACAAGTTCAAATTTTAGGAGCGGTACAGAGGTACAAGTACTTTGGAAGGGTTACAGTGGTGCAAATATAAATTATGGAGGGTGCAGGAAACAAGTTCAAAGTTTGGGAGTGCTTCAGCTGTACAAGTACAACGTTTGGGAAGAGTGCAGGAGTAACAGTACAAATCTTGGGAGGGTGCAAGTACAAGTTTTGAGAGAGGTGTAGGATACAAGTTAAAATTTTGGGAGGGCTGCAAGAACAAATTTTGGGAGGGTTGGGTGCAAGTGCAAATTTCGGGAGGAGCAGAGTACAAGTACAAATTTTGGGAGGCCATCAGGGTACAAGAACAAATTTTGGGAGGGTCGGGTGCATGTGCAAATTTTGGGAGTTATGCAAGGGCGCAAGGATAGGTTTTGGGTGGTGTTTGTATAGTAGTATAATCTTTATTGTTTAATCTATAATTAAAAGATCATTACAAAGATCACCTGGCAGTTTAAAACATTATAACAGCATGCTACAATAAATATTGTAATAAGATAGTCCACAATAATTAGATATACATTACTTCTTCTGGCTCTCTGTGGAGCTACTTGCTTGTCTGCATGCAAGGGACTTAGCCTGGAAGGCTCATAAGTCTCCTGGCTCCCTCCTTTTTCCAATAAATATTTTATTGACATTTTCCTTTTTTTTTTTACAATTCTGAACCAGACTGTAAACATTATAAACTTAAAATACTGTTATGCAATACAGTCAATTCCTGTAATTATATATACCATTACATACATTGAAAATCCTACTAGGCATTAACAATTAATATAATGAGTTTGTAGCTCTTACAATTCCTACAATAATTCTGTCTTTAATGTTATTAATCTTTATATGCAGTATGCATTAACAAATCCACATTTAAGAATGTACTCCAAATATGTGCAAAAGTTTCTAATTGATCTAACAATAAATAATTTATTCTTTCATTATTAAGCTACAGAAGCCATAAAGAATACCATTCAGAGAAAGTAGGTACCTGAATAGTTCCCCAATTCTAAGAAGTAGGTGTTTAGCCCCTAAAAATGCTGAAGTAACCAATATAGCTGTTGTTTGGGTATCTTAAAATCAAGTGGAAGAATCCTAAGAAAACCAGTGAGGGAGGGAGGAACACATACATTAACTATAGTAGAGCCATGTCTAATTGTCTCTTTCCAAAATAGGGGTAAAGACAGGCAATCCCATAAAATGTGTAAGAGATTTGCATGCTGTTCTTGACACCTTCAGCATCAATCATCATCTGAATAACCCATAGTTTCCAATCTTTTAGGAGTGTAATAATAATAGTGTAGTATTTTAAATTGTAATAGTTTGCCTTGAATCTCCTTACTTGATTTGATAGTATTCGTCCAGACCGATTCCAATCTTCTTCTGAAATGTTCATGTCTATTTCATCTTCCCACTTGGACTTAGCTGAAAGAGTTGTTTTGTGCCATTATCAGTAAGAAGTTGATAGATCCACCCGCACCCTTTTTAGACCAGCCAGTTTCACTATTTGAGCCCATGTTATATCTGTTTTCCTTGTCACTGCCTCCTTCAGAGGACCATTATTTAGTGCATTTCTGATTTGAAGATAGATACAAAATTAAATCTCTGCAATCTATATTTCTCCCTAAGAGTTTCAAAGGACAGTAATATGTTATTATTAGGGTCAATAACATCTGATAGGCGAGTTATCCCAAGGTTTGCCCATCCGGATCTTTCAGAAGGATTTTATTATAACAAATATTTGGATTATTACAGAGCGGTTGATTAGTTCCTAAAGGATTGTTAATTTTTAGGTTCCATATTGTGTCTTTTAAAACTTTAACTGAGTTTATAATACACCAGTGATATTTCAATTGAGCCGAGTTGAGAGAACTAATAAATCAGTCAGACCCATGTTATTCATGAGAGCTGATTCTATCTCTAACCACAAGGGTGTGTCAGCTTTTCTATAATTGTTTAAATGTAATAGAGCTTGTTTAAGTAAAAATGCCTCACTGTATTTTTCCACAAAATAAAGCAAAACCCCTTTGACGATTTTGCCATATCTTATTTGGGAGAGTCTTGCCAGCTTAGATCCCCATAAGATGTTTCTAATCATAGAATCTAGTTTTTATTTTCCATTTACGAGGCAGTGCTGTCGGAGTATTTTGGAGAACATAAAAGATCTTAGGAGATACAATCATTTTAATAGCTTGAGATTTTCCCCAAATGGACAGATTTAACTTTTCCCACTTAGAAAGGTCCAATTGTAAGGCCTCTAGCACAGGATTAAGTTTTTTTCCAGACGTTTTTCTAAGTTGTTAGAAATTTCCAATCCTAGATATAAAATGGAATCTTTAAATGAACCAAAGCTATCTCCTGTTGTAGCTGAGCTAGAGCTGAGGTTAGATAATATAGGGGCATTATTTGAGTTTTACCCCAGTTTAATACCAGGCCAGAGAACTTCCCAAATTGTTCTACTATTGATTTAAGCGATTTTACAGATTCCCTTGGGTTTGTGACTGTAATCAGCAAATCATCTGCAAAAGCAAATACTTTATTTGCTACCTTTCCTATTAGTACTCCTTGTACAGAATTATCCTTTGTATCATTCTTATAAGTGGCTCTATGGCCAAGACAAACAATAAAGGAAGAGTGGGCACCCTTGTCTTGTGCCTCTATATATAGGAATGGAAGTAGAAATTAATCCATTTGTAATTAGAGCCGCTGTTGGCTCATCATAGATTAGTGAGGTCCAAGTAGTGAATGTCTCACAGAAGCCATAAGAAATCAGTAACTCTCTTAAGTATGGCCATGCTAAAGAATCGATTGCCTTATGCATATCTAAAGAAATTGCTAATGCTGGCAATTTATTCCGATAGAATGACCAAATAACCTAGTACTGTATAACCTTCTAAGGTTGTCAGCCCCAGATCTTCCTGTAATTAACCCTACTTGTTCTCTTCCTATAAGTGAGGTATAAGCAACAGTATTTGAACTCTATTTGTCACAATCCTAGCTAGAATGTTGTAATCCATATTAAGAAGTGAAACTGGCCTGTAACTGTCGCATTCAAGAGTATCTTTTCCTTTCTTAGCTATTAGAGAACTAAAGCTCCATTCATAGAGTGGGGCAACTGTTTCATTTCATGAGCATCCATTAAGAGCCTTATGCAAATATTTAGATACATTTGAGTTTAAAACTTTAAATAATTCATCCAAAAAGCCATCAGGTCCTGGAATTTTGTTATTTGGTAGGGCATTTATTGCTTCTGATACTTCTTGTAATAAAGTGATTATCCTGACAGTTTCAGGTTCTCCTCTACTCGACTTTAGGTAATTTCAACTTCTGTAAAAATCTTGCATCTGGGTTACTGTGTCAACTTTAGGAGAGGAATATATTTCTTGAAATTAAGCCACTAGGGTTTCATTTATTTCTTTATTTGTAAATACTACTTCTTTGTTTTGTGTTTAATACCCTGAATTAAATTCTGCGGTTGCATTTTCTTTAATCTAAATGCCAATAACCTACTAGTTTTTCTCCTGATTCCCAATATTTTTGTTTTGTTTTATACAATGCATATTCTGCCGTATTAGTATGTATTTGATTAATTTCAAATTTAGTTAAGGTTAGTCCATGTAGCAAATTTTGTTTAGCTTTAGGATTTTGTTTATAACTGACTTCCAGATGTTTCAGTTTCTCTTCTAATTCAATCAACTTTCTGGTCCTACTTTTTTTTTTTTTATGGGTGGCGTAACTATAATCCTTCCTCTGGCGTACGCTTTATATGCATCTCATAAGCATGCATTAGAGATATCTCACGTATCATTTAAGCTGAAAAATTCAGAGGTCTCATCATGATGCCATTTTACAAATTTTTATCTTTGATCAATGAGTTATTGAATTTCCATCTAAATGTCTTACTATACTCAGCCTGAATTATAAGGGATGCCTTAATTAAAGCATGATCTGATAAGTGTATACTATCAATGCAAGAATCTAGCACATTTAAGAGGTTTTAGAAAGAAAGATGTAATCTATTCTATGTGTACTATATCTAGCGAATAAAATGAATAATCTCTACCTTGAGGATGCATTATGCGCCATGAGTCTGTTAGGCCATTTTCTTCAAGAAGTTTGATTAACGCCTCTCGAGCCTTAGAACTATACAGGTTTCCCTAAATGAATTTTTATCTAGGAGTGGATCTACTACTTCATTAAAGTCTCCTGCCAAAATTATTTCATACCCACTAGCGTTATTTAAATATATTGCTACTTTATTGAAAAATCAAATTGTTTTCACTTGAGGCATAGACATTACATAAAGCTATTGTAGTTCTGTTTAGTGAACCCAGCAGCATCTGAAAATGTCCTTCTTCATCAACTAACCGACAGTGCTTTGTGAAATTTGTACCCTTTTTGATTAGTATAGCAACACCCTTTTCTTTGAATTAAAACTTTTATGCTCTACCACTCCTACCCAAGCTCTACAAAGTTTATCTGCTTCACTTGGAATCAAATGAGTCTCTTGTAGAAAAGCTATATCCGATTTTTCCTTCTTCAAATATGTTTAAAAATTTTCCATTTTATAGGTGAGTTAAAGCCCTTCACATTCCAGGAAGTACTGTTAATGGATTGATTATTATTCTTTTTTTTTTTTTGTTCATTGTTAGGTAAGTGCATTACAGTACAGTATACATTATGACATTATTATTACATAGTATAGTGTTCATACAGCAAACTTAATTTACAATTAATTCAATGTGATATATTTTCTGTTTCTATTTTCATTTTATTGTTATCAGTTTGTTTACATTTCTTTCTGTTTCATTGCAGATTACTGCTTCAGTCACATCTTGCTGCAACATTTTTCATCTTCTCCTGAGCCATCTTCTTTTGTTCCTCTATACACCTTTAACCCCTTTTTGTTATGTGTTTATGAGCTACCTTTAAAAGTTAATAAAGCTTTATTTCCCACATTCTGCTTGGTATTTTTCTCTCTCTAGTTTATCTTTTCTTTATGGAACAAAATCTGTATAGTTATCTAATTGATATTTTACCCATTTCTGCCATTTGTGAGTAAAGCTTTTCTGATGATTGGTTATTCTGGCTTTTATATTCTCCAAAGCAAATATTTCTCTGACCTGTGTGTTCCAACATTTCTTTGTAGGTATTTTCTTTGTTCCCCACAGACGTGTGATTGCTTAAAGTGCTGCTAATGTTAGGATTACAGTTTGTTTGTATGTGGTTTTACTTACCTTCAGGCCTACTGGGAGAGTGAAGGTTAGAATATATGTTGGAGTTAACTACTGTTTGGATTCATATATCCCATTTATATTTTGTGTCACTTTGCTCCAATACTGTCCTAGTTGAACACAGCCCCATAAGATATGGGTATGGTCTGCTTGCTGTACCACATTTTCCTTTCCTATCTGTCCCATACTGTGCTACTATTTTGGGGGTGCAGAAGAGGTGACTTTGCAACTTCAAATGAATTGCTTCAATAATTAGAGCTGGAAATCTTATATGTAGGTAGGGCAGTGTCTAACTTTCTTTTGGTATTACTGTTTGGAGTTCTATTTCCCATTTTTGTCTAATTTGGTCAGTTGATTCTTGAGATAATTGCTCGAGTGCCTCATATGTTCTACTTATTATATGTTCTGCAATGCTCCTCTTATGGACGTTGTTATTAGTGTTATAAGTTTAGGAGGATTTTCTACTATCTCTGCTAATGGTAATTCTAATGGTTGTAGGTATTTTTTAATTTGGAGGTAAATGTAGAAAATGTTTTGTGGCACTTTATATATCTCTTGTAGGGTTATAAATGGGTAAATACCCGGGGTCCTATTAGTTGTGAAATAAGCTGGACTCCATATTGTTCCCATCTACATAAGACCCTGGATCTCATTTTATTACGTGGTAATTCTGGTTCAAGTGTGAGAGCTGTTATATAGAGCCTCTGTTCCTTATTTAAATAGTATTTTTTACATTATTCCACCCTTTTAAGGTTTCCTGGTGTGTTGTGGAAGGAGTTGAAGTAAGTTCCCTTCTATGGGTCTGCCTAAAATAATTTCTATTAAGTTATTTTGCTGGTTTATGTCCATCTCTAATTGTTTCTAATGCATCTGATATCTAGGGTTAAGCCAGTTAAGGACCGTTTTTATCTGTACAGCTAGCACATATTGCTCAAGATTTGGTAGAGCAATCCCCCTAGCTCTCTAGGTAGTTGTAAAATTTTATACCTAATTCTCGGGATTTATCTTTCCATATAAACCTGTATGTTATCCTATTCGGTATGGTAATAATTTTTATCTGGTGGTATTGGGAGTGTCTGAGCAAAGTATAGGATCCTAGGTAATATATTTTGTTCTATAACTTCTATTCTATTTACAAACATTAGTGGAAGTTTTGTCCATCTGGCTAGGTTTTCAGTTATTTGTTTGGTTAGGGGTTCATAATTTATAAGATCCATTACTTCTAATTTTTGGCTAGTTTGACTCCAGGTATTTGATCATGAATTTAAACCACTTAAAGGGAATTTTGATTTAAGTTGGCCTGAGGGTTTAAATTCAAAGGTGAGCACTTTGTTTTTGGTCATTAATTTTATAGCCTGCCACTTGTCCAAATTGTTTAATCTGTTCCCAGACCACTGGTATGGATCTCTCTGGGTTTGTTAGGGTCAGCAGAATATCATCTGCAAATAGGGAGATCTTATTTTGTCATTCTCCTACCTGCCGCCCTTGAATTTCTGGGTGGGTCCTTATCGCACCACCAGTGGCTCCAAGTAAATGGCAAATAGGAGTGGCAACATACGACAACCCTGCCTTGTACCCATTGTTAGTCTAATTGGTTCTGATAATGCACCATTTACCCTCACATATATCATAGGTTCTTTGCATATATTTTTTATTTGGGTTATGAGGCTTTCAGGATGCCAAACCTCGACAGATATTCCAGGAGACCCTGTCAAAAGCCCTCTCTGCATCCAGTCCAAGTAATACCAGGGGAATGTTTTTAGTTTGAGAATATTCCATTATCATATAGATCCTTCTGACAGCATATTGGGCTTGTCTGGTTTTACAAAGCCGATCTGATCTGGGTTTATTATATCTGGTAGTAATTCCTCTAACCTGTGAGCCATAATTGACATATATCATTTGTAGTCAGATTAAGCCTTGATATTGGTCTGTATGAGGCAGGATATTGATCGTCTTTCTGTGGTTTGGGTATAGTTGCTATTGTGGCATATCGCCATGATGGGGTGGAGGTTCTCCTTCGTGTATAGCACAGCAGGCTACATGCAGTGCTGGGATTAGGAGATTTTTAATTGCTTATAAAATTCAGCAGGGTATCTATCTGGTCCTGGGGCTTTCTGATTTTTGGTTTTAGTTAGTGCCTTTTTAATTTATTCTAGAGGTGATTGGGGCTATTATTTTTTTTTGTTTTTCTGTTTTCAACTGGGCAGGTCTAATTTTTCCAGGTATTCCTAATTAAGTCTGGTTGGGCAGTGGTGGGTTCTGTATATAAGGTTTGGTAGAATTTAGCTAGGATTTCCCTTATCTCTCTGGAGTGTGTGTGGGTCTGTCCTGTAGTCAGGTCCACTAGTTTATAGTTAATCTGGCTTTTCTTTCCTTGATTTTCCTTGCTAGGTTCTGTGCTCCTCTAGGTCCCCTTCGTGTGTTTCCATATTATTATTTATTTTTATTGCTGAGTTGCGTAACACTCTTAAAATAGTGTGTGTTCCACTTAGTTTGAGTTAATACCAAAGATCAGAAATGGCCAATTCTTGCAAGGTTAAACAATCCTATATATTTTATAAAACAGTAGGTTATAGTCGTTATCACCAAGTACAGTGTAAAATATTTTTATCTTTAGGAACAGAAATATTTATTTTTATGCTGTAATAAAGCTAAACACTCAATTAGCAATTAACTATAGACTATTTACTAATCCTAAATACTAATAAAATGGATGTAAAATCTTATCACTTGTGAGATTATCTGGAAAGTTACAACAACAAATAAAATGTGAAGTAAATAAAATTATCAGATTAGAACTATTCTAAATTTCAATAAAATTTAACTTGCTGAACGAAGTTAGACTTAGGTATGTTGTTATGTACCTAAACAGCTATATATAATAACCCCCTTTTTTCTACCCCCTACAGGACCCAGAGCCCAATGCAGTACAGCTGTTAATACCTACAAAGTCTGCGTAAATGAGTTATTAGCTTCAGTCCAGAGCAAGTAGAATCATATATGGTCTGCAGATTCTGTTAACTAAGAACTGAAAAAAAATTACAATAAAAACGATCAGTATGTCTCCGGCCTAAGTAGCAAAATGAATACTGTCTAATAAAATAGTTCCTCCGTATTCAAAATTATTTATTTAAATGTATGAGCAGGTCTGAATCTCTCCTGCAAAGACTAAAAGATTTTAACTAATGGAATAGATTTGGTCCCTCTTAACCAGCAAGATCCACAGTTTTATAGCCCCAAAGACTTACAGCCAACAAAATGTATACATTCTGAGCAGTCACATTTGCACATTAGCTTTGATGAGAGAAGTAAAAGAAAATAGTAGACAGTATAACTAGAGCTATATTAATACAAAGGGTTTCTATGTTTCCCACACTAATAAGATTCACTGACAATCCTCACACACTCAGATAAAATCACCAGGCCTCCAATTAAAATGCAGTATTTATTAGAGATCAGACAGAAAGGAAACAACTCCTTGGTTCCCACTGACCCATCTCTCCTTTAATTTAGTGAGGCCAGAACACACTGTATTCTTAGAAAGTCTGCTATGTCACAAATCTTGCAAACACTCTTCAGCCTTCTGAGTAATGTGGAACTCATGGTCAGTAAGCATCCTTAATGTGAGAACACAAGGATCCCTAAAAGAATGTTCCTGTTTTTCTATTTACAACCATATCTTCTCTTCTCTCACCTAGCAGAACATTACCAGTGACCTCAGTGTGCAACAATATGATACTAATTAAGTCACTGTAGCCCTGACCACATACTATTGCTGGAAATACAGGAACCCAACCTCTTTTTTAATTAGCTGTCTTTGGGAGATAGTTTAGACCAGCCTCAATGGCAAAAAAATCCTTTCTCTCAAATTTCCAAGGCCTAAGTAACCATGAGGTTAGGTAAAACATTTCTGAGAAAAATGTGGTAACCACATTTACTAACATACTGAAATGCCAGCAGAATAGGCCTAACAGTCTTTCATGTCTGCTTGTTTAGTCAGCCCTCACCCTGGGAGCTGACCTTGCTGCCCCTCTCCCTCTCTGGCTTCTGCCTTCCCAGTCTCAGATATTCTCGCTGCACTGGTTTTGCTTCCAGAACCCTTTCCTGTATCTGTCCCACCCCTCTTGAACCCCTCCACCATTTCTGCCTCCACCAGCCCCATGCAGTGCATTCCATGGCTCCACCACCCTCTCAGTGAAGTAGCACCTCCTCCTTTCTCCCTGAATCCCCCTCCCAGGTTCCACCCATGCCTCTAGTTCCCCCCTTCCTGGAGCACCCTGACTGCTCCTCCCCATTTACCCCTTCATGTAGCTGAAGACCTCTATCATGTCCCCCGGTCCCTTCTCTCTTCCAATGTGTACATATTCAGCTCTTGAGCCTCTCCCCATAGGTCCTATCCCCAAGCCCCAAATCATTTTGGTTGCCTCCTCTGGACCCTCTCCAGGAGTTCAATGTCCCTCTTTAAATGTGGCCTCCAAAATGGCACACAGTACTCGAGGTGCAGCCTCACCAAGCAGTTATACAGTGGGAGTATCACTTCCCTCCTTCTGGAGGTGATCCCCCTAGCGATGCATCCAAGCATCCTGTTGGCCTTTGCCGCTGCCCTCCTACAAGTCTCCAAGTTGTTCATCTTGACATCCACCACCACCCCAGGTCCCTCTCAGCCATCGAGACTTGTAGCATTCCCCGAGTGTACACTTGGCCGGGTTTCTGGCTCCCAGGTGCAGTACCATGCATTTCCCTACATTGAACCTCAGCTTTTGCTTTCTAGACCACCTTTCCAGAGCCTCCAGGTCCCCTGTGAGGCCACCCTCCCCTCCTCCCCATCCACCACCACCCTCCCCAGTTTTGAGTCATCCATAGAGACTCATCTCACTCCTGATACTCTTCCTTATGTCAGAGACATAGGCGTTGAACAGGAGGGCCCAGGACCGATCCCTGAGGGACTCCACTAATGACCCTCCTTGGGGATGAGACTATCCCTCCAACCATGACCCTCTGGGTCCAGTTCTGGAGCCAATTTCCTATCCATCTGATCATCAGGCTCCCCACCCCCATTTCTCCCAGATTATCCAACAGGCCCCCATGAGAACAGAGTCAAATGCCTTGCTGAAGTTAAGAAGAGGACATCCACTGGTCTACCCAGGTCCAAGGCACTCATCACCCAGTCATAGAACTCCACAAGGTTTGTCTAACACAATTTCCCTGGATGAATCCATGCTGTCTATCATCCAGGCACTCCAACTTTTCCAGGTCTCCCCAATCTCTCCTTGACAATGCCCTCCATCACCTTGCCCACCACCGATGTCAGGCTAACAGGCTTGTAGTTCCCTGCCACCTCTCTGATCCTCCCTTGTGGATAGGCACTATATGCACCACCTTCCAGTCCTGGGGCACCCACCCCTCCTCAGAGAGATGCTGAAGAGCTCCGCATGAGGTTTCGCCAGGACATCCGCCAGTTTCTTCAGCACTCAATTTACAATTGTATTCTTTTTCCCCCTTCTAGTAAAAAAACACCTCAGAACTTGTCCGCAATCCTAGTGTGCCAGACTCAAACCATAGACTCAGGGTATTGGATGTTGGCCTCAGAACTACATACTAACATACTAATTGCCAGCAGATTAGGCCTTATGGTCTATTGAGTCTGCTCAAACCTCAGATCCCTAGTTGGGTGCGAGGCCCTCCCCTTGTGTTTCAGAAACCCTATTGTCCATCCCCTCCCCTGGGCCAGGCCATCATCTGATACATCCGCTTTCTGTGTCTGTCCCACCCTCTCTTGAAGCCCTCCACTGTGGATATCTGAACCAGCTCACCAGGCAGTGCATTCCAGGGTCCACCACCCTCTCAGTGAAAACTTCTTCTTTTCCCTCACCCTTCCACCTTTCAACTTCAAACCTTGCCCTCTGGTGATACCTCCCTGTTTTAGTCTAAAGATCCCTCCATGTTTACCCTATTTATTCCTTGAGGTGCTTGAAGACCTCAATCATGTCCCCCATCTCTCCTCTCCTCCAATGAAAACAGGCAGAGCTCCTCAAATCTGTCCTCATCGTCAAATCCTCTAGTCCTTGTATCATTTTAGTTGCCCTCCTCTGTACCCTCTCCAGGAGCTGTATGTCCCTCTTCAAGTGTGGTCTCCAGTACTGTACAAAGTACTCAAGGTGTGGTCTAACCAGTCCATTGTACAGTGACAGAATCACTTCCCTGCTTCTAGAGGTGGTCCCCTTACGATGCATCCTAACATCCTGTCTGCCTTGCTAGATGCTCTTCTGCACTGCTCAGAGTTATTCATACATGCATCCACCATGACCCCTAGGTCTTTTCCCCTGTTGAGGCCTCCAGCGCCTCCCTCCCAGGGTGTATCTGTGTTTAGGGTTTCCCACCCAAGATGTAACACCTTGCACTTGCTGATATTGAATTTAATTTCCATGTGTGAGCCCAGCTTTCCAGGGTGTCCAGGTCCCCTGCAGGGCCAACCTCCCTCTTCCCCTCAACTACTGCTCCCATCTTGGAGTCATTAGCGAAGAGACTCATTTCACACCCTATACCTCCCTGATATACGATATGTATGCATTAAACAGGATCAGACCCAGGACCGAGCCCTGCAGTACCCCACTACCGACTCTCTAGGGTTCAAGAGCTCCCCACTGACCACTACTGTCTGGGTGCATCCAGCTAGCCAGTTTTCAATCCATCTGACCATCAAGGCCGAATCCCAACCCCATCAGTTTCTCCACCAGACCATTGTGAGGGAAAGAGTCAAGCCTTGCTGAAGTCCAAGAATAATACATCCACAGGCTTCCCCTGTCCAGTTCTGATGTTACCCATTAGTAGAACTCCACAGATTGGTTTGACATGATCCACCTAGCACAAACCCATGTTGCTGACTATCCAGACCTCCACCTCCTCCAAGTACCCCCAATCGTTCCTTTAGTATACTCTCCATTAATTTTCCCATCACCAAGGTCAAACTGATGGGTCTAAAGTTACCTGGTACTTCCTCGACCCCCCTTTATGGATTGCACCACATGCCTCTCATCAATCTGGTACCTCCTGTCTGAAGTGACCTGTTGAAGAGCTCCGCCAGAGGTGCAGCCAGTATGTCTGCAATTCCCATAGTACTCTCAGATGAATGCCATCCGCCCAGGAGATTTATCTTTCTTTGGGACCTTGAGGGATAACCACACCCTTTCGGTGGAGACAGCATCATCCGTCCCTCCACCTTACTGGCCTTTTTATCCTTATCCTGATGTGACACCCTGAGGTACCTCTTCCTCCCTCTTGCTCATTTCTGTTGCTCTCCTGATCCCTCACTACTGCTTCTATCCCATTGTGCCTTGCTTGTAGATATCCCATCCCCTCCCTAGTGAACACAGAGGCAAAGTACTCGTTTAATACCTCTGCCTGGTCCTTGCCTCTTCCACCCACCCTCCTTCTGATCTCAATCTGCTGAGATGGCCCTTAGTTTTCTCCGCTCCCCAATGTACGGAAGAACCCTTTTCCCTCCATGTATCCATGTGCCAGCCACTGCTCTTTACTGGACTTTGCCCCTCACCATCCTGGTGACTTTTCTAGATGCAAGATGGTACATTTCCTTTTCCCTATCCCTCTTGTTGTTTTATATTTTTTGTAGGCCACCTTCTTTTCTCTGACTGCTACCTGAACCTCACTGGACAACCAGCATGGTTTATGTGACCTTGCTCCTTACGTTTCACCTTAGTGCAGGTCCTGACTGCCTCCTTGAAGTCCCTGTTTTATGACCTCCCATCTCTTTTCCACATTTGTCATTGATGTAATCCTTCAAGTGATCCTTGAGAATATTTCCCATGCCCACAAAGTCTGCCCCTAAGTCCACTGCCAGTGTCCTAGATCTCTCCCCTCCCCCATGCTTATTTGAAACCAGACAGTGTTGTGTCGCTCCCAGTCAGGATCCTCTACAATCAGGTCTCTTACCAGATCCCCATCTGCCTGAGCCACGTCCAGGACATACCTCTCCCTTGTGGGCTCCATCACATGCTGTGTTAAGAACACATCCTGAAAGCTGTCCAGCAGCCTCTGCTCCTTAGCCACCTTAGAGGACATGGTTCCCCAGTTTGTACCTGGTATATTAAGGTCCCCATCAACACCACTCCTTCTCCTTTTGGTCCACTGGGCAATGATGTTGTCCAGCAAACCATCCTCAGAACATCACCCATCCGGGGCCTATATACTACACCCAGCTTGACCTTACCTCCTGCTGGGGTTCATGAGTGACCCATAAGGCCTCCATGTTTCCCTCTGCCTCTTCTACCCTAGCAATTTCTATGTCATCTCTAATGAACATAGCCACTCCCACCCTCTGCCTCCTTTCTATCCTTCTAAGCATAGTGTATGCCCCTGCACGTTTAGGTCCCAGTCATGGTTTTTGTTGGCACGTTTCCGTGACACCACATATCCACCCCTCGAATAGCATGGCCTGGAACTCTGGCAACTTGTTTCCCATGCTTCTGGCATTTATACACCATCCCCACCCTTATCCCTGATCCCTTTTGTCGAGCCCCACCCAGGTTCCTTATACTTCCATCCTCCTCTGCTCCTCCTGAAACCTCCTCCCCAGTCTGTTTCCTCCCTCCCCTTGGGTTTGAGGCTACTCCCCTCATCTGGAGAAGGGCTCCTGATCAGCCCTCCCTTCTCCTTCTCCCTCACAAGTTTAAACCCCACCTTTCTTGAATGTAGTCAGCCACCCCTGTTTAAGGACTTCCCTTACCTAATGGGGCAAGATGAAGCCTATCCTTGGCATACAGTCCCTTATCCTCCCAAACTCCATTCCAGTTCCTAACACCCCCAACCCACTCTCTCACCCCACTTCCTAGAGCCAGTCATTAACCTCTGTGATCTTCATTTTTCTCCACTGAGGCCTTTGGTACTGGCAATATCTCCAAAAGGAAATGTTGCATCCATTATCCCGACAGACTCTGGCAAGTTCTTGGAACTTTGCTTGGATTTCCAAATGCTATTTCCCTCTAGATCGTTAGTTCCCAAATGCAGGAAATCGGTTTCCCTCCACAATCCCTAACCAGTTTGTACACCATGAACTTTGCTCTGTGCACTGTCAGTCCAGAGATACTCACTACCTTCACCTGGCTATGGCATCCACCCCCTGTCCCTCCCACTGGATACCCTAATCATCGAGTCTCCCAATAACAGATCCTTAACACCACCATCAACCTCTTAGTTACCTCCATTATGTGCTCTCAACCCCAATCCCCCATTTATTCGTGATCTCAAGTCCATGGGAGTATTCCTGCCTTATAGAGACCCCTTGTCACCCTTCCCTTTCTGCATCCCTTGTTATTTTGCCCTTAACTCAGACCCTCCGAATAGGTGTCCCCTAACCCTCTCTTATCTGAACCATTATCCTGGCCTGATGGTTTCCCTTCCCCATACCACCATCCTCCCCATTGTAATAGTACCCCTACCTCCAGAGGCCCTCTGCTTAGAGTCCCTTTACCTAGGGCCCCATCCTTGGTACAGATCCCCATGCTGAAGGGCCCCTCCCCCTCCTCTTGTCTCCCAGTTTCTCTCCAGTCATGCTCTCCTCCCTCATGTCTGCAATATGTTGCATCTTCCCATCTGCCTAACATTTATGTTTCCCTTCTTCCTCTGGGGCTATTTCTGTCCTTTCCATTGCAGGTCTGTGATGCCCTATGGGTCTCCGACTCCCTCCCCGGCCTCTGTATCAGTTTCCTCATTTCCATCAACACTTCCTCCCTCTCTAGGTTGCTAGTAGCTCAAATTTATTGTAACACTCTGTGCCAGCCTCCATCACGTAACCTGAGTTATCCCTGACTGCCCCTCAAAACTGCCCTCTTCTCCCCTCTTGCCCTGTTCTCCTTAGGAGCTCCCTCCCACAGTCTGCTCTTTAGGCTTCCCCCACAACAACCCCTCCCTTCTCACTGTCTGCTCTTCTAGGCTTCCCCACAACAGCCCCTCCTGACTCTTCCCCTCCACTCTCTTTATATTAGAAATGTTTACCTGTACGTTTTCCCTTAGTGTCAACATCCCTATCTAAGGGTCCTCTGTCCCTAATATCCCCCTCCTGCTTACTGTAACATAATGTCCTGTAATTTCTGAGCATTGCCCCAGCCTCCCCTCAGACCCACCCTTCTGCTGCCCATATCCACATCCCTTATCCTTGGACACCCTCCAACTCCCCAGCTTACTCCTTAACCATATACTTCCTCCTGATACAAGATAGCTGTCTACAGAGTGGGCAGCCTCCCTCTCCAGGCCCAATTGAGAATTATTGCCATCCCACAGCCTGTGCAGCCTACAACCCTTCTGAAGATGCCTGCCATGGTGGAATGTGGCCACCCTGTTTGTCCCTCCCTGTTCATAATGGCACACACCCCTTTTCTCAGTCCCTTCCCCTGAAATACAGTCTCTCTCTATACTGACTGCAGTTATTTATGAACCCAATTTCAACCCCACCAATAAAGTTCCCAATTCTCACAAACACATACAGTCCAGTGTGTGTCCAGTCCCACTAACAGTGTGTATGCATACATCAGGTACCGGATGATGTCACATTCCCACCAGTTCCTGTTGCTTCAAATTTCAGTCACAAACAGAAATGCACAGCCCTTCAATCCCAACCCCAGTGGCTTTTCAGTATTTACCACCACCAGACAAACATCATATTTAAATTTCACTCCAATTATCACTGCCAAAAGTGTTCCCACACCCAGCACACAAGCCCCAATAGTTACAATATCATAGCCCAAGTAACAGTTCTAACTCAAAGTAGTAATTTTTAACACACAGAATTAATTTCAAGTACAAAGCTATTCAAATATTTCAGTTAAAACAGAAGATAAACCCAAACCTCTTTCCTGAACAACCTCCTACTTCTGTTCCCAGGTGGACAATGAAAGACAAGATGATTCTTGTAATTACCCCATCCCCAACACCAGGCAAACATCACATTTAAATTTCACTCTAATTATCACTGCCAAACAAGTGTTCCCACCCAGCACACAAGCTCCAATAGTTACAATATCACAGCCCAAGTAACAGTTCTAACTCAAAGTAGTAATTTTTAACACACAGAACTAATTTCAAGTACAAAACTATTCAAATATTTCAGTTAAAACAGAAGATAAAACCAAACCTCTTTCCTGAAAAACCTCCTACTTCTGTTCCCAGGTAGACAACTTTAGTAATTAAAACAGATCCAGAAGTTAAACAAATAATATTATGAAAGTATGCTGTTAGATTTATTCATTTATGAAATTCTGGATCCAACAATCTTATTTTGTTGGACTATATTTACTGTAGCACAATGTCACCAATCCACTAGCAGCCAGTGAGTGATTCATAAGTTTAACAGTACCATACCTCCTTTAGTTCACCTATATGAACAGGTACTGGGAAATCCGAAGACAGACAGAGCAGGCACCTCAGACACTGATAGCGATGGACCCATGCAACCTCTGACCTGTGCAGCAACATTATTTGTACCAACAGAAACATCCTACATTTCCTGTGTATCCATTACAGCCACAAGTTCAGGATCTGTAGGAAGGTCAAGGAGGGAGGCTCGAAAGCACTTCCTGTTCAATGGACCGATGGGTAAGAGGGCGCAATGAAGCAGGCACGTTTCCGTACTCGGTTTCTTTTTTTTTTTTAGTTCTTTTTTCTAACACCAGAATTTGTCTTGAATGATTTGCAACACTCAGTGAGCTCTTAGACTTCCTAGAGATGTGTGAACCTTCATCTTGCAGGTCAGAATTTTTAATCACAGAGGAATACAATGATGGGGTTGTTTCAAGAGGCTTCACTAAGGAGTGTTTAACATTAATGCTGAAAGCATTTCCTTCACTAGCTATATTGTTGGGGGTAGCTCGCGCTGATGACCATCTCGAACAACCATAATTGGCTCATGTGCTCTATTTGAAAAGTGCTGTTCTGTTGCTTTCTGAGAAGCATAAAATCCTTTCTTCCCTTAACCCCATAAGTTAACTACAAATAATCCCAAACATCATCTGAAAGTTACAAATAATTGTACTACCCCTTGTTTCTTTTACAATTAATGTTGCTGGGTATTTAAAATAATACTGTACGTGCAGCTTTTGTAATTCTTGTTTAACTTCGAGGAATCCTTTCTTTTCCACTAGCACCGCAGAGAAATCTTGGAAAATCATTATTTTCTCCTCATCACATTGTAGGTTGTTTTTCACCTCTGGATAATCTCAGGATTTGCTATTTAATTGAGAATCTTAAGAAATAAGCCATCTTAAAAATTGGCCTTGGTCTATTTTATTTGCCTGCCTGGGTCTGATTGATCTGTGGGCTCTTTCAACTTCTAATAGAAATGGCCATCTAAATTCCAATATATCTGGTAGAAACTTTTGCAAAACTGAATTAGATTGTTCCTTCCCACTCTTCAGGTACCCCAGAATCCTAAGTTGTTTCTATGTCCTCTATTTTCTAAGTCATCTGTTTTGTTCATTAAAAATCAATCTGCTTAGCTTGGTGGGCTGCTAGATCATGAAGATCCTGGACTGTTTTAGAAAGTTTGCTCATGTCAGCATCTTAGAGTTCAACTCTGTCTGACAAGAAAGCAAAAGCATTTTGTTGCTCCATTTTCTCTGATGATTTTTTATTTTATTGATCTCAAGGAAAACTGGTGAAAAGTTGTTTTAATTCTGCTATGTCCCTGTATTAGCTGGTTCTTCAGTATTGGAAATGGTGATAAATCACTTAAATTTGTTTTGGGAGGTCCTTTGAAGTTTATTGCCTTACCATTCAGTCCAGACATTTTCTGGCTGTTTATTCTGTGCTGCTGAGTACTCCAACTTCAATGAGGTGAATTTTATTGTAGCAACCGTGACAGCTAAAAAACTAACCATTACATTTTACAGTGCTACTCGAGTTATACTTCTGAGATTCTAGCCAATAGTTTTGTTAAAATAGAACCACAATAAATAAAACTGAACATAGCCTAGCACTCGTCTACACAGCCATCGTGGTTAGAGTGTCACGCTGCCTCCCCTGGCTCCACCCTGACTGGCTCAAATAAAGCACACTGCAAAATGCCTGCACCAGAGCCATCAGACTAGCCAAGGCAGAGCACTTTTCCTAACTTCCAGAACAACATTAACTACCCTCCAAGTTCTGGAAGGTTGTCCACACCCTATTCTCCCAATGCCCAGCCCACAGTCTCCATCTTCAAAGCAAATAATGTCCCACTCTGTAGCCAATGAGTTTGACACCTGCATCACCTTCTGTACCTCCACTCTTGTCTCCTCCCTCCCTCCAGCACCTCCATTGTCTCCCACCCCAAACCCTGTTCTCTAGACTCTCCTTCTCCTCTTCTATCTCACCTGCTATCACTTTCAAGGCTCTCTACCTCTCAACTCTCTCAAGGTAAAAGTCCTGATGGCCTCAACCCCAAACTCCTCTATCACTCTGCCTCTGCAATTGTTGCTCTATATCCTCCCTTCTCATCCTCTCTTTCTCCCTTGGTTCTGTCCCTGCCACCTGGAAACATGCCACCATTATACCCCTCCCTAAAGGTGGTGATTCCTCTAACCCAAGCAATTATCATCCCATAGCCCTCCTTCCCACATTGGCCAAACTCCAGGAGCACCTGATTTTATCTCAACTCTCCTCCTTCCTTGACTCCACTTCAGGCATCCTCCTGTCCAGACTGAGGACCTGTGGTATATCCAAGATGGTAACTAGATGGTTCAGGAATTATTTGGAATCTAGACAACAGCAAGTAACCATAAAGGAATGGTCCTCTACCTTTAAAGAGACTGTCTCAGGTGTATCACAGGGGTCCATACTTGGACCATACTATATAACCTATACATGAATGAACTAACTTTTCTCAGCAGGGGGTGCAGTTTCACCTCTATGCTGATGACACAATTATTTATGTAGCATGGTTATCAGTAGTAGCTATTCTGCCAACATTACAAAAAGCTTTTGACTACCTACAAGACTTTTGATGAGCTCTAAACTTGTTCTAAATGAAAAAATTGCAGGTCATGTTTTTCAAAACTGTAATAAGGTTAAATTAGGACACAATAAATTACAAATAGTGACATTCTCAGGGTCACACTGGAGCAAGTAGATAATTATAGATATCTGAGGGTTCATCTGGACAAATACCTTAAATGGGATGTTCATATTGAAATTACTGTACCTTAAAAAACATAGGGACATGTTTAGGGTCTCTGTATAGAGTCAGAAATTGTATGTCTCCTGAAATTATTTATTTATTTATTTCAGAATTCAGATTAACACATTTGAGCCAAGGCTCTTTTACAAAGGTTCCATGTCAACAAGAGATACAAAACAGAACAAGTAGCACAGTAGCATGCAAATGAGAGTAAAGGTTCCATGTCAACAAGAGATACAAAGCAGAACAAGTAGCACAGTGCGCAAATAGAGATACAAAGGTTCCATGTCAACAAGAGATACAAAGCAGAACAAGTAGCACAGTAGCGCAAATGAGAGATACAAAGGTTCCATGTCAACAAGAGATACAAAACAGAACAAGTAGCACAGTAGCGCAAATGAGAGATACAAAGTTCCATGTCAACAAGAGATACAAAACAGAACAAGTAACGATAACAGAAATAGAAGATACAAAGGTTCCATGTCAACAAGAGATACAAAACAGAACAAGTAGCACAATAGCGCAAATGAGAGATACAAAGGTTCCATGTCAACAAGAGATACAAAACAGAACAAGTAGCACGATAGCCAAATGAGAGATACAAAGGTTCCATGTCAACAAGAGACACAAAACAGAACTAGTACAATAGCGCAAATGAGAGATACAAAGGTTCCATGTCAACAAGAGATACAAAACAGAACTAGTACAATAGCGCAAAATGAGAGATACAAAGGTTCCATGTCAACAAGAGATACAAAACAGAACAAGTAGCACAGTAAGCGCAAATGAGAGATACAGAGGTTCCATGTCAACAAGAGATACAAAACAGAATAAGTAGCACAGTAGCGCAAATGAGAGACACAAAGGTTCCATGTCAACAAGAGATACAAAACAGAACAAGTAGCACAGTAGCGCAAATGAGAGATACAAAGGTTCCATGTCAACAAGAGATACAAAACAGAACAAGTAGTACAGTAGCGCAAATGAGGATACAAAGGTTCCATGTCAACAAGAGATACAAAACAGAACAAGTTGCACAATAACGCAAATGAGAGATACAAAGGTTCAGGAGAACTGTTCAGAGTTAGGGAACAACATAACGCTAGAGGATAACATGGTTTCACGGAGAGAGAAAACAATAGCATACAGTCACTTGCTAATGCCTTAAGTTGCTATGTGTGCATAGCGGTTGGCAGGTAGCAGCCAGGAGGCTTTGGGGGGGGAGGAGGCAGGGTGGAGAAGAGATACAAAGGTTCAGGAGAACTGTTCAGAGTTAGGAACAACATAACGCTAGAGGATAACATGGTTTCATGGAGAGAAAATAATTAACAGCATACATTCACTTGCTAAGTGCAATGCCTTAAGTTGCTAAGTGCAGAGCGTTTGACAGGTAGCAGCCAGGAGGCTTTGTTGGGGGAGGGGAGGTAGTGGGGTAGGAAGTGGAAACAGGGTAGGTGGGCAGGACAAATGTGGAAGGTCGGGAATGAAATATGAATACTTTCAATTAGGAAGCGTAGTCACATCTGCTTGTTACCACAAGATGGAAGCGGAGGTCTCTTTTGAAAGGCCCAATCTTTTGGTATTCATGGAGGGAGGAGGGAGTCATTACTTCACACAGGTCCATGGTATCCAAGGTTCTTTGGGCACAAGAGGTACACTTGTAGGGGATCTTGAGGGCTCCCTTGTCAGTTCTTCTGGTAGGTTTTGAGGTTATGTTCTGTTGAAATAAAGCCGCAATTGATAGAAACATAGAAACATAGAATTTGACAGTAGATAAGGATTGTTTGGCCCACCTAGCCTGCCCATTTTCCTACCTAACAGATAAGCTGCAGATCCTAGTTAACCAACAGTTTACTTCCTCCTACCCCCCAGGACTGCCTTATGTCTGTCCCATACATTCTTGAATTCCCCACTGTTCTTGACTCCACAAACTCCTCAGGAGGTTGTTCCATACATCCACATCCCTCTCCGTGAAAAATATTTCCTCACATTACCTCTGAGCCATCCCTCTATCTTCAAATTGTGCCCCCTTGTTCTTGCACATCTCTTTTCTGAAAGATGCTACCCTCTTGGACTTTGTTGATTCCCTTGAGGTACTTTAAAGTTTCTATCATGTCCCCTCATCTCTTCTTTCCTCAAGGGTATACATATTAGCTCCTTTAGTCTTTCTTTGTATGTCTTCTGGTGCAGACCCTGCATCATTTTGTTACCCTCCTCTGACAGCCCCCCTCTATGTCTTTTGCAGAGATGGGGTCTCCAGAACTGCACACAGTACTCCAGATGGGGTCTCACCAACTGTCTGTACAGAGGAATAACAACTTCCTGTTTTCTACTATTGATGCCTCTCCCTATGCATCCCAGTATCCCCCAGCCTTCCTTACTGCCTTCTCTCACATTTGCTTGCCAACCTTTAGGTCATCTGATATAATTACCCCTAGGTCCCTTTCCAATTTACTGTTGTCAGTATCTCACCCCATTATGTGTACTCTTCCCTGGTTTTTGTTTCCCAGGTGCATTACCTTGCACTTCTTTGCATTGAATCTGAGCTGCCATACATTTGACCATTCCTCCAACCTTGCCAAGTCTCTTCTCATCCTTTCCACTCCATCTTGTGTATCAACCCTGTTGCAGATCTTTGTGTCATCTGCAAAGAGACATACTTT
The DNA here is from genome assembly GCA_016271365.2 of Neoceratodus forsteri. Classification (NCBI taxonomy): domain Eukaryota; kingdom Metazoa; phylum Chordata; order Ceratodontiformes; family Ceratodontidae; genus Neoceratodus; species Neoceratodus forsteri. Next base: position 437,863 of record JADMNL010000033.1, read on the forward strand.
TCCTTCCAGTTCCTCTGCAATGTCACTTATAAAGACATTAAAAGGACCAGTCCCAATACTGAACCCTAGGTTACCCGCTGTAACCCTCCTTTCTTCACTGTGGACTCTGTTTACTACTACCCTTTACGTCCCTGTTGTCTAGCCAATTTTTATCCAGGCTACCACCTGGGAACTACTCCTAGGCTGGCTAACTTGTGTATTAATCTTTGTGTGGGACTGTATCAAATGCCTTGCTAAAATCTAGGTAGGCTATCTCCACAGCCCCTCCCTGGTCTGCTACTTTGGTCACCCAGTCAAAGAAATCTATTAGATTCATCTGACACAACCTTCCCATCGTGAATCCATGCTGCCTTGGGTCCTGTACCCCACTAGCCTCTAGGTACTCAACAATTCTTTCCTTCAGAAGTGATTCCATCATTTTCCCTACCACTGAGGTCAAACTAACTGGTCTGTGGTTCCTGCCTCTGTCCTGCTCCCACTTTGTGAAGAAGAATCACATCCACCCTCCTCCAGTCCTCAGGTACCACCCCATCCTCCCATGATTTGTTAAAGAGAGTAGTCAACGGTGTCACTAGTTCTACCCTTAGTTCTTTAGAATTCTTGGGTGAATCCCATCAGGCCCCATTGCTTTGTCCACCTTCAATTTAATTAGTTCTTTCAGAACTCTTTCTTCTGTAAATGGACTGGTATCACCCCGTCTTCAGAGTGTTTCTCTTGTTTGGTTTAGGTGCCTCTCCTCCTCTTCCTTTGTGAATACTGAGCAGGAAATATTCATTCAGTATCCCTGCTTTTCACTGTCACCCTCTGCCCACATTCCTCCCCTTCATTAAGCCTCAGTATCCCTCCTTTGGTCTTTCTTCACTTCCTAATGTACCTATAAAGGTCTTATCTCACTTCTTAACAGAGTTGGCTATCCTTTCCTCGGTTTGGGCCTTTTGCTATTCTGACTGCCTTCCTGCCTCTTTCTGCTTTAACTGATAAAGTTCTCTAAATTGATTCTGGCATTTGGCCAAGAAGGGCCTTTTCCTACCAGGCAGGTCTGGTACCTGATCCTTTGCTGTAAAGACAGCCAACCAGACTTTGTGTAGAGGTTGCATGTGTGTGTGAGGCGGTCTGCCCTAGTGCCAGTCTGCAGGATTTGTTGAGAAGAAGCTTGATTCTTTTCAAGGCAGTGGCTGCTCTGTAGATGACAAGCCCGTAATCTATGGTAGACAGAATTGAGCTCTGGGTGACCAGATTTAGGGCCTCCTGGGTCATAGCATGCCTGTAGCAAAGAGTATACTGAGCTTAAAGTTAGTTGATTTAACAACGTGATCTATGTGAGGCCAAAGGAGAGGGTCTCATCTAGGTGTAGGCCTAAATATTTGAAGGTAGTGACTTATTCAATAGGATCACCCTTATGGCTCCTAATGGTCAGAGGACCCGCTTTTTTCTTATGGTGAGGCATAGCAAAGTGAAGAATTTAGTTTTTTGTAATTGAATTGAGGAGCAGTTTGTTGTTGGAGAACCATGACTCGAGTTTGTTGAAGCTTTCCTGTAACTCAGTGGTTATTTCTGACATGTGGAGTCCTGGTGCAGAGATTACTATGTCATCTGCTTTCAGCAGCATTTTCGCTGGGCAGACATTTGGAAGCATGTTGATAAATAAGCTGAAAAGGAGAGGTCCCAGTATAGAGCCCTGGGGGCCACAAGATCACATCCCTAGATTCAGATACTACCCACTTATTTTTACACACTGTGACTTGTGGGACAGGTAGCTACCAAACCAGATGACTGTGTCACGGAGACAGTCCAAGGGTCACAAGGTTGTCTAGAAGAATGTTGTGATTCAGTGTCAAATGCTTTAATGAGGTCTATCAAAATGATTCCACAGACCTCCCGGTGTCTAAAGCATTGTATAGGTGTGAGTGAAATTGATCAAAGCTGAAGTTGTGCTGTGTCTTTGCCAGAAACCATGCTGTTGTGGGCAGAGGAGATTATATTTGTTCAGGTAATCTGCCAGTTAGTCAGCTACAATACGTTCTAGTACTTTTGATAGTGGCAGCAGTATGGAAATAGGTCAGTAGCTCCTATGTTACTTCTATTTCCATTTTTAAAATGCAGGTGACCAGGGCATTCTTTCACCTATCCAGGAATATACCAGTTCATAGAGATATATTAAATATTTTCATCAGTGGGACAGTGAGTTCTTCAGGAAGAGGCAACTAGCTTCATATCAATATTTGCTTCCTATCCTGGTTTTGCCTAGAGCCCTATGGACATATCTTACTGTTTGAGACAAGATCATTTGTTTGAAGTAGAAGGTGGGAGTCCTGGGTTAGGAGAGTGGTGGAGGTTGGAGACCGTGGAGTCTGCTTGAAGGACCAGTTCCTAGATACTCAGGAGGCAGAACCATGGAGAGGAGTCGGTAAATGCGTGATTGAAAGCGTTGGCCAGGTCAATTGGTTGTTGCAGAGGGCCTGTGGGGGTGACTATGAAGTCAGGTGGAGCTCTTGATTCCCTACCTTTTAGATTAGACTTACAGTAAATGTCGTGGTATTATCCATGTTGGAATATGGGAGTTTAGTCTATATTGGTGCAGCCAAAGTGCAGTTGTATAAACTGGATGTCATGTATAACAAATTGGCAAGATATATATTAGGTGTATCAAAAAGGACACATAGAATAGAGAGATACAACTAGACTGGTTTTCTGTCCCAAAGGAGAGTCCAAAGAACAATGACATTTATGTCCAAATGTATTTTGGGGAAAGTTCCTGAGTATGCCATTGAAAGTATTTGTTTTAAAACTCTTATAAAGGGATTGCATTCTGCTGAAAGTTTGGAATGTGTAGTTCCAAAATGTAGAACGCAATTGGGGAAAAATATAATTTCACATGCACTGGACCTGTTTTATGGAATAAACTACCAAGGAGCTTAAGACCTTTGAACAGAAAATCCAGATAAATCAAATAAAACAGTGATACACTGAACACATGAACATTGATGGGGAATTAGTATAGTTAATAAATATAATTTGGTAATAATTATACCTTGAGAGTGAGTCTGTCTTATAAGACACATAAAATATAAAATATATGGCACTTTATTGGTATTATGTATGTGTTATTTGTAATGTATGTATGTGGATATCCTGTAACGTTATTGACCCTGACAGTATTTATCATGTAAAAGTTGTATTATGATTACTGTATGTGTAATGTATTAATGTATGAGACTAATGTCACGAGTAACTGGAACTTGAACTTTGGACCTCCTGTAAATGAGCTTTGCTCAGTAGAGTTATCCATATCCATTTTGTATGAATAAAACTTTTACCTACCTATCTCTTCTTTTCCCGTGCCAGTCTGGATTCCGTAAATCTCACTTCACTTCCGCCTCCCTCCTCCGCTGCTTCTGCTATGGTCAGGGCCATATTACCTCCGCTGTCTTTGCCAACCTGGCCCAAAGCCTTCAGCACTGTTGTTCACCCCTCCTCCACACCAAGCTTGATGCAGTAGGGCTCTCCATCCCCACCACTAACTGGTTCTGCTCCTACCTTGAAGGCAGGTGTCAATCAGTTATAACTGGTAATGGCACTCCCCCCTTCCAATCAGGACTGGTGTGCCCCAAGGCTTCATCCCTGGTTAATGCTCTTCTCAATTTTCCTATATGACTTCCCTGCTACCTGCCCCTCAGCATCCATACATGGGTATGCTGATGATACAATCAGGTTTGCTTCTGATTTGATGCCGTCTTGAGCTGGACTTTAGTAACATTCAGCCCTGGTTCAGATTAAATCAAATGCCAGGAAAACAGTCTCCATGACCTTTGGGTCTAGGCAAAAACTAGTCAAGATTACCCCCTTCGTACCGTGGAGGGGTTCACCATTCAAGTTGTACCATCTTTCAAATACCTCGGTCTGGCTGTACAGTCTCCTCAACTTTTCTGAACATGTGATGCCATTCACAAAAACTCCATCCCAAACTCTGTATGCTTACTCAACCATGGCTCCATCCCTCTGCAGGCCCATACAGCCGTTGTTCTGAAAATTATTCTTCCTCTGTTTGACTATGGCAACATTTGTCTATAGTGTGGAACTTAAATCCACCTTGTCCAAACTGGACCCACTCTTCCATTCCTTCTGCCACTTTGCACGAGCTCCACCTCCAACTCACCACTGTTCTCTACATATCCTCTCTCCTTCCTGTTACTTTTGACATATGCCATGCCAACTGTGACTCTTTCATAGGCAAATACTGGCTGGGCTCCCTCCCTCCCCACCTACCTCACCTCCTCCCTCTCCCCACCCACCTTCCTCCCTACGCCCTTTGCAGTGTTTCCTTTCACTCCAATGCTCTCTCTCATTTAGATCCTCCATTGCTGTCCAAACCACTTTTCTTACAGTTTCCCAAACTTTGGAACTCACTCACGTTACACATCCATTCTGCCTCATCCTCCTTCTCCCTTGCCCCAAACTCACCACTCCTTCTTGTAACTGTTACTGACACCACCTTGTTCACCATGGAAGGGTATTTTACCCTACTGTCCCCTACCCCTACTCACTCCTTTCCCACCACCTTTATGTCTTTCCCTTTCTCTCTCCCTACCTTCCCTTCTACTACTCCTATCTTATAATCTCTGTCTTCCTACCCACTCACCCTCCTGCATCAGGCCTCCCACCCTCTCATCTCAGTTTTTACACTACTTACCTGCCTTCAGCTTCTATACTTTATTTTATTTATTAATATCTAGAATACACCTTTGAGCTGGAAGCTCATTTACAAAGGTTCCACGTCAGTAGAAAATAACAAATTACAGACAATTCAAAACAGAAACATATGACAGTAAATTAATTTTTTAAAAATGGGACCATACAAAAATATAAGTTATGCCCAGGAGGAGAGTTCATTAAGCCAAAAGGGCATGGTACACAAATGTCCTTTGTGCCTGTGAGGTGCAAGGAGGGACAATAAGAGTTGTCTGGTATTGCTTCTTGTGCAGTGGGGGTTAGGTGCCATAACAGACTTCTGGATGGCTGGGGTGGAGAACCAAGACAACCCACCCGAGTTGACATACTTGGCATTGTACTCTGCCTTGCAGGTTTAGCCAGTTAGCTTGTGCATAGAGATCACAGGTGTGGGTTAGGCTGCTTACTACTAAGGAGCAGTCAGCAAGATTTATTTAGGCAACTAAAACCCTTTTGAGGGTGGTGTCTGAGACAGTACCATAAACCACTAAACCATAATCTGTGATGGACAGTACCATAAACCACTAAACCATAATCTGTGATGGACGATATCATAACTAACTCAACCATAATCTATGATGTGGCAGTACCATGAACCACTAAACCATAATCTATGATGGACAGTACCATAACCCACTAAACCATAATCTATGATGGGTAGTACCAGAAACCACTAACCCATAATCTATGATGGCAGTACCATAACTCACTAACCCATAATCTATGATGGGCAGTACCATAAACCACTAACCCATAATCTGTGAGGGACAGTACAATAAACCACTAACCCATAATCTATGATGGACAGTACCATAAACCACTAACCCATAATCTATGATGAGCAGTATGGAGCTTTTAGGGTGAGAGTCAGGGCATCTTGGGACGAGGCAATGGCGGTTCCTGTATAGCAGGACAATTCTAGGGTTAACTACCTTTACAGTTTGTTCTGTGTGCTGAGCAAATGAAAGGGAGCTTTCAGGATGATGCCAAGATATTTAATAGTTTGAACTTGTTCAATTGGTTAGAAGGTTATTGTGGATTGTCAGTTTAAATTTATACGTGTGTGGGGTTCCAAACAACATCGATTTAGTTTTGGTATAGTTCATTAGGAGCTTATGTTTGGTGAACCAAGCTTCTGCTGCAGTGAAATCACTTTGTAGATCGGACACAAGTTGGTGTGGGTCATTGTTTTTGAAAAGATGACAGTGTCATCTGCGTGAGAGAAGGATACACTCTTTGCAACAGAGGAACATTTGTTATTAAGAAGGCTGAACAGGAACAGGCCAAGATTGACCCTGGGAACACCCGTGAATACCTCCGACTATTAGAGAGGGTACTATCAATTTTACTCATTGTGGCTTATTGCTGAGATAACTCTGGAACCATCTTACCACTTCAGTGGAGAGGCCAACAGAAAGGGTTTGTCAAGAAGTGTTTTATGTATTGACAGTGTCAAATGCCTTGGTGAGGTTGATATAAATCACCCGGCAACATGACGACTGTCTAGGGCATATGCAGGAATCATGAATACTCCAGCAGGATGGTGGAGGTACTATGTTCCTTGTGGAAACTGTGTTGCTGTGGGCATTGGATTCCATTCTTATACAAATAGTCAACTAGCTGGTCAGTTATCCTTTCTAATATCATGGAGAAGGTGGCAGTACAAGTCACAAGGGTCAGTAAAGAAGACTAATGCTGATAATATTTTAAAAATGCTAATTTACCTACTTTAAAAGACTGACAGAACTGCTCTAGATAAGCCAATCTCAATACAGGAGATTGCAAAAGTCAATCTTGAGCGCCAAGGGAAAGCCCCAGGGTCTGATGGTTACCTTGAGAATTTTACAAACATCTGGGCCTTTCCATTACCCTCATCTATTAGATGCATTCATGACTCCTTTGTGGATTGTACTCTCCTGACTCAATGAACAAGGCCTACATTTATTTACTGCATTAAAAAAAGGTAAGGATGACATGGAATGTGACAACTATAGAAAAGACAAAGAACCTCTGTGCACAAACACTGAGGCAAGGGTTACCCCAAAGGGCATTTGGCTGGGAAGCCAAGTTGCAAGAAAATACAACTATAGGCCTATTTCATTGCTAAATTTTGACTATAAGATTCTTGCTAAAATATTACCTAACAGAATATCTAAAATACTTGTGAACCTAATAGGTAAAGAACAGGTCAGTTTCATGAAAAGTAGGCAGGCCTCAGAAAATTTTAGGAGATTGTTCTCAGTACTATGGTCTTCTAAGATATCAGAGGATAGTGGATTGGCCTCCTAGCAATCTCCTTAGACACTGGTAAGGCTTTTGACTCCTAGAAATGGAATTACGTATCTACCATAATTCTTGATCTTCTCTTGTATCTTCACCATTCATTACTGCTTGGCTGTAAGCCACAGGCATGCACCCACCATGGGAGTTTTTTTTTTTTGGAGAGGAGTCGGTTTGGACGGCACTGCCCCTGAGAGCAATGCACTACATGGTGCTGAGGAGCGGGGCGGCCAAGTTAGGTGTCCGAGACTCCTCCTCCATCCCAGTTCTGACAGCTGGAAAGGTGAAATAAGGATAGGAAAAGGAGGAGCGAGGCAAGAGAGCCAAGGGATAGACAAAGGAAAGGCTATAAACTGAAAAGGAATGAGCTGATAGAGGACAGGAAGAGGAAGACCTACCCTATGGGACCACAGGGCCTCACTCCTGGGGTGACTCCAAGGGCGCACAGATAAGAGAGAGAGAAAGAAGAAGGAAGAAGAAGAGAGGGGGATGTTGGGAGGGGGACAAAGTTCTGTCAAATGGTGAAATCTGGTTTGAAGGCTTGTAAGCTTGGAACCAAAAGCAAGGAAGCAAGGATCCTCAAAAACCTGGTGAAGAAGGTTCAACGAACCATCTGCACAGCTTGGTACACAAAGGCAGACTTTCTACACTTCCATCATCCCCAACCCCTACACTCAAGCTGAGAGCTCACAGACTGCCAAGACAGAATCTGTTCTGAAGGGAGTGCCCAACTAGAAAGGAAGAAAGCCCACTAGCACCTCATTGTGTGAGTAACACAGATGTGTGTGGAGGGGAGGGATTTGAAGCTCAACAGAGGCACCCCTTGTGAAAAAGTGACAGAGTGGGAACTCAATCTGACTCCCCTCAAGGCAAGGCAAATTAGATCACTAGCTCAAGGCAATTGGAGTGCCAGGACAGCATTTAACTAGCAGAGACTGGCGGAAACAGGAGATACTGAATTACCAGAGGGACCTGGATAAAAGAATAGAAAAATCTAAGGAAAGGTTTTGTTTACTGTAGATTGAACAATCATGGCTTAAAAAGAGCCAAGGTCACCCTCAAGGGCAGGAAAACCAAATTCTGCTTGTTCCTCTCTTCTCCAATGTATAGTATCTGTTCTGAGAGAAGAACGGAAGACTCAAAAACATTTTTGGGGAGGAATTCAGGCTTTAAGCCATGAGAAGGAAGGAGGAGAAATGAGCAGTGATGAGGGAGAAGCCAAGAAGGAGGCCCAAGAGGGAAGGTGGGCGGGTATCAGTAATGAATGGTGAAGATACAAGAGAAGATCAAGAATTATGGTAGAGTCAGTAATTTCCATATCTTCCCTTGTCAATCTTCACCATTCATAACTGCTTGGTGAGTACCAAGCCCCGAAGGGTGACTAGGAAAACCCTGAGGAACAAGACCTCAGCCTCCTGCTGGTGAAAACAGAAGGAAGAGACCTGGTCTTACAAGACAAGAAGCCTAAGGCTGAGGAGACCTAGGAGGTGTCCCTGGAGATGAGGAGATGGAGGAAGCCCTGCAGAAGCCTCCTAGCCCTGACAGAAAAAGGCAGGTCCTCAGAAGGTGGAGCAAAACACCTCGCCGGGCCAGGGTGACAATCTTGATAAACGGAAGCCATGCCATCCGCCTAATGCAGATCACTGTCCTCACAAGCCTGGAAGCCACCTCATTTGCGTCATAGGATGCCCTTGCTTGGTGCCTTGCCAGTTCCAGACCTATAAGCGGAGACGGCATGGCCTGTCTGGATTGCTCCATTTCAGGCATTTATGCTAGAAGTTGAGAAAGCATCGACCATACGTGCCTGTTGTAGGCAGCGTGGTATGCCTGATGTGATGCAATGCACAACATCGCATGAGAAGAAGAAACACTCTTCCCTCACTGGTCGAATGTAGGGAATCTGAGTCTGGTGGATGGTCATGCACCAGGTGGTGGCTCCGGAGGAAGTCTCAGGAACGCCAATCCAAAGGGTGGGTTGGGGAGAGTACCTAGGGACTCAGATGGGGTACAATACCTCCTCCTGCAGTCTGCCAGGGCTAGGAAAGGGTCAGCTGGAGACTGCCAGGTGCGGATAGACGCCTCCTGAAAGGAATAGGCCAGGATGGCACCACCAAATGCTGGGCACTGAATTCACTAAGGAATTTATGCATCTCCCACTCAGTATTGCAACATCTGACATAGGAGATACAGAGGTCCCCAACCATCCTCAAAAATGAAGCACGGATAATCTATGAAATCAGCGTTGAAGGAAAGGTGAGCAGAGGGTTCTCTCCCTCTGAGGAGGGAGCTGAGAAGACAGGGAACTTGAATGCTCAGAAGACTCCTGTAGCGGAGGGCACAGGTGAAATGCCCACTCATGCATGTGTCTAACATATGACGGAAGGCCACTGCAGTGCCTTTGAATGTCTCCCAAGATAACGGCCCTGTAGGACCAACATGGCCTGGAAGAGAGGGAGGTGGCTGCAGAGGAATGGGAGATGGGCACCTATTAATAGGCAACTGTCCTCTGCCAGGGCTCTGAAATCCAAGGAATGGAGCCCGAGCTGGCAGGGTCCCTGAAATCAAACCAGGTTGCAAGATGAAACCCTGGGGATGCGAACTCTGGAAGAGCCCAAATGGGGAATCTCCTGTGATGCACCTGGGGTTGCATGGGTCCAGAAGGGCAACCCATGGCAGCACCACTGGAAGGGTCCCTGAGCCCAAGAAGGAAAGGTGGGGTTCGCGCCATGGCTCTGTCCTGCACCCAAAAGGTGGCGTAAGGAAGCCTATGCCCTCACCCTACCCTTCAACACTCAGACTCTGATGATGCCCTCCTCCTTGACTCCAGCGATGGGGTCTGTCAACCCAGAGGCCCCGAGAAGAGCCCCGGGACAGAGCCTCCAGTCCACCCAGGGAAGATGCAGCAGCACCAGGCTGGCAGCTGCCACTGTCCTCTCAAGGGATGCCCCTCCCGACCCCAAAATACCCTCCCCAAAGACTCCAAGTCAGCCCCAGCTTGGGAGTCCTCAGAGGAAGGGCTTTCCAGAGATTCAGGAATAGGTGCTGGGTCACCTAACACTATGCCTCCCAAAGGACTATGACTCTGAGGAATCGGGTTCAAGACCAGGTCCACATCTAGGTCTCCACTTCCAAAGAAGAGTCAACCAGCAGGACCTCGATGCTGGCTAACCCAAGAGTCAGCTGGGTCGTGACACTGACTACCTCAGCGCATTGCCGTGGCACCACTACCGGCCCCAACTCGTCAACGGCCCCAGTCGAATCCCCAGTGCAGTGCATGGCCCGGAGTCTGACACAGTGCCACCAGTGGAGTTGACCAGAGAAGCAGCACCGAGAGCAAGCCGGTGCTGCAAATATGTATCACCCCAATCACCGTTGCCACAAATGGATGCCAGGATCTGAGACGACACTGGCAGGTGGTGCTGAGGGCCCACCAGTGCAGGACTCAACAACCGTGGGCCACAACACTGGAGGAGTCTGCACCTCTGAGGAGGTGACTGCAGGTGTCCCTAACACAACCCTGGGAGGGGCCACGATGTTCCTCCGACACTGCAAAGAGGCATCCTCCTCAGCAAGGCTTGAAGATGAGGAGCTTCCTCCTCATCAGACCGTATAGGTCTGGGAGGGAGCTGGAGGAAGGGCCTAAAGTCCTGGCCTTGGAAACCCAAGAATGACACTTCCTCAAAAGTCGGTGGAGCCCTGACGACTTTAAATAGCGCAGACTTCAAAGAACATGGTGGGCCATCAAAAACAGGCATCGCATCTATCCATGTCATGGTTGGGTCCCAGGCTCTGAAGGCAGACATCATGCCGGTCCATCACTGAAAATGCCAGCCACAGAAGCACCCGACACATGGGGGCCACGGCCAGATTTTGACTTATGCTTAGCTCCTGAACCAGATATGATGTGAAAACAACTTTAACCAGAAAAGCTCCCAGTGGAGTGGTCTTACTGTCAGCAGTATTAGGAAACACAAACCGGGATGAAGGAGTTGCTCGGCGAATTAGGACTACAGACGTACTTCAAAATATGTAACTCTCACACGAGCAGTGAGGTGCTACCTCGATGGCAGGAGAAACAGAACTGGGATGGAGGAGGCATCTATCAGCCCCGCACACCACATAGTGTGTCGCTCTCGAAGCGGTGCCGTCGATGCAAATCCTCTCCAAAAAAAACAAACTCCCATGGTGGTGCGCCTCGGCTCACCCAAGCAGTAATGAATGGTGAAGATTGACAAGGGAAGATTGGGATTACTTATATAAAGTATTGAAATCCAGTGGCTTTGGTACTGGCATTCTAAGATGGATCCAAACACTATATAGTAAACCAAGAGCATGAGTAATTACAAACAGTCTTAAATCACCCCTATACCTTTATTCAGAGGATCCAACAAGACTGCCCTCTGTCCCCTGCTATTTATCCTTGCTATTGAACCTCTAATTAGGAACATCCTGCAATCAGAATGGGTTTTGGGATTAAAGTAGGTAATGATGTTAATAAATTATTTGCGTTTGTAGATGACATCCTCACTGACTGTATCACACCCCATGTCTTCCCTCAATAGTGTTAAGAACTCTTAAATGTTTTCAGCAATATATTTCATCTTTTGTAAACTGGAGCAAATCTGAATGCCTACAGTTAAGTAAATCTTCATTGGAGTTAGAAGAATTGAAAAAATCTGACTTATCCTGGCCCATATTTAGGCATTCAAATTTTAACTCAGTATACAAAATTCTTCATCATAATCTTATCAAACTAACTAGTGATATGAAGTCAGATCTAGACAAATGGATGAAACTGCATTTATCCCATTGGGAAATTAATGCAATAAAATGATTATAGCTCCAAAATTATTTTATTTCATGAATAACTTCCCTACTAACATTTAGCTCTGATGGTTCAACAAAATTGACAGAGCTATTTCAAATTTCCTATAGGAAGGAAACCCCTTGCTTAGTTAAAAACAAATTAAGAGCCCGATACTGAAAGGAGGTTTGCCCTTCCTTGGTGGCAAGGTTATTTCTGGTCTTTCAAGCTTGAACAATTCGCTCTATGGTTTAGCTCCTTAACAAAATCAGTACACCACTATGATTCAAAATAGAACAAAAATCTATTCTCTTTTTGACTCTGCCTGACCTATTATTTAAGCAGATGCCTTTAAATCTAAGAACTCATCCTACTCTCCAAATATCAATAAGGGTGTGTAGAAAATGTAACCAACTTCAGAAAATGGAACATGTTCCTCTAAAATTCATCCTCTTTAGCATAATAAATCTATAACGGGAATGGCAAGACGCTTTCTTACAATGATTGGATGGCTAAAGGCATCAAAACTATAGGTGATCTGTTAGACAGCCACAACAGATTGCTCTCTTTTGAGGACTTAAGGCTTAAATTTCATTAAAATAAATTCAATTTTAGCTTTTATCTACAATTAAGACATTATTTGAAAGTTAATTTCCCAGAAGAAGATTATACTCTTAAAGCTTTCTCAGCCTGGGATAACTTACATAGAAACATAGAAGTTGATGGCAGATAAGGACCATGAGGCCCATCCAGTCTGCCATTTCTTTTTCTACCTTATAAATGTGCCATCAGCCTTTGCTCTGTCAGTGGCCTATTCATACTCATTGTATTGCTCCCTTATGCCTATCATGCCTGTTTGAAGCCCTGCTGTATTCATAGCCACCACTTCTTGAGGTAGGTCATTCCATGCATCCACCACCCTTCCTGTGAAAAGAATTTCCTCACATTCCCCTTAATCGCCCTCTAATCTCATGCTGTGTCCTCTTGTCCTACTATTTTTCTTATATTTAAACATGTTAGACTCTTTCACCTTGTTAATGCCCTTAAGGTGTTTGAATGCCTCGATCATAACACCTCTCTCCGCCTTTGCTCAAGGGTATACATATTGAGCTCTGTTAATCTGTCCTCATATGTCTTCTGATGCAGTCCCTGCACCATTTGGTTGCCCTTCTCTGACTGCCTCAATTTGGTTAATGTCCTTGTGAAGGTGTGGCCTCCACTACTGCACTAGTACTCCAGATGGGGCCTAACTAGTGTCCTGTAAAGAGGGATTATTACCTCCTCTTACAACTTGTGATACCCCTACTAATACACCTTAACACCCCCTAGCCTTACCTACTGCTTTAGAGGTCTGCTTGGATGATTTCAGGTCATCAGTGATGATGATGCCCAAGTCTCTTTCTTCCTTTGTGACTGCTAGCAACTCCTCTCCCAGCCTATAGGTGGCTTCAGGGTTTCTCTTCCCTATGTGCATGATCTTGCACTTCTTTGCATTAAATCCCAGTTGTCCTCTTCTGACCATTTTGCTAGTTTATCCAGATCTCGTCTCATTCTGCCCACCCCATCTGGATCATCTACTCTGTTGCAGATCTTGGTGTCATCTGCAAACAGACAAGTCTTACCCTCTAGTCCATCTGCAAGGTCACTAATGAAGATGTTGAAGAGGACTGGCCCCAGGACTGATCCCTGAGGTACCCCACTTGTGACTTGCATCTCTTCTGACTGTATACCATTTACCACCACTCTTTTGTTTTCTGCCCGTCAACCAGTTTGCCACCAGTTGACCAACTTCAACCCACCCCAAGCCTACCCAGTTTATCAATCTTCTATGTGGAACAGTGTCAAAAGCTTTTGAAGTCAGGTAGTGACATCAACTGCTCCCCTTGGTCCACCACTCTGGTTACCCAGTCAAAGAAATCTATGAGATTAGTTTGACAGGACCTTCCTTTGTAAACCCATGCTGTCTTGGATCCTGTGCCCTATGGATTCCAGGTGTTGCACTATCCTTTCCTTAATGAGTGCCTCCATAATCTTGCCCACTACTGAGGTAAGACTGACTGGTCTGTAGTTCCCTGCCTCCTCCCTGCTACCACTCTTGTGGAATGAGATCACATGAGCCCTTCTCCAGTCTTCTGGGACCTCTCCTGTGCTCAGAGACTCACTAAACAGTTATGCTAATGGCTCTGCTAGTTCCACCTTTAGCTCCTTAAGTACCCTCGATGTATGCCATCAGGTCCCATTGCCTTGTCCACCTGAGCTTAGCAAGCTCTTGTAGGACCCTTTCTTTTGTGAAGGGAGTAGTGCTCACCTCCCTCCCCTGTGTCCATGGTGCTGAGCTGTGGGCCCTGCCCTACCTTCTCTTCAGTAAATACTGACAAAAGTATCTATTTAGGATAGATGTTTTACATGGTCCTCCTCCTCACATGCTCCCTTTTCTCCATTAAGCTTAGCAATACCCCTCTGGATTTTCTCCTTTCACTAATGTAGCTATAGAAAGTCTTGTCACCTTCTTTACTGTTAGTGCTAGTGTTTCCTCAGTTTGGGACTTTGCCTGCCTTCCCTGCTTCCCTTAGGGCAGTTAGGGTTAAAATTGCCTTCATGCCTAAGGCCTTCAGTCTTATTATAAATTTCTAATGAAACTGACTCTTCCCTAACAGATTCAGCTAAAACAAAATGGGAAAATGATTTAAAGTTGCAAATTCCTGATGCAGTCTGGGAGAGGATGTGGGTAATGCAATCAAATGCTGTAGGGAGGCTCAAGGAGACTCATCCAATTTAATATTTTATACTATTTTATTATTCCCTAAACAGCTTTATAACATAGGTTTTGTACAAAATGACTTGTGCTGGAGATGTGAGAATACAAAAAGCAGGCCTGGTCATTTATTTTGGCACTGCAAAGGAGTCTTGAGTGTATGGAAACAAATTAATGCAATATGCCAAACTTTCCTGGGTCTCCCATACCCTTTTCTCCACTGATTTTTGTCCTGGGAGACATTTATGATATTCATGGTGTACAAAAGCAAAAGAAAATATGGCTACTTTATGTCGCCCTTGCTTTTAAAAAGACTACTGCTAAAGAGTTGGAAAGACCCAAAATAATTCCTTCACTAAAGCAATGGTTTGACTTCTTGTTAGCTGGGCAAATAATGAGAGAATCAGCTATTATACTCTCAATTAAATTGAAACTTTTAATGATACCTGGGATCATTTCTGGAGTTATGTCTGCAATTCAGGAATTTGATGTAGAGGTGCTGTTAAGCATTTTCTTTTACAGTTCTGAATATAGGTTGTTTTTCAATTTTAACACTTTCCTTTACACAAGTGTTTCCTGTAACTTATTCCTGTATTTGTTGAACATTCCTTATGTAATGTCATTTTACTGTAAATTTCAATAAAATTCTTAATTGAGAAAAAAACTTTGAGACAACCCCTCATCAGAAGTCTTTGATTTATCCTCAGCCATAGTAATCAAAAGTTTGTCTGCTACATTGCCAATTTAAGCAAAGCAAACCAGTCCTAGACTTTACGAACTGAGTGCAGGTTTCTGTGAAATGCCACTGGCCAGTCCTGCCCCAGTTAATTAACTCTGTCTATTGTAAGTGGCTTTTTTGTACTACTGGGATCTATACCAGTGCCAATCTTAGTAGAAAACCCAGTAATACCGGTCAACTCGCTCAGGTTGCTGTTGAACCTTTATGGACAGTCCTGTGACAGAAGATACCTTAGGTCCAGGTTCCTTATATATCTATGGGTTTCTTGTAATTGCCAATCCTGAAAGAAATGCCCAGGCACTGTTAAAGTCTGAATTCCAGTAGGGTGCCTCGCAGTAAAACCCATGAGGTCTGAAAAAAACAAGGCAGCTGTCTCTAACTTGATGGTTCCTTCAAGAATTTTGTCAAAAAGGGAGGAACCATCGAAATTAACACCCGTGATAAAAATAGCATCAGAAATAAACAGTCACAGTAAAATAAAAGTTAAAATAGCGAGGTATGCTAAAAATAGAAAATTAGCGAGGTGCTAAGGAAATGCAAAATTTTCACTTAGCACACAATTAAAATTGCGTGTATGAGGAAAACTTTACCCAGATAAGCTCTAGGAGGCTGTCAACAAGGAAAGCTGAGCGGCACCTCAGGGGCAATGTTGCTCAGTCCAGTGGAGAAAAATTCTGAAGCCTTCAGCAGCTCTCACTCAGCTCACTCCCCTTCCTGTCTGTTGACTGGCTATGGCCCTAAGCTCATTTACACAAAATTCTCTTAAAGGCATACCTCCGGAGCAGTTGCACCTAGCCAGCTAAATGCTAAAGTTACTGATGCCAAAGGACTCCTGGAGTAAGAAATGAAAATTACATTACCTACAGTAATTCTTGATCTTCTCTTGTATCTTCACCATTCATTACTGTTGGGTGTCAACCCCATTGGCCATAACCTACAGGAGTTTTTTTAGAGGAGTCGGCGTTGGGCGCCGCCTAGAGTGACACTCTGCTTGAGCGTGAGGGGCAGCCGTTAGGGCCGAGACTCCTCCTCCTCCTCCATCCCAGTTTTTAGCCAGAGAGGCAAAATAAGGATTAGAAAGAGCGAGGCAAGAGAGCCAAGGGATAGAAAAGAAGGGATATAAACTGAAAAAGGAATAAGCCGATAGAGGACAGAAAGAGAGAGGGAAAATGCATACCCTAAGGGACCAAGGGCCCTACTTCTGAGGCGGCTCTAAGGAAGGAACAGATAGAGAGGAGAAAGAAGAGGAAGAAGAAGAAGAGAAAAGGGGGATGCTAGAGGAGAGAATTCTGCCATTGAGAAATTGGCTTAGGGTTATAAGCTCGGAACCAGGAACAAGGGAGCATGGATCCCATTTCAACACTGAGAGAGGGTCAACCGAACCTCTCGCACAATTTGGACACTAAAAGCAGATTCTCTAAACATCCTGCCATCCCTAACCTTCCAGACCCCAGCTGGGAGCTCTCAAACTATTAAGGAGGAAAACTGTTCCCAACAGAGCGGCTAACTAGAAGTGAAAGGAGCCTCTAGCACCTTGTTGGGTGATAACACAGTAGCATATGAAAGTGGGAGGGGGCCACAGGGGCACCCTGTACTTAAACAAATAAAGTGGGAACTCAATAGGACTCCCTAGAGGCAAGGCAGAAAACACCCCTTAAGGAAACTGAAGTGCCGGACAGCACCAACCAGTAGAGACTGTGTTAATAGGATTAAGGCCTGCCAAAGGGCCTGGGAAGAGAAGACTAGCCACTTAAGGGACTGTCTCTTTAATTGTGAATTGAAAACATGGCTGGGAAAGAGCCAAGAGATGCCCAGTAAGGGTAGTCAGAAAGAGTTCCCTCAGGTACAGATAATTTTAGCTCGTTCCTCCTATTCTCAGAGGGAAGGATCTGTTTAGAAGAACAGATTTTTTTTTGGCTTAACGGCCAAGGGAGAAGGGGGAGGAATGAGCAGGGAAGGGGACGAAGAAGGAGGCCCTTGAGGGGATGGTGGGGGATTCAGTAATGAATGGTGAAGATACAAGAGAAGATCAAGAATCACGGTAGGCAGCCATTTTCATATCTTCCCTTGTCATTCTTCACCATTCATTACTGTTGGGTGAGTACTAGCCTTCCCCCCAGAAGAGGGGGTAAGAGAAACCCTGAGGAACAGATCCTCAGCCTCCTACTGGTGACAAGTAGAGAGGAAGACCCTAACCAATAGACTAGGAGGTCTAAGGTGGGTGAGAAGGAGGAGGCGCCTGAGGGCTGTGGGAAGGGGTTGACCCTGAAGAAGCCTCCCTCACCCCACGGGAAAAAAGGCGGTATCCCGAAGGCAGAGCCAGTCACCCTACGCTGGGCCATGGGTGACAGTCATGAGAGACAAGCCATGCTGTCTGCCTAATGCAGATCGCTGTCCCCACTAGTCTGGATGCCACCTCGCTGGCATCGTAAGATGCCCTCGCTTGGTGCTGTTAGAGCTCCAGACCCCTGCAGAAGACGGCAATGGCTGTCTGATCTGCACTGAGTCAGGAAGCAGGGCTAAGACCTGAGCCAGCATCGACCACAGATGCCTGTTGTAGGCAGCGGTGAGCCTGAAGGAAGAAATGCACAACAATGCATGACCAGAAGAGAAGACTCTTCGTCCCCACCGGTCGAACTCATCAGAATCAGAATCCGGAGGTCTGTCAGAGCCAGGCGCGAGGCCCGGAAAGAGTATCCAGGGACGCCAAACCCAAAGGTGAGTGAGGTAGAGAACCTAGAGACTCGTGGGGGCATAATACCATCTCCTGCAGTCTCTTGGGGCTGGAGAAGAGTGGCTGGAGACTGCCAGGTGCAGATAGATGCTTTCTGGAAGGGAATCAGCCAGGAAGGCACCACCAAATGGCAGGCGCTGAATTCACTAAGAAAGCATGTGTCTGCCACTCAGTATTGTCTCTACGGATGTAGGAAATACTGAAGCTCCGAAACCATCCTCGAGAGGAAACGCTGATAGTCAGTGAAGCCAGTGTCAGAGAAAAGGTGGACAGAGGTTCGTCTTCCTCAATTGAGGAAGACGAGGAGGAAGTGGAGCTCGAATGCCCAGAAGACTCCTGCGGTGGGGGACAGGCAGAAGACCTGTTAGTCCATGGCCCTAACATAGGATGGGGAAGGCCACAACAGTAGCTCTGAACGCCTCCCAAGATAATGGCCCAGTGTGGGCCGCTACCATGGCCTGGGGAGAGAGGGAGGTGGCTGCAGAGGGATAGCTTAAGGCACCTAATAGCACATGCCTGACCTCTGCCAGGGCTCGGGATCCAGGCAGTGACGCCTCCCAGACTGGGGACCCTGAGATCGTGCCGGGTTGTGTAGTAGAAAGGGTAAGAGACAACTCCGAAAGAGCCCTGAAGGGCTCTCCCTGTGACGCACCTGGGATTGCATGAGTCCAGAAGGGCAACCCTCAGAAACGCCACCAGAAGACGCTTTAGAGACCTTCAAAGAGAGGCGAGGATCAGCGCACGACTCCTCCCCACACCCTGCAGGGCTGGGGGGTTCATCGCTGCTCCTGACCCCTACCCTCAATCCTTCAGACTCTGAAGCAGCCCTCTTCCTCGTAACCAATGTCGGAGGTCCCTACTGAGCAAGACCCCAAGAGCACCCACTGAGGCAGAGTCCTCTTCCCTCTGCTGAAGGACCCGAGCAGCACCGCAGCGGCAGCTGCCTGAGACCTGCAAGAAGAGGGCATCCTCTTGGACATCCGAAGGGTCCACCACGGAAGACTCCAGGCCACCCCTAACCATGGAATGATCCAGGCTAACCAGCCCTGGGGAGTCTGGAGAGGAACACTGGACCGTCTAAACCTGTGGCCTACAGGAGGTTCAGAGCCAGAAGACTCTAGCTGCTGGTCTGGGTCCTCACTGAATCGTCTCCCTCAGAGGGAGGGGTCAACAGGGAAGACTCCAGTCCCACAGCCGCAGGAACCTGCCCACGAGGTGGCACCAAGCCTGGTACCGCCTAGGCCGTGACGATCTACCACATCCACAGAGTCATCCACACCCCTGACAGTGCCAGGTTCCCAGGCCACACCGCGAATGGTGCCGCATAAGTCCCCGACACCAACAGCGCTGGAGACCCAGCACGGGCATCACGAACAGTGCCGCCAAGTTCTCGGCCCCGGAACGGACACCGAGGCTCAGCGCAGCACCACCGACAGCGCCGCCCGAGTCCCTCGCACCGCAAACGGCGGAGAAGCCCAGTGAGGCACCACCAATGGCACCGCCTCAAGTCCCTGGCACCGCAGATGGTGCCATGACCCAGAACAGTACTGCCAGCGGTACTGCCCAAGTCCCCAGCACCGCAAACAGCACTGAAACTCAGAACGGCTACCACCGATGGCTCCCACCCGAGTCACTGGTGCTGCGTAGCTGCGCCAGACTCCACGACAAGGACGGAACGAGGTCCACCAGGAGCCGGGCCCCACAACCGAAGGCCGCAACACTGGGAGCCTGCACCTCCACAGAGGTGACTGCCGGGACGGCGCCAATAGCGCGACCCGGGAGGGATCACACCATTCCTCCGTGCCGAAGAAGAAACCTCCTCCTTGGCAAGGCTGGAAGTGGGAGGCCTCCTCCTCCTCGCTGGGCCATATGGGACCCGGGAGGGACCCGAAGGGTCGAGAGATCTGGCCTGGAAAGCCCTAGGGCGATGTTGCCCTCTGAAAGTCAGTGGAGCTCGTCCGCAGGCATCGCAATGATCCATATCTGGTAGGGTCCCAGGCACCGGAGACAAACATCATGGACGGTCCATGACGGAAAACTGCCGCCACAGGGGCACTGACACATAGGGGCCTTAGATTTACGCTTTGCCCCAACCCGGACATGATGCTAAACAATTGAGAAAAAACACAGAAAAGTCTGCGGTGTCAAAATAATATGAAAGGAACGGTCTTACGGTCGGATGACGTCCAGAAAAACTGAGATGAAGGAAATTTCGACAGATGCGCCTATGATCAGTACTTCAAGCAACTCTGTGCAGCAGGTGCAGCCTCAACAGCAGGAGAAACACACCTTAGATGGAGGAGGAGTTCATGGTGCCTAACGGCTGCCCTCGTGTTCCATGCAGAGCATCACTTGAGGGTGGCGCTGGCCAGTCTGATTTCTCTAAAGAAAAAAAAAGTAAGAAAACTCCCGTGGTAGGTGCGCCTCTGGCTGATACCCAACAGTAATGAATGGTGAAGATTGACAAGGAAGATCTCTAGTTCCTTTTTCAAACAACATGAAGTCTTGCTGTATTCTGACATATGCAGTTAGGTCCTGCCTTTCCACTGCCCCAGAGAACAAAGAGTTAAACTTTCCAAGGCCAGCATGGAATGTTCACCGTGAGCTCGGTTGAAGCTCCTGTCTGCTGTTGTTTAAACTTCAACCGTCAGATTCTTTACTCACCTCACTGAACAGTCGCTCTGGAGATTTCTCCTTTGCTCAGTTCAAAAAGTCGGTTAAAGTGTCGTTTTTTTTCGCCAGGTTTCTACTGAATTGCTGCTACCGATCTGTCGGTTTAAGTCTTTGTCTGTGGTACCGTGAGTACTAGATAGGTTTTCTTTATAGTTTCTGTGTGGAACTTGTAAATTGTGGATTGTTGAGCTGAACTGATCAGTTTCAGGTAAAAACGTTGTGATTTACTTAAGAGTGTGGTAACCGGTCCATATCGGTTCTAAAAAGCGGATTTTTATTACTTTTTCCAAGACCGTGACACAGTCAGGAACCAATAGCGGAGTATTGCCTGATGGATTGCCGAAAAAGGGTAAGTTTTGGTTAGGATTGGTCATGTCTGAGAAACCCAAGAAAAAAATGGGCCCACTGGGTTTCAACACTGCAGTGTGTATGGGGAAGTCTTTGCCAAGGCTGATCCCCACACCACCTGTGTTTATTGTCTGGGGTTTGACCACCTCGTTTCAAGTCTACCAAATTGTAAGAATTTTCCAATCACCTGGAAAAGAGATTAGGTAGACTGAGGGAAGGAGGCCGAGAAGTCCACTGACCTGGATGGCCAGCCGGTTCGGTTCGATCGAACCAGAAGGAGTGCCTCTGACCAGGGCGATACTTCTTCAGGCAAAGGAGAGCAAATTCTGAAAGAAAAAGATAAATCGTCCGGTTCGGACCCAAAAATTCATACTCCGACCGCCGATGATAGAGATAACCAAAGGCGATAAGAATATGCATTCGCTACTTGTGTTACAGCCGAACCGGCACCATTTGCAGGGTTTGGTCTGTCGGTTTCCCGGTTCCGGATTACACCTTGAAGAATTTTATGAACCGGATGAGGAGGAAGAGAGTATGAGGATGATAATGGTGATTATGAAAGTCTGGATGTGCCTATTGACCCGGACATCTCCCCAGACAGACCTTCAGGTGTTTCTCCTCCCAGGCTTTCTGAGTCCCCTTCTCACTTTATGTTTTACAAAAAGTGGCTGAAACCCTCAGCTTCCTATGGAAGAAGCAGTAGAGGATCAGGAGGAGCCTGATTTTGTTGAAATGATGGACATCCCAGAGTCCAGGAGACTGTCTATTCCTCCACAAATCCTTTGGGGAAACAGACACACAAAATTCTTAAGACTCCTAATTCCATACCTCCTGTGGACAGATGAATGGACAAGAGGTATACTCTTTCAGGCTTAGACAAGGAGTTCCTTCCCAGCAATGCAGCCATGTTGGGGTAGTGCAGGCTGCTGCCTGTGATAAGGCAAATATCCCCTTGGCATCACACCCCTAGATAAGGATGCCAGGCGGATTGATGCCATGGCAAAGAAACAGTATATGGCAGCATCCTTGGGACTCAGGCTAACTATATGGCCTACACAGCTACAGTGCCTTCAGAAAGTATTCACCCCCTTGGATTTTGTCACATTTTGTTGTGTTACTACCAGAATTTTGAATGCATTGAAATTATTTTTCCCCTTGATTCACACAGCATACTCAACAATTTAAAGGGCAAAATATTTATATTGTGTAACAAAATGTGTGAAACATTAAAAACTGAAATATCTTGTTTACTTAAGTATTCACCCCTAAGTCAATACTTTGTAGAAGCACCTTTGGTAGCAATTACAGCTTGGAGTCTTCTTGGGTATGTCTGTATCAGCTTTGCACATCTGGATTTGGGGATTTTGGCCCATTCTTCCTTGCAGATTTGCTCAAGCTCTGTCAAGTTAGATGGGGAGCATCAGTGAATCTCAATATTTAAGTCTTTCCACAGATTCTCAATGGGATTCAAGTCTGGGCCTTGGATGGGCCACTCAAGGACATTCACCTTCTTGTTCTGAAGCCACTCCAGTGTTGCTTTGGCTGTATGCTTGGGGTCGTTGTCCTGTTGGAACGTAAATCTTTGCCCCAGTCCAAGGTCTATTGCAGACTGATGCAGGTTCTCAGGGATGTGCCTGTATTTGACTCCATTCATTGTTCCTCTATCCTGACAAGTGCCCCAGTCCCTGCCACTGAAAAGCATCCCCATAGCATGATGCTGCCACCACCATGCTTCATGGTAGGGAAGGTATTACATGGGTGATGAGCTGTGTTCGGTTTCGCCAGGCATAGCACTTTGCATTCAGGCCAAAGAGTTCAATTTTGTTTCATCAGACCAGAGAATCTTTTGCCACATGGTCTCAGAGTCTGCCACGTGTCTTCTTGCAAACTCAAGGCATGCTATTATGTGGCCTTTTCTCAGGAGTGGCTTCCATTTAGCCACTCTCCCATAGAGGCTACATCTGTGAAGTGCTGCACAGATTGTTGTCCTCTGGACAGGTTCTCCCATCTCAGCCATGGAACTCTGTAGTTCTGTCAGGGTGGTCACTGGGTTCTTGGTCACTCCCTGACCAAGGTTCTTCTCTGTCTGGTTGCTCAGTTTGGGAGGACGGCCTGCCCTAGGAAGAGTCTGGGTGGTTCCGTAATCTTTCCATTTCCTAATGATGGACTTGACTGTGCTCCTGGGAACTTTCAACACTCTAGAAATGTTTTATACCGCCCCAGCTCTATGCCTCCTCACAATTCTATCATGGAGTTCTACGGACAGCTCCTTGGTCTTCATGGTAGAGTTTCTGCTCTGACATGCACTGTCAACAGTGGGACCTTATATAGACAGGTGCATTTCCTCTGAAATCATGTCAACCATTTGAACTGACCACAGGTGGACTCCATTCAAGTTTTAGAGTGATCTCGCAAGGAAATTGGATGCACCTGAGCTCAATTTAGAGTGTCATAGTAAAGGGGTGAATACTTATCAAATCAAGACATTTCAGGTTTTTATTTTAAATTACAGCATTACAAAAATTCCAGAAGTTTCATTCAACTTTGACATTATAGAGTAATTTGTGTAGATCGTGACAAAAAATCCCATATAAATGTATTTTAATTTGAGTTTGCAACATCACAAAATGTGACAAAATCCAAGGGGCAAATACTTTCTGAAGGCACTGTAGATACAGAAGTACAGGTGGGACACTGTGCTGGCTCTGGCTAAACAGGCCCTGACCAGCTTGCCAGGAGCTGGAGCAGATGGCTGCAGATGGGATTGAGGCATCCAAGTGCAATTTCATGCTGCTGTGAACTCCAATGATGTTTCATCAAGAGTCATGGCTACATCTGTGGCTCTTTGGAGGACAGCTTGGCTCAGATGTACTAGCCTATCACAGGATACCCAGGCTAAGGCCATGGATTTCCCTGTTATTGGTAATTCTCTGTTTAGGGAGCAGGCAGAGAACTACATGAAAAAGATGGACGAGTACAGAACCACTTACAGGAGTGCTCAGGCCAAAGAAAGGCAAGCTACTCCTCAAAGGCTGCAGTCCAGGGGCAGAGGCAGGCCTTTCCAAAGGCCTTTCTACCAAGCTCAGGCCTCTTCTTACTCCCAGAAGGGGTTCTTTAGAGGGAGAGGCAGACGGTGGATGAGCAGGCCTGCATCCACCCCTCAGCCTAAAGCCCCTGCCAAGCAGACACCCTGATGGGTCTGCCCAGGCCGATTCTCCAATATCAGTAGGGGCAGTATGGTTTACTTTGTCCAGGACTGGAAGTCTCTGACATCAGACAAGTGGGTCCTGGAAGTAGTAAGCCAGGGACTGGTTCTCAGCTTAAAAATTTCCCAAGATGAGAACCAGATCCTTTCCACCTGCAAATCATCAGAGACTCTTGACCTAGAGGCAGAGGTTTCTTCCTCCTAGCTCTCAGAGCTATAGAAAGGTTCCCACCTCACACAAGGGCAAAGGATTGTACTCCAGGTACTTCCTAACCCCAAAAGACAGGAGAATGGCGGCCCATCCTGGACCTAAGATATCTGAACAAACACCTTTTAAAACCAAAATGGTGACTCTGGAATAATCCTTCCTCTCTCTATGCCAGGGGACTGGCTAGCCTCCCTGGACCTCAAAGATGCCTACTTCCACATTCCCATCAGGTGCTCCCACAGAAAGTACCTCAGGTTCGAGTTGCCCTCAGGCCACTATCAATTCAGTGCAATGCCTTTTGGCCTGACATCAGCCCCAAGTGTTTTCACAAAGTGCCTGGCAGTAGTGATTGCTTTCCTAAGAGAAAACAGATCTCCATCTTCCAATACTTGGACGACTGGCTCATAGTAGGTCAGTCTCCAGACCAAGTCAAGTCACATTTGCAAATAACTCAGCAAGTGCTCACTTCCTTAGTTCCTTCTCAACCTTCCAAAGTCAGTTCTCGAACCAGTACAGCTCCTCACCTTCATTGGGGCGGAGCTGGATACAACAAGAGTCAAGAGCCTTCCTTCCCTAGACAGGGCAAGGACCCTATGAAACTGGCCTCTTCATTTACCCTGCAGGTGTCTCGACCAGCAAGGCATTTCCTTCAGCTTCTGGGCCACATGGCAGCCTCCACAGCAGTGGTCCAGGGAGCAAGATTCCAAATGAGGGACATTCAGCTCCCCTTAAGAGCCTTATGGTCCCAGAGAAAGGATTCCTTACCAAACTAGTCCCAGTGACTCGAACCCTGATCCAGGCCTTGCAATGGTGGCAGGATCAGGACAATTGAGACAAAGAGTTCCTTTGTCACTCAGTCTCATTCAGTGATACTCACCACAGGTGCTTCCCTGCTGGGCTGGGAGCCCATCTGGGGATCTTACCACCCAAGGGCTCTGGTCACCTCAGGAATCTCTGCTTCACATCAATCTCTTGGAACTCAGAGCAGTGTTTCTGGCACTGCAAGCCTTTTCCACATCTGTACAGAACAAGGTGGTCCAGATCAGAACAGACAATTCCACCACAATGTGGTACAGCAACAACAAGGATGCACTCGTCTTCAGCCTTGTGCACAGAAGTAATGAAGTTGTGGTCCCTGGCCTGTTCCTGCAAACCTCTCTGATAGCAGTTCACCTCCCAGAGAAGGACAATGTCTAGCAGATGCTCTGAGCAGAATATCCCAGGGCCATCACGAATGGACCCTAGATCCCTAGTTTTGAAGGTGGTTTTCGAGATGGGGCACTCCACAGATAGATTTTTTTGCAGCCCCAGACAATCACCAACTTCCTCTCTTTTGTTGCAGACCCCCAGTCTTGGGCTCAGTCCCCTGGATGCTCTGGTCCTGAATTGGGAAGGGAAATTGTATGCTTTCCCCCTTCCCTCTCCTGTTCAAAGTGTTAGTCAAGATAAGGTCACAACCATGCAAAGTGATTCTGATTGCTCCAGACTGGGCCAGACAGCCCTGGCATCCCTGTTGCTGTCCCTAGCAGTCCACCTTCCCTGTCTCTTCCCAGGAATTACAACCTGTTGACATCCTCTCAGGGAGGATTTGGTACCAACCTTCGGTCTCCCAGTCTTAAGGCATGGCTCTTGAAGAGTTAGAGTTTGCTGACCTGCATCTTTCCCAAGGGTTCTGGATATCCTTAAGGCTTCTCAAAGCCTTCCACCAGAAAGACTTACAATTCCAAACGGAAAAGATTCACTAGTTGGTGTTCTAAGAAGAGTATCTCTCCAGATTCTGCTGGTTGCCTACAGTTCTGGACTATATGTCCATCTCAATGGCCTAAACCTTAGGCCAGCTACACTTAAAAGTGATTTGGCAGCTCTTTTCCGCTTTCCTGTCAGTAGGCAAGCCATCCCTCTGTCAGCCTATCCTGTGTTTTGTAAGTTCTCCAAGGGATTGCTGCACACCAATTACCCTTTAGGGACCCTGCTCCTCTTGGGACCTTAATGTTTGCATTGCTCAGCTTATGCAACCCCCTTTGAGCCTTTGTCCTCTGCAGAGCTTAAGTACTTGACTTGGAAAACTGTGTTTTGGTGGCCATTACCTCTGCCAGGCATATCAGTGAATTGCAAGCCCTGTCAGTGGAACCTGATTTCATCTCTGTTTCCATAGAGATAAAGTGGTCCTAAGAACTAACAGGAAGTTTTTTGCCTAAAGTGCTTTCAGATTTCCACCTCAACCAGTCTATGTCTCTCCTGTTTTCTTCACTGACCATTCCTCCTCTGGAGAGAGGTGGCTGCACAGCTTAGATGTAAAAGGGCCTCAGCTACTACATAGAGCATACCAAGGGTCACAGATTTGAGTCTCTCCAGTTGTTCCTCACGTGTGGAGAGGTTGGTAAGGAAAACCTGCCACTAAGAGATCTATTGCCAGGCTGATTGTTTCTTGTATACAATTCTGCTACGAGAAACTGGGTAGAACTCTACCATCAGGCCTGAGGGCTCATTCCACAAGAGGTATAGCTGCTTCCTGGCTGCTGCCAGGATATTACTATCTTGGAAATCTGTCAAGTAGCCACCTGGAAAACAGTCCCTACATTCACCAAGCATTACTCTCTGGATATCCAGGCTAGGAATGATGCTCGGTTTGGCACAGCAGTACTTCAGAGCCTGTTTCCAAAGTAGGTTCTGTCCCCTACATGGAGGTACTGCTTGGTAGTTCTGATATGTCAGAATACAGCAAGACTTCATGTTGTTTGAAGAAAGAATTACCTTAGTAATGTTGTTTCTTCTAATGGAGTCTTGCTGTATTCTGACCCTCCCCGCCTCCCTCTCAGAACCTAGTTTTGGGATGTGGGTGGGCAGGAGCAGTGTTAGCACCCTAGGGGTGTCCTTTCTCACCTTCCTTTATTTTGGGTGAGTGTTGTGTTTTTTGGATGTGTTTTGTTTTTGGGTTTCCTGACTTGAGTCTTTTCTTTGAAACCAAAAACCCTTTATATAGTTATAGTTGCCAGTTGGCTAGTTTTGAGGTTTACAGTTTCCACACAGAACTTCTAGTGAGTATTGCTCATAAAGATCTGATGGTTGGAGTTTAAACAACAGCAGACAGGGGCTTCAACTGAGCTCGCAGTGAACATTCCATGCTGATGGAAAGTTTAACTCTTTGTTCTTCCAGGGCAGTTGAAGACAGGACCTAACTGCATATGTCAAAATACAGCAAGACTCCATTAGAAGAAACATTACTAAGGTGAGTAATTTTTCTTCTTCTTCGCTAGTTCTCTCCTATCCTTCTTTCTTTCAGACAAGTAACTTATAACTCTACCTCTTGTGCAGGTTTTATATGTTTCCCATAGGCAAGCCTGTGAAACCTCACCATTGTCATTGAGTTCAAAAATTCTGTAGATTGAGCTGTGACCCAATTTAGACAATCTTTTGCCTGAAGGAGACGTGTATTAAGTCTCCAGTGGTGAGTTTTCCTACAGTATTATTCAGAAGTAGGCTCATTTCAACCAATGCGTGGTCAGAAATTGTGATATTATCTATTGTGGCTTCTATGATAAAGGAGACTAGCCTATTGGACACGAAGATGTAGTCGATCCTACTGTACGACTGGCATCTGTTCAAGTAGTAGTAGTAGTCCCATCCTTGCTGGTGCACTGTTCACCAGGAGTCTGTAAGGCCCAGATCCCCTAGTAGCTTTGTTAAAGCATCCTTGCTTTTGTGACTAGCTGTGTTTGTTTGGTTGAGGACCTGTCTAGTACAGGATCCAGAATTTCATTAAAATCCCCAACAATTGCCATCTCATAATCAGAATAATTATTCAGCGCCACTGCCAGCAAGCTGAAAAATTCTTTTATCCTTCATTAGGTGGTAAATGTTACAAAGCAGGTCTTGTGCCCTTCTAGGATCCCAGATAGCATTTGGTATCTCCATTTGAATCACATATGTTTACAAAAGTTTACCCTTTTCTTATTAGGATGGATGTGCCACTTTTTTGCTGAAAACAGCAGTATTCAGCCTGACCCACTCAATCTCTCTGTAACTTTTCAGCCTCTGCTTGTACCAGATGGGTTTCTTGTGTAATTGCTATGTCAGCTTTTTTTCTGTTAAGACATAAAACTTTTTTCCACTTGATTGGGGAGCCATTGGCCTTTGCAATTCTATGATACAAAAGTTGCAAAGAGCTATCCTAATGTTTAAGATGTACAAAATCAAATACCAGAAGTAAAGAAGAAAATACTTAACCTGGAAAATTAGCAGATAATTTTCTAAAATGAATAACTACTAACAGATACGTGACATTGAAATATTAACCCTATAAGCCAGTAGTGATCTAATCCTAGTAATGCACTTTAAGATTACTATATATACACACACTAACAAGAAACAACTTAAGGGAGCATAACCCGGTACTATGTGATGAAAGTGGAAAATTATTAACAAGTGTCTAAAGGGCAGCTTAATTATGGCAGAAACATGTTGTAGTAGAGCAGTTGAAAATAGAAAGTGGGTTGAAAGTCTAATTGCTAGTTTCATCCGCCAGACTACAGTTCAAGGCAGGAAACTGTTCTGGATGGTGAGAGACTTAAAACAGGGTCACCAATTCCAGCCACCATTTAGAATGATGTTAATTGCTAACAGAGTGATATCTGTAAAGAGCATCTTGTGCAAATATCAACAGTAATAAACTGTGTTTCTTCTCTAGTGAGGGAATACTCAGATGGTTGAGTTAGGGTATATCAGAGGTAGAAAGGGAAAGGTACACTTCTTGCTAATATTTTATTCTCTGTAATTCTATCAAATGAGTTTTAATAAATATAGAGAGCTAGAGTGAGACTGCCCATATAGTCTGTACCCCTGGCCCAAAGGAAATAAAATGCAGTAAGTACAACCCTACGATAACTGGCTCACTTTCCATATACACTTTTCATTATTTTCTTTTTACCCCCGGCCATGGCGTGCATACATGCATGTGTGTGGAGGTGCACACACATGCCAAGATCCAGTGGCCCCCCTCCCCAGACTTTCATCACCGCTCTGACCACCTACATTACCCACTGGGCCTCCACCCGTGGAGCGGGACTACAGCAGAGCGGCATCCACCCCATGGAAGGGAGAGCCAAAGTTTAATCCCATTCCAGCCCTCCCCGAGCCAGCACCCCAGTGGCCTGAGATCATTCCCAAACCCGGGTCACGGCGTGGCGCGAGGTGGCGCCAGTGCCTCAACCCTCTGCACCACCACCAGGCCAGCCTATGATAGCTGGCCTCATGATGTTGTCCTTCTTGTTCTTTCCAGCATGCTGTTTGCAGTGACTCTGTGCCGTTAACCATAATAATCAACCCAGCTCCCCAAGTCACATTACGATAAAGCATGCCAGATGAGCACTATTTCCTTACAATCCAAAGTACAGCATCTGAGCAATCTAGTGTCTCTTCCTGGATGGTTGCTTAGGTTGTTAAACACTGCCATTATACTGCACCAAGCGCACAAGGTTACTTCAGCAATCCAGGCCACTCTCTTAGTAACAAGCATACATAAGTATTATTAGTAAGTACTTAGCAGAGCTGTACCCTGCTCAACCCCATCTCAAGTCATAAGTACATACCTAAAAATTCCCAACACTGTTTTGGATGCTGTATGAGCCACAAGACAAACCATGTGGCACCTTTTTAACATAGCAACAGTTCAACACAAATGGTCAAATTATTCAGCAGTGCAGTTCTACTGCTGCGATAGGAATAAGAATCAAAAAACAAGCATCTTTGAAATTAAGCCATATAATACCAAGCTGTGAATGCTGGGTTCATATGTTCTCACCAGAATCTTCGGATCATTAAAGTAGAGATACAATTCAAATGAATTATCGGTGATAACCATGCGATCAGACCGAAGTCTTTCCTGCTCAAGGTCATGTGTAGCAACAGGACATGTGGTACCTGGAAACAGGAGCCATAGTGTCTATTGTCCCCATTGTGATGAGCCTAGGTGGAGCCAGGGTTGGTAGGGATATCAACAGTCATTTAATCTCCTTCCGAGTTCGGCAATCTGTCAAGAGGGCTATCTTTGCTGCGATTCCTTTTCATGGATTCTTAGTTGGTATGTTTCCTATTTGTGCAGCCTATTGGGACTCTAGATTGAAATTTGGGTTTCCTGAGAATGCCAGTGTTTGAGGGGGTCCTAGCTTTATGTTTTGTTGTCTCCAGTGTGGAAGTGGAGTTGAGATAACTGGGTTTCTTCTGTGTTGTGGGAAGTTTGCCTACTGCTGCACTGTGACCACCACGAGGGGGTTCTCTTGACCCGAGAGTTATTTGGGCTTTGGGTTCAGTACATTCCTGTGAGAGAACTGACCTCGATCCTTGTGCATTATTTGAATTATAAGATCCCCTGTTAGTCAGGGCAGCCGGTGTTGTTACTGACATAGTCTCTTTTACTGCTTGCAAATAGTCCCAAACATCCTCCACCTTGTTGCATGCCACAAAGCTCCTCTAGCTTTCCTGATCACTAATGTTGCTGGATATTTAAAATAGTATTGAATCCCTGCTTTTTGTAGTTCGTGTTTTACCTTGAAGAAAGCTTTTTTTTATTTGTTAGCAGACAGAGAAGCCCTGGAATAGTAATATTCTTTCCCATTAAAACACAGCTTTTTCTCCTAGGCGATCTCAAGTATTTCTTCCATAAATGAATATCTGACAAAGAAAGCGATAATCGGTTGTGGCTTGAATTAGACTGTGTCCTGGGACCTACAGATCTATGAGACCTATTTCAAGTGGCCACAGCCATTAGCGACTAAGGAGACTGGGCAACAATTTTTGTAAAAACAATAACATTGTTCCCTCTCAACTCGGGCACTCCAGGATCCCTTAAGTTGTTCCTATGCCCCTGTTCTCCAAGTCATCAGTTTTCCCAACAAATATTGGAATTGTTTGTTTTGATGTTCAATGACAGATTGTAAAAGTGAAAGAAGATTGCAGTTCGTATAATCTGGAGTCCAATTTAGTTACCCTGCCACCTAAGTAGACAGTTTCTTGTTTAAGTTCCTGTGAAGATTTTTTAATATCAGTAATATCTGTTTTCAGCTCTGCTAACAAGTCCTTAATCTGATGTATATCTTCCTTACTCACATACATGTGTGTTGGCTGTGCAGTCGGACCCGCTTACTGTCTCTTCACAGAACCACTGGCTTCCCAACCATGTTCAGCATTTTCAAAGGCAGTAGTGTGTTTTTTTTTATCAAAATATTGAGGGGGAGTCATATGAGTCAATATTAAGCACAGTTCCAGATTCTGTAGTTGAAGTGCCGTTAGAGGATCGTGGTTGACATTTTTAAGAAAATACAAGTTCTAAAATGAATCAAATTAAATCAGGTGGAATTAGAGCTCAGACTTAACCTGCCATCACAGTTGGAGCATCGCGTGCTCTCAGTCATCATTGGTACTTTTGGTTCTGTGCAGAAGGGATCCTGTACCAGTTACAGGTCATGTTGTTCGTCCCTGCCAACAGTCTTCAACCAACACATAGCACTGGTGATGGCCTCCTGAGGTGCAAGGGATCAGTGAAGCCCTACCTGGACTGGCTGCTAGCCTGGGCCATCCAAGGAGGTTGTGGAGAGGGTCCAGGGTTGTGGCCCTCCAGACCTGTCAGGAACTGAGCCTTCTGTTTAACCCAGCCAACTCAGAGCTGGCTGGCTCTAAGTGATCAAGTTCATTGGGGCAGAACTAGACTCCTGTGGGCCAAGACCACCTTCCAGCATACAAGGCATTGGATCTTCCTCCTTTGCCCGATCATTTCAGGTTGGGTGCTTGTGCCCTGTCTGGGACTTCCTATGGCTGCTGGTGTTCATGATGACATCTACTACTGTGGCCCAATGGACAAGCTGGAAAATGTGTCCTCTGTAATGGGAGTTGAGTCAGTAGTGGTCCCAAACAGTCACTTGGACCAGCCAGTCTATGTGACCCAGCTGATATGGGATGTCATCCAGGGTGGCTGTTTCAACATCAAAGGGAGGAATCCTGTTTGTCTGCCCAGGACCATCTTTCATGCTCATGGATGCATCTCTGATGGGGTGGGGGGCACACATAGGAGACCTCTGGACCTAAGGTTCTGGTCACTCTGGGGTCCTGAAACCACATCAACATGCTGGAGCTCTGTGCAGTGTGTCTGGCTCAGATGGAATTTACGCCATTGACTCAGGGTCAGGTTGTTCAGGTCCAGATGGACAACATGACTACTGTGTTCTACCTGAACAGGCAGGACAGACACACTCTTTTTCCATTCTGTGAGGAGGTTCACAGCACCTGGACACTCATGTACAGTCTGGTAGCAGATCTCTTAGTGACATATCATGGGAGAAAACCAGCTGATGGATGCTCTCAGCTGGTTCAAGAGATGCTGCACAAGTGGTCCCTGAATCGGGAAGTGGCAGATCACCTGTTCTTCCAGTAGGGCACCCTCTAAAGGACCTGTTTGCACCATGGGAGAACAATGTTCTATACCTGCCCCCAGTCCGGGACACTGCTGGAGGATGTCTTCTTAGGTCCTGGGCCTTGCATGCCTTCCCTCACTTCCCTTGATCAAGGCCTGGAAGAACAAGATATGGATGATCTGGGAGCCCAGACTTGCTCAGATAGTTCTGGTACTTGGATCTCTCAGCCTCAGCCTCAGCAGCAGGCCTCTATGGAGGTTGCCTCTGCCCAACCTGCTGACCAGACAAAGTGTAAGGTTCTGCACCCAGACTTTAATTCCTGCATCTCTAAGCCTGGTTCCTGAGTGGCTGGAGTTGCAGGCTTTGAGGCCTTCTGGAGGCATCATTCACCTAGTGAGGTACCCCAGAAGGAGCAGCCTAATAAATGCTAAATCCCTTTAAGAGGAAGATGTTCTCAATTTGGTACCAGGGTAAGAGCCTGAGCTCCTTGGGTGCTCTGTGGGAAGCAACAACTATCTCTGGTCCCTGTCTCAGGACTGTGAGCAATGACCTATATGGTGCACCTGGCAGCCATTTCTACGATACTAGGTATGGGCTGGTGCGCGCCAACAGAGACCCAGAAGCAGGTGACTGGGTGCTTTCTCAAAGGCCTGGATCACTTGTCCCTGCTGGTGCACAGACATCTGCCATCATGGGACCTACTGCCAGTGTTGGCAATGCTCATGGGCAAGCCACTTGAGCCTGTGCACAAATATGAGATGTCACATTTGTCATGGAAAACCACCTTCCTTGTGGCCAACTTTAGTCAGAAGGATCAGTAAGCTCCAGGTGTTCACTGTGAGTCTACTCAAAACCCGACATCCTCCATCCTTAACTCTGCCTGGCAGCATCGAATGAAGATTAGCACGCCCCAACTACCAGGGATGGGATTCAGTTACAGTCACTACTATCTGCTACTTACAAACCTGGCATCCTCCATCCTTAACTCTGCCTGGCAACATCCAGTGATGATTAGCACGCCTCAACTATCAGGGATGGGATTCTGTTACAATCACTACTGTCTGCTACTTACAAAACCTGACATTCTCCATCCTTAACTCTGCCTGGCAGCATCGAGTGAAGATTAGCGCCCCAACTACCAGGGATGGGATTCCATTACAGTCACTATCTGCTACTTACAAACCTGGCATCCTCCATCCTTAACTCTGCCTGGCAGCAGCAAGTGAAGAGTAGCGTGCCCCAACTACCAGGGACGGGATTCAGTTACAGTCACTATCTGCTACTTACAAACCTGGCATCCTCCATCCTTAACTCTGCCTGGCAGCAGCAAGTGAAGAGTAGCACGCCCAACTACCAGGGATGGGATTCCATTACAGTCACTATCTGCTACTTATAAAACTGGCATCCTCCATCCTTAACTCTGCCTGGCAGCAGCAAGTGAAGAGTAGCCCCAACTACCAGGGATGGGATTCTGTTACAGTCACTACTGTTTGCTACTTACAAACCCTGACATTCTCCATCCTTAACTCTGCCTGGCAGTACTGAGGAAGATTAGTGTGCCCCAACTACCAGGGATGGGATTCCGTTACAGTCACTATCTGCTACTTACAAACCTGGCATCCTGCATCCTTAACTCTGCCTGGCAGCATCGAGTGAAGATTAGACGCCCCAACTACCAGGGATGGGATTCCGTTACAGTCACTATCTGCTACTTACAAACCTGACATTCTCCATCCTTAACTCTGCCTGGCAGTACTGAGTGAAGATTAGCAGCCCCAACTACCAGGGATGGGATTCTGTTACAGTTACTATCTGCTACTTACAAACCCTGACATCCTCCATCCTCAACTCTGCCTGGCAGTACTGAGTGAAGATTAGTGCACCCAACTACCACGGATGGGATTCCATTACAGTCACTATCTGCTACTTAAAAACCCGACATCCTCCATCCTTAACTCTGCCTTGGCAGTACTGGAGGAAGATTACGCCCCCCAACTACCACGGATGGGATTCCATTACAGTCACTATCTGCTACTTACAAACCTGGCATCCTCCATCCTTAACTCTGCCTGGCAGCAGCAAGTGAAGAGTAGCAGCCCCAACTACCAGGGATGGGATTCCATTACAGTCACTATCTGCTGCTTACAAACCAGACATCCTCCATCCTTAACTCTGCCTGGCAGCAGCAAAGTGAAGAGTAGCGTGCCCCAACTACCAGGGATGGGATTCCGTTACAGTTACTACTATCTGCTGCTTACAGACCTGCCATCCTCCATCCTTAACTCTGCCTGGCAGCATCGAGTGAAGATTAGTGTGCCCCAACTACCAGGGATGGATTCTGTTACAGTCACTACTGTCTGCTACTTATAAACCTGACATCCTCCATCCTTAACTCTGCCTGGCAGTACTGAGTGAAGATTATGCGCCCCAACTACCAGGGATGGGATTCCATTACAGTCACTATCTGCTACTTACAAACCCGACATCCTCCATCCTTAACTCTGCCTGGCAGCATCGGTGGAGATTAGCGCTCCAACTACCAGGGATGGGATTCCATTACAGTCACTACTATCTGCTACTTACAAACCTGGCATCCTCCATCCTTAACTCTGCCTGGCAGCATCGAGTGAAGATTAGCATGCTCCAACTACCACGGATGGGATTCCATTACAGTCACTATCTGCTCTTCACAAACCTGACATTCTCCATCCTTAACTCTGCCTGGCAGCATCAAGTGAAGATTAGTGCACCCCAACTACCAGGGATGGGATTCCGTTACAATCACTACTATCTGCTACTTACAAACCTGGCATCCTCCACTTAACTCTGCCTGGCAGCATCGAGTGAAGATTAGTGCGCCCCAACCTACCAGGGATGGGATTCTGTTACAATCACTACTATCTGCTACCTACAAACCTGGCATCCTCCATCCTTAACTCTGCCTGGCAGCATCGAGTGAAGATTAGTGCGCCCAACTACCAGGGATGGGATTCCGTTACAGTCACCATCTGCTACTTACAAACCTGGCATCCTCCACCCTTAACTCTGCCTGGCAGCATTGAGTGACGATTAGCACGCCCAACTACCAGGATGGGATTCTGTTACAGTCACTATCTGCTACTTACAAACCTGACATTCCTCCATCCTTAACTCTGCCTGGCAGCATCGAGTGAAGATTAGTGCGCCCCAACTACCAGGGATGGGATTCCGTTACAGTCACTATCTGCTACTTACAAACCTGACATCCTCCATCCTTAACTCTGCCTGGCAGCATCGGTGAAGATTAGTCGCGCCCCAACAACCAGGGATGGGATTCCGTTACAGTCACTACTATCTGCTACCTAACCCGACATCCTCCATCCTTAACTCTGCCTGGCAGCATCGGTGAAGATTAGTGCCCCCAACTACCAGTGATGGATTCCGTTACAATCACTACTATCTGCTACTACAACTCTGGCATCCTCCATGCTTAACTCTGCTCCAGCATCAAGTGAAGATGTGGCAGCAGAGGTAATGATTGTAATGAATCCCATCCCTGGTAGTTGGGGCGCTAATCTTCACTTGATGCTGCCAGGTAGAGTTATGATGGAGGATGCCAGGTTTGTGTAACAGATAGTAGTGACTGTAACAGAATCCCATCCCTGGTTGTTAATTATAGAAGGAGTTGGAAGGATCGCAACCAATCCCTATCTAGGGTCGGCTCACATTTGTGATGTTAGGGAAACGGAGGGAAAGGTGAAATGAGGAACTTGGGATTGCTGCAGACACTTTGATTGGGTTACATATGTAAATGTATATCTAGGCATTAGGAGAAGCTGGGACTGGGAGGATGTGGGAAACAGAACAAGGATCATGACAGCAGGAGCAGAGTGGTAGGTTGTAATAATTATGAGCAGCAGTCTTTTGGGGACAATGTTGAGTACAGGGGATGTCAGTATGTAGGAGCCATGGATCAGCTAAGGAAGAAATAAGATAGCTCAGATGGGAGCTAGGAGGATGGAATGGAGAGGCAGAGAAGCATGGCAGTGGAGAGAAGGCATAAGGGGTGTACAGCAGTAAGCTATCCAGTATCTAGGTACACCTCTTCCTCAGAAGACCAGAGTGTGTGAATGGCAAGTGGTAGGGGAAAGAGGGACTGCAAGGTTAGCAACAGGTGGGAACCTCTGAAGGGTGCCTCTGTTGAATAAGTTGTCCCACTGTCTGGAAAAGGGAGTGAGCAACAGGATGTGAGGCAGGAGGTCGTGGTTAAAACAATGAGGTCAGGGAGCAGAAAGACAGGAGAAGGTGGGTGAGACTCAACAGAGTAGTCAAGGTGAGTTGGGAAGAAGAAGAAACAGACAAAGTAGAGAAGGAAGTGGGGAAGGGAGAGGATAGGAAGAGAGGGGAAAGTGGAGGAAGGCATAGATAGAAAGGGAATGGCATAGATGGAACGGGACATAGTTGGAGGGTTACGTATAGGCTGTGGTGGGTGTTATCCAGAGCACAGGAGAAGCAACTAGGTGGGATACAGCTAGAGGGAATGTGGCAATGTGCCCCCAATTGCTGATACAAGGACAATTTCTTTACTATTCCCCTTCTTTTTTTTTGTATTTATGTTTATTGTAGCTTTACATAAACATGTAGTGTTACATTCCATACATCAGACATATCGTGATTTAATACAGAGACCCAAATCAGGTAAAGACAGTATAAATGTTTGTTTACGGATTTGGGGGTATATCCATTTTACCTGTTAACTCGATCATAATACTTCCCATAGCTGCACCTCCACAAGAGATAGGGACAATCCAAATACTAAAATTAAAGTACTTCCAGAAAATTCAACTTCTCGGTTGATTAGTACCCTCATTCGAACATGACAAAACAAAAACTTAGTGGTCTCACCATTTAACTCTACATCTGTAGAAAATAGTCACTTCAGTAAAAAGTACACTGTTAATAATTAAATTAAATTAAATTAAATGAGCTAATTGAACCTGTAAGGTTTCCTGAATGATTTAAGGCTTTAAATACAAGGATCCATAGCTGCAACTTTCAACAGAAAGGAATTTAAACTATAAAGTCTATAAACCTGTAAGTTAATGTCCAAGTTCTAGCAAAGTCAGACTTTTGATTTCAGTTTTCATCCATTAACCGGCAGAGAAACTCCTCCTAGGCCATACTGCTAATATATAAAGTTTTGATTAGGACAGTTATTAGCAAAGTCCAGACTGCTTACTATAGCCAGTTCAAATGTCCTCTTCCTCCGATTCCTGTTCCGATTCATCTCTGGCTCTACCTCGAGACCTCGAATTCCCTCTGGATCTGCTGTACTGCTTGCCTGCTTCTTCTGGATCCGTAAATTGGAACGCCTGTCCCCGTAGTAAACTTAATCTGGCAGGCATCATTAAAGTGTGGGCGACCCCAAGACTTCTCAGCGAGGCCCGAACTCCGTCAAACTTCTTTCTCGAGCTCTTGTAGCGTGGAGAGGTCTGGAAAGCAGTGTAGGGTAAAACCCTAGTAATTTAAACTCTCTGTACTGCGGGCCTGCAAGATTTGTTCCTTAATGGCTGCGCCAGGGTGACTAATAGAACTGTATGAGGGAGATCTTTCTGTGCCCCAGCAGAACGTGGTGTGATTCAATAAGCTCTCAAATTGCTCCCCAACAGATCGGTCCAGCTGTAGAGCCTTAGGCAGCCAGGATTTCAGAAACGCTAGTAAATCAGGATTTTCTGAGCCCTCAGGTAGTCCAATAAGTCTCCGCTGATGCTCTGCTCGCTTTTCCAATGCCTCAAGGCGATATCGCAATTGCCCATTCTCCCTGTGTGAGCCTCGCTGCGGTTGCTAGGGCTTTCACTGCCTGAGTTTCGCGGTTGTAGCAGTTTTAGTAGCAGCCTCAATTTTGCAAATCTTGTTCACACAGTCGCTGTAGTACCGATTCAATTTTGCCATCACTGGCCTGCATAGCCGCCTGCTAGAGCCCTCCATGGTGGTTCGCTGAGGCAATAGCAGTTGGCGTTGGGCGGCCTGCTGCTCCGTTGAGGGCTGAGTTTTCAATCCGCCTGCCGCTCTTGTTTGTTCAGCCCATAATCGATCTTGGTATCGAACTGCTCGGCAAAACTTCCAGATTTTAGTTTTATTATTAGGTTGTACTTCCATGCAGAACAATAAAATATCGAAATTTTTAACTTGCAGATGCAGAGCTCTTGAGACCACGCCTTCTCGGGTAGAAGTGCGCCACTATTCTCTCTTAAGCCTGCAGCAGTAGCATTCTCTATTTTGAATCTATCTTGACCATTCCCTTTTCCACTATGATGGTGGCCTCCCACTGTAGTACATGAAAATTACGTACCTATCATGTAACGTTACATCGTAACACAAGTACGTCACTCACAGTCCTGACTGTGACAGGGACCAGAGATAGTTGATGCTCCACATAGAGCACCCAAGGAGCTCAATTCTTGATCTTCTCTTGTGTCTTCACCATTCATTACTGCTGGGTGTAAGCCAGAGGAGTGCACCCACCACGGGAGATTTTTTTGCGGAGTGGGGAGTTGGCGTCAACCGCGTCACCCACGTGGCTGATGTACTGCACAGAGCATGTGGGTTGGCCATTTGGTGCCGCAGAGCACCGACTCTATCCCAGTTATCTTGAGCCAGAGAGGAAGAAAAAATTACTGCAGTAATCTTACGAACATATGAAATTTGCCAGCAGATAAAGGCCTAGAGGTCTATCAAGTTCTGCTCAAATGTGCAGCTAGCACCTCATTCTGCAGCTGCCCTCCCCCTTCATTAACCCTCCCCTTGTCCTGTCCCATCCTCGCTTGAAGCAGTCCACTGTTCTACTGCATACCACTTCAGCAGGTAACGCATTCCACCCAGCCACCACTCTCTGTAAAAAGTGTCTCCTCATCTCCTCCTGAACCTTCCTCGCTCCAGTCTCATATCGTGGCCCTCCCTCTGTACCATCTTGTTTATTCCTTTCATGTATTTAAAGGTTTCAATCATGTCACCCATCTCCTCCAGTGAGTACATGTTCAACTTCTTTAACCTCCTCTCGAGGACAAGTCCCCAGCCCTTGATCATCTTTGTCACCCGCACTGCACCCCTCCAGTAACTTAATGTCCTCTTCAGATACAGACGCCAGTATTGCACGCAGTACCAGGTGTGGTCTAATGACCTATACAGTGGCAGAATCACCTCCTTCCTCCTTGAGGATATACCCTTGCAATACAACCCAGCATTTTGTTGGCCTTTGCAGCTGCCTTCCTACATTGTGCCGA
This sequence comes from Neoceratodus forsteri, assembly GCA_016271365.2. Classification (NCBI taxonomy): domain Eukaryota; kingdom Metazoa; phylum Chordata; order Ceratodontiformes; family Ceratodontidae; genus Neoceratodus; species Neoceratodus forsteri. The sequence goes on from JADMNL010000033.1 coordinate 478,004, forward strand.
GTTGTTCATTGACCCTTTAATGAGCACACCCAGATCCTTCTCCTCCTCTGTCTGGGCTAGCTGCACTCCCCTAGCTGGTAACTCCTCCTTGGTTCTTCATCCCAAAATGCAACACCTTGTACTTTTGGCATTAAAGCCCAGTTGCCAGGTTTCAAGCTTTACAGATCATCCTGCAACCCCTGCCATCCCCCTAGGTCATCCACCACTGCGCCTACCTTGGTATCATCAGCAAACAGACTGATCTTGCTCTTGATGTCCCATATGTCTGCAATGAATATCCCAAACAACACTGGTCCCAACACTGAGCCCTGTGGAACACCGCTCATCACTGCCCTTGGGTGAGAGCTCCCACCCACCACCACCCTCTGTTGCCTTCCCTGCAACCAGTTTCCTACCCATCTCACCAGCTTGCACCCGCCCTGTGCCTACTAACTTCCTTCCCAGTCTTCCATGTGGCACTGAGTTGAATGCCTTACTAAAGTCCAGATACAGGGCATCCACTGCATGGCCCCTGTCCAGTTGCCTAGTTACCCAGTCATAGAACTCAACCAGGTTGGTTTGGCAGGATCTGCCACGATGAAGCCATGCTGTCTGCTGTCCTGTAGTCCTTTGGCCTCTAGGAGGGCCACCAGCCTCCTTCAGGATAGTCTCCATTAGCTTACACATGATGGATGTGAGGCTCACTGGTCTGTAGTTTTCCGGTTCATCCTTGGGCCACTCTTGTGGAGGGCACCACATGAGCCATCCTCCAGTCCTGAGGTTCACACCTCGGATGTAGTGAGGCATTAAATAGGTCTGCCAAAGGTCCTGCAAGGACCTCTGCCAGCTCCTTCGGTACCCTGGGTGGATGCCATCTGGGCCTGGCACTTGTCCACCCTCAGTGCCTTCAAACCCTCTCGAACTCTGCTCTCCATGATTTCCCCATCTGTCACCACTCCCCCTCTGCTATTTCTCCCACCTTGGGTGTCACCCCTCTTCTCTTTAGTAATACTGAGCAGAAGTACTCATTTAGTACTTCTGCCTTATCGCACCCTGCTTCCACCCAACCTCCTTCCTAATCCTTACTATGTGGTCCTTACAGCCCTTTTCTCCCTGATGTACTTGAAGTCCTTCTCTCCCTTCTTAATGCCTTGTGCCAGCCTGAGTTCCATTGATGCTTTGGCTCCCTTACTGCCCTTGTCACCTCCTTCGATTCTGTCAGTACTCCTCCTGTCCTCTCCCTCAGTTTTCTTGTACTTCCTAAAGGCAGCTCTTTCCTCCTTACCTTTCCATGACCTCCTTGCTCAACCAGATCAGTTTCTTAGCCCTAGCCTTCTTGCTCTGGGCTTTGCAGCAGGTTTTGTTGCCTCCACTATCCCCAGCTTTATGAGCTCCCACCCTGGTTAGTGTCCATACTAGATTGAATTCTGGCCAGGTACCCTTTACCACTTCCCCATCCTCCCAAAGTTGGCCCTCCTGAAGTCCAGCACTATTGTGCCAGATGCCACCCTTCCTTGCCCATATCCAATGTGAGCCATACTGAGTGGTGGTCACTCCCTGACAGCGTTCCTCCACTGTGATTCTCTCACAAAGTCCCAATTTGCCAGCACAAGGTCAAGGGTATTTCCTAACCTGGTTAGTTCACAGACCATTTGCAGCAGGAAGCTGTCCTGGAAGGAATCCAGCAGTACCTGCTCCTTCTGTTCCTGGTTGTTGGGGTGCTCCAGTCCACTCCCTGGCATGTTGAAGTCCCCACAATCACCACACTACCCTCCAGGTCCTCCTGATCTGTCCCGCTAGTTCCCTGCTCAACTCCCTCCGTCTGAGATGGTGGCCTGTACACCACTCCCATTCTAAGAATCCTATTCTTGGAATCCTGGATTTGCATCCAAAGTGACTCCGTACTACCCTCCTCCTTTACACACTTCAGTCCTTCCTTCACATATAGTGCCACCCTCCTTTCCCAATCACTCTGTCCCTACGAAATAATCTGTACCCTGGTACAGACAGGTCCCAGTCATTGTATTGGGTGGCCCATGTTTCCTTGATGAGTGCAATGTCCACCTCTCCCTCTGCCATGAGAACCTGTAATTCTGCAGTTTTCCTCCCAAGCCTCCTAGCATTATGGTAACCACCTTCCACCCTGCCCTCCTTTCCAGCATCACCAACAGTACTTGCCATTTGTCCTTTGTCACTGTTATGGGGGTAAGCTCATATGGTTTCCCAACCTGTGGTCTCTGCATATCTCTTCCCAACTGCCACCCCCACTCCTAGTTAAAATTCCCAACTTCCTCCATGTACTCCTCCATCCTCTGTTTCAACACTTTCTCCTCCTCACTCAAGTGTAGTCTGTCCTTGGCATAGAGACTACTGTCCTCCCAGGTCCCTCCCCCAACAGCCCATACCCTTTAGCACACCAGGTTCTTAGCCATCTTCTTTCTTCAAGAAGTTCTTCAGCATCAGTAAGCACTGCACCTAGCCAGCTAACTGCAAAAGTTACTGATACTAAAGGACTCCTGGGGTAAGAAGAAACAGGTTGTAGAAACAGAGTGAGGCAAGAGAGCGAGAGACAGAAAATTGAAAAGATAAACTGAAAAGGCATAAGCGAAGAGAGGACAAAGAGAACCCTACCTAACGGGCCTCAATCCTTGGGCGGTCTCAGAAGAAGGAAAAGGCAAAGGATAGAAAGAGGAAAGGTAGAAGAAATGACAGTAAAGGGGAGGAGAAGACCTGTCTGCCACGATAAATTGGAAGACCACTGGCTTGAGAGTTTCAAACCCTTGGGACTGAAGACAAGGCAGCCAGGATCCTGCCAGTTAAAACAGATTAAGGAACCAAGGTCTAAGGGATTAAAGGACTTGTAGACTTGTTGAAGGCAGACCTTCCCCTCACCCTTTATCCATGAGCATTATGAATGTCCCAGAGCCTAGGTCTCACAGACTGTCCCTTGAAGGGCAATCAGTCCTGCTCAGGTACTGGCATGGTCCCCACAAGAGAGAGAGAGAGAACCACGGGACACGGTGCCATAAGAAAAGGAGGAGGAGGAGGAGGAGGTCCCACAGACTCTTAGGACTGCACTGACACATGACAGCCAGAGGTGACATAAGTCAGAGGATTATCCAAGCCCCGAGAAGGGGACACCCCAGTGCATAGTGGAGTTCCTCAGAGGGTTCAGGGCGAAGACCCTCACTCGCCATCCTCCAAGGTGAATGCTCTGTGATTTTCAGAGAAGGAACAGAGCTCTGAGGTACCAGGGGACTCTGCCCAACTAGCCTCTAGGAGGGGGAGGACGAGCAGGTGGAGGCGATGCCCAAGAATTGAGGTCCATGAGGGATAGAGGGTAGGGATCAGTAAAGAATGGTGAAGATACAAGAGAAGATCAAGAATTAAGATACGTATATAATTTTCATATTTTCCCATGTCAGTCTTTACCATTCATTACTGATGGGTGAGTACCAAGCCCCCTGGAGGGGACCTGGCACAGCCCTGAGGAACAGATCCTCAGCCTCCTGCAGGACAGAAGCAGGAGAGGGGAACCCCAGCCATACTACAACATAAGGGTCTAAGGCTGCTCAGGGCAAGGAGGTGTCCCCTGTGGCCGGGGGTGGAGGGTGCCCTGAAGCACTCTCTTTGCAGGGGAAAGGCAGGTCCCCGAAAGTGGAGAAATCACCTTATGCAGGGTAACAGGTGACAATCTGACAAAGCCACGCCTGTCCCCTAATGCAGATCGCTGTCCCTGCTAGCCTGGATGCCACCATTGGCGTCAGAAATGCCCTTGCCTGGTGCCTTGCAAGCTCAGACCTTGAGCAGAGGGCAATGGCCTGTTAAATTGCTATGAATCAGGCAAAGATGCTAGCACCTGAGCTAAAATTGACCACAGGTGCCTGTTATAGGCAGCGTGGTGCTTGATGAGAACTCTACACATCAACACATGGGCTGAAGAGAAAACTCTTGTCCCCATCAGTCGAACTCTGCGGAATCCGGATCCAGGGGTTGGTCGTGGCGCCAGGTGCTGAGGCCGGAGGGAGTGTCTAGGGTTGTCAGACCAAGGAGGGTGAGACAGGGAACCTAGAGACTCCTGGGGCACAATACTGTCTCCTGCAGTCTGCTGGGCTGGTGAAGGGCAGCTGGAGACTGCCAGGTGCAGATAGACACCTCCTGGAAAGGAATGAGCCAGGAGGGCACCACCAGGTGGTGAGCACTGAACTCACTGAGAAATGAGCACGGCTCCCGCTCAGTATTGCTCCTCACAGCATGGGAGATGTGAAGCTCCTGTACCAGCCTTGAAAGGAACCGCTGATGTTCAGTTAAATCAGCATCAGAGGCAGGTGAACAGAGTGTTCCTCTCCCTTGGAAAAGGAGACGAGGGAAAGACCCATCTGTCCATGGCCCTGATGTAGTGGGAAAGGCCGCCACAGTAGCTGCGAAGATTTACCAGGTTAAGGGCCCTGTGGGGCCCACATGGTCCAGAGAAAGTGCAAGCGGCCTGCAGAGGGATGGGTGAAGGGCACCGAACTGAGAGTGCCTGACCTGTGCCAGGGCCCGAGACCCAGAGACTGATTCCAATGAACGGGGGGTCCCAAGACCACACTGGGTTGAGAAGGCTGAACTTGAGATGGCAAACTCCGGAAGAGCCCTGAGGGGAGGCCCCTGTGACACACCTAGGGCTGCATGTGTTCAGAAGGGCAACCTCCACCCTGCCAATAAGGGTGTCTCCGAGGCCTTGTGGAAAGACGGAGATCAGCACATGCGACTCTTCCCACCTCCTGCAGGGTAGTGGAAGGTCAGCTGTACCTCACCCCGCCCTCAACCTCGGACTCAGAGGTTGTCTCTTCCTCAACCCCAGTGCAGTGGGGTCCCCTGATCCTGTAGGTCCCACGGCAAAGACTGCAGAAGAGGGGGTCCCCATCCTCCTTGAAGGGCCATGGCAGCACCAGGAACTGCAGCTGCCTGAGCCTCCCCAGAGGTGGACACCCCACCCCAGGTTCAAGAGCCGCCATCCCTAATGGATCCACGGCCACCCCAGCTGAAGGATCCTCAAGAAATGAAAATTATGTACCTACTGTAATTCCTGATCTTTCTGTGTCTCTTCCCATTCATCACCTTTGGGTAATGTGGCCAGAGGTCAACCCCGCTGAAGCTCTTTTTGGGGAGATGGGCTGAGCCGATGTGCACTATCAGCGCCGCCTCAGGCCGGTGCATTGCATGGAGCTCGCTGGTTGGCCGTGAGGAAACAGTTGACCCCGCCTCCCACCAGTTCTGTGTCACCGAGTGTAACAAAGGTTGGGAGGGAGGAACAAGGAGTCCAAGGGACAGATAAAGGAAAAACATACAAACTAAAAGGAGAAATAAATGACAGAAGACAGAAAGAGAGCTGGAAATCTAAGGGGATTGGGAAGGGCCCAGTCTCTGGAAGTAGAAGAGGAGGGAGGAAGGAGGGAAAATTAGAAGTAAGGATGAGAAGGGAGGAGGAACATATGAAGCCTTTGACCCATCTCCAGATTGTAAGGGCTCACGAAGAAGAGCCAGAAGGCTACACTGCAGAATTCAAGGCACAGAAGAAAAAATTACTCACCTTAGTAATGTTTCTTCTAATGGAGTCTTGCTATATTATGACAATTGCAGTTTGTCCTACCATTAGAACTGCTCCGAGGTGAAAGAGTTAACTCCATTCCATGAATGGAACTTAGAGCACGAGCTCTAAAGAGAAGCTCTGTGTAGTTTCAAACCTAAACTGTCAGATCTTTACGAGCAAAACTCACTAAGGTCTGTGTGAAGCTGTAACCTACACTAGCCAACTGGCTACCTAAATATTAACACTCATTGCTGGTCCCAACACCAAAGACTCAAGTCAGGGGACCAGAACTAATAGTATAATTTAACAGTATGAGAGAAATATAAGGAAAAATGAAAACACCACACCCCAAACCCCAAGAAGGGTGAAAACACATAAAAGGGCATAAAATAGTGCCCACACTAGGCTGCCCACCCCTACCCAAGTAGAAGTTCTGAGGGGCAGGTTGGGGAGGTCAATAGGCAAGACTCCAATAGAAGAAACAACATTACTAAGGTGAGTAATTATTTCTTCAAACAACATGAAGTCTTGCTATATTATGACAATTGCAGACTACACAGCAGTACCTCCATGGAGGAGGACAGAACCTACTTAGGAATAGGCTCTGAAGCACAGCTGCTAAACCGAGCATCTCTCCTAGCCTGACATCCAGGAGTAATGCTTGGTGAAAGTGTGTACCGCTTTCCAAGTAGCAGCTTGACATATCTCCAATATAGGATGTCTCTGGCAGCAGCTAGAGACGCGGCTGTACCTCTGGTAGAATGAGCCTCAAGCCAGAGGGGGATCTCGCCCAGTTTCTGATAACAAAATTGGATACAAGAGACAATCCACCTGGCAATTGATCTCTTAGTGCAGGTTTCTTCCCAACCTCACCATAAGTGAGAAAAGTTGGAGGGATTCGAACCTGTGACCCTTGGTCACGCTCTATATAGTAACTAAGGGCCCTCTAACGTCCAAACTGTGCAATCTCCTCTCACCAGAAGAGGAATGTTCAGTGAAAACACTGGAAGGAGATAGATTGGTTAAGATGGAAATCTGAAACCACCTTAGGCAGAAACTTCCTGTTAGTCCTGAGGACTACCTTATCCCTGTGGAAAGAAATAAAGTCAGTTTCTATTGACAAGGCTTGCAACTCACTTGTAAGTCCTAGCAGAAGTGATAGCCACTAGGAAAACAGTTTTCCAAGTTAGATACTTGAGCTCTGCAGAAAACAGAGGTTCAAGGGGTTGCATTAACTGGGCAATGCAAACATTAAGGTCAGGCAGGGGCCGGATCCCAAAAGGTGGATTAGTATGAAGTAATCCCTTAAAAACTTGGAAAATACAGGGTGAGCGGAAAGAGGATGGCTTTCCTGTTGAAACAAAAGCAGAGACAGCTGCCAAATGAACTCTCAGGGTAGCTGGTCTCAGGCCCAAAGAATTAAGATGGACCATGTAATCTAACACAATGGGAAAATCAGCAGATTCTGGGGAAATATGTTTCCCAGAACACCAAATGGAGAACCTTTTCCACTTAGAATTATAAGTAGCTTCTAGTGGAAGGCTTCCCAGAAGCTTTAGGATTTCAAGAACACCCTGAGAGAGGTGTAGGTCAGCAATTTAACTCCTCAAGAGCCAGGCCTTGAGGTTGAGGGATTTGAGGTTCGGATAGCAAACTCTCCCTGGGCACAGGTTAATAGGTTGTGATTCCTGGGGAGACACGGGGAGATGGATTGTCAGGGACATATGGAGGGGTACCAGGGCTGCCTGGCCCAATCTGGGGCAACCAGAATCACCCTGCAAGGCTGGGATCTGATTTTTACTAACATCTTGAATAGGAGAGGGAAAGGGGAAGCATAAAGAAGCTCCTTCCCAATCCAGGAGAAGGCGCCCAGGGGACTGAGCCCAACACTGGGGCCTGCAACAGAACAGTGGAAGTTGGTGATTGTCTGGGGCTGCAAAAGATCTGAGGGTGCCCCATCTGGCAAAGACTATCCCAGTACTTGAGGATCCAGAGACCATTCGTGATGGCCCTGAGAAATCCTGCTGAGAGCATCTGCTAGGACATTGTCCTTTCCTGGAAGGTGAACTGCTATGAGGAAGTGTTCAGGAGTAGGCCAGAGACCACAACTTCATTGCCTCGGTGCACAAGGTCAAGACCGAGTGCCCCCTGCTTGTTGATGTACCACATTGTTGTAGTATTGTCTGTTCTGACTTGTACCACTTTGTTCTGGACAGAAGCAGAAACGCTGAAGTGCTAAAAGACAGCTCTGAGTTCCAGCAAACTGATGTGGAGCAGAGATTCCTGGGTGACCACACTCCTGAGTGGAGAGGTCGCCATGTGGGCTCCCACCCCAGGAAGGAAGCATCCGTAGTGAGGGTCAAAGTGTGAGAAAGGAATGAAGGGGACCCCAGTCTCAAATTGCTCTGATCCTGCCACCACTGGAGGGCCTGGATCAAGGTCCGGGTCACTGGGACCAACTTAGAAAGGGGTCTCTTCTCTGAGACCAATAGGCTCTCAAGTGAAACTGAATGTCTCTCATCTGAAATCTTGCTCCCTGCACAACAGCTGTGGACGCAGCCATGTGCCCCAGGAGCTGCAAAAGTGTCTTGCTGGTCGGAGACCTGCAGAGTGAAGGAGGAGGCCAGAGCCACCAAGTTCCTTACCCTTCTAAGGGAAGAAAAGCTCTGGCCAGATTTGTGTCCAATTCTGCACCTATGAAGGTGAGTACCTGAACTGGTTCCAGAACCGACTTTGGTAGATTTATCAGGAAGCCCAGGGAGGTGAGAAGCTGCTGGGTGACTTGCAGGTGAGATTTTACTGTTCTGGGGACTGGCCTACAATGAGCCAGTCATCCAGATAGGGAAAACAGCAATCCTTTGCCTCCTAAGTGAGCCACTGCTACTGCCAGACATTTTGTGAATACCCTTGGGGCAGAGGTAAGGTCAAGGGCATTGCTCTGAACTGGTAGTGACCTGAGGGCAGTTCGAATCTGAGGTACTGGTGGGAGCTTCTGATTAGGACGTGAAAATAGGCATCCTTGAGGTCCAGGGAAGCTAGCCAGTCCCCTGGCCTTAGAGAGGGTAAAATCATTGCCAGAGTTACCATTCTGAACTTTGGTTTCAAAAGATGCTTGTTCAGATATCTGAGGTCTAAAATAGGCCGCCATTCTCCTGTCTTTTTGGGTAAGGAAGTATCTAGAGTACAGACCTTTGCCCTGGTGTAGGGAGGAACCTTTCTACCGCCTGAGAGCTAACAGGGTTGAGACCTCTGCTTCTAGAGTAAAGGTCTCTAAAGAGCTTGCAGGGAAAAGACCTGATTCTCATCTTTGGGAACTTTTGAGCTGAGAACTCAGACCCTGGCTTACTACTTCCAGAACCCACTTGTCTGAAGTTAAAGACACCCAGTTCTGACTGAAGTAAGCTAACCTGCCCCTACTGGTAAAGGAGATCGCCCTGGGCACCTAATCAGCCTGCTTGGCAGGTGCTTTAGGCTGAGGGGTGGGGCAGGCCTGCCCACGCCTCGCCTGCCTCTGCCTCTGAACAACCCCCTCTGAGCATAAGCAGAGGAGGCCTGGGTTTGGTAAAAGGCCTGTGGAAAGGCCTACCCCTACCCCTGGGGTGTGCCTCTGAGGAGTGACTTGCCTCCTTGGCTTGGGCACTTTTATAGGTAGTCCTATATTCATCCATCTTCTTCATATAATTCTCTGTCTGCTCCCCAGAGAATTTCCCACCACAGGAAAATCCATAGCCTTAGTCTGGGTATCCTGTGACAAGTTAGTACACCTGAGCCAGGCCAACCTACTAAAAGCTACAGATGTGGCCATGACTCTAGAGGAAACATCATTAAAATCCACAGCAGCATGAAACTGCACCTTAGAAGCCTCACGTTATCGGCAGCCACCTGCTCCAGCTCACTAGCCAGCTGGCCAGGGCTTGTTTGGCTAAATCCATAACAGTATCCCAAGCTTGAACCGAACGGTTTTCGGCGGTTAAAATAAAACTATTCTCGGTTGAATCGAACCGAGAAAACACAGTTTAAACCGAGAAATGAACCCGGCAGTAGGAGAAATCTCCGGAGCGACTGTTCAGTGAGGCGGAGTAAAGAATCTGACAGTTTAGGTTTGAAACTACACAGACAGAGCTTCTTTAGAGCTCGTGCTCTAAGTTCCATTCATGGAATGGAGTTAACTCTTCACCTCGAGCAGTTCTAATGGTAGGACAAACTGCAATTGTCATAATATAGCAAGACATCATGTTGTTTGAATCACTGGCAATAAACTCCAACATAAGCAGAAGCGGCTATTCTGGAAGAAAAGACAGGATACAGGGCTGTACTCCACCCCAAAAAAAAAGTTTTGGTGGTAAGTAACTAGTTTCTTAATTAATTTGAGGATGATCTTAAATTAATTTGAGGGATGAGTCCTTAAGGACAAAAAATGGAAATTACATACATACAGTAATTCTTGATCTTCCTGGACGAAGTCTCACCACTCATTCACACTGATGGGATCTATGTTGGGGCGCTAGGACCCAGCAGGAGCAAACTTTTGCAAGAGGGCTGGTGCCAGAGATGGAGCCACGAGGAGCAGCAACGAACTTTGGCTCGTGGCAAAGACTATCTTGGCCGACCTCCAACTGCCTCAGTACCTTTTTTTCAGAGGAGATGCAGCGCTAACTAACCTAGAAGGATAGCTTAACAAAATCGGACATAAGATAGTCCGAACAACCCATATAAAAAGGGTCAACAAAGAAGTCTTCACAATCTAAACATTGAGGGAGTGAAGACCAACAACAGAGGTGAGCTTGGGGGATGGTAGGGAGGGTAGAATGAGTGGTGGAGACTTCGGTCCAAGAAGATCAAGAATTATGGTAAGTACGTAATTTCCATATCTTCCTGAAATAAAGTTTCCACCACTCATTCACACTGATGGGAGAGTACCGAGCTAATAATCCCTCGAGAGGGTGGTAGGAGAAACAAAGGGTCACAATTTTAGGACAGAAGTCCGTTAAGGATAGTCCTCGTTAACTAAAAGATGTCGCCTGGCACGATGAATCAGGCACAGTGGCTTGACGGAAGTAGGCACTGAGCTTCCAGGTAGCCGCATTGCAATGTCTGCAATGGGCAGGTTGTGGATTTCACCAGGGATGCTGGCACTGCTCTGGTGGAGTGAGCGTGATACTTGCCCTCCAGCTTGCACCATGGAATAACAGTGGCGAAGGCATGCCACCAGACATGCTAAAATGCATCTGATAGCTTATAGGTTGACCCAGTTGGGTCTTACTAAAGGAAACAAACAGTTGTTGAGCTTTGCAAATTTCTTTTGTTCTATCTAAATAGAAACGCAAAGCTCTTTTGACATCTAAAGAATGAAGGGTACACTCTCCTTCATTTTGGAAGTTCGCAGTAAGTAGGCAGGACCAAAGGTTGGTTCAGATGGAATTAGAAACAATCTTAGGGAGAAACGAGGGTGGGTCCTAAGAACTACTTTTGTCCTTATGAAATACAGTATACGGAAGGTCTGTGACCAAGGCATGTATTTCAGAGACCCTGTGGGTTGAGGTAATGGCCACCAGGAAGGCCATTTTCCAAGTGAGAAATTTCAGCTCACAGGAAGCTAGAGGCTTGAAAGGTTTTCGAAGTGAGCATGTCTCAGCGTAGGTTAATGTCCCAGGCTGCAACTGGACATCTGATAGGAGGTCTGGTATGCAGAATACCTTTAAGAAAACCTTCTTAGTTACAGGTAACTGAGCCAGTTATAAGAAGAGTACTGGCTCATGATAAGTTGAAATGGCACAAAGGTGAACTTTGACAGTAGAGTATTGTACACCTGAATTTGAGAGGTCTAAAAAGGTACTCTAGAACTTTTATTTGGTGTGCAGGAAAGGATTCAGAGAGGATTTTGCACACCCGAGAGAAGAACGCTCCATTTGGCTGTGTAAGTTTTTCTAGTGGCTGGCTTGTGCACAGCCAAAAGAATATCTGAAACTCTCCGAGACATTGAACCTGTTCACCTCTATCTCTTCAGCAGCCAAGCGTGAAGGTGAAGCGACCTCAGATTGGGATGGACTACATGCCCCTGGACCAGAAGGTTCATCTGAAGGGAAGCACCTTCAAGAGGGTTCTGACATACTGTTGAGTAACGGAAACTATATCTGTCGAGGCCAGAAGGGAGCAATGAGGATCATTTTCCCTGGACTCGAATTTGAGAGATACTCTGAATTAGAGGATGAGGAGGAAAGGCGATAGAAAGCATTTTGTCCACTGCAGCCTGAACACATCCTGACAGAAAATGTCAGGCCCTGGATTTATGGAGCAGGAGAGAGGCAGTTTTCTGTTGAGTGGGATGCAAAAGGTCTAGGTCTGGAGTTCCCACTCGGATTATCCGGAGGACCCATTTGTCTGATGTTATGGACTTCCACTGGTTGTAGAACAGAGTCAGTCAACCTCCCACCACTGAGGAAGAGTACCCTGGCAGTTTAGGTGGGACTCTGCCAGAAACTCAGAAGGTGTTACTGCGCGGGCCCTTGTACCTTCTGTTGCATTTCTTCTGAGATTGGGGGCCTGGTCTTTGTTAAAACCTCCCTGCCCTTGCCCTGGAAGGACTGACAGTTGTGAAATTGACACTTGTTAACACCCCCCAGAAGGATGGGAGCAGGTCGAGCCATTTTAATGGTCGACCTAGTCTTCTGTGTGGCCTCCAGAGCTTGCTCTACTTGAGGTCCAACAGATACATACCATCAAAGGTAACGCCATGACCTGCTGTTGGGCATCATTCGTGAAGCCCAAATGCGAGGCCAGGAGTAATGACAGGTACAAATGCCCACCGGGCCGCCACTGGAAGCAGTATCGAAAGCGCCCACAGCTGCTTTAACCTGCTGGTTGTTAAGACTCGATACTCTGGTTATGGTCTGAAGTGGCTCTGAACTAGTGTCCGACTCGGCAGAGCTTCCACCATCTGTTTGAGCAAATGCCAAAGAACATACTCTATATTGAGAAAAATAGCCCTGGTAGCTGGCAATATGCATACCCAGGGTACAGGCAGCAAAGACTCTCTTACCTAAGGTGTCTATCTTGCAAGATTCTTTGTTTATAGGCCAGGCTGTAGATGCCTGAGGAAGAAAGGCCTTATTCTCTGCCAGGAATACAACAGAGTTCGCAAAGGCCTGGGAGGCCAAAATGGGTCGATCCTTGGGAGCAGCATACTTCCTGTCTATGGACTTAGCCACAGAAGGAATCAGAGCGTGATTATTCCATACTATCTGAGAGAGCGCCTCAAAGGATGGTCGCATAGGGAGTTAAATCCATAGAGATCTCTGGGACATGAAGGTATTGGAAACTTAAGAGCTTCCCAGGATCGATATCTGTAGTCTGGAGAGAAAGAGTAGAATTAAAATTTTCAGCAGAGACTTAAATGACAGGCCTTCAATCACAGGCTCTGCGGCAGGATTGATCCCTGCTCCTTCAACATCATCACCCAGTCAAAGATCTGGGTCAGGCTCAATATCATCTCCTGACAGTCCAGGAGGGACTGTATGGACAGGAAAGGAATGAAAATCAGTAGGAAATGAAGAGGAGAAAGGATTCGAGTCGAGAACCCCTGAAGGCTGGACAGCACTGCACCAAGCCCGCGGCGCCAAAGAACACAGCGAGAGAGCAGGAGACAGTGCTGAACAGAACAACTCAGCACACGGCGGTACTTTATTAGAGACCATGGCGCCAACAGGCGATCGGCACCAAAAGATGCATCGGTGCAGAGGATGGCGCTGACAACTCCAGCAGCACTGAGGATGGTGCTGACAGGTGCACCGTGCAGAGGATGGCGCCAAGAGACCCATCGATGCAGAGGAGTCCCGACGGTGCTCAAAGCAATCCAGGGCCCAAAACTTCGATTTGAAGAAAAGAAGGAAGAATGCCAGGAGGTAAGGGCATCAGTGTGGCCCTCGCGCTGCAGCCATGTGAGGGGGAAACATCTGAGCATGGAGTCGATGGCACTGAAGAGGGTACTGCAACCAGGAAGGTCCAACTGCCCTACCTGCTACCTTTGAAAGGCCCGAGGGCCTCGGAGAGACTGGGCCCGTAAATGAACCAACCTCCCGAGCCCACTGCTCCACAAGAGGGCCGACTGATGAAATTGCTCATCGGAAGCCCTTTCAAGAGGCAGGAAGGGCTCGATGTTGAAGAGGTCGGTCACAGGAGACCAAACCAGTGACTTGGAGGAGGAGACTGGCATCTGACCCCAACGACCGGCTGTCTACGTGCAGACATACCAGAAGGTGACCTCGAGTGATGCCTTCTCTTTGACCTGTGGGCCGAGGAAGAGTCGAGGCTGAACGGTGCCCAGAGTGTGACCGCTTTCTATGCTTCACATCTCCCCTCGGCATCAGACCATCCACTGTCAGACCCTCCTCCAGAGAGGGCAGCGGACTGGACCCAGCCCAGCTGACTGAACAGCTTGCACAAAGTCTCCAAACTGTCACCTGACCCGCCATGGTAGAGTCCACTAATCGAGGACTGAAGACATCTTTCTACAATAAGTAAAATTAAACATGATTGGTACTTATTTCAAAATAAATTACAAAATAATAAACTGAAAACTATGCTGCTAGTTTGAAGTTTGACTCAAGTGGTGAGTGACGCCACTGAAGTGCACTTGACAGCGGGAAAAAAGGAACTGAGGCAGTTGGAGGGTTGACACTGAGATAGTCTTTGCGGCATAAGCCAAAGCTCACGGTACCGCCTCCCTCATGGCTCCATCTCTGGCACCGCCCTCTTGCAGAAAGTTTGCCTCCCGCTGGGTCCTAGCACCTCCAGCGTAGATCCCATCAGTGTGAATGAGTGGTGGAGACTTTATGTCCAGGCAGATCAAGGAAGAATAGCCGAAGGGGAGACAGAAAGAACAGAAGAGAGGGCAGCCACTAACCAACACCCCACAGGGGTGGAGCCAAGGCACTGAGGAAAAGTGCCTCCATCCTGACCATTCTCCCCTAGGAATGTGAAACATCCCCTATATGCCCAAGGTCACCCCGCCTCCTGATCAATGGAAAGGAAGGTGGGGGAGGAGGCACACAGAGGGAGGGACCCAGAGACTGAGGCCCCGGAGGATGGAGGGGGAGGGATTGTGATGAATGCTGAAGATACACAGAAAGATCAGGAAATATGGTAGGTAGATAATTTTCACATCTTATCCATATCAATCTTCACCATTTATCACCTTTGGGTGAGTGCCGATCCCCAAAGGGGCCCTGGACCCTAAAGGACTAAGTCCCTTAGCTCTCAGTGGGTGGCACACCGACAGGAAACCCTTCATGGGTCTGAGAGGCCTGAGACTGGGAAGAGTGAGACAGGGACCCCCCAGAGGGAGAAGGAAGTTACCCCAACAGACGCCACCTCACCCTTACAGGAGAAAATACAGGTTACTCACCTGTAACAGGAGTTCTAGGAATGGTATATGTTGTTCATCCACACTCATTGGCAGTATCCTTGCCGCTTTAAATCTTGCGGAAGGTCTTCAAGCTTGCTCCTCCCACCCACCGGGTGGTATAACTCGGCTCCATGGCCTTAGATCTGGCCGCTGGAAGCTCCAGGTTGTGCGTCGGGCGGGAGGTCGGGTGGGTGGGGATGAACAACATATACCATTCCTAGAACTCCTGTTACAGGTGAGTAACCTGTATTTCTAGGGACATGGATATGTTGTTCATCCACACTCATTGGCAGACTCCTAGCAGTTCTCCGGGAGGAGGGAGGCAAGACGCACACCCCATATACTTACTTGGGAAAGAGAGACTGAGAACCGAGGCCCCAAACCAGCATCCCGGCGTGACTCAGGTCGATGTGGTAGTGGGTAATGAAGGTGTTTGCTGACTTCCAGTAGCAGCCCTGCAGATTTCCTGGATAGGGACGCCCCTGGAAGCAGCCATCTGCAGCAGTAGGCGGTAGAATGAGCCTTATCCTCTGGGAGGCTCCATGCCCGCTAACTTATAGCAGAGATCTATGCAGGAGGTTACCCACCTGCTTATCGTCCGCTTGGCTGCAGGTCTGCCAGATGCGGCTTCAGCGTGGGTGACAAACAGCTGGCGAACCTCCTCCTCGAATTTCAGCCGTGCGCCTTATAATAAGCGAGCGCCTTCTAGGATCCAGAGTATGGAGCCTATTCGCCTCCGAGGTGTGATTGGGCAGAACACCGCAGAGTCAACACCTGGTTAAGGTGAACTCCGACACCACCTTCGGAAGGAATTTCGGGTGGGGCGCAGGACAACCTTGTCCCTGTGGAAGACCAGGTAAGGAGACTCGATGGAGCGCCTGGAGCTCTCCCATCCTTCTGGCTGACGGATAGCCACCAAGAAGGCGGTCTTCCACGACAGGTGAGAGAGAGCACACCTGTGCATAGGTTCGAATGGCTTGCCCATGAGCTTGCCAGTACCAGCAGTAGATCCCACGGAGGTGGGGGTTCCTGACTGGAGGGAAATGTGATCAAGGCCTTTGAAAAAGCGCCAGACCACCTTCTCTCTGTGCCACCGACTGCTTCCCAGCCCGCGCCCGTAAGCAGAGATGGCTGCCAGGTGCACCCTTAGGGTCGCCGACTCAAGCCCTTGACTAGAAAGGGACCATAAATAGTCCAAGATGCTTGCCAAGGAACAGGAGGAAGGGTCCAAGCTCTTGTTCTCGACACCAAATGGAAAACCTTTTCCATTTGAAGGCATAGCATTTTCTGGTCGACCTCACGGGACGCCTCAACTACATTGAGGACCTCGCCGGAAAGACCCAAAGCCTGGAACTCTAGCCGCCAGGAACCAGGCCGTCAGGTGCAGGGATTGAAGGTCCGGATGGAACACCTTCCCTGATTGACTGAGAGCAGGTCCGGGCGAGCTGGAAGCTGCTGCTGAGTCCTGGAGCTGAGACTGAGGAGATCTGGTACCAGAACTGGCGAGGCCAGTCTGGGGCTATCAGAATCACCGCGCCTTGTCCCTCCTCGCTTGAGAAGCACCTTGTGGATCAAGGGAAATGGGGAAAGGCGTAAAGAGGCCTGGGGTCCATTGCCTCGAGAAGGCATCCCTGCAGCGAGCCCTGCTGAGGGGGCGGGCATGGAACAGACTCAGCTTGCATTCTCCATGGAGGCAAACAGGTCCACCTGAGGTGTGCCCCAGTGGGAGAACAGATGCTGTACTACCTCCGGCAGGAGAGACCACTCGTGGGATGCAGCCCCTATCCGGCTCGGGCATCGGCCAGGGTGTTGGAGGCTCCTGCCACGTGAATGGCTAGGAGATCCGCCTCCAGGCTGCGATGCAGTGACCAAATGCGGAGAGCTTCCTTGCATAGAAGCATGGAGCGCGGCCCGCCCTGGCGGTTTAGATAGTACATGGTCGTGGTATTGTCCGCCTGACTCGGACCACTTGACCCCGGAGGAACGGAGCAAAGGCGTGAGAGCTAGGCGGACCGCCGGAGCTCCAGCAGGTTGATGTGGCATCGGACTCCAGGGGACCAGAGGCCATGAGCCGTGTTCCCCAGATGGGCACCCCAACCCATCAGAGAGGCATCGGTCGGAGAGAGACCGCCGGCTCAGGGCGGACGTAACGGGATGCCCTCCTGCAATTGATCTGGAACGGTCCACCACTGGAGAGCATTCCACATCCCCTGTGTCACCGACACAAGCTGGTCCAAGGGATCGTGCAGCTGCCAGGACCACTGGCTGGCCAGTCCCCACTGAAGGGGACGATGTTCCAGCGGGCCCAACGGACCACGCTGGTACAGGCCGCCATGAGACCCAGGAGGCGAGGAAGTCCCGGCAGGGCGAATTGCCCAACCAGAAATGATCGGGCAAAGGAGGAAAGAACCTCGGCCCTGTCCGCTGAGCCGCGCCTGGCTCAAGAGAGAGTCGAGCTGCGCCCGATGAATAAAATCACCTGCTTCGGCTCGAGTCTCGACTTGGCCTCGTTGGACAAGGAGGCCCAGTTGAGAGCAGACCTGAGGGCCAGATCTCTGACCACTCCGCCTCCTTCCTGGAGGGAGCTGCTATCAGCCAGTCGCCCAGGTAAGGGTACACCTGACCCCTCGAGCGACAGAGGAATGCTGTCACCACTGCCATGCATTTGGTGAAGACCCCTGGGAGCTGAGACAAGTCAAGGGCATGGCTTGAATCAAGAGAGATCCTTCCGCCGGAAGCGGAAGGAATCTCTGATGAGACGGACGGATAGGGACGGAAAAACGCGGCCCTGCAAGTCCAGAGAGCAGAACCACACGCTGCCTCCAAGGATGGTATTATCTGAGCCAGAGTGACCATCCTGAAGGTTCAGGACCTTAGGAACTTGTTTAGGCCGTAGGTCGAGAATGGGCGCCAGCCCCGTCTGCTTCGGAACCAGGAAGTACCTGGACACAAACCCTGGGTCTGAAGGAGGGTCCACCACCTCTTACCACCTCCTTCTGGAGGAGGAGAGTGATGTCGGCTCGACGAGCCGCCAGTGAGGCTGGGGATCCCGGCCCCGAGGGGCGACGGCTCTGAAGGGTGGTGCCTGCTCAATTCCAGAGGCAGGCCTCTTCCCACCACCTCCAAGACCCACCTGTCCGTGGTAACAGCGACCAGGCGGAACGGAAGTGCTGGAGCCGCCTCACGGGGACCTAGGGGTAAGGACGGGATGGGGGCGACACCCCTCAGCCTGCACTGGGCAGGCTTGGAGGAGGGACCGCCGAGGGACCTCCTGGGCCCTTTCCTCCTGCCTCCTGTTAGAGGAAGCCGCGCTTGGGTTTGGGATGCCAAGGCCGAGCCTGCTGGCCCTGACGCTGCTGGGCCGGGCGCGCCGGGGCACAGAAGGACTAAAGGGCTTAGGCTGTGGTTTGCGGCCTTTGTCCTTCTGAGCGGAAGAGACCGAGTCCAAGGTGGCATTGACTCTCGATCCTCTGCAGGTGACCTTCCACCCCAGGGCCAAGAGGTCAGTCCTCAAAAGGAACATCCGCCAACTTGTGCTGGGTATCCGGCAAAGGTGGATATCTCAGCCAAGCCCGCCGACGCATAGCCACTGCGGCCGCCACCGATCTGGCACATGAGTCCCCTACATCCAAAGCAGTCTGAGCTGCTGTTTGGCCACTGCTCCTGCCCTGGTCCCGCACCTGCTTAACCGTAGTCTGCAGATCGGGCGGAAGATGAGGGATGAACTCATCCAGGAAGCCCAACAGGGCATGAGAAAATGTGCCATGAGGACGGCCGAACTGGCCTAACGGCCGAGAGAGGACGCAGCGAGACTTTTCGCCCGACATAGTCCAATTTCTTGACTCCTTGTCAGGAGGTTTGTCCACATCCTGGCGTGCGCCGCTGCGAAAACGCTGTCGGTAACCAACCCCTCAGCAGAGGGTGTTCCAAAACCGGACAAGGAACCGTAGGGACCGCGATACTTCCTGGCCATCCTGGCCAAGGCGCAGGGCAGGAAGCAGGCGCTGCCAAAGTTCCAGTGCTGACCCACTATGGCCTCGCCACCGGAAAGGCCTCCGCCGGAGAATCCCTCGGTCCAGAATCTCCGTGAGGGGATACCTGGTCTGCTTGGAACGGGTTCGAGCTCCATCCCGTAGACTCGAGATGAGCCGAGCAGTCCTAGGAAGGACGACGGCTATCGTCCATTGGCTGACTCCTGAAGACCCAAGTCCAGTCGCTGGAGAAGAAGGAGGAATCATCTTCGGACTCGGAAGAGTCCTCAAGAGCTGCCTCTGGCCTGAGCCACCCTTCACCTGCCGAGGTCGGTCGGGAGTGAGGTAACTGACAGCCGATGGGGTAAAACCTCAGCCGATCGAGAATCCTTGGTCGGAGCCCCAACTGGTTGGCTGAGGCGGAGGTTCCACCGCAATCGTGGAGCAGCTGGTTTTGCCGAACAACCGCCTGGGTATAGGCTCGGCAAGTCGAGGTTGTGTCGGCCGCTCCGTGACAGTTACTTAATGGCCGGGAAGGCGCCGGAGTCGGCTTATTCCCGCCAGGAGGAGCTGTTGAACATAAGGTCTCGCATCGACGCACTTACGCCGGCCTCCTCATCCGAGGAGGAGGACGAGGACGAGCGCACGCCATCATGGGGTGCCGAGACCGAGACCGCCATGAGGGTGGGAACGGGCTGACCGCTAAGAGGTCCGACGAGACCGAGAGTCCCGGAATTCTCCGGGTCGGTGCAGGGAGGTGTCGGCCGAACCGGCACCCTTCGCTCGGAAGGTCCATCCGAGGGCTCCGGAACCGAGGCACAGGCGAGCCCACGGGATCCTCAACTCCTCCCGGGAACCGGGAGAGGGAATCTCGGCTCAAAGGCGACAGCTCTGTCCAATGGGTCGAGAAAAATTCGACTTCATCAGTGGGAGTCTCGGTCAACTGACCTGACGGGACACCGTGAGGCCAGTGGCCGGCCGAGCGTCGACCGGGCCGACGGTCGACGGCCCGAGAGGGGACCTTTCCCCGCTCCCCAAGAGCGCCGACGGAGGGACTCTACCCTGTCCTCTTTTGATCGAGAAAAAGGTCCAGCAGACGCAGGCCCTTCCTTTAGTGGAGAGGGACAGACAAAGCTCCTTAAAGGAAGCCGTGTAGGAAGAACCCAGAGAGAGCGGGATAAATGCCGCCGCCGAGGAAGATACGCCCGCAGCCGCCTTCTTCGAGGGCGACCATCCGCCGAGCTGATCCGCCGAAAAGCCGGCCGCTGACACCGCCAACCGGGCCTCCTTGACTTCACCGGAGGGAAACGCTTCGACGGCCCAGTGTAATCGGGCAGCACGGGCTTCGGAGGACGAGGGCCGAAAAGATGAGCACAGGTCGCAAGCCCGCGGTCGCGCTCTGGGCCTAAGGTAGACACACGGGAGTGTGGATCCGTCCGAGACATCTTCTGCCCGCATGGGCATCTCCGAAACTGGAGTCGATTTATCCATCGCAGTCGCGAGGGATCAAGACTGAAGTCTTTTGCAAAATATTATTTTTAAATCCGCAAACGGAGAAATAGGAACAGTACAAACGCAGAGCTTAAGGAGGAACCTGAGCTCCAAGCGTAAGGAAGATCTGGCGTGGGGCGGAGCTGAGAGTTATACCACCCGGTGGGTGGGAGGAGCAAGCTTGAAGACCTTCCGCAAGATTTAAAGCGCAAGGATACTGCCAATGAGTGTGGATGAACAACATATCCATGTCCCTAGAAAGATGGGTTTCTCTGGTAAGCGAAGGAAATCACCCTACGCCGGGCCAAGGGTGACAACCAGAAGAGACGCTGACATGCCGTCCGCCTAGTGCAGATCAAGTATCCCTACAACCCTGAAGCTACCTCTCATGCCGAAGATGCCCCTGCCACGTGCCTTGCACTCCAGTCCACGGCAGAGTGTGCAATGGCTTGTCTGGTTTGCTTCATGTCAGGCATGGAGGCTGGAGCTGACCAAGTCTGGACTACAAGAACCTGTCATAGGTTGCACAGTGGCCTGATGTGCTGCAACAAAGAGCAGCAACCGTGCAGAGTAGAAGGTCCTCCTCTCCCAGAAGTCAAAATCTGAGGAATCTTTATCTGGGAGCGGTCATGGTGCAGGGCACAAAGCCCATCAGAGGTGTCCTGTTGCGTCAATCTTGATTGACGAGGAGGCATGGAACCTGGAGACTCGGGGGCACAATACTGCTGGCAAAGATCCCTAGGGGCAGGAACTCCAGAAAAGGGTCTCTGCCAGGAACGCAACGACGCCTCCTAAAAGGAAGCAGGCCAGGGGCACCACATGGGTGTCCTCACTGAAATCGCCTAGAAAGGCATATGCAGAGTGCTCTGGATTGTTTAGAGTGGGAGGTGTAATGTGCAGGTCCTCTAACATCCTCACGAGGAATCGCTGATACCTGAGATCAGCAGCTGGAGAGATGTGGACAGACTGCTCCTCTCCCCAGAAGAGGGGATGAAGAGTCAGAGGACCTCAAAGGTTCAGAAGCTGTCTGCTCAGGGAGGTTGAAAACCTGTCTGTCCATTGACCTAACATAAGAGGGAAACTGAGCAGCCTGAGCTCTGAACTGCTCCCAGGAGAGAGGCCTGCTAGAACCATCGAACACCTGGGAGGGCAGGAGAAGGTGGCAGAGGAATAGGGCAGAACCGACAATGGGGATCGGTTGACCTCTGCCTAGGCTAGGAGCGCACCGGAGCCCTAGGGGAGGAAGGCACTCTGTAAGACTCACAGCAGACAGCTGAACAACCAAACTGGTACTGCCTAAGTTGCACCCTGAAGAATCCCCTGTGAGGTGATCGGGGCCGTAGGTCCGAGAAGGACAGTCCCTTACCTCCAAAGAACGGGACCCTCTCAAGGAAACCAAGGGGAAGAGCAGAGATCTGCACTACGAGCTCTCCAGAGCCCGGTGTGTTCCAGAAAAGGCCACGCACACACCCCATGCCACTCAATCCTCGGAACCCGAGAGCCCCTCCTCCTGAGAGAGCCAGCCTAGGCAACTGACAGCCCTGATCGCCCCCAAAAGGAGCTATCCAGGAAGTAGCACCTCCCTCCCGTGGGTGCTCTGATCGGCCCCAAAGTTGGGAGATCCAGGCACACCAGGAGGGGTACCACCTCTGAGGGGTCAGAGAACCCTCTGAGGCTAGACTGCAGGGCAATGGTGGCCTGCATCACTGCCTGCTGGTCACAACCCCTGGCTGTCACTGTCCACCCTCAGAGGGGGTTGACTCCAGCCTGTCGAGAACACTACCAGGGTGTCCACGCCAGCAGCTAACTCTAGGAGCCAGACTGCCCGCCTGACTCCTCCGCCAAGAGTTGGAGACCGAGTCCTGTGCCACATAGTGCGCTGACGCCCGCTGCCATCCCTAGTGAACAGGGCACCAGGACCAGAGACTGCACCAGAGTCGACGCTGGTGCCCCTCTGCACTGCAAACAGTGCCAGATGAGGACACTGCTCCCGGGTGGCAGCCTCAGAGCTGAGTCTGTCATGGCGCCATCGCTACCTGCACAGCACCGCAAGCGCATCGAGACCAGCAATGGCACAAACGACGCTCCGCAATGGCTCCGACTGCGCCTCTCAGCACCGAGGCCAGATACCCCACCATGCTGTGAGCGGCGCCGAGGACAGAGACGGCACCGACAATGGCCCGGCAGCGCCTCGCCAAGGCCAAAACTCTACAGCGCCAGATCCGATTCGAGTCGTGAACGCCCCAGAACTAGACACGGTGCTTGCTCAACCACAGCGCTGTGAACGCCGCCGGGTGAGAAACAGATAGACAGCACCATAGAGCCTCCCACGGGCGCTGACAACCCCATCAGCACAGTAGCAATGGCGCAGAACGACAGACCGCGCCAACAATGGCGCCATCAGGCCCACGGCACCAAGTCCAAGACCCAGGCCTTCCAAGCCACGAGTGACACCAGGGGAGCCTTTGCCCCACAGGGCGACTGCCAAGCAGCACCTTCCTTCTGTCCCTTGGGGAGACAGACTGGGCCTCCTACACCACAGGAGGGCCTCTGTCACCACTAGGCTAGAAGAGGCAGAAGCCCCTCCTTCCGTGAGTAGAACCGGAGGGATCGGAGGAAAGGTCAGAGACCACGGCTTGACCCGAAAAGCGCCCAACCCCTGAAAGTCGGCGGAGCTCGCCTACCTCTTCCACATGCATTGCCCGATGACCTGGCGGTCCATATGGAGAAACAGGCATCGCATGAATCCATGTCATGAAGCGGCCAAGACACACAAGGCAATGGTCGCGTTTGTCGGTGATGGAGCACTTACGCCACAAATGCACCATTTGTATGGGGGTCATCTGCCTTGGAAGTCTTTCTGCCTCTGACCTAGACATGACCTATGAAAATAAACACCAAACAAGACCGGACGTCACAAAACAAAATAAAATAATGAAACAATCTTACCGGGCGACATCGAGTAGGCGAACAAACTGGCAGGAGATAGGGAGCCGACGGATCATGCACGGAGTCGATAAATAATCGAAATGGAGTCAAGAAACAACTGCGCACAAGGTAGGCCTTAAACGCCTTCTATGCAAGCACAAGGTGACCTCGACGGCGGGACAGCGGAGTCGATCAACACTCTAACTGCCAACTCGCAAGTGCCAAGCAGTGCTATTCTCAAGGCGCCGATCCAATAAAACAAAACAAAGCTCCCATGGGGTCATGACCTCCGCCAAGTACCCAAAGGTGATGAATGGTGAAGACTGACACAGACAAGATCACATTTACAGTCTGAGTACAACAGTGGCGCCACACCTTAACAAGAATATTACCCTACTGGAGAAAGTACAGAGGAGGGCAACAAAGATGACTGTGGGTCAGCAGGAGAAAACATAAGAAGAGAGACTGAAGCTCTGAACATGTACTCCCCAGTGGAGGGAAATGACACAGGAGACATGATTGAGGCTTTGAAATATTTAAAAGGATAAACAGGGTGGATACAGAGGGTCTCTTTAGTCTAAGTGGCAACCATAACATGAGGAGGCACTGTCTTAAACTGTATGGGGAAGGTTTAGAAGGAATTTAGAAAACACTTCTTCACCTACAGGGTGGTGTACAGTTGGAATGCACTACCGAACAGGTGGTCTCACTGATGACAGTGGACTGCTTCACAAGAGGCTGGGATAGACATAAGGGGAAGTAAATGTCATGGGGGTAGATGGAAAGGATGGGAGAATAGGGTGGGGGCAGGGTCAGTAGCTCAAGCTGTGGACACTGCAATACAAGCGGACTAGATAGACCGAACAGCCTTATTCTGTTGGTTTCTTTGTATGTTCTGATGTACACCAAGAATTACAGCTGTGGACAAAGCCCTTGGCACTGCTCATCCAGTTTGGGGGTGGGACTCAGTTCTGAAATTAGCTTCCATCTGAGCTATTGTACACACAGTCTAATTCCTATGTTAGTCCAAGAAACACATACATACTGCTATCCTGGTAAAACAGAATACTGTAATTTCTTCAGTAGCTAAAGGGTTCCCATGCTGAAGCTAGTGAATTGGCCAGGGCAGTTTATCAAGTGCCACATGAACACTGGTAAATGTGCTCACCTCTGCCTTCTGGAAAGCTTACCATAGGTACCATGTTAGTGTCACCAGCAGTGCTTCACATCATTAATATGTTTGATCGCCACAGTGACTGGGACTTTATTTTGATACTAGGGATACTGGCAGGTTGCCTTGATGCTCAAGGCTTTCCCCAAAGTTTCAAAATTGCACAGAAACATTTTTGCAACTTGGGGATTAATGCTTCTGCATCAAACAGACCCACTAATTTTGGCTGCCTAAGATAATCATTTTTCAACCAGGGAGACGACTAAGTTGAAAGCTTGTTTACAGGCGCAACCTGTAAGCATAAGAAACTGACTTGCTCAGGGTCACACAGTATGCAAATGGGGGCTGTGGGATTCAAACCCAGGTCTCCAGGTTTGCAGCTCAGAGCCTTAAACCACTGTGTTATACTGCCTCATTTTAATTTGGCTATTATGATTTCTGATCATTGGCCAGCTGACAAAAATATCAACATAGAGCACTGCTCCTAGATGTGCTGCCAGTATCCCAATTTGGTAAGAACATACCACACAAACTGCGCTTGTTCTCACTGGAGGTGTTGGTCAGTGGCCCAATTCGATAAACAAAGCCTTGATGAAACAGAATCCCAAAGCACATATGAAAATATTCAGTTAGTTTAAAATTTTATTTTTTTTAATTTTTTTAAATATTTTTTATTTATTAAAAGTAAAAGTAGTCCATAAGTCCATGGTTTTTTTTCAAGTTACTGCAGAGGGATTGGTGGGGAGGAACAATTCTGGTTGGCAAGTCTGATTTCATTATAAATAATGGGTGGTAAAATAAGATTTGCTTTTATCTTTAAGGAAGGGTGCGACAGGTATGGGGTTCCTTCCGTAGCCATTCGTTTCTCCCGCAGTCTGGGAAGAGGAGGCGAGTGGGGTTTCCATCCTGTAGCCATTCCTCTCCCACAGTCTCCACGACAAATGTGCACTTGTAGTCGTACAGCCATCAGAAAGGGGAGGAGACCGAGAGAATCCATCCTTATTCATGATTCCTAGCACTTGGTCTCGCAGGTGACCTCCGCTGTTTGGGTGCTTTTTGTGTCAGTTCTCAGCAGCTCTGGACGGACATCTCTCAGGTGATGATTTGTTGTTTTTGTCTGCCTCTCCTACAAAGGTGAAGTGTTCAGTTTCCCGTGTGTGAAAGGACAGCGGCTGAGGGCATGAGACCCAACTGATAAAAGAAAAGGAAACAATTAGACATTTAAAATCATTTCTAATCATAATGCAGCTATATAATGTTAATTCTCAGGAAAACAGTCTTCCTTGACTTAGCCACAGAGTGCTGATAATTAGTTCGATGTACAGCTGATAAATGGCCCCTATGGGGAAAGAACCACACCCAATCACATCCCATAGTTTTATTTCTGGTACCTGCGTCCATGGCGCAAGAAACTCTCTGGCCAAATCCCATACTTCTGTTCTGGCATACAGTGCCTGGGAGCAAGAAGCTCCTCCCACCCATGTCCCATAGTTCTGTTCAGGAACATGGAACAGTGGGGGCAAGAACCGCACCCCAACCACGTCCTACAAGTCTGTTCCAAATATGGAACTAATGGGACAAGAACCATCAATGACTGCATCCCACAGCTGTGTCCAATGAGCGGCACCTGGGGACAAACCACCCGCATCCCCATCCTACAGTTCTATTTGAATATAAGGTGTCTGCAGGGCAAGAACTCCTCCCAGCCACACCTCATAGTTCCTTCTGATTGAAGGCATCTGTGGTTAGAATCCACCCCTAACATGTCCCATAGTTCTGTTGAGATGCAAGGTGCCCAGGGTCAAGAAACCAGCCTGAATGTGCACTGATCTAGTGCCCAGAGGCACCTCTTTAACCATATACTAATGGTCCACCATGTCAATACACAACAATCATGGGCAGGTCCCCCCACCACATGCTTAATGGTCTTTCATCCCAGTTTTCCTTCATTACATAAATTTTGTCAGTCTTTCCTTCACTTGTGTATTTTCCTCAACTTCTCTCTACACTGAGCACAACCTTCTTCAACTGTATTCCTCATGTCTGTTTCCATATTACCAGCAGCTAACTTTACCTGCACCTGCCAGTCAAGCTGTCCAGTTGGCACCCAGCCTGGAAAGCCAGACAACTTTTGCACATTAAATGGATCTACCATATAACTTAGAATAGAAGCACAATGGATCCATCAATCTATCATATATCTCAGAATAGAAGCCACAGCAATGGATCTACCACTCTATCGCTGCGTCTCAGACTAGAAGCCCGTGGCAATGGATACATCAATCTATCATATCTTAGACTAGAAGCGTGGTTTCTATTAGCAAACAGCTATTTTCAGTCATGGTTCTATTCAGTATCTTTACTAGGTTCATCATGAACGACAGCCGTGACTACATCTGTATATCTTCTATAAGTAGCTTGACTTCTAACAGAAGGCAGCTTCTATTATAATACAGAATAGCTGAGTAGAGAGGATGGTGCTCTGAGACAAAAACACATGAGCAAAGCAGTCTCGCACACCACAGGGACACAGAAAAACCTCCGACTAAGAGATAGTAAATATACTTATTTTATGTGCCAATTACAAAAATGGAAATTACGCGGCTCACCGTAATTCTTTGATCTTCTTGGACGAAGTCTCCACCACTCATTCACACTTATGGAACTACGCCGGAGGTGCTAGGACCCAGTGAGAGCAAACTTCTTGCAGAGGGTCGGCACCAGAGATGGAGCTGCGAGGAGCTGTGCCATGAGCATCAGCTCTGCGGGAATGACCATCTCAAGGCCAACCCTCCAACCACCTCAGTGCCTTTTTTTCCGAGGACGGCAGCAACTAACCTAGAGAGACTAGTCTAACACAACCGACCAACCCATATAAGAAGGGTCAACAAAGAAGTCTTCACAGCCTAAACACTGAGGGGATGAAGACCAAAACAGAGAGGTGAGCTCGGATGGAGAGGATAGACGTGAGTGGTGGAGACTTCCGTCCAAGAAGATCAAGAATTACGGTAGGTACGCACTTCCATATCTTCCTGACATAAAGCTCCACCCACTCATTCACACTTATGGAGAGTACCGAGCTAAAAATCCCCGAGAGGGCGGCAGGAAACCAAGAGCCCATGAATTCAGGACAGAAGTCCTTTAAGGATAGTCCTGCCAAACCAAAAGCTCTGGCTCTGGCATGGACGCCCAGCGATAGTGCTTAATAAAAGTGTGCACTGAGTCTAAGTAGTCATGACTGCAATATCCGCAATGGGCAGGTTGCGGATTTCGCCAGGGATGCCGCGACTGCTCTAGTAGAGTGAGCATACACCTGCCCTCCAGCTTGACCTGTGCCATGGAATAAGAGTGGCAAGGCATGCCACCAGCCATGCTGAAATGCTTCTAATAGCGACAGGCCAACCCAGCTGGGTCTCGGCCAAGGAGACAAACAGTTGTTGAGCTTTGTGAATTTCCTCTGTTCTATCTAAACAGAACGCAAAGCTCTTTTAACATTTAAAGAATGAAGGGATGTTCTCCTTAATTCTGAAACTCAGCAAAGTAAATAGGTAGGACCAAAGGTTGGTTTAAATGGAATTTGAGACAACCTTAGGGAGGAACTTAGGATGGGTCCTAAGAACTCTTTTATCCTTGTGAAATACAGTGTACGGAGGGTCTGTTACCAGAGCATGTATTTCAGAAACTCTGGGTCGAGGTGATGGCCACCAGGAAGGCCGCTTTTCCAAGTGAGGAATTTCAATTGCAGGTAGCTAGTGGCTCAAAAGGTTTTCTAATGAGCATGTCTAGTCACGAGATTAATGTCCCAGGCTGCAACTGGACGCCTGACAGGCGGTCTGGTATGCAGAATACCCCT
This sequence comes from Neoceratodus forsteri, assembly GCA_016271365.2. Lineage (NCBI taxonomy): Eukaryota > Metazoa > Chordata > Ceratodontiformes > Ceratodontidae > Neoceratodus > Neoceratodus forsteri. The sequence goes on from JADMNL010000033.1 coordinate 506,375, forward strand.
AAGAAATCTCTTAACTCACCGTAACTGAGCCAGAGATAAGGAAAGTAATGGCTCATGATAAGATGAAATGGCACAAAGGTGAACTTTAAATGTAGAGTATTGAAGACCTGAATTTCAGAGTTCTAAGAGGTACTCAAACTTTGTTGGGTGGGCAGGAAAAGGATTCAGAGAGGATCCTGCACACCAGAGGGAAAACGCCCATTCTGCAGTGTAAGTTCTTCTGGTGGCTGGCTTTTACGCAGCCAAATGAATGTCCAAACTCCTCCAGAGGCATTGAACCTATTCACCTCTATTTCTCAGAAGCTAGCATGAAGATGAAGCGACTTCAGATTGGGATGGACCAGAGGACCCTGGGTCAGAAGGTTCATCTTAAGGGAAGTGTTTTGGAGGGTTTCCGCCATACTGTTGAGTAATGGAAACCATATCTGTCGAGGCCAGAAGGGAGCAATGAGAATTATCTTGTGTCCCTGAAACTCGAATTTGAGGATCTGGATTAGGGGAAGAGGAGGAAAGGCGATAGAAAGCATTTTGTCCACTGCAGCCTGAACGCATCCTGACAGAAAATGCCAGGCCCTGGATTTCTGGAGCAGAAAAGAAGTTTTGTGTTGACTGGGGATGCAAAAGGTCCAGGTCTGGAGTTCCCACTCTGCAAATAGCGACTGAACTACAATTAAGCCGAAGACCACTCATAAGGGTCTCCCTCCATTCTGTTGAGACGGTCTGCCAGTTTGTTCTGTATTCTGCAGGTAGCCCGCCTGAATAAGAGCCTTGTGATCTAGGCACCATTCCCATACCTCACCGCTTCCTGCACAAGGGGTAAGAGTGTCGCCACCTGCTTGTTGATGTAATACATCACTGCCTTGTCCGTCTGAAGGAGAATGTTCTTGTGACAAAGAATGTCCTTCAAGGCCCGGACTGCATAGAGGAAGGCCTCATCTCCAGGACGCTTATGTGAAGCTCGGGTTCAACCTGAGTCCACAAACCCTGAGTGAGGAGATCCTGACAGTGAGCTCCCCATCCTGACAGAGATGCGCTTGTGGTGATAGAAATCTGATGATCCAGAGGAGCAAAGGGTATCCTTCCAGAAGATTGTCCTCTCATGACCACCAGGTGAGCAACCTCCTGAGAGGTTCTGTCACCTTGATGAGAAAGGACGGAGGATGAGTAGTCGGGGATCACGGAGTACTGAGCATCCATTAAGAGGTTCTCATGGAGGCATGCTAGGGGTACAGTACACCGAGGATGCCATGAGACCCAGCATCCATTGCACGGAGATAGCTCAAACCGAACTGTTCTCTCTGATGTATCGGGCCATCTTAGGATATCGCCTTCTGTCCTCTGGTAGAAAAGCTTTCGTACAGGAGGTGTCCAGGAGAGTTCCTATGAAAAGGAGCTTCTGGGAGGGCTGCAACTGCGATTTGAGATTCAGCAGGACTCCCATGGACGTGGGGAAGTCTGAGGCCATGGCTACGCATCGAGAGTTCCTTGCCTGGAAGGTCTTCCTAGAAGCCAGTCGTCCAGGTATGGGAATACTTGTATCCGATCCTTTTGAGGTGCGCTACAGAATTGCACAACACTTTGTAAAAGCTTGCAGCGCCGAGGATAGCCCAAAGGGGACTCTGAACTGATAATGTTGGCCCAAAGCCACAAACCTTAGGTATTTGTGATGTTTTGGGTGAATAGGAATATGTTGGTAAGCATCCTGAATGTCCAGGAAGCTAACCAATCGTGTTGATGAAGCAAAGGCAACAGGGTTCCCAGTGACATCATTCTGAACTTTTCCTTGGGAAGAAATCTGTCCAGTTTTCTGAGGTCCAAAATGGGCTATGCCCCAGTTTTCTTTGGAATAAGAAAGTAATGGGGGTAGAACCCTGTGTTCTGTTGATCCAACGGAACTATTTCTACTGCCCTGTTGTTCAGAAGGCCCTGCATCTCGGAGGCGAAGTTCTGACTGAAATGTCGACAGTCTGGGCAGTCGCTTTGGGGATCTGGAGGGGTCTCTAAAGATTGAGGAATATCCTCGTGGATTATCCGGAGGACCCATTTGTTTGATATTATGGTCTTCCAACGGTTGTAGAACTGAGTCAGATGACCCCACCGCTGAGATAAAGTCCCTCTGGCAGCTGAGGAGGGACGTGGGCCAGAGAGTCAGAAGGTAGCACTGGGCGCTTTGGGTCCTTGTGCTCTGTTGTGTTTTCTTTTGAGGCTGGGGGCTTGGTTTTTATTAAAATCTCCACTGCCTTTGCCTCGAAAAGAACAGACGGTTGTGAAATTGACGCTATTAACACCCCACGAGAAGGGTTGGGAGCAGGTCGAGCCAATTTAATGGCAGACCTAGTCTTTTGAGTGGCCTCCAGAGCTTGCTCTACTTGAGGACCAAAAGATACATACCGTCAAGGGTAACGCCATAACCTGTTGCTGGGTATCATCTGTGAAACCTGAAGTGCGCAGCCAGGAGTGGCGGCGTAGTACAGATGCCTGCTGCACCTGAGAAGCAGCATCGAAAAGCATCCATAGCTGCTTTAACCTGCTGGTTGTTGGACTCGATAACCCTGGTTATAGTCTGAAGTAGCTTCATTCAGAGTCCGACTCTGCAAGAGCTTCTACCATTTGTTTGCCAACATCAAGAACATACTCATATTGACAAAAATAGCCCTGGTAGCTGGCATCGCGTACCGAGGGCAGAGGCAGCAAAGACTCTCTTACCTAAGGTGTCTATCTTGCAGAATTCTTTGTTTATAGGCTGGCCTTATTCTCCGCCAGGACTACAATAGGGTCCCAAAGGCCTGGGAAGCCAAGATGGGTCGATCCTTGGGAGCGGCATACTTCTATCTATGGACTTAGCCACAAAGGAATGAGAGCAGGATTATTCCATACCATTTGAGAAAGCGTTTAAAGGAGGGGCTGTACCGGAGGAGTCAAACCATAGGGATCTCCGGAACATGGAAGTACTGAGTCTTAACAGCTTCCCAGGATCGATATCTGTAGTCTGGAGAGAAAGAGTGGAATTCAAATTTTCAGCAGAGAATTAAAAGACAGGTCTGACCAGAGGTTCTGCTACAGGATGAGATCCATCCACATCTTCACCCAGGTGAAGGTCTGGGTCAGGCTCAATGTCATCTCCTGACAACCCAGGAGGGACTGCATGGACACGAAAGGAGTGAAAATCAGAAGGAAATGAGGAAGGAAAAGGATTCAGAGAAGAGGAGCCCTGAAGACTGACAACACCCAACAGGCCTTGGCACCAAAAACGAACGGCGCAGAAAAGCCACACCGCCAAAGACAGAGTAATGAGGCGATTGCGCTGAAGACGGTACTGACGTAGGTGCACGGCGCTGACAACCCCAACAGTGCCGAGGGTGGCTTAGCCATATTGATGCAGAGGACGACGCCAAAGGCGCCAAAAACATCCCAAAGCTTCGAAAACAGGATCTGAAAGAAAAGAAGGATGAATACCAGGAGATAGAGGCATCTGTGTGGCCCTGCACCACAGCCATGTGAGGGTGGGGAACACCTAATCGCTGAGTCGACGGGCGCCAAGCGACTAGGAGGCCTAACCGCCTCACCCGATCCCCAGAGTGACCGGCAAGGCAGCTGGACCAACCTCCCAGCCCACTGCTCCACAACAGCAGCCTACTGAAGAAACTGCTCATCTGAAGACCTACCAGAGGGCAGGGGTAGGGCTCTGATATCAAAGAGGTCGTGACGAAATAGAAACCGGCGACTCAAGGAGGAAACCGCATAACTAGCCCAATAACCGACCATCTATGCGTAGACATACCAGTGGATGAACCCGAGTAATGCCTTCTTTTGACCTGTAGGCAAAGAAGAGTTCGAGGCCAAACGGGCCAGAGTAGAGTGCCATTTACTTTTATGATTACGAGGACTGCCATCCCCTCGGGCAGTGGACTGCTCGTAGTCAGACCCCCGAGAGGGTGGTGGATCGGACCCAGCCCCGGCTGACTGAACAGCATTCATACAAAGTCTCCCTACCGCCACCTGACCCTGCTCATGGTCGACCTGCTAATGTAGGCTGAAACTTTTTCTTTAATAAGAATAAATAAACTAAGCAGTACTTATTCCAGACATTATTACAAAAATAAAACTGAAAAACTATGCTGCTAGTTTTTTTTTGTTTTTTTTATTTAGTTGTTTAACCAAGTGTAGCACACTTGGTGTGAAAGCTTTTTACAGGAGCGACCTGGGAGCACAAGGAGGTTAAGTGACTTGCTCAGGGTCACACAGTATGTAAGTGGAAGCTGTGGGATTCAAACCCAGGTCTGGTCTGCTGGATGTCACCAGATTTGCAGCTCAGAGCCTTAGACCACTGCGCTATACTGCCTCATAGTTTGAAGTTTGACTCGGCGGGTGAGCGACGTCGTCCACTGAAGTGCACTAGACGGCAGGAAAAAGGAACTGAGGCGGAACCCACAGCCTCCCATGGGGCGACGGCTCGATAGGAGGGAACTGCTCGACTCCAGAGACAGATCACTGCCTACCACTTCCAACACCCAGCGTGTCCGTGGTGACAGTGGACCAGGCGGAAAGGAAGTGGCGGAGCTGGTTCTTCCAGGGGGAACTCCGGAGGATTGACAAGGTTGGGGCGACACCCTCAACCCGCTTACTGGGCAGGCTTGGAGGAATGGCCGGTTGAGGAGTTGCTCTGGGCCTTTTCCTCCAGGCTTCCTGCTGGAGAAGCAGCAGGCTTGGCTTTGGGGTGCCAAGCATAAACCTGTTGGACCTGATGCTGGTGTTGCTGGTCCGGACGTGCGCAGGGGCTAAAAGACCAAGGGCCTATGCTGCTACTGGCGGCCTTTGTCCTTCTCGGCAGGCGTGACAGAGTCCAAGGTGGCGTTGGACTTCCTCGATCCGCTGGAGATGATCCTCCACCCTGTGCCCGAACAAGTCGGGTACCAGGAAGGGGACGCCTGCCAGCTTGTGCTGGGTATCAGCCGTAGTTGTGAGATCCGCAGCCGCTCTCCGCGCGCATGGCCACTGTGGCCATATGACCGGCATACGGACCAGCAATGTCCAAACGAGTTTGGAGCTGCTGTTTAGCTACTGCCCTTCCCTGATCCCGCACCTGCTTGACTGTCATCTGAAGGTCAGCCAGAGATGAGGAAATCACCTCATCCAGGGAGCCCAAAGGCGTGTGAAAAGTGTGCCATCAGAACGGCCGAGCTAGCCTGATGGAGGCCTAGAGGAAGCAGCGATACCTTCCCCCAGAGTAGTCCAATTCTTGGACTCTTATTGGGCGGTTTGTCACATCCCAAGTGTTCCCGGACGCCAGAAAACGCGATCAGTCACTAATCCCTCCGCAGAGGGGTGCTCCGAGAAACTGGAGAGTGAACCGGTAGGGACCGTGATACTTTCGAGCCATCCTGGCGGCAGTGGGTCCTAAATGTGACCCACAAAATCCCTCCCATATGGGGCATGGGTAGGGTTAAAATAGCTCATCTTAACATTAGGAGCCTGCTACCTAATCGTGATGAGCTATTAGCATGGGTTGCACTCTACACACCCAACATCCAAGGAGTGACGGAGACCTGGCTGAAACCCTCTGTCCCTGACTCTGCCTGTGAACTCACTGGGTATGAATTCACCCGACTGGACAGAGCTGGGGGCAAGGGGGTGGCATACTAATCTACCATAAGAGCTACTTAATCTCCCAAACTGCCCACCAGGATTCAAACGTGTCCCCTGTGAGTTGCTACATGTGCTGCTACTTGGGGACGCAAAGAAACTGCACCTGGTGTGCACCTATAATCCTGCAAAGAAGTGGGCTACCTGGATTAATTCACCTCATGGACAAAATTGGTCCCAGAGTCGGGATAACGAACACATAATCCTGGGGGATGTAAACCTTAACTTGGGTAGTGGTAATGTTAAGCAGTTTGAGCCTCTGCTTGCTAACCTTGCCCTGACCCAGCTCATCCAGGAACCAACTAGGCGGACAGCAAATGGATCCTCCAGCACCTTACTGGACTAGATCATGTCTAACCATCCTGACAGGATCTCATCAGCGGTACATTATCTGACTATCTCTGACCACTCACCGGTTTTCTGTGTATGGAAAATTCCCACCCCAAAATTCCACACAAAATTATGCATGTCAGAAACTACTCTAGATTCGATACTGAGGAGTTCCTGGAAGACCTAAGAGTTATTGACTGGTCTGGAGTGTATGGTGCCACTGACCCCTCGGCAGCAACCTCTACTTCCTCTCCACCTTTGGGGCCTTGCAAGACAAGCATGCTCCCAGGTCACCCGTAGGTTGAGGGGGTCCGCTACCTCTGGTTAAATGGGAATCTCCTAGCCCAGATGCGGGAAAGAGATAAGTGTTGGGCCTGCTCCCATGATTATTCAAAGGTACAGACACCTCAGGAACAAGTGCAAAAGGCCATCAGGGCAGCAAAGAGTGACTTCTGCAAGTCTGCCCTACTAAGCTCTGCCAGTAATCCCAGGAGGTCTGGAGAATATTAAATCCCTTGTCAGCAGATCCTCCCATCCGGGTTATGGACATGGTCATAAATGGAGTCTCCTGCAATAATCCCCATTCTCTTGCCAACTCCCTCAATAATCACTTCTGACCTCTGCCTTCACAACCCTCGCCTCACCTGATGAGGCTCTGTCCCACCCCTTCCCTCCACTCTGCTGGAGGGTCACCCTCCTAGTCAAATGTTCCACCTCAGGGCTGTATCAGTTCAGGACTTGCAGAAACGCCTAGCTGGCCTCTCCCAGTACTCCAGTCCTGGCCTAGACAACCTGAAGCCTAAACTCCTTAAGCTTGGTGCTGCACACATTGCCTCACCAGTAGCCTTTATCTTCAACCTATCCCTTGGTCTGGGACCATCCCAGACATCTGGAAAGAGGAGAGGATTGCCCTGTACTGAAGCAAGGAAATCCAAACTACCTGACAATTATCGACGGATTGCCATTCTCCCAACCCTTAGCAAGCTCCTTGAAAAGGTAGTGGCTGAGCAGCTTTCGAATATATCCACTCATGAACTTCTGTCCCCAGCCCAGCACGGCTTCGTAAGGGACACAGCACCACCACAGCCTTAATCTCGGTTACATCAAGTATCCGATAGCCATGGACCAGAGCAAACTCTCTGGTGCAATATTTATCGACCTGTCCAAAGCCTTTGACCTCGTGACCACAAACTACTTGGTGCACAGTTGTGGTCACTACGCCCCCATGCCATGAAATGGCTAATGGGTTATCTACATGGCAGAAGCAGCATACCTGCTTCAATAAAGTCCTCTCCGAGCCCCACCGTGACCTCCGAGTGCCTCAAGGCTCGTACTGGGTCCCTTCTTTCCCACTTCATCAATCAACTACCCATGGTTACTACCAGCTGTAGTGCCACCATGTATGCAGATGATCTGGTAATCCTGGCTCACTCCCAGAATGCCACTACCCTAAACCAGAACCTGACCGATGACTTTAACAGGGTATTGTCATGGGTTACTAGTCACAAGCTGGTCCTGAATCTGAAAAAGACACAGGCTTGCTTTTGGCTCAATGGCTAAAATCAAAGCCTCATCGGCCTGCTTACACGTCACCAGCAGATGGATCCTCACTACCCATAGTGAGCTCCATCAAATATCTGGGGTAACACTTGACCCCCAACTTGACATGGGTAATCATATCCTTAACATCTGCAGGGCGGCAAACTGCAACTGGGTCCGGCCTATAGGCCAAGTATAAGCTTACACCAGCAGCCAGGCTTGCCCTAGTGAAGGGTGTGCTCCTTCCCTCCTCAGCAATGGGCTGCACCTATTTGCTCGCTTCTCCAAAGACACATCTCACCCGTGGTACACTGCTTACACAACATTTGTCGCTTTGCCTTGGCTGCCCCCCCGACTCACCCACCGCTGTGAGCTATATGAGAAACTCTGCTGGCTCTCACCAGCTAGATACCTTGATTTTGGTATGGGATGCCTCTCTGGGAAAGTGATCAGAACTAGCACCCCCAGGGGCTGGCCCGGCTTCTGCCTAAACTGAATCCCACCCCTACCAACTTAGGTCTCACATCAGGGATGCTCAAAGTCCCTCCCACCCGACCTCATGGGGATCGACCTGCCATAAGTGCGCCCAGACCTGGAATTCGCTGCCTGTGGATATCCCGAGCTGCCCCTCCTATCTGAGTTTTCAAATTCTCGTGGGTTTCCTAAAACTAGCATCAGAGTGTGACTGCCCCAAACCTCCCTAGAGTAAAGTGTCAAATTGTTTTGTCAGAACCTCCCAGGATGTCTCCATTGAATTCCTGGAGATATTTTCCCACTGTAACAATGACTTCTGACTACTCCTACCTAAAAAGCTTTGGGCATTTTTACACCCATTACTGCTCCACGGTCATAGGCTAACCATGACATACTCACCTTGGTCACTTGGTAGAAACTTGTACTACCAAGTGTTTCTGTTTAATATGTGCATATTTAGAAAATGTGATGAGCTGTATATACCTGTCCACGATCCAACTAGCCTAATGGGTGTATATGACAATGTTATAAGTTATATTATGACCAATCCAGTCCTTGAGCTATGCTCCACTCCTATGTATGATGACCTGTATATATCTGTCAGCTGAACTAGCTAGTCTGGAGTGTATAATCTGAAATGTGCTCACTACTGTATGTTTCTCTAAGCGTCAAATGATGTATTTCCACGTTTGTTTACTGTGACAAAAAAACTGTACTCTCTTTGCCATGTCTCCTTGATTGTTGTTCTCATGTTGTACTCTCCCGGTCGCTCCTGAAAATAGGCATAATACATGTCTAGTGTACTTACCCGGTAAACAAAAGCTAAATAAATAAATAAAATAATAAATAAGATGCTGGCTGCTGCCACAGCCCAGGGCCAGGCCAGCAATGGCTTCGCCACTGGAAAGGCTTTGTAGGGACCCTCTCGGTCCAGTATCTCCGTGAGGGAATACTTGGCCTGCTTTTAAATGGGTTTGAGCTTCATCCCAGTGGACTCTGAGATAAGTCGAAGCATTCCTAAAATTAGGATGGGCTCTCATCTACCGACTGACCCCTGCAGACTCCAGGTCAAGCCTGGAGAACAAGGAGTAGTCGTCATCGAACTCAAGGAGTCTGAAGACAGCTGCCAGCGCCTGAGCCACCCTCCACGTGCCGAGGTCGATTGGAGTCAGGTGACCGACAACCTATGGGCAAGTCCTGACCCGACCGAGAATCCTTGGTTGGGGCCCCAGTCTTCGGCTGTGGAGGCAGAGGTTCTACCACAATGGGTGGAGCAGCTGGTTTTGGCGAACAACCAGTGCCGGTTTCGACTCTCCATCACAGAGGGGTTGTTTCAGCCGCTAGGTGACAGCCACTTAATGGCCGGAGAAGACGATGGAGTCGGCTTATTCCCGAAAGTAAGAGCTGCTGCCAGATTAAATCCTCATAGCGCCGACGCATCTGGCCGGAGCCTATCCTCCGAAGAGGATGAGTGGCAACGCCGCTTCCATGGTGCCGAGACAGAGATTGCCGACGCCGGTGGGATCGGCTTGACCTGGAAGAGGTCCAAGACCTTCAGGGATTCCAAGGGTGGGTCAGAGAGGGACAGGGGAAACCGCCTCCCTCGGTTCAGACCCAATAGGGACTCTGGCACAGGCAAGTCCTCTGTTTCCACCGGGAACCGTGAAGTAGGGTTGTCAGCATCACCAGTCGACAAACTGTCTGACGGGTGAGAAAAATCTCAATTGTGTCGATGTTGTCTCGGCGGCTGACCTGACGGGGACACCGTGAAGTCAGCGGCCTTAGCCGCACTTCGACCATCCGGTGAAGGGGATCTCACCGCCCCACGAACATCGACGGTGGGACTTACCTTTGAGTCATCCTTCTTGGACCAACTGGAATGTCCCGATGGTCCTTCTCCCTTGGTGGAGAGGGACTGGCAAAGCTCCTTAAAATAAGCTGTATATGAAGAGCCCAAGGAGAGCGGGATAAATGCCGTGACCAAGGAGGAAGAAGACGCGCCTGGGCTGCCTCCTCCTCGAGGGCAATCATCTGCTCCAACTGTTCTGTGGAGCTCGTGCATGACACCGCCCAACAGACCTCCTCTTCAACTTGACCGGCGGATACCGCTTGTTCAGGGCGCCCCTAGAAGAAGTCAAGCAGCGCAGTCCCCAAGTCCAAAGTCAAAAAGGATTTGTACAAATCGCAAGCCTGCGAATCGTGGCCAAGCCCTCAGTAGACGCATACGGAGTGCGGGTTGGTCCGGGGACACCGACTATTTGTCCATCGAATCGTGAGGGAAAAGAAGACTCAAGTCTTGTAAATTTGAGAATTAGTTTCGGTTAACCAAAGAGTGTGGATCCAGGCCTAAACGCAGAGCGCTAAGGAGGGAACCTGAGCTTCCAAGCGGTAAGGAAGATCTGGGTCATGGGGCGGAGCTGAGTGTTTTACCACCCAGGTGGGTGGAAGGAGCCAGCTTGAAGACCTTCCGCAAAATTTAGAGTGGCAAGGAACCTGCCAATAAGTGTGGATTGAACAAGGTATCCACATCCTTAGAATCACTGTTTTTGTAACTGGCAAGTAAAATAAGTATATTTACTATCGATTCTTGTGGGAGTTTTTTCGTGTAGCTGTGGTGTGCCGAGACTACTTTGCTCATCAGCATCTATTATAACGCTTGATTTCTCAGTGCAGCTTGTGACAGAGGATGGCTTCTAATCAAAGATGTATAGTAATTTAGGAAAGATCCCAGTCCCAGAATATACTACCATACAGTATGAAAAAACTCGTGGGCAATTCAGTATGTTTTCTAAATGACTTATTTAACCTTTAAGCACGTATCACATATCAGATGAAGGTCCAGATGAGGCCATGACACACTGCAGACAGTCTGGATGGTTTCCTTAGAGACCAGAGTACACTTAAGCTGGGGTATGAACAGATGCTGAAGTGTGAACACCAATCCTAAAAGAAATGGCCAGCCAGGCTGAACTGGAACAGGTTTACTTCCTGACCATAACAGAAACAAATTACTGACTGGAAAGCTGCAGGACGGCTCTCTGCAGTCAACCAATCAGGTACAGCCCTATGCAGCCAATCAAACAGGGCTCTATGCAGTCAGTCCATTTATTTTATATTCAGAGACTAGCAGGGACAATAACAGACTGCAGTCCCCACACTTGTTTTATAACCGATATAAGCAAACAGCCACGGGGTTATGGGAAGCATCCCTCATCTGGATGGTGGGCTGCTGTTCACTGGCTTAACAATTACAAAAGATTTCATAAAAAAACTAAATAGGACATCCAGATATCAGGGAATCTGTAGTGCAGGGGCAGTCCTGTCCCACCATATTTCACGCTTAGCATGCAGGACTACCCTGTCCCACCACATTTCACATTTGGCGCAGGACAGCCCTGTCCCACCACATTTCAAATTCAGTGTGCAGGACCACCCTGTCCCACCACATTTATGTTCAGTGTGCGGGACCACCCTGCCCATCAAATTTCATGTTTAACTGCAGGACCATCCTGTCCCACCATGTTTCATGTTTAATGGCAGGACCACCCTGCCCCATCAAATTTCATGTTCCGTGTGCTGGACAGTCTTGTCTCACCACATTTCATGTTTAGCGTCAGTACCACCATTTCATGTTCAGTGTGCGGGACCACCCTGCCCCATCAAATTTCATGTTTAACTGCAGGACCATCATGTACCACTATATTTCTATGTTTAACTGCAGGACCACCTGCCTCATCAAATTTCATGTTACGCTGCAGGACAGTCTTGTCCCACCACATTTCATGTTTAGCCTGCAGGACAGCCCTGTCCCACCACATTTCACGCTTAGCGGCAAGACTACTGTGACCCACCACATTTTTTCATGTTTAGCGGCAGGACTACCCTGCCCCACAATTCCACATTCAGCTTGCAGGACAGCCCTGTCTCACCACATTTCATATTCAGCATGCAGGACCACCCTGCCCCACCACACTTCATGTTTCGCATGCAGGACCACATTGTCCCACAACATTTCATGTCTGATGTGCATGACCACCCTGTCCTGACACATTTCGTTTAGCCTGCAGGACAGCCCTGTCCCACCACATTTCATGTCTCAGACAGGACAGCCCTGTCTCACATTTCACGCTCAGCGGGCACGACAGCCCTGTCTAACCACATTTCACGCTCAGCATGCAGGACAGCCCTGTCTAACCACATTTCACGTTCAGTGTGCAGGACAGCCCTGTCCCAGCATATTTCGTGTTTAGCATGCAGGCAGCCTTGTCCTACCACATTTCACGCTTAGCCTGCAGGACACACCTGCCCCACCACATTTCACTTTAGTGTGCAGGCAGCCCTGTCCTACCACATTTCATGTTTGGCATGCAGGACAGTCTTGTCCCATATTTCATGTTTAGTCTGCAGGACTACCCTGCCCCACCACATTTCATGTTTAGCATGCAGGACAGTCCTGTCCCACCACATTTCATGTTTAGCCTGCAGGACACTCCTGTCCCACCATATTTCATGTTTAGCATGCAGGACAGTCCTGTCCCACCACATTTCACGTTTAGCCTGCAGGACAGCCCTGTCCCACCACATTTCACGCTTAGCGGCAGGACAGTCCTGTCCCACCACATTTCACGCTTAGCTCTGCAGGGCACCTTGCCCACCACATTTCACGTTTAGCCTGTAGGACACCCTGTCCCACCACATTTCATGTTTAGCATGCAGGGCAGTCCTGTCCCACCACATTTCATGTTTAGCCTGCAGGACAGCCTGTCCCACCACATTTCATGTTTAGCGCGCAGGACAGTCCTGTCCCACCACATTTCATATTTAGCCTGCAGGACAGCCCTGTCCCACATTTCATGTTCAGCATGCAGGACAGCCCTGGCCCGCCACATTTCATGTTTAGCCTGCAGGACAGCACTATCCGCCACATTTCATGTTCAGCCTGCAGGACAGCCCTGTCCCACCACTTTTCACGCTTAGCGGCAGTACCCATCATGTCCCACCACATTTCACGCTCAGCGCAGTAGCACCATCATGTCCTACCCACATTTCACATTTAGCTAACACTTTACTTTCCCTTTAATAAAAAATATGTCTGGATAGCCCTGCTGCAGTGGCTTGGGAGCAACAGGAAGGTGCACTAAAAGGATCGATGGTCTTTCCTGCCTTACAGTTTTTTTTTCCTCAGTGAGCTTAACTTCAGGCTCTGCACTTAGCAATGGTCAAAAGCAAGCATTGGCACCATGATTTTCTAGAACTGAACTGTAACAAGCCAGAAACTTGAAACAAATTTGACATTATTCATCCAGATGCATCTCCCATTAACAATCTAATAAATGTAGTGTTTATACACTGCCCCTGCTGGCCTACCTGGTAATATCTCATACAAATATGAAAGTTACATACTCACCTTAATTGCTGATCTTCCAGAATACCTTCACTATTTATTCCCACTTATGGGTCTAAGCCTGAGGCACCAGTACTCCAGCGGGAGCAACGCTTTTTGCAGCCTAGGGACAGAGGTCTAGGGTGCCGCCCATGAGGCAGACATAGTGACGCTGCGCTTTGGGATGGCTCAGTAACTGACGCTGACCCTCTACCTTCCCTCAGTTCTGTTAGCCAGAAAAGAAACTAGTGGAAGAGACAAAACAGAGTTTTTTTTGGGGCTATAGATTCAAAGCCCAAAGGATAGGATAAGGATACAAAAGTCATAAAAATAACAACGGACTACCAAATTAGAGAAGCAAAGGGAGGGGCCTAAATGGCACAGGAGTAGGGAGTGTAAGAGCCAGAGCCTATGAACCTCCTGGACAGGAAGGTGGAGGGAGGCAGCACTCCTGGCATTATTGATTTGGCTGGTCTAAAGACAGAGATCGTGAAGAGACTCTGAGAATAGGAGGACGAAGCCAATATAGTGAATGGGGTCTTCTGCTCGCAGAGGATAAGGACCCAGGAGCAAAACAAAATCCATAAGATAACAGAGAGGCTGGAGAAGACCAACAGCACCGCTATCATCCTCTTTCCACTCCAGAGAGTGAAGATAAAGAAACACCCAGCACCTAGGTGTAGGACAGTTAGTAGCTGGACAGGCTGAGAAACAGAAAAAGGACACCCAACAATTCCTAGCATCTTTCCCTCCTAGGCAACGGATGAGACGGTTGTAGCCTAGTAGAGGGGTTATGCCACCAGTTGGCAGAGGCTGGAGGAACTGCAAAAGTGAAACAGGGGCACCAAAGCTTTACGGGTAACAGCTAACCTCCATGGAGGAAAGGAAGAGGAGGGTGTATAAAAAATGAAAAGCAGTTATTTAATCCCCCCACCCTTTTTTTTTTTTTTTTTTTAATAGAGAAGTTCCATTCTCTGTTTTTTTTTTTCATTTTAGATGTGCATAAATGAAAATTACGCATCACCGTAATTTTGATCTTAGTGTATATCTTCACCATTCATCACTGGTGGGTACTACGCCAGAGGGCGCTTAGGGACCTCTGCTGGAAGCTTTTTAGCTTAAAAAGCTTTCTCCTAGGAGGAGGGGTGTTGTCTGGGACGGGCACTGCCCTCAAGACTGAGATGGACAAATTGGGCGGCGCTGTGGGTTGGCTAGTAACCATCGTAGTCCCTCCACCACCTTAGTTCTGCTCACCAGAGAAGAAACAGGAATAGAAAAGAAGGATGGAGGGTGGGGCAAGAGAGCCAAAGGGACAACAAGAGGAAAAGATAAACACTGAAAAGGAATAAACCAACCATATAAGAAAGAAGTTGGAGCCTAGTTTGTTCTGGGGTAAGGGCCCCAACCTCTGGGCAGGCTAAGAAGCAAAGAAGATGAAGAAAGAAGAGGAGGACGAGGAGGAGCAGAAGTGGTGGAAGGATGAGACTTCATGCCCCATGTTCCAGAAGTCCCTGGGGACCAAATGGAGGCTAAAATGGAAATTACGCATCTATCGTATTTCTTGATCTTCTTGGATGAGTCTCCACCAGTCATTCACACTAATGGGATCTGTGCCGAGGCACTAGGACCCAGCGAGCAAACTTTTTTGCTAGAGGGTCGGGCGCCAGAGATGGAGCCGCGAGTGGCACTGCGAACTTGGTGCCTGCATGTACTGACTTCATCTGCATCGACCTCCAACTGCCCCAAAGTACCTTTTTCTGAGGAGGTGCAGCGAACGAACCTAGAAGGATAACTGACAAAAAACCGGACATAAGATAGTCCGGACGACCGTGACAAGAAGGGGTCATCAAGGAAGTCCTCACAGCCTCAAGATTGAGGGAGGAAGACCAACAACAGAGGTGAGCCTGGGTGGTGGAGGGTTGTGAATGAGTGGTGGAGACTCGCCCAAGAAGATCAAGAATTACGTAGGTACGCATTTTCTATATCTTCCTGGACATAAAGTCTCCACTGCTCATTCACACTAACGGAGAATACCAAGCTAATAATCCCGAGAGGCGGCAGGACAGACCAAGAGTCACAGTTTTAGGACAGGAGTCCACTAAGAATGGTTCTGCCAAAAGAAAGATGCCATCTGGCATGGACATCCAGGGCACAGTGTCTGACAAAGTATGCACTGAGCTCCAGGTGGCCGCATTGCAAATATCCGTAATGGGCACGTTAGGATTTCTGCTAGGTATGCCGATCTGCTCTAGTAGAGTGAGCGACACCTGCCCTCCAGCTTAACCTGCACCATGGAATAACAGTGGCAAAGCCATGCCACCAGCCATGCAGAAATACATCTGATAGTGACAGATTGACCCAGTCGGGTCTCGCTGAAGGAAACAAACAGTTGTTGAGCTTACGAAAAGTCTTTTGTTTTGTCTAGATAGAAACGCAAGCTCTTCTGACATCCAAGCAATGAAGAGAACGCCTCCTTCATTTTGGAAGTTCTCAAAGTAAGATGGAAGGACCAGAGGTTGGTTTAGATGGAATTCTGAAACAACCTTAGGCAGAAACTTAGAAGGGGCTCAAGAACTACTTTGTCTTTATGAAACAAAGTATACGGAGGGTCTGTGATCAAGGCATGTATTCTCAGAGACCCCATGGCTGGAGGTAATGGCCACTAGAAAGGCCGCCTTCCAAGTGAGAGAAATTTTAACTCACAGGTAGCTAGAGGCTCGAAAGGTTTTGAGGAGCATGTCTAGCACCAGATTAATATCCCAGGCTGCAACTGGACGCCTTATAGGAGGTCTGGTATGCAGAATTCTTAAGAAACCTCTTAACTATAGGTAACTGAGCCAGTGACAAGGAAGGTACTGGCTCATGATAAGCTGAAATGGCACAAAGGTGAATCTTAACTGTAGAGTACTGCAGACCTGAATTTCAGAGGTCTAAAAGGTACTCTAGAACTTTATTTGGTGGGCAGGAAAAAGGATTAAAAGAGGATTTTCGCACTGAGTGAGAAACGCCCACTTGGCTGTGTGTTTTCCTAGTGGCTGGCTTATGCAGCAGCCAGACGTAATATCTGAAACCCTTGAGAGACATTGAACCTGTCCACCTCTATCTCTCGGGAGACGAAGGTGAAGCCACCTCCGATTGGGATGGACCACAGGCCTGAGTTAGAAGGTTCCTTTGAAGGGAAGAGGTTTCTGGAGGAGTTTCCCGGCATACTGTTGAGTAATGAAACCATATCTGTTGAGGCCAGAAGGGAGCAATGAGGATAATTTTGTCCCCTGGAAATCGAATTTGATAAGTACTCTGAATTAGACAAAGAGGCAGAAAGGCGATAGAAAGAGTTTTGTCCACCACAGCCTGAATGCATCCTGACAGAAAATGCCAGGCCCTGGATTTCTGGAGCAGAAGAGAGGCAGTTTTGTGTTGAGTGGGGATAAAAGGTCCAGGTCTGGAGTTCCCCACTCTGTAATAGCTGACTGAGCTATGGCTGAGTCAAGAGACCAATCGTGAGGATCTGTCTCTGTTCTGTTGAGACGGTCTGCCAGTTCGTTCTGCACCCCGGCAGGTAGACCGCATGAATTAGAGCCTTGTGCTCTAAGCACCATTCCCATCGCTTCCCGCATAAGGGTAAGGCTGAGCACCGCCCCTGCTTGTTGATGTAATACATCACTGCTTTGTTGTCCATTTGAAGGAGAATGTTCTTGTGATAGAGAATGTTCTTCAAAGCCCAGACTGCATAAAGGACGGCTCTCATTTCTAAGACATTTGTGTGAAGCTGGGACTCGTCCTGAGTCCACGCACTCTAGTGTGGAGAGTCTGACAGTGAGCTCCCACCCCATCAGGGACGATCCGTGGTAATGGAAATCTGATGATCCAGCGGAGCAAAGGGGTATCCTTCCAGAAGACATAGAAACATAGAAACATAGAAGTGACGGCAGATAATGACCGCAAGGCCCATCCAGTCTGCCCATTTCTTTTCTACCTTATAAATGTGCCATCGGCCTTGCAATGTCAGTGACCTATCTATTCATAGTCATTTGTATTGCTCCCTTATGCCTATCCCATGCCTGTTTGAAGCCCTGCACTGTATTCATAGCCACTACTTCTGTGGTAAGCCATTCCATGCATCTACCACCCTTTCTGTGAAAAAGAATTTCTCACATTCCCCTTAATCGGCTCCTCTAATCTCATGCTGTGTCCTCTTGTCCTGCTATTTTCTTATATTTAAACATGTTAGACTCTTTTCACCTTGTTTATGCCCTTAAGGTGTTTAAATGTCTCGATCATACCACCTCTCTCCCTCCTTTGCTCAAGGGTATACATATTGAGCTCGTTAATCTGTCCTCATATGTCTTCTGATGCAGTCCCTGCACCATTTTGGTTGCCCTTCTCTGGACTGCCTCAATTTGGTTAATGTCCTTGTGAAGGTGTGGCTCCAATACTGCACGCAGTACTCAGATGGGTCACCAATGTCTTGTACAGAGGGATTATTACCTCCCTCTTACGACTTGTGATACTTCTACTAATACACCCTAACACCTTCTAGCCTTCACCTACTGCTTTAGAGGTCTGCTTGATGATTTCAGGTCATCAGTGATGATGATGCCCAAGTCTCTTCTTCCTTTGTGACTGCTAGCAACCCTCCCAGCCTATAAGTGGTTTGGGTTTTCTTCCCTATGTGCATGATTTTGCACTTTTGCATTAAATCCCAGTTGCCACTCTTCTGACCATTCTGCTAGTTTATCCAGATCTCTTCTCATTCTGCCCACCCCATCTGGATCATCTACTCTGTTGCAGATCTTGGTGTCATCTGCAAACAGACAAGCCTTACCCTCTAGTCCATCTGCTAGGTCACTAATGAAGATGTTGAATAGGACTGGCCCCAGGACTGATCCCTGAGGTACCCCACTTGTGACTTGCATCTCTTCTGACTGTATACCATTTACCACCACTCTCTGTTTTCTGCCAGTCAACCAGTTTGCCACCCAGTTGACCAACTTCTGACCCACCCGAGCCTACCTACCTTATTTATCAATCTTCTATGTGGAACAGTGTCAAAAGCTTTGCTGAAGTCAAGGTAGGCGACATCAACTGCTCCCTTGGTCCACCACTCTGGTTACCCAGTCAAAGAAATCTATGAGATTAGTTTGACAGGACCTTCCTTTGTAAACCCATGCTGTCTTGGATCCTGTGTTCTCATGGATTCCAGTCCTCTATGCCACCAGGTGAGTGATCTCTTCAGAGGTTCTGTCATCTTAATGAGAAAGGACTGAGGGTGAGGGTTAGGACCACTGAGTACCGAGCATCCACTGAGAGGTTCTCATGTGGAGGCGTGCTAGGGGTACAGTGAACACCGTGGATGCCATGAGACCTAGCATCCATTGCATCGAGAGAGCTGTCACCGAGCTGCTTTCTCCGATGTATCAGGCCATCTGAAGGATATCTCTCCTCCTGTCCTCTGGAAGAAATGCTTTCACACAGGTGGTGTCCAGGAAGGTTCCTATGAAAAGGAGCCTCAGGGAGGCTGTAGCTGCAATTTTTTAGATTTAGCAGGACTCCGATGGGCGTAAAGTATGAAGCCATGGCTATGGCGTCTAGAGTTCCCTGCTTGGAAGGACTTGCTAGAAGCCAATCATCCAGATATGGGAACACTTGTATTCCATTTTTCTGAGATGCGTTGAGAGAATTGGCGCTGAGGATAGCCCAAAGGGCAGAACTCTGTATTGCCAGCTACCAAGGCTATTTCTCTCAATATGAGTATATCCTTTGGCATTCGCTCAAACAAATGGTTGAAGCTTCACCGAATAGGACACTAATTCAGAACTTCTTTAAACCATAACCAGGGTATCGAGTCCAACAACCAGCAGGTTAAAGCACCTATGGACGCTTCGATACTGCCTCCTGATAGGCGGGAGGCATTTGTACCTGCCGTCATTCCTGGCTGCGCACTTCAGGTTTCACAATGATGTTAGTCCTTCTCTTGAGGCTTTCTCAAATGGTATGGAATAATCGCTCTCATTCCTTTCTGTGGCTAAGTCCACAGATAGGAATATGTTGTTCCCAGGATCGACTCCATTTTGGTATCTCAGATTATTACAGCTCGCCTATTAACAAACAATCTCTTAAGATAGACACTTTAGGTAAGAGAGTCTTTGAGATCTTTGTTAATAGGTCGAGCTGTAGTAGTCTGGGGAAGGACAAACTTATCAATCTCTGCCAAGACTACAACAGGATCTGCAAAGGCTTGGTATGCCAAAATGGGTCAATCCTTGTGAGCAGCATATTTTCTATCTATGGACTTAGCCACAGAAGGAATGAGAGCAGGATTATTCCATACCATTTGAGAAAGCTGCCTCAAAGGAGGGCTGTACCGAGGAGTCAAATCCATACGGATTCCGGAGCATGGAGGTACTGGAGTCTTAACAGTTTCCCACGATCGACATCTGCAGTTTGGAGAGAAAGAGGAATTCAAGTTTTCAGCAGAGACTTAAATCACAGTTCCCACCACAGGCTCTGCAGCTGGAATAGATCATGTTCCTTGCACATCGCCACCCAGCCTAAGGTCTGGGTCAGGCTCAATGTCATTTCCTGACAGCCCAGGAGGGACTGTATGAACAGGAAAAGAGTGAAAATCAAGTAAATGAGGAAGGAAAAGGATTCAAAGCCCTGAAGACTGGCCATGCCCCAACAGGTCTCGGCTACTCAAAAACCTCGATGAGGCCAAGGATCGGCGTCGACATATCGGCACCAAAGACGCAACGAGCGCACATCGATGCCAAGTGCAGTAAAACATCCCAAGACTCCAAAAACAGGATTTGAGGAAAAAGAAGGATGAATACCCGGAGATAGAGGCATCGTGTGGCCCCTGCGCCGCACTCCATGTGAGGGGGAGGAACACCTGCGCTGGAGTCGACAGCACCGGAGACGGCGCCACGTGACTAGGGAGGCTCAACCGCCTACCTGATCTCCCAACAAGCCCAAGGCCCCTGAGGACCGGCCAGGCAGCTGACCAACCTCCGAGCCCACTGCTCTATAAAAGCAGCCCATTGATGAAACTGCTCGCCTGAAGACCTACCAGAGGGTGGGTAGGCTCTGATGTCAAGATGTTGGCTACCAGAAACAGAAACCGCGACCAAGGAGGAGACCGCAACTAGCCCCAATAACTGACAGTCTCGTAGACATACCAGAGGGCTGACTTTGAGTGATGCCTTCTCTTTGACCTGTGGCAAGAAGAGCTCGAGGCCTAACGGTGCCAAGAGTACGACCGCTTACTTTACATGCTTCGAGGGACTGCCCACACCCACGGGCACTGGACTGTCCGCTGTCAGACCCCCGATCCAGCCTGGCTGACTGAACAGCTTACACTAAGTCTCCTACCGTCACCAGACCCACTCATGGTTGACTCAGTCAATGTAGGCTGAGACTTTTTCCTTAAATAAGAATACAAAACTAAGCAATACTTTATTCGAGATATTACTACAAAACAATAAAACTGAAAAACTATGCTGCTAGTTTGAAGTTTGACTCGGAGTAGTGACGTCACTGAAGTGCACTCGACGTGGGAAAAGAACTGATATGTTGGAGAGTTGACGCCAGATAATATTGGCCGCATCAGCTGGGGTCAAGTGAAAGCCTCCTCGCTGCTCAATCTCTGGGCGCCACCCTGGCAAAAGTTTGCTCCCGCTGGTCCTAGTGCCTCCAGCGCAGATCCCATTAGTGTGAATCAGTGGTGAGACTTTATGTCCAGGAAGATCTCTGCTGTCTGCATCCTCTTAAGGTGGAAAAAATTCACTTTGGGGTGGGGCCTGAGACAAGGAGATAGTCCAGAGAACAGAACTTTTCCAAGAAGAGTGGGAAAACTAAACCCCACCAGCAAGAGGGATCCAACAGGAGAAATGCTCGACAGGTCAAGCTAACCCCAGGTCCACTAGGGAGGAACATCTGAGATAGATGCTCCTTCTCCTAAGCCGAAGAATGGAGAGAACCCCTGCCTTCCAGTCAGAGTTCACCTCCAGCTTCAAGGAAAGTCCAAGTGTAAGAGGGGGTGAAAACACCACATTTAGCACCATCGGGAGGTGAAATTAAAGGAGACCTCAAGGGGTTTCTGAGCTTTGAAGTCTGAAGGATTTTGAACAAACAAAGGATGCAGGAGAGGGTCTCTTGCCATTTGGAGAAAACAAAAGGGTCCCCAGCACCCTAATCTCAACAGAGAGGTTCAGACAAGGCAGGATCGATAAGGTAGCCCATGGCAGAATTCCCAGACAGATGGCCTGGGATCTCCCCATTGAGGGGCCCGAGGTGCCAAGTCAGCTCCCACTTGACCCCCCAGAGTGGGACTCTGTGCTTCAAAGAAGTAGCAGCAAGCCGGAGGTACCAGTGGGATTTCGCCAACAACTGGATTCAACTGGGTGGAAAAGGCAAGAGAGGAGGCACTGCCCAGAAGCTGAGGTCAGAGGGAAGGTGAGCAGGAAGCAGTGATGAATGGTGAAGATACACAGTAAGTTAATAATTATGGTAGGTATGTAATTTCCTTATCTTAACTTTTATCAATCTTCACCATTCATCACTAGTAAATATCAAGCCCAGAAAGTGGTACCAGTACCTCCCTAAACTGCGTAGCCTCAGCCCTCAGGGCCCATCTCAGGTCATAAAACACAGAATTGACGGCAGATAAGGACCGCTGGCCCACCTAGTCTGCCCATTTCCTACCTAATGGATAAGCTGCAGATCCTAGTTAACCAACCGCTTACTTCCTCCTACCCCTACTAAACTGCCTTATGTCTGTCCTATGCATTCTTGAATTCCCACTGTTTCTGACTCAAGACCTCAGGAAGGCCATTCCATACATCCACAACCCTCTACATGAAAAAATACTTCCTCACATTACCTCTGAGCTGTCCTCATCTTCAAATTGTGCCCTTTGTTCTTGCACATCACTTTTTCTGAAAGATGCTACCCTCTGGACTTTGTTGATTCCTTGAGGTACTTGAAAGCTTCTATCACGCCCTCTCCTCATTTCCTCGAGGATATACATGTTAAGCTCCTTTAGTCTCTCTTCATATGGGTTCTGGTACAGACCCTGCACCATTTTAGTTGCCTTCCTCTGAAAGCCTCCATTCTGTCTATGTCCTTGCGGAGATGGGGTCTCCAGAACTGCACCCAGTACTCCAGATGGGGTCTCACCAACTGTCTGTACAGAGGGATAACTTCCTGTTTTCTACTGGTGATGCCTCTCCCTATGCATCCCAGTATCCTCCTTACTGCCTTCTCACCCTTTAGGTCGCCTGATACGACTACCCCCAGGTCCTTTTCCATTTTTTTTTTGCTGATAGTTTCTCACCTCCCCCAAAAAACCTGTGTACTCTTCCCTGGGTTATTGTTTCCTATGTGCATTACTTACTTTTCCTTCCAGTCCCTCCTTAATGTCACTTATAAAACATTAAAGAGGACTGGTCCCAGTACTGAACCCTGTGGTAGCCCGCTAGTAACCCCTTTCTTCACAGTGGACTCAGTTTACTATTACCCTCTGCGTCCTGTTGTCCAGCCAATTTTTTTTACCAGGCTACCACCTTGGGACCCACTCCAAGGCTGGCTAACTTGTTTATTAATCTTTTGTCTGGGACTGTGTCAAATGCCTTGCTAAAGTCTAGGTAGGCCATGTCCACAGCCCTCCTTGGTCTACTACTTTGGTCACCCAGTCAAAGAAATCTAAGTTTTGTCCGACACGACCTTCTCACTGTGAATCCATGCTGCCTTGGGTCCTGTGCCCGCTGGCCTCTAGGTACTCAGTTTTTCCTTTAGAATGATTCCATCATTTTATCTACCATTGAGGTCAAACTAACAGGTCTATAGTTTCCTGCCTCTGCCTGCTCCCACTGTTATGCAGTGGAATCACATCTGCCCTCCTCCAGTATTCGGTACCATCCCATCCTCTCATGATTTGTTAAAGAGGGTAGTCAGTGGTGCCACTAGTTCTTTCCTAGTCTCTTTTAGAATTCTGGGTAAATCTCATCAGGTCCCATTGCTTTGTCTACATCTTCAGTTTTAAGAGTTCTTCAGAACCCTTTTCTTCTATGAATGGACTGGGATCCCCCACCAAAATCCAGAGTGTTTCTATGGTTTGGTTTAGGTACCTCCGCTCCTCCTCTTCTGTGAATACTGAGCAGAAGTATTCGTCAGTATCCCTGCTTTTTATAGTCACCCTCTGCCCACATTCTTTCTCCTTATTAAGTCTCTGTATCCCTCCATTGGTCTTTCTTCGCCCCTAATGTACCTATAAAAGGTTTTATTTCTTCTTAACAGAGTTGGCTATCTTTTCCTCAGTTTGGGCCTTTGCTATTTTGACTGCCTTCCTGCCTCCTTCTGCCTTAACTGATACAGTTCTCTGTCCTGCTCCTTCTGTGTCTCCTTATATTTCCTGAATCCTATCATTTTCTCCTTCACCTTCTCCTTCCCTGTCACCTCTGAGAACCACAGCGGCCTTTTCCTTCATTTAGTTTTGTTGATTTGCTTTACACAAAGGCTTGTTGCCTCTGAATGGTAGTTTTGATTTTCCCCATTTTCTTCCACCCTCCTTCTTGCCTGTTAGCTAGTGTTTTCTGAGGCACTTCCCATTTTGCCAAAGTCAGCCTCCAAAGTCCAACAGCCTTGCCTTTTGTATGGCTTGACGCTACAGCTGTGCTTATTGTGAACCACACTGTTTGGTGGTCACTTGTTTCTGGATGGCCACCCACTTCTAAATCGAGATCCTTTCTCCGTCCCGCTTTGACAGTACCGCATCTAAGACTGCTCCTCCCAGTGGTACCAACACTAGCTGTCTGAGGCATGCCCCTTAGGCATAGAGAATGACCCTACTCTTGGATGTGGCTGTAGTAAAGGTGCCCCAGTTAACATCTGGCATATTCAGGTCCCCCATTAACAATATCTTCTTTTTCTGCTATTCTAAGGATTTCTTCTATCATATCCTTGTCCACTGCCTTCCTTAGACAGGGGCTCTGTAAACAACCCTGTGCGGATTGTGGTGCCATTTCCTGTCTCTAGGGTGACCCACAGTGCTTCCTCTCCTCCCAGTTTACCTTTAGTTCTGTTGCTTTGATTCCTTCCCTTATGTGGAGGGCTACTCCTCCTCCTCTTATCCTCCCTGTCCCTGCTGTAGATTGTGTACCCTGGTATGTTGATATCCCAGTCATGGTTCTCTGTGTACTATGTTTCTGTGACTGCCACGATATCCAGGCATCCTCTCTTCTATCAAGACCACCAGTTCAGGGAGCTTGTTACGCAGACTATGGGCATTGGTACTATCACCCCGATTTTTGATGGCCTTACCCTTTAGGCCCATCCCTGTCCTTAGTGCCTTTTCTAGATTTACCCTGACCTGTTCCCTATAGACTTCTCTTTGTGTCTACTTCACGAACTACCCTGTTCTTGGGGGTCCTGCTTCTCTTAGTGCCTCTCCCCTGGCTAGTTTAAATGCTTGCCAATGAAGCATTTAAACCTATCACCTAGGATCCTGGTCCCCTCCCGGACAGATGTAGACCATCATGCCAGTACAGGCCTGCATCTCTCAGGTGGAACCCCCGTGAAGCCAAATCCCTGAGCTCCGCACCAGTTTTTCAACCACTGAATCCCATGGTGCAGAGTACCCTAGCCTCACCCATACCACAGACAGGCAGCACTTCCGAGACAGTTACCATGCGTGCTACTTGTTCTAAGGTCCCTTCCCAACTCCACAAACCCTGCTGCGCCCGCTTCTGATCCCATTCCAAGCCAAGTACTTCGTCCCTAGGTGGATAATGACATCCAGCTCCCTCCGCCATGCAGCTACTTCCACAATCCTGAGGATTTGCTTCCTGTCCCTCCAAGTCATGGCGCTGGACAGGCATCGCACTCCCTCCCCAGTTCTACCCTCCTAATGATCGAGTCCCCAGCAGGAATTGTTTCTCCCTGTGGGGTCCTGTGCCACCCTCCTGTGGGTCTCTTTGTGGAGGTTCCAGCATCCTCCTTGGTCTCCACTGCGGTGCCTCCACAGAGGAACCATGCTCTGCCAGAATGGCGAATGAATTGTGGAGAGGCACAGTTGGAGGATGTGCCTCTGTTCCACCACCTCACCCTCCCTGAGCCCACTGTGGTCCATCCGCCTCTTTCTTAGCAACATCTGAGGCAGTGGTGGTGGCCTGGGTGGGGAGGAGGTTTCTGGAATCCTCGCCAGGTCAACATAAAGATGGGCAACCTCCTCCTCAGACCAGAGAGGTGCCTGCAAACAGGGCAGCAACACAACCTCCAGAAAGTCTCCCAGAAGACTGCCGCCCACAGCCAGTGCATTGCACCACTCCCCACATTCCTGTTTAAAATTTTTTTTTTCAGTGCGTGTATGTTTACCCCTATTCAGTGTGCTGTGCTGTTAGGATATGAACAGGTGTATGTCCTTTGCACTTTTTGGGGGAAGTGATGTCAGAACCTCTGAGCAGGAAAAGAATGGCTAGCCGCCCAGTGCTTCGAGGGTTGAGGCACTGGACGCCACACCGTGCCTCACTGGCGACCTGAATTCGGGAACGAGCCCGAGTCGCCTGGAGTTGGCAGGAGGGAAGAGATTGAGTGTCCAGAGGATTGGTCTCTTCCCGGGAGGGTTAGGGTACAATGCTCGCCAGGAGCATCTCATGTGTGGCTGGGTGGCAGTCAGCAGCGGGCGGCGAAGCCTGGGTGGAGCCAGCACGCTGCCATGACAAGCCAGGTTCCACAGGGGATTCACACACGAAACCCCACCTCCTCCCACTGATAGTGATGGCGCCTTCCACGGTCCACAATCCTGAAGTCAGGCTTTGCCTCCTCTGCTCTCCCCCGTGACAATATTGTGAAAAAGTGCCCTGGGCAGTGGTGACCCTTCCCGGAGGGCAGACCCGGGATGCCTGGTGCCAGAGAGGAGCTGAAGGCAGCCAAGTCAAGCAAGGAGGTAGAGATGGTGGATACCGGAGATCATTTGGAGAGTTTGGTGGAGTAGAAGCAAAATAAAGTTTGAAGAAAGAATAAAAATAAATAAATAAAGGCAATGAAGCACTTGCTGGTGGGGCTGGGGCAGGATGGTGGACTAAGCCTGTGCTCTCCAGAAAAATCAACTATAACTCTGACCCACCACCTTCAGACACCTATTTCACAGAGTTTAAGAAGCAGATCTAGTCATAAATGACTGCAAATATTCTCCCAGCTAGATTTCCTCCCTGAATTCAATTCTGTGTACTCTATTAAATCACCTCCTGGCTTTAAGGAAGCTGGTGGCTGCTGTCTCAGCTGCTGCCCATCTGGCCAGACCTGCTATTGCTCAGAGCTAGGACACGGCTCCTGACCTGCAGGAGAGGGAGGGTGCCCACAGTTACCGCCTGGCTACGGGAGAAAACCGGCCCCACAGAATGAGGAGGCAGTCACCCTGCCAAGGGTGACAACTGGGAGAGGCGGCTATGCCGCCCACCTAATGCAGACCGCAGATCCCACAACCCTGGAGACTACTGCATTTGCATAATAAGATGCATGCGCCTGGTGTCTTGCTAGCTCAGGGCTTCTTGTGGAAATGGCAATAGCTGTCATGACACTGCGGATCAGGCATGTCAGCTTAGGATTTGGCCAACGCCCATAGTCGCCTCACAGGTTACCATGTGCCTGATAACAGCAATGGACAACAAGAGATGTGCAAAATCCATGGACGGTCTCCTGTCAGGTTTCAGAAGGGTGTCCAGACCTTTCAAACCTGATGTGGGGTGGGGCAAAGTTCCTGGAAACCCTGGGGAGTGCAATACCTGGCTGGCAGTCCACAGGGGTTGGGGAAACGGTATGGCAACTGCTGGACATTGTACGATTCTGTGACAATGGGCTGAGACCATGGAGATATTACTTTGGATTCTTGGCTGTACTACCATGAACCCCACAGTCGCACATGCAAGACTGTGTAGAGACACTGGGTAAGACTGAGCTGTTCCATCATTGTCAACAGGAACCGCTGATACTCTGAAAAGTCAGCATCTGCAGACTGATAAAGGAGGAGTCCTCTCCTCAAGAAGGAAGCAGACTAAGTGGAAGGGCTCTGTATAGGGAACAACAGTGCCTGAAGAGTAGATGCGACCACCATCTCATCCATGGCCCTGAAAACATGGGGAGCACTCACATGGTCCTCTATACTGCTCCCAGGTGAGAGACCACAAGGGACCAAGAAGAGGGAGAGGAGGAGGAGGCAGAGAAAGGATGGGCAGAATGGTCCTGGGGAGACTTGCGCTTCTGCCAGGGCTGTGGAAACAAGCAGGGTCCCCACTGAGGTAAGGGGGATGCGCTACCCAGACCACACCTGCTTCACAAACCCCAAGCCAGCCATGGGAAGCCCATGGGGAGAAAACCCCAGGTGGGGAGACTAAGCCCAAGCAACCCAGCAGGGTGGCTCCTGCTCCCACCTGTTGCAGGAGTCCATCCTCAGAGGAGGAGGGATGCCTGACTCAGCACTCTGCCAGCGGTCCAGAGTGATCAAGGTCACCTGGGCAGAGTGAGACAGACCGCCACCCCCAATAGAGGACCAAGACCTGCCCTTGAGTGAGGTCCCACTATGGTATCCGCCCCTAAGGAAGGGGAGAGAAAAGCTGGCACCAGGGTTGGCCTATGACCCCTCCAACTCTGTGCTGGTACTGAAGAGAGACCCGACACCAAAATCTGCCTCCTCCACAGAAATGGCACCCAAAGCAGCCCCTGCCACTGAAAGCAGCACTGACCGCCATGGATGGAGCTGGCCGAGGTACCAGCGCCATCCCTGAAATGGTGTCAACATCGACCGACTTAGTCACCGACTTCCAGGGTAGCATCGACCTTGAGGACGCGCCAACCACACACCACCGACCCCCTGAAACGTCACCATCTGCATTACTGGACAGCAAGTGTGGCGCACACCGCAGCACCATCGCTAGATGCAGCACCATCAACGACTGTGGCACCATCCATGACACTGTCTCCGGAGACCATGTCAAGAAAGCGGCGCCACTGCCCGAGACAGCGCCACTGATGGCACCAAGGAAAGGGGTAGACACGTAATGGAGTCAGTCCCAAGTCCCAAAACTCACAGACGACAACCTCAAGTGGATCCTGGAGAGCGACTGTTGCTCGAGAACTCGTTGCCAATCTGGATCAGCCTGATCATCCTCTGAAGCTGAAGAGGAGAGCAAGGCAATCCCTAGGGTGGCAACCCAGCACTCTACCCGTCCGGCGCCAAGAGCGTGTGTCGGAAGGGACTCCATAGCAACGGAGGGCCGGCCCGCCACAACACTGAATCTGTGACAGAAGCTGAGGCTGCACCCCTGGAAGACCTTGAAGGGACCACTGACGAGGTCCCATGACATTTGAGGCCTCGACATCGGGTCGGCCGGTTCCCCAAAGGGGACCGGCCTTGAACGAATTATCGGATGGTCCTCTCGGAGGGACCGACTGTTGTTCCAACTGCTCAACCAGGTGTCCGGGATCAGTAAGACCTGAGTCGACAGAGACCTGCTCTCCCTGATATATATAGCAGCAGAGGGAGATCCGGGCACGAGCCTAAGATACTTACCTTAGAGGAAAAAGAAAGAAAAGAGATTTGATGCCGGACAAACACTAGTTAGGAAAATAAAACAATGACGAATGTGGTGTTGACAAGTACAGCATCAAGAATCGGTCAGACGAGCAGAACAGACTAGTCGAGGAGTGTCGGTAAACTTCTTGCTGTTCCATGTAGTCTGAGAAGCTGCAATCTCTATGGCGGGAAAAGCAGAACAGAGCTTGTGGAGGGGACGACAACGGTTACTGGCCAACTCTCAAGGGAGGCACCATTCTGACGCCACCCTCCTCCTAAGAGGAAAGCTTTTAAGTTAAAGCTTCCCACGGGTCCTAGCGCTCCAACGTAGGTACCCACTGTGATGAATGGTGAAGACTGATACAGTTAAGATCAGGAGAATGAAAGGGCAAGAAAGCTCAATTCCAGCTAGAGAGACAGCGCTATCTATTAAAGGGAGGGAGAGCCCTAAAGGTGTGGCAAGAAGATGCCAAGTGCCCAATCCAGGGTGAGCTGCTCACAGGCCCCAACTCTTTCAGGAGTGGGGAAGACAGGGCATGTAATAAATGGTGAAGATATTCTGGAAAATCAACAATTAAGGTGAGTACATCATTTCCTTGCCTTCCAAAAATCAATCTTCACCATTTATTCCCACTTATGGGTCAGAAACCAAGCTTTCTTCAAAGGGAAGGAGAGGGCTCACCCTGAGGGGGAAAACACTTCCTCGGTCCTCTGTGGGGATAACCACAGGAAGGCAGGGACTACTTACAGGTCTGGCGGGACCCAACTGGTCAGAGGCAGGCAGAGGCTCCAATGGCCTGGGAGCAGGAAGGCACCCCGCAACTCACACACACCCTGCAGGAGAAGTAATGAGTCCACTGCCAATTATTCTTTTACCGCATCCTCCTTGCGCCAACCATAGACTCTGTAGGGCTGAGAGAAAACGGACAGAAATATTTTTGTAAAATCACTAAAACTACATAAAATAACACTCTAGCTTTAAACAATAAAAATGAAAATTATGTGATCACCGTAATTCTTGATCTAGAAATATCTTCACCATTGATTCATAATAGAGATGCTGTAACGGAGACAATGCCACATGACACTGTCTCCGCTTAGCATTAAGCACTTTCAAACAAAAACTTAGGAAGCACCTGGTCTCTATGGCCTCTTGTGACTACTCACCCCAAGTCGCTTGTCTGGCTCTCAAACATGACCACACAACTTTCCCAACCCGTTCTTCCTCTGCCTGGCCCATGGGCTTTGCTTCCTTTTGTTGTCATGGTCCCCGACTAAACTTTTTATTATTTTGCTAAACTTGCCTACCTGCTGTTCCCTGGTCCCCCTTGCTTGAGTCTTACTCGGATCATAATCTCACTCTGCTACTCATACCTATACCTTCCCTGTCCACTCCTCGGACACATTAGTACTTAGCCTGGTAGGTTGTTTTACTTATTGGGACTGTAATCCTAAAATGATCAGCACAGTATGCATAGTCCTGTATGCACCTATTACCTGTATTACCAACTGTTGTTACTGTATTATTTGTTGTTAATGTTTTGTCTAATTTTACCCAACGTGGAACCTATGTAATGATCTTGTTGTCAAAGGTGTTAATCTGACATCACAATAAAAAAATACTAATAGGTCTGTGCTGGAGCCAGAACTTTTCAGGAGGGCTGGAACAGAGTTAAACTGTGCGAGCCGCGCACCCGAGAGTGGCTCACGGAACCAGGCTTACTCGCACCAGCCCTCAACCGCCTCAGTCCTTTTTTTTTTTTTTTACTGAGGAGGCAAGCATAACCTAACTAGTACTTATGCGCTAAACCTGTAGGCATACAGAGGCTCTGGTGACCTGTGTAAGAATGACCAACATGCGAGTAATACAGTGTCTACACACTCCAGGCCTTGAACAAGGGAAGACCACCAATAAATATACTGGAGTGAGCTCAGGGGATGGCAGTAGCAAGAGAAGATATTCCTAGAAGATCAAGAATTATGGTGGGTATGTAATTTTCGTGATCTTCCAGGAATTAATCTTCACCACTGATTCACACTAATGGGTCAGAGTACCAAACTCAGACTAAAACCCTGGGCAAGGGTAATAGGAGTCAAGAGCTCACTCAGGACCCAACAAGTCCACTCAAGATAGTCCTGTCAAAGGTGGCATACTGCTGGCAGGAACAGCCAGGCTATAGTTTGCACTGTGGTCCAAGTTACAGCTCTGCAATATATCATGGATGGGCACAGAGCGAATCTCTGCCAGGGATGTGACAACTGCAGGAGTGGAGTGGTGTGTACCCAACCTGTCAACATAACCTGCACCATGGCATAACAGTCACAATCCAGAAAGAAATGCACCTGACTGTAACAGGCTGTCCCTTTCAACTGGGAGTGAAGGAGGCCAAAGGCTGTCTGGATTGCCTGAAATTCTTGGTTCTGTCCAGGTAAAAGGTAAGGGTACTTCAAATATTCAGAGAATGGAGAGTGTACTCTCATTCATTTTGGAAGCTGGCAAAGTTGGTAGGTAGGTAGCAGAGTGGCTGATTCAGAGGAACTCTGATGCCACTTTAGGAAAGAACTTATTGTGTGTGGAGAACTGTCTTATTCCTGTTGGAAACAGTACATAAGGGATCTAACAACAAGGCATGGATTTCAGACACACTTTGAGAACAGGTGACGCCACTAGAAAGCTGCTTTCTAAGTAAAACTTAAGCTCACATGTCGCAAGAGGCTCAAAGGGCTTGCAGGTGAGCATGTCCAACACAAGGTTGATATTCCAGGAAACCATCAGCTCGGATGAGGGGCCTTGTGTTTAAAATGCCCTGAGGAACCTCTTAAGAAGTAGTTGAGCCAGGTAGAGGATATCAATGGGCTTGTGGTATGCAGCTATAACACACAACTGGACCTTGACTGTGGAATACTACAAACCAGCATCAGAAAGGTCCAGCAAGTACTCCAGAACCTGGTCAGGTGGGCACCAAAAGGATCCATGCCTGTTTTGGAGCACCAGATGGAAACCTTTTCCATTTGGCTCAGCAAGTCTTCCTAGTGGAAGGTTAAAGGCAGCAAAAGTATTTCAGAGTTCTTCTGAGATACCTTGTTACTATTCACTTTCTTCTCTTCAGGAGCCAGGCCTAAAGGTGAAGGCTGGCGAGGTTGGGATTGAGAAGGAGACCCTGAGTCAATATGTCCAACCTGAGTGGAAGGATCCCTCGTTTGCTGACTGATAGTCTGTTTAAAAGAGGAAACCATACCTGTTGAGGCTAACAGGGCCCGAGCAGAGTGATCTTGTCCCATGTGCCTCCAGCGTGAGCAATACCTCTGCACTAGGGGACTGGAGGGAATGTATACAGAAATGGATTTTACCACAGCAGTGTAAATGCATCCTGACAGAAAATGCCATGTCCTGGCTTTCTGGAGCAGACTTGAGGCAGTTCTGTGTTGAATAGGGATGCAAAGAGTCCACATCTGGGGCGCCCATTCACTGTACAGTAATCTCGCAAAGTCAATCGTGAAGCTGGGCCCTGTTTGGCCAAGCCCCCTGCCACTGTGTTTTAGGCTCCTAGCAGATAAATGGCCTGGAGCCGGATCCTCTGCTCCAGGCCCCTTTCCAGACTCTTGTTGGTTCTCTGTGTACAAGAAAGTGTGCTCCACTGTTTGCTCATGTAAGTCAAGTCAATGGAGGAGAAGATGATTCTGTGTGTGCTGGTTAACAGGGGAAATGAACCCCTCAGGGCAGAAGACAGCGACAAAGGCCAACAGAATGCTGCGCTGCATCACAAGGGCAATCAGTTCTAGGAGCGGGAAGTCTTCCTGCCCTGTACAGGTCCCTGGTGAGGCCACACTTGGTGTACTCATGCAGTACTGGTGCCTACTTAAAAAGAACATCAAGCTACTGGAAAGGGTACAGCCCAGGCAACAAAATGATCTTGGGATTGGGAGATACGAGGAGAGACGGAGAGCTCAATATGTATTCCTGGAGGACAGAAGGAGAGAGGGAATATGATTGAGACCTTCAAATACCTGAAGGGTGTGAAAAGAGTGAACACAGAGTATTTTCGAATTAAAAGGTGGGAGGGAAACCAGGGGTCACAGTCTGAAATTGGAGGGAGGCAGATTCAGGAGGGAAAAGAGGAGGCGCTTATTTCACCAAAAGGGTGGTTACAGGGTGGAACGCACGCCGGAGGAGGTAGTGTCACCATGGACAGTGAGCAGCTTCAAGTGGGGGTGGACAGGATAAAGGGAGGGTTCAAACCAAGGGTGTAGGGGTGGGTGTGATGGAAATTGGAGGTAAAACAGTGGTTGAGGGGGGCAACTGCAGTCTAAATGGCTGAGGTGCTGCACACTCGAACAGACTAGACAGACCATAAGGCCTGTATTTGCTGGCGATTTCGTATGTTGATATTACCTTACAGACTGTCGTCTGTCTGGAAGTGGACTGTTTTGTAGCTGACAAGATCCACTAGGGCTCACAGGCCATACAAAAACAGATCACATGTTCAACACGCTGATGTGGAGATGAGGCTCCGACAGGTTCCAGACACCTTGTGTTTGGAGCACTGATTGGGGGCTCCCCACCCCAACAGGGAGGTATCCATTAGTGAGAGTCACTCGAAGCTTTGGCTGGGAGAAGGGAAACCCAGGAGGAGATTGTCCTCCACTGATCATCATGACAGTGACAGAACCAGGGGCTTGATCACCTGCTATCAGACCTAGCATGAGGTGCATGGACTGGGCTGAAACAGATTTGCATTCCATAATGTAGCATGCTATCTGTATGATCACCTGCATTCTGCCCTCTGAGAGAAGGCCGGCCTTGATCGTAACAGGAAGGGCATCCATGAACAGCAGCTGCTGTGAGCAGTCAGGGCTGACAATTCCAGATTCAGACAGAACTCCAAAGGAGGGAGGGAACTGAGAGGTAGTGCCCACTACTTGTTCCACTTTGTGGTTGGATGAACTGGCTATCAGTCAAATGTCCAGCCTGGAGCCCTAATTTTCTCAGGTGCAGCACAGCACTTTGCAAAGATCTGGGAATCGAGGAGGGCTCAAAGGGCAGGACCTTGAAGCCTGCATATCCAGGAGCTAACCAATCCCGGAGAAGTAACTAGAACTGGTGACTGCTTGGACTAAATTCTGTCTATGGCAGTCAGCAGAAATACAGGTTACTCACCTGTAACAGGAGTTCTAGGAGTGGTATATGTTGTTCATCCACACTGTCTGGCAGGTTCCTTGCCGTATTAAATCTTGCCGGAAGGTCTTCAAGCTGGCTCCTCGCACCACCCGGTGGTAAAACTCTCTGCTCCGCCCCATGACGCCAGATCTAGCCTACTGGAAGGCAGGTTGCATCAAAGCCAGGGAGGTTCAGGTAGTCTGTGGATGAACAATATATACCATCTCTAGAACTCCTGTTACAGGTGAGTAAATACAGGTTACTCACCTGTAACAGGAGTTCTAGGAATGGTATATGTTGTTCATCCACACTTATTGGCAGGTATCCTTGCCGCTTAAATCTTTGGCCGGTCTTCAAGCTTGCTCCTCCCACCCACCGGGTGGTATAATCTCGGCTCCGCCCCATGACGCCAGATCTGGCCAGCTGGAAGCTCAGGTTGTGCGTCGAGGCGAGGAGGTCAGTTAGATGCGTGTGGATGAACAACATATACCATTCCTAGAACTCCTGTTACAGGTGAGTAACCTGTATTTCTAGGGATATGGATATGTTGTTCATCCACACCTATTGGCAGACTCCTAGCAGTTCTCCGGGAGGAGGGAGGCAAGACGACACCCCAATACTTACTTGGGAAAGAGAGACTGAGAACCGAGGCCCAAAACCAGCATCCCGGGCGTGACTCAAGGTCGAGTGGTAATGGTAATGAAGGTGTTTGCTGACTTCCAGGTAGCAGCCCTGCAGATTTCCTGGATAGGACGCCCCTGGAAGCAGCCACTAGCAGCAGTATGGCGGTAGAATGAGCTCTTATCCTCTGGGAGGCTCCATGCCCGCCAACTTATAGCAGAGATCTATGCAGGAGGTTACCCACCTGCTTATCGTCCGCTTGGCTGCAGGTCTGCCAGATGCGGCTTCAGCGTAGGTGACAAACAGCTGGCTAACCTCTCCCTACTTTTCAGCCGTGGCGCCCTTATAATAAGCGAGCCTCTTCTAGGGTCTAGAGTATGGAGCCTATATTCGGCCTCCGAGGTGTGATTGGGGTAGAACACCGGCAGAGTCAACACCTGGTTAAGGTGAAACTCGACACCACCTTCGGAAGGAATTTCGGTGGGGCGAGGACAACCTTGTCCCTGTGGAAGACCAGGTAAGGAGACTCGATGGAAAGCGCCTGGAGCCTCTCCATCCTTCTGGCTGACGGATAGCCACCAAGAAGGCGGTCTTCCACGACAGGTGAGAGAGAGCACACCTGTGCATAGGTTCAATGGCTTGCCCATGAGCTTTGCCAGTACCAGCAGTAGATCCCACGGAGGTGGGGGTTCCCACACTGAGGGGAATGTGATCAAGGCCTTTGAAAAGCGCCAGACCACCTTCTCTCTCAGTGCCACTGACTGCTTCCTGCCCGCGCTCGTAAGCAGAGATGGCTGCCAGGTGCACCCTTTAGGCCGCCGACCTAAGCCCTTGACTGGAAAGGGACCATAATAGTCCAAGATGCTTGCCAAGGAACAGGAGGAAGGGTCCAAGCCTTGTTTGACACCAAATGGAAAACCTTTCCATTTGAAGGCATAGCATTTTCTGGTCGACTCTTACGGGACGCCTCAACTACATTGAGGACCCCGCCGAAAGACCCAAGGCCTGGAACTCTAGCCGCCAGGAACCAGGCCGTCAGGTGCAGGGATTGAAGGTCCGGATGGAACACCTTCCCTGATTGACTGAGAGCAGGTCCGGGCGAGCTGGAAGCTGCCGCGAATCCTGGAGCTGAGACTGAGGAGATCTGGTACCAGAACTGGCGAGGCCAGTCTGGGGCTATCAGAATCACCTGCGCCTTGTCCCTCCTCGCCTTGAGAAGCACCTTGTGGATCAAGGGAAATGGGGAAAGGCGAAAGAGGCCGGGGTCCACTGCCTCGAGAAGGCATCCCCTGCAGCAGCCCTGCTGAGGGGGCGGGCATGGAACAGACTCAGCTTGCTCTCCTGGAGGCAAACAGGTCCACCTGAGGTGTGCCCCAATGGAGAACAGATGCTGACTACCTCCGCAGGAGAGACCACCTGGGATGCAGCCCCTATCCAGCTCAGGGCATCGGCCAGGGTGTTGGAGGCCCTGCCACGTGAATGGCTAGGAGATCCGCCTCCAGGCTGCGCACGAGTGACCAAATGCGGAGAGCTTCCTTGCATAGAAGCATGGAGCGGGCCCCGCCCTGGCGGTTTAGATAGTACATGGTCGTGGTATTGTCCGGCCTGGACCGGACCACTTGGACCCGGAGGAACGGAGCAAAGGCGGTGAGAGCTAGCGGACCGCCTGAGCTCCAGCAGGTTGATGTGGCATCGACTCCCGGGACCAGAGGCCATGAGCCCGGTGTTCCCCAGATGGGCACCCCAACCCATCAGAGAGGCATCGGTCGATCAGAGAGACCGCCGGCTCCGGGCGGACGTAACGGATGCCCTCCTGCAAATGATCTGGAACGGTCCACCACTGGAGAGCTGCCCCACATCCTCTGTGTCACCGACACAAGCTGGTCCAAAGGATCGCAGCTGCCAGGACCACTGGCTGGCCAGTCCCCACTGAAGGGGACGCATGCCCAGCCGGGCCCAACGGACCACGCTAGGTGCAGGCCGCCATGAGACCCAGGAGGCGAGGAAGTCCCTGGCAGGCACAATTGCCCAACCAGAAATGATCGGGCAAAGGAGGAAAGAACTCGCCCTGTCCGGGAGCCGCTCTGGCTCAAGAGAGTCGAGCTGCGCCCGATGAATAGAATCACCTGCTTCGCTCGAGTTCCGACTGGCCTCGCTGATAAGGAGGCCCAGTTGAGAGCAGACCTGGAGGCCAGATCTCTGGACCACTCCGCCTCCTTCCTGGAGGGAGCTGCTATCAGCCAGTCGCCCAGGTAAGGGTACACCCGGACCCTCGGGCGCCAGGAGGAATGCTGTCACCACTGCCATGCATTTGGTGAAGACCCTGGGAGCTGAGACAAGTCAAGGGCATGGTTTGAACTCAAGAGGGATCCTTCCGCCGAAGCGAAGGAATCTCTGGTGAGACGGACGGATAGGGACGGAAAAACGCTGGCCCTGCAAGTCCAGAGAGCAGAACCACACGCCGCTGCTCCAAGGATGGTATTATCTGAGCCAGAGTGACCATCCTGAAGGTTCGAGACCTTAGGAACTTGTTTAGGTCGTAGGTCGGTAATGGGGCGCCAGCCCCCGTCCGCCTCGGAACCAGGAAGTACCTGGACACAAACCCTGGGTCTGAAGGAGGGTCCACCACCTCTCTTATCACCTCCTTCTGGAGGAGGAGAGATGGCGTCGGCCTCGACGAGCCGCCAGTGAGGCTGGGGATCCTGAAGCCCCCGAGGGGCGACGGCCTGAAGGGTGGTGCCTGCTCGATCCAGAGGCAGGCCTCTTCCCACCACCTCTCAAGACCCACCTGTCCGTGGAAACAGCGGACCAGGCGGAACGGAAGGCTGGAGCCGCCCTCCACGGGGACCTAGGGTAAGGTGACGGGAATGGGGCGACACCCCTCAGCCCGGCCACTGGGCAGGCTTGGAGGAGGGACCGCCGAGGGACCTCCTGGGCCTTTCCTCCTGCCTCCTGTTAGAGGAAGCCGCGCTTGGGTTTGGGATGCCAAGGCCGAGCCTGCTGGAAGGAACCGTAGGGACCGTGATACTTCCTGGCCATCCTGGCCAAAGGCGAGGGCAGGAAGCAGGGCGCTGCCAAAGCTCCAGTGCCGGACCCACTATGGCCTCGGCCACCGGAAAGGCTCTCGCCGGAGAATCCCTCGTCCAGAATCTCCGTGAGGGGATACCTGGCCTGCTTGGAACGGGTTCGAGCTCCATCCCGTGACTCCGAGATGAGCCAAGTAGTCCTAGGAAGGACGACAGGCTATCGCCCATTGACTGACCTCCTGAAGACTCCAAGTCCAGTCGCTTGGAGAAAAGGAGGAATCATCTTCGGACTCGAAGAGTCCTCAAGAGCTGCCTCTGGCCTGAGCCACCCTTCACCTGCCGAGGTCGGTCGGGAGTGAGGGTAACTGACAGCCGATGGGTAGACCCTTAGCCGACCGAGAATCCTTGGTCGGAGCCCCAATTGGTGGCTGTGGAGGCGGAGGTTCCACCGAATCGTGGAGCAGCTGGTTTTAATGAACAACCGCCTGGTATAGGCCTCGGATAAGTCGAGGGTTGTGTCGGTCAGCCCGTGACAGTTACTTAATGGCCGGGAAGGCGACGGGGTCGGCTTACTCCGCCAGGAGGAGTTTGCAACATAAGGTCCTCGTACTCGCCGATGTAATTTACACTCGAGCCTCCCTCATCCGAGGAGAGGACGAGGACGAGCGCACGCCACTGCGGTGCCGAGACCGCCTATGACGGTGGGATCGGCTGGACCGCTGAAGAGGTCCGGGGATCGAGACCGGAGTCCCGAATTTCCGAGGTCGGTGCTGGGAGGTGTCGCCGAACCGCACTCCCTTCCGCTCGGATGGTCCATCCGGGGGCTCCGGAACCGGAGGCACAGGCGAGCCCATCGGATCCTCAACTCCTCCCGGGGAAACGCGAGAGGGAATCTCGCTGCTAAAGGTGACAGCCTGTCTAATGGGTCGAGAAAAATCTCGACTTCATCGGTGGAGTCTCGGTCAACTGACCTTGACGGGACACCGTGAGGCCAGTGGCCGGTTTAGCGGCCGACCGAAGCCGACGGCCCACGGCCCGGGAGAGGGACCTTTCCCGCTCCCAAGAGCGTCAGACGGAGGGATCTTACCCCTGTCCCTCTTTTGGACCGAGAATAAGGTCCAGCAGACGAGGCCCTCTCCCTTAGTGGAGAGGGACAGACAAAGCTCTTAAAGCCAGCCGTAGGAAGAACCCAGAGAGAGCGTGGATAAATGCCGCGTCGAGGAAGATACGGCTCACGCTGCCTCTCTTCGAGGGCGACCATCCGCTGAGCCGAGCCCACTGCTGTATACATCGCCAACCGGCCTCCTTGGACTTCACCGAGGGAACGCTTCCTCGGACGCCCAGTTGCAACGGGCAGCACGGTCTTCGAGGACGAGCCAGAAAGATGAGCACAGGTCGCAAGCTCGCGGGTCGGCTCAAGGCCTAAGCAGTAGACACACGTGAGTGGATCCGTCCGAGACATCTTTCTGCCCGCATGGGCATCTCCAACCGGGAGTCGATTGGTCCATCGCGAGTCATGAGGGATAGAAGACTGAAGTCTTTTTCGCAAAATTTATTTTTAAACTCCATAAACGGAGAAATAGGAACTAGTCTCAACGCAGAGCGCAAGGAGGGAACCTGAGCTTCCAAGCGTAAGGAAGATCTAGCCATGGGGCGGAGCGAGAGTTATACCACCCGGTGGGTGGAGGAGCAAGCTTGAAGACCTTCCGCAAGATTTAAAAGGTAGATACTTGTCAATAAGTGGATGAGTTAACATATCCATGTCCCTAGAACCTGTATTTTAGGGACGTGATATGTTGTTCAATCCACACTTGTTGGCAGACTCCTGGCAGTTCTCCGGGAGGAGGAAGGGAGGCAAGGCGCACTCCTACTTAGGAAATAAGGACTGGAGAACCAAGGACCCAAAACCAGCATCCCGGCATGACTCAAGGTCGATGTGAGTGCGAATGAAGGTGTGTGATGACCTCCAGATTTCCTGGATAGGGACGTCCCTGGAAGCAGCCACACAAGCAGCGGTATGGCAGGTAGAATGAGCCTTATCCCTTTGGGAGGCTCCATGCCTGCCAACCTATAGCAGAGATCTATGCAGGAGATGACCCACCTGCCTATCGTCCACTTGGCTGCAGGTCTGCCAAGGTGCGGCTTCAGCATAGATGACAAACAGCTGGCTAACCTCCCCGACTTCCGCCATCCTCTCCTTATAGTAGGAGAGAGCACGCCTGAGGTCCAGAGTATGGAGCCTGTACTTGGCATCCGAGGGTGTAATTAGGTAGGTATACCGGCAGAGTCAACACCTGGTTGAGGTGAAACTCTGACACCACCTTCGAAGGAATTTCGGTGGGGAAGAGGACAACTTTGTCCTCGTAGAAAGACTTAGATAGGGGAGTCCACTGAAAGCGCCTGAGTTCCCCTGCCCTTCTGGCTGGACGTAGCCACCAAGAAGGCCATCTTCCACAACAAGTGCAAAAGCGAGACTTGTGCATAGGTTCGAATGGCTTGCCCATGAGCTTTGCTAAAACCAGCAAAAGATCCCACGGAGGTGGAGGTTCACGCACTGAGGGGATATGTGATCCAGGCCTTGAAAGCGCCTGATCACCTTTTCCTGAGCCAACATCGGGCTGACCAACCTGCTGCCGTAAGTCGACATGGCTGCTAGGTGCACCCTAAGGGTCGATGATCAAGACCCCTTTGGAGAGGGACCAAAGGTAGTCAATGTTAGCCACAGAGCAGGATAAGGGGTCCGGGTTTTGCCCTGAAAATGGAAAATCTCTTCCATTTGAAGGCATAACATTTCCGGTTTATTCTTTTCGAGATGCCTCAACCACGTGTAGACATCTTCAGAAAGACCCAAAGTCTGAACTCTAGCGCCAGGAACCAGTGCTGTGAGGGTGGATTGAAGGTCCGGATGAAAGACCTTCCCTGGTTCACTGATATCAGGTCCGGGCGTACACAGCCACTCCGGGGGCCTGCAGCTGAGGCTGAGGAGATCTGGATACCAGAACGTGTGGCCAATCTGGGGCTACCAGGATCACCCTCGCCTTGTCCCTCCTCACCTTGAGTAACACCTTGTGGATCAAGGGAAATGGGGAAAGGCGAAAAGAGGCCTGGGGTCCACGGGCTCGAGAAGGCATCCCCTGCAGCAAACCCTGCTGAGGGGGGCGGGCATGGTATCAGCCTCAGCTTGCTGTTCTCCCTGAGGCAAACAGGTCCACCAACGGTTTGTTCAATGAGAACAGGTCGAAGCTACCCTGGATGGAGAGACCACTGGGATGTCTGGCCTAAGCGGTTGAGAGCATCCGGCCAGTTGATTCGCGACTCCTGGCCATGGATGGCTAGGAGATCCGCCCAGCCGGCTGACGGTAGGTCCAGATCCGGAGCTGCCTTGCATAGCAGACGGGAGTGCATGCCGCCTGTTTGTTGAGGTAGTACATGGTCATGGTATTGTCCGCCTGACTTGAACCACTTGACCCCGGAGCGGAGGAGCGAAGCTGACAGAGCCAGTCTGACTGCCCTGAGCTCCAGTAGGTTGATGTGGCATCGACCTCGGGTCCAGAGGTCAGGCCCTGTTGTCCCCATGTGGGCTCCCAGCCCATGAGAGAGGCATCGGTCATAAGGACAACTGTCGGCTCGGAGCGGACAAACGGGATTCCTTCCTGCAGATGACTCGGGACGGTCCACCATTGGAGAGCGCCCCACATCCTCTGGTGACTGTGATCAGCTGGTCTAAAAGACCCTGACGCTGAGACCACTGGGCAGCCACGTCTACTGAAGGGGGGCGTAGTCTGGCCCAGCGGACCTGAAGATGCACGCTGCCATGTAACCCAGGAGGCGTAGAAAGTCCCGGTAGGGGAAGAGTGCTCAACCAGGAAATGATTGGGCAAAGGAGGAGAGAACTCCGCTCCTGTCCGCCCGGAGCTGGAGCTCTGGCTTGGACGAGAGTCGAGCCTGCCCCGGATGAAGCCTATATCACCTGAGAAGGTACTTAGTTCCGATTTGGCCTCGCTGATCAGAAGGCCCATGTGAGCAGGTTCGGAGGGTCAGGTCCCTGACCTCTCCACCTCCTGAAGGAGGAACCCACCAGGAGCCAGCTGTCTAGGTAGGGGTAACACGAACCCCTGACGCTGTAGATGGCTGCCACCACTGTGATGCATTTGGTGAAGACGCTTAATGGCGACAGGCCTAACGGCATGGCTCTGAATCGTATAGGGTCCTTCGACCCTGAAGCGGAGGAACCGCTGATGGACGGACGGATAGGATATGGAAAAAGTGTCCTGAAGATCCAGTGTACAGAACCACATGTTTTGCTCCAGAGATGGTATGATCTGGTTCAGAGTTACCATCCAAAAGGTGCAGACCTGAGATACCGATTCAGGTCAGCAGATCTAGAATGGGGCCCCAACCCCCGGTCCGCTTGGGCACCAGGAAAACCTAGAAACAAAGCCTGGTCCTGAAGGAGGATCCGCATTCGGGGCACCGCTTCTCTTGAGGAGGAGAGAATGTCGTCCAAGGGCAGACTGGGCGACTGAGATCCTTTCCTCTCGGGGGCACGGGCTCGCTGGGAGGGAACTGCTCAATTTAGGGCAGACCTTGCCCGACCACTCTAGAACCCACCTGTCCGTGATACCGGACCAGGCGGAAAGGAAATGGCAGAGCCGACCCCATGGAGGACCTAGAGCTGGTGACGGTACGGGAGGCCACCTGCCCGGCCACTGAGCAGACTTAGAGAAGGAGGAGGAGGCACCTGGACCAGCGCCCGCCTCCTTTGGGGGTTGTTGGGACCTTGCTTGGGCCTAGGGCGCCAAGCCTGAGCCTGTTGCTGTTGCTGACCCCCTGGAAGGGTGGTTGTCTGACCACAGGGAAGAATGTCGAAGGGCTTCTTCCTGCTCTTCTGCTGGTTCTTACTTGTTGAAGTTTTAGCAGAGGTGGTATCTAAGGTGGCATTAGACTGTTCGACAAAGGTAGATGACCTGCCACTCCTGGCCCAAGAGGTCGTGGTGCCAAGGAAGGGCACATCAGCTAGCTTCAGCCGAGTATCCACGGGAAAGGAGGATAACCTCAGCCAAGCCCCTGCGGCGAGTGGATACCGCTGCAGCTAGTGAACGGGCACAGGAATCACCCATGTCCAGTGCAGTCTGGAGCTGTTTAGCAACAGCCCTGCCTCTGGTCCCTGACCTGCTTGACCGTAGTCTGCATGTCAGCTGGAGGTGAGGAAGAACTTCGGCCCAGCGACCCCAAAGGGCGTGAGGAGAGTGTGCCATAATCACTGCCTGACGAAGGCCCAAGGAAGATGCTGCATAGACCTTCCGGGCCGAGTGGTCCATAAGTTTGGACTCCTTGTCCGGAGGGCGGTCAGTATCCGCCGAGCTGCCCATCCGCCTGAACACTGAGGCAGTCACAAGGCTTCCGCGAGGGTGCTCAGTAAACCCCGCCTAGTGACCCTGTGGGCACCGCGACTTGCGTGCTATGCGGCAGACGGAGCTGGGCAGGAGGCAGGATGTTGCCAGAGTTCCAGAGTTGGCCAATTATGGCTTCGGGCGACTGGAAAGGCTCGTAGGGGTATCCTCTCTAAGAATATCCGTAGGGATATTCTGCCTTCTTCTGAATAGGCTGCAGGGCATCCTGAGGACTCAGAAATGAGCCGGAGGATGCCCTGAAGGAGGAAGGCCCTTCTTCCATGCCTGATACCGATAGCTCATCGTGAGAATGAAGGCCTGTATTATCTGAATCGGAGGAGTCCAGATACAAAGGCTGTCCACTTTAAATCTTCCCGATACGCTTAGGGCGATTAGGGTGACTGCAATCACAGTCTGTGAGGAAGACCCAGAGATCAGTCGATCTCCTCCTGGAGGGACCCTCCAAGGGGCAGCTTTGGTGGAGGTTCCACACACAGAGGGGAGCCTGTAACCGTCAGCTGAAGGCGCACCAGCCCCGGGACCGTGCTGCATCTGTGTCGGAGTAGGGTCAAGAGGTCAGGCCAAGGATAGCCGGGACCGCCGAGGAGCCGCTTCTGGCCTGCTAGCAGGAGTTGCTGCCACAAGATCCTCACAGCGCTGGCGGATCTTCCGTCAGGCTTCTCCTCGTCCGGAGGAGGATGAGGAACGGTGGCGGCGCCTCTTCCGGAGTGTTTGTGTCCTTTCTGGGTCAACTGACCAAGAGGACTTACTCCTCGATCGAGAGACGGTGTCGGCTTTGTCGATCAGGAGAAACCGGACTTGGCGAAAACCGAGATCCGGTCCCTGTCCTCGATTGGGAGGCCCGCGGACGGGTCTCCTAGTCGGGAAGGAGAGAATAGGCGCTTTCCCAAAGAATCATCAACAGGTGTCGGTGACAACGGCTCGACAGGGTCGAGAGAAAACCTGCCGGTTCAGCTGTCTCCTCGACTTCTGTGCCTGGTCCAGACGGAAGGTCTGAAAACCCGCAGCCGAGGAGGCGATCTCGACCGTAGTTGAAACCCCTCGGACCGCCCCCGATCATAGGAGCGCCTTCTTCGACTCAAGAAGGTGGTTTTGGATCCTTTTTCCAGAACGGGAGGAGGCGAGCCTCGAGGGCTACCACCTTGGTAGGAGAGACTGGCACAACCCGAAGGATCCTGAAAAAGTGGAGCCTGCGTTGAGCGCCAAGAAGCCTCCGGCTGGTCAAGCTGCGCTTCCTCCTTGAAGGCCGCCATTTGCTCGAAGCTGCTCGG
Organism: Neoceratodus forsteri; assembly: GCA_016271365.2. Taxonomy (NCBI): domain Eukaryota; kingdom Metazoa; phylum Chordata; order Ceratodontiformes; family Ceratodontidae; genus Neoceratodus; species Neoceratodus forsteri. Next base: position 550,802 of record JADMNL010000033.1, read on the forward strand.
CGGATCCCGCAGCTGAAACCGCCCACCTGGCCTCCTTAGATTTTACCGTGGATTGCGGTTCGGTCCCCCAGCTTCAGGCGGTTTGACCATCTCCAAAACGGTCGGATAAAGGAAGCGAATGGTACATTGCAGGTATCATGAACAGTATCGAGGCAGTAAACGACGAGGTGGGGGGGTCGTGCGCGACATTTTCTGTCCGCAGACACCGTGAAACCCGGAGAACGCACTTGTCATCCATGTCCAATCCGAGTCATAAATTCTTATGAGTTTCAAAGCGAGAAGATGCGGTGAAAACCGTGAATTGAATCTAGGGCTCCATCGCTGCAGAAAAGCACGAGGAACCCTGTATCTTCCAGCGAAAGGAAGATCTGGTGTCATGGGGCGGAGCCGAGGATTACCACCCGGTGGGTGGAGGAGCCAGCTTGAAGACTTCCAGCAAGATTTTAAGGAAGGTATAATGCCAGACAGTGTGGATGAACAACATATCCACGCCTCTAGGAAGATCTGGTTTCATCTTCGAAATTTTTGAAGCTGAGAATCAGTCCCTGGCTTACTACTTCAGGACCCACTTGTCTGATGTAACAGACATCCAGTCCTGACAAAGTAAGCCAGCCTGTCCCCTACTGGAATAGGAGAGTCCACCCAGGCAGACTCATCAGGGTGTCTGCTTAGCAGGGCCTTAGACGGAGGAGTGGATGCAGCCCTGCTCATCTGCCTTCGCCACCCTCTGAAGAACCCCCTCTGTGAAAAGGGAGAAGAGGCTTGTGCTTGGTAAAAGGCCTATGAAAAGGCCCTGCCCTGCCCCTAGACTGCTGCTTCTTGAGGAGTTGCCTGTCTCCTGGCCTGAGCACTCCTATAAGTGGTCCTGTACTGCCCATTTTCTTTCATGTAATTTCTGTCTGCTCCCAAACAGAGAATTACCACTACAGAAAATCCATGGCCTTAGCCTGGGTGTCCTGCAAAAGGCTAGTATATCTGAGCCAAGCCTTCTCTCTCAAGAGCCACAGATGTAGCCATGACTTGATGACACATCAATGGAGTCCACAGCAGCATGAAACTGTACTTTGATGCCCTCAATCCCATCTGTAGCCACCACCTCCAGCCCTTGGCTAGTTGGGGAGGCCTGTTTAGCCGGTGCCAGTACAGTGTCCCACTTCTGGTACCTGGCCGTATAGGCCAATAATCTCGCCTGCCTAAGTCCCAAGCAAGATGCCATGTACTGTTTTCTTTGCCATGGCACAATCTTCCTGAGTCTTTCTGGGGTGAAGCAAGGAAATGTTTGCTATGTCACAGGCAGCAGCCTGTACTACCCCAACATGGCTGCATTGCTGGTATAAAAACTTGTATCTGAGCCTGATAGTGTGTACCTTGTCCATCCTTCTGTCAACAGGGAGTACAGAATTGGGAGACTTCAGGATTCTTTGTGTCCGCTTCCCCAAAAGATTTGTGAAGGGGAACAGACAGTCTCCTGGACTCTGGGATGTCCATCATTTCCACATAATCAGGCTCCTCCTGATCCTCCATTGCCTCCACATAGGAAGCTGGAGGGTTTCAGCCACTTTTCTGTAAAACAGAAAATGGGAAGGGGACTCACCCTAGAGGGAAACACCAGAAGGTCTGTCTGGGAGATGTCCAGTTCCACAGGCACATCCAGACTTTCACGATCATCTTCGAACTCCCTCCTCCTCAAACTCTGGCTCATAAAAATCTTCAGGAGGTATAATCTTGAACTGGGGAACCAACCAAACCGAACCCCGCGAAAAGGTGCCAGATCGGTCGGAACCGCAAAGCGATTCCACAATTTAAATCGCTTGGCTATTTCCTCGGCGGTCGGAACATGAACCTCTGGATCCGAACCGGCCGATTTTTCTTTATGCTTCCTTTTGGGAACCGACCTCCTCAGGATGGGTTTCCTTCGTCAAGAAGTATTGCCCTGGTCAGAGGGCACTCCTTCTGGTTCGTCAGTACAGAACCAACTGGCCATCCGGTCAGTGGACTTCTCTGCCTCCTTTTCCTCAGTCTACCTAATCTCTTTTCAAGGGTAGATTTAGGAAAATATTTTACAAATTTGGCAGTCTGTATAGAGGTGTTTAAACCACAGACAATAAACAGGTAGGGGTCGGCTTAGCTAAGACCTCCCCACACTCGCTGCAGTGTTGAAACCCAGTGGGCCTGGTTTTTTCTTGGGTTTCTTAGACATGGCCAACCTAACCAAACTTACCCTTTTCATGGCAACCACCAGGCAAGACTCCCTTATGGGTTCCTAACCGTGTCACGGTGTTGGAAGAAAACGCTCAAAACATGTTTTTTTTTTTTTTTTTAGAACCGATAAGGACTGGTAACCACCTCTAAAGTAAACACAAGGATTCAATACAAATGATCGTTCAGCCAACAGATCTAACACTTTACAATTTCCACAGAAAAAGAACAAAACCTATCTAGTACTCACGGTAACACAGACAGAGACTGAACCGACTATGTGGAAATAAATTTGGTAAAACCGACAACTTAACCGAGACTTTAACTGACTTTCGAACTGAGCTGAAGGAGAAATCTCCGGAGCGACTGTTCAGTGAGGGGAGTAAAGAATCTGACGGTTGGATTTCAAAGGGCTCCAGACAGAGACTCAACCGAGCCTGAGCTCAAGCTCAGCATTCTATGCTCTGCAAAGAAAGTTAACCTTTGTTTCTCCGGCAGTTTAAACGCTGGGCTAACTGCAATAGTCAGAATACAGTAAGACTTCATGTTGTTTGAATGGGAATTTTCAGTAACAGTTACAAAATTGTAACACGACAGAAGTTGAAACTCGGTACAGTAATAAAATAGCTTAAACAGGGTGGGTATATAGGATATGCAACACAACAACAGAGTTACGTACAGCAGTTATACAGAGTACAATAAGAAGCATAGGAATTTAAAGGGCATACTAAACTTAGGTGACAAAGTGGGATATACAGAGCTTCAGAGAGATGAGAAAACTGCCACTAGGAGGGCATTAGAGTAGAGAGAGAAGTGCTACAAGGGGGGTTTGATAAAGGGGCAAGGTGAACGGAAGTGTCATATGAGTTGAGCAGGGGTTTGCACTCAGGGGAGCGGAGATGAGGGGAAAAGGAGAAGGGTAGAAAGTAAGGGGAATAGTAGCAGAGGGGAACAAACAGCTGAAACGTACAATGACATTCCTGAGAGTACAGAGCTGGGATCTAAGAGCTGACCATAGGGAAATTCTGGGGAGCAAGAAGAAATCAGCTTACCTCAGACCGCACCAGCGACCTAGGTTCGGAATGAGCCCAGGCTCTTGGGCCGCAGGGGAGAGAGAAGATTGAGCATCAGGGGTGGGGATCCAGGGTTAGCTCGCACAGCAGCAGGCCATGGTGGAGACTAGAGGCACTGCAACGCTCAGGCCCAGCAAGTGTGTCGCAGAACCGTGACAGACGCCCCTGGCACCACTGCATGCTCGGCTCTGCAGGAAGGGGAGAGGGCGAACTATACAAAAAGCAGAAAACCTTCTGCCTCCTGATAGGTGATGGATGGTCTAGGGTTTGCTATCCAACCACGATAATGTCGGGCTCCTCTCTCATCTCCTCTGCTCTCCTCCACTCCCAGTCGCCTATCTGGATTCTAGATAGAGTGCCAGGAGGAGTAATCTGGGTCGGCCTCGGGGACTCAAAGCCAGGGGCTGGGTGGCCGGAAGCAGGATGGAGCCTAGGCCCAGGAGGAGCGAGAGAGAGCTTCAAGTGGGCGGATAAAGGCAAGAGAGACACCTCTCCTGAGAGAGTTCAGGAAGTAGGAGTGATAAAAGTTGGGGAAAACAAGGGTTGACGCTGAAGTAGATTCAGTTAGGCAAGACATAGTGCATTTTAGGAAGGGAGCAGAAAGGAAGTGTCTGGCATGGTAGGGAGGTGTTCCAAGTGTGAGGGTAGTCTGTAAGAAAATGCCACTGCACCAGAACATGAGGAGGGCTGTGTAGGGAGAAAGTGCAGATGTCAGACCAAAAGGGTAGGAGGCCTCAGAGGAGAGAGAGACAAAAGTGAGGCGAGGTAGAAGGGTAAGGACCCAAACCAATACCGAGAGATGAAGAGGAGGAGGGAGTAGGGCTGGTGGTGAGGAAGGGTAAAGTAAAGGGATGAGTAGAGGGAGCAGTGATATGTGTGGATGTGTGAACACGTATGCATAGGGACATTTAGGGCAAATGGCATTGTACAGGGAGTCCAGCCTGGCTAAAGGGAGGCTCAGGCGGTGCATACACTACATCATCAGCACAGTCAAATGATGGCATAATCATTATGGTCAGGGGCTGACGCGAGTAGGTAGGGACAGGGCTTTTGTTTCTATATAATGTGCCCAGCGTTGGGTGAAATTTTGCATGGATATGCTCAAGTGTGTTGTGTAGTCAAGCCAGACCCTAGATATTTGTAATAGGAGACTGTTAGAGTACGGAGTCCTCCAGTGCAGTGTAGTGCAAGTGTGGGGGGTAGCAAGTTTGGGGAGTTCCAAATGTCATTAACACAGTTTTTTTTTTTTTTACATTTACCTTTAGGGGCTGTTGCCAATCAACGAAGCAGCAAGTCAAAATCAGCTTGAGCTGGGATCTGACTGCTGTGGTAGAGGGCCGGTGATGAACAGATGCATATTGAGGCGCCGGGGATGGTGGTGCTGCGAATTAATGGTGAAGATAGTCCTGAAGCTCAAGAATTAGGTAGGTACGCACTTTTATGTCTTCCAGGAATGCATCTTCAACATTAATTCAAACTAATGGGTCGGAGTACCAAGCTCAGATAAACCCTCTCAGGTTAAGATGGTGGGAGACAAGAGCTCACTCAGGACTGAAGTCCATTCAGGACAGTCCAGCCAAAAGCAACATACTGTCTGGCAGTGACAGCCAAGGCATAGTGCATAACAAATGTGCACTGTAATCAGGTTACAGCTTTGCAATGCATCACCAATGGGCACAGAGCTAATTCAGCTAGGAAAGGTCAGAGTAGTTCACTCCACCACCACAGTTGTCACAATTGTGGTGGAGAGAGGCATGTACCCGACTTTTCAACATGACCTATGCCATGGCATAGCAGAGGTGAAACAGCTTGCCATCCAAGCAGAAACGTATTTCACTGGAACAGGATGCCCTTTCAACTGAGACCGAAGGAAATCAAAGAGTTTGGACTGCATGAAATTCTAAGATCTGCCCAGGTGCAAAGTGGGGATCCCCAACATTCAGGAGAATGGAGAGAGTGCTCTTCGTCATTTTGGAAGCTAGCAAGGAAGGTAGACAGGACAGTGGCCATTCAGAGGGAACTTCGATGCCACTTAGAGAGGAACTTATCGATGCAGAGCACTAGTCTGTCCCTGTGGTAAACAGCACCGACAAACAATAAGACAGTTTCTTGGCCTCTTTCTTCTTCTTGTATTTTTAGGTTTCATGCGCAGAGGGCCTTACCCATGGGTGGGGGAAGGGCCTGGCACAGACTCTCAAATGCCCCAGAAAAAGAAGCATACAAGGAAACGAGGACTGCACTGCAACCTGAACCACGCTCCTCAAACACAGCAAGTTGTTCAGTGGACCCCACGGCTACAGAGACCACCCAACGGGCATCTCTGATTGAACAAGCAGGTCCCAAACAGTCGGATGTCCAAGAAGTAAGGCAAGGCGATCCTCTAAGGTGGAGGGAAGAAAGGAACGCCAGAAGTCGCAGTCGGATATCGCTGCTTGTGTTCCAGGCAGTATACGCATCGAGGAGTGGGTCCAAATTGGGACATAAGCTGACCACAACCGCATTTCCGAACCCCGGAGCCGGATTTCGGTCATCCATGTCGGCAGCGAGAATTAAAGTGAAAGTATTTTTACTGAAATAGAGAAGAAATAAAGCAAGCAAGAGCGGTTAGGAAGGAACCTTCTTCCAGCGGAAAGGAAGATCTGATGTCACGGGCAGTGCCGAGGGAGTTACCACCCAGGTGGGTGGGAGAAGCCAGCCTGAAGACTTCCGGCAAGTTTAAAGGGAAGGACACTGCCAGAAGTGTGGATAACTATACCACATCCGCATCCCTAGAAAGAGCACTTTCCATGACAGAAAGCACAGCTTGCAATTCATGGCAGTTTCAAAGGGAGGTAAATACAGGTTACTCACCTGTAACAGGAGTTCTAGGAATGGTATATGTTGTTCATCCACACTTATTGGCAGGTTCCTTGCCACTTTAAATCTTGCCGGAAGGTCTTCAAGTTGGCTCCTCCCACCACCCGGTGGTAAAACTCCGCTCCCCCATGACGCCAGATTTGGCCGTTGGAAGCTCAGGTTGTGCGTCAAGCCGGAGGTCGGGTGGTCGGTGGATGAACAACATATACCATTCCTAGAAAGGAAAATTACGCATCGACCGTAATTTTGATCTTCTTGGACGAGTCTCACCACTCATTCACACTAGTGGGATTAGCGCCAGAGGCACTAAGACCCATCGGAGCAAACTTTTGCTGGAGTGGTCGGCGCGAGAGACGGCGCATGAGACACGGCGTACCAAAGCAGCGTGTCGAGCGGTAATGACCATCTCGGCGACGCACCCTCCAACCGGCCTCAGTACCTTTTTACCAAGGAGGTGCAGCGAACTAACGAAAGAGTAAACCTAATATTAAAAACGGACATAAGATAGTCCGTATGACCCGTGAAGAAGGGTCAGCAAAGAAGTCCTCACGGCCTAAAGATTTGAGGGAGTGAAGACCAATACAGCGTGAGCTCGGGGATGGAGGGCGTGAATGAGTGGTGGAGACTCGCCCAAGAAGATCAAGAATTACGGTAGGTACGTAATTTTCCTATCTTCCTGGACATAAGTCTCCACCACTCATTTCACACTAGTGGAGAGTACCAAGCTGATAATCCCCAAAGGGCGGCAGAGAGCCAGAGCTCACGCTGCCTAAGATAGAAGCCCATTAAGGATAGTTCTGCCGAACGCGGAATGTCGCCTAGCATGAACATCCAGTGCATAGTGCTTAACGAAGGTATGCACTGAGCTCCAGGTGGCGGCGTTGCATATATCTGCAATTGAACATTGCTAATTTCCGCTAGGGATGCCATCGACGCCTCTAGTAGAGTGGAGCGACACTCTACCTTCTAATTTAACTTGAGCCATGGAATAGCAATGACGAAGGCATGCCACTAACCATGAAGAGATGCATCTAATAGCGACAGGTTGACCCAGCCGGGTGTCGCTGAAAGAAACGAACAGTTGCTGAGTCTTATGAACATCCTTGGTTCTATCTAAATAGAACCGCAAGGCTCTCTTAACATCCAAGGAATGAAGAGCTCTGCCTCTTCATTTTGGAAATTAGCGGTAAGGGAAGTACCAGAGGTTGGTGTAGATGGAATTCTGACACAACCTTGGGAAGAAATTTAGGATGAGTACAGAGAACTCACGTTGTCTTTATGGAATACAGTATACGGAGGGTCCGTAATCAGGGCATGTATCTCAGAGACCCCGTGGCTGAGGTAATGGCCACCAGGAAGGCAGTCTTCCAGGTAAGAAATTTTAGCCTCACAGGTAGCTAGGGTTCAAGGCTTCCGAGTGAGCATGTCCAGCACCAGGTTAATGTCCCAGGCTGCAACTGGACGCTTAATAGGGGTCTGTATGGAGAATCCCTTAAGAATCTCTTCACTATAGGTAACTGAGCCAGAGTTAAGGAAGAAACCGCTCATGGAACGCTGAGATGGCACTAAGGTGAACTTTAACTGTGGAGTACTGAAGACCTAAGTTTGACAGGTCCAAAAGATACTCCAGAACCTGCCAGGAGGACAGGAAAGGGATTCCAAGAGGATTTTGCATACACTAGAGAGAAAAACGCTTCCATTTGGAAGCGACGTCTGGTGGCTGGCTTCCAGCAGCCAGAAGGATGTCTGAGACTCTACGAGAGACGTTGAACCGATTCACTTCTATCTCTTCAGGAGCCAAGCATGAAGGTGAAGTGATTTCAGGTTGGGATGGACCAACGAACCCTGAGTCAAAAGACTGATTTGCAAAGGAAGTGGTCTCGAGAGGCTGCCAACATACTGTTGAGTAGAGGAAACCATAGTTGCGAGGCCAGGAAGGAGCAATGAGAATCATCTTGGTCCCCTGAGACTCGAACTTGAGGAGTACTCTCTGGATTAGAGGAAGCGTGGAAAGGCGTAAAGAAAGCTGCTTTGTCCACCGCAGCCTGAACGCATCCTGACAGAAAATGCCAGGCCCTGGATTTCTGGAGCAGAAGAGAGGCAGTTTTATGCTGAGTGGGATGCAAAAGGTCCAGGTCTGGAGTCCCCCACTCTTTGAACAGGGACCGAGCTATGGCTGGATCGAGAGACCACTCGTGAGGGTCTGCCTCCGCTCTGCTGAGGTGATCTGCTAGGTCGCTTTGTATACCTGGCAGATAAACCGGCTGAATCAGAGACTTGTGCTCCAAGCACCACTCCCACACCCTCATTGCTTCCCTGCAAAGGGGTAAGAATGAGCACCGCCTTTTTGTTGATGTAATACATCACTGCTTTGTTGTCCGCTTGAAGGAGAATGTTCTTGTGACAAAGGACATCCTTCAGAGCTCGGATTGCATAGAGGACCGCCTCATCTCCAGGACATTTATGTGGAGATGAGTTTAACTGAGTCCATACACCTTGAGTGTGGAGGGAGAGACAGTGAGCTCCCATCCCATTAGCGATGCGTCTGTGGTGATGTGGAGATCTGATGATCCGGGGAGCAAAGGGGAATCCTTCCAGGAGATTGCTCTCTTGAGACCACCAGGTGAGAGACCTTCGAGGGGCTCCGTCACCTTGATGGGATAAGACTGGGGTGAGAGGTCGGGGACCACTGAGTGGACAGCATCCATTGGGTGTTCTCATGTGCAGTCGGGCCAGGGGACAGTGAAGACCGAGGACGCCATGAGACCTAACATGCGCTGATCGAGAGCTGTAACCGATTGGTTCTCCCTGATGTAACGGGCCATTCGAAGGATGTCGAGCTCTTCTGTCCTCTGGAAGGAAGGCCTTGCTGAAGAGGTGTCTAGAAGCGCCCCTATGAAAAGGAGCCTCTGGGAGGGTTGCAGTTGAGATTTTTCAAATTCAGCAGAACTCCCATGGACGTGAGAAGACGAGAAGTCGCTTTCACGGCTTCCAAAGTCCCTTGGACGGAAGGGCTTGCTAGAAGCCAATCGTCCAGGTAGGGAAACACTGAGTCCGACTTTCCTGAGATGCGCCGAGAACTGCACAACACTTTGTAAAAACTCGGGCGCCGAGGATAGCCCAAAGGCAGGACTCTGAACTGATAATGCTGACCCAAAGCTACAAACCTGAGGAACTTGCGGTGGGTCGGGTGGACGGGATATGCTGGTAAGCATCCTGCATATCCAGAGAGGCGCAGCCAGTCGTTGATGCAGCAAGGGTAACAGGGTACCTAGGGAAATCATCTTGAATTTCTCCCTGGGAGGAATTTGTTTAACTTTCTGAGGTCTAGAATGGAGCGATCCCCCAGATTTCTTTGGAACCAGAAAGTAATGGGAGAGAACCCTGTGTTTTGAGATGTGGGGCACCAGTTCTATTGCCCTGTTGTTCAGAAGGCCCTGGATCTCCGCGTGTGAGGAGGTTTCGACTGAGGCCCAACAACCTGGGTTGTCGCCTGGGAGGACAATTCGGGGTTTCAAGAAATTGAGAGAATAACCTCCTAATTATCCAGGGACCCATTTGTCCGGTTATGGACTTCCACTGGTTGTAGAAGTACATCAGATTTACCTCCCACTGGAGGAGAAAGTTCCACTCGGCAGAGTGGATGGAACTTGGGTCAACGACTATAAGGTAGCGCTGGGAGCTTTAGGCCCTCGCGCTTGCTGCTGCCTTCTTTTGAGGTTGGGCAGGTTGGCTTTTATGGAAGCTTCCTGCCTCTGCCTCAAAGGACTGACGACTATGAAACTGACGCCTGTTCACATGCCCCGAGAGGGGCAGGCGGAGGTCTGGCCAACTTAATGGCTGATCTAGTCTTCTGAGTGGCCTCAAGGCTTGCTCCACCTGAGGGCCAAAAAGAAAGGAGCCATCAAAGGCAGCGCCATCACCTGCTGCTGAGCATCATTCGTGAAGCCAGAAGTACGCAGACCAGGAATGGCGCCGAGTACAAATCCTGCGTTGTTGAGCGAGAAGCAGTGTCGAAAGCGTCCATGGCGGCTTTGACCTGTTGGTTATTGGACTCAATACTTCTAATAACGGTCAGAAGAAGCTCTGACTTGGAATCTGAATCTGGAAGAGCTTCAACCATTCTTTTCATAGAGTGCCACAGGATATACCTCATACTGAGAAAAATAGCCTTGATAACTGGCATACGCATACTTAGAGTGGAGGCAGCAAAGACTCTCTTACCTAATGTATCAATCTTACGAGACTCTTTGTTAATAGGTCGAGCTGTAGTAGTTTGAGGAAGAACGACCTTTGTCATTCTCCTGCCAGGACTACAATAGGATCCGCAGGCTTGGGATGCCAAAATGGGACGATCCTTGGGAGCTGAATACTTTATCAATGGATTTAGCCACTGAGGGAATAAGAGCAGGATTATTCTATACCATTTGAGACAGCTCTCAAAGGAAGGCTGGATCGAGGAGTCAAACTGTAGGGATCTCCGCTATGAAGATACTGGAGTCTTAATATCTTCCCAGGATCGACGCCTGTAGTCTGGAGAGAAAGAGTGGATCCCAGGTTCTTCAACAGAGACTTAAAGGACAGGTCCTCACCACAGGCTCTGTAGCAAAGAAAGATCCTGTTTCCTCCACTTCATCACCCAACCGAAGGTCTGGGTCAGGCTCAACATCATCTCCTGATGGTCCAGAAAGGACTGTTTGGACAGGAAAGGAGGGAAAATTAGAGAGGAGGAAATAGCAGAAAACAAGGAGAGTCCCTGGCGGCTGCCGGGCGCCGACGGGTAAACGGGCTGAAGACGGGCAACGAGGGAGGAGCATCGCGCCGAAGAGGCACGCTGCCCCTGGTGCAAAGCGCCAAGCGGGCGCTGGCTGACGACATCGCTGGCGCGCTAACGACGCCGCAAACGGGCGCTTCGATGACGCCGCTGATCGGGCGCATGGACGGCGCCGCGAACGGCGCCCACCTTATCCAACGGTACCACCGGGCGGCGCCACGAGACCGGGCGGCGCGTGACGGACGCAAGAAGATCTGCAAGGGCGCCGGCATGCCAGGCAGACCCTGCCAAAGGCGCCGGAAAAGCCCCAGGAACCTGGAAAGCTAGAGAAGGAAAAAACTAGGAGATAAGGGCATTGTGTGAGGCCCCGCGCCGCAGCCATGTGAGGGGGGGAAACACCTACATCGGAGTCGCTGGCACCGAAGAAGGCGCCACGCGACTAGGAAGGTCCAACCGCTCTACCTGATCGCCGGAGGGGCCCGAGGGCCCGAGGCAACCGAGCCAGGCAGAAGAACTCAACCTCCGAGCCCATTGCTCCACAAGAGCGCCCACTGATGAAACTGCTCATCTGGAGTCCTACCTATAGGCGGAGGGACTCCGATGTCGAGGACTACGACATTACCGAAGTTTGGCGATTCCGAAGAAGGAGACCGGCAACCAGCAACGAGCAAACCGAGCTGGCCGACGACAGAAGATAATGCAGAGGGCTTACCTCGAGTGATGCCTTCTTTTTGACCTGTGGGTCAAGAAGAGCTCGAGGTCAACGGTGCCGAATGCGACGCTTTTTATGCCGGCGGGGACCCTCCTCCTCGGCATCGGACTGACCGCTGTCGGAACCCCCGCTGAGGAGAAGGAGGCTGACCGGATCCAGCCTGGCTGACTGAACAGCTTTCATACGAAGTTCCCCACCGTGCTACCTGACCTGCTCATGGTCTGACCATCCAGTAGGCCGAGACTTCTTCAAGCAAAATTTAATATTAGAAAATTTAACCGAAAATAGAATAAAATTAAGCGATACTACTTATCGAGATAAAGCTACAAAAACAAACTGAAACCTATGCGCTTACTTTGAAGTTTGATTCTCGACAGGCGAGCTGACGCACACTGAAGCGCACTCACGGCGTGGGAAAGGAACTGAGGCGGTTGGAGGTCGCCGATGGTCATTATCATTTACGCTGCTCTCAAGGGGCTGCCCGCGGGGCGTTCGCGACCGACCTCCAGCAAAGTTTCTCTCGATGTCTAGTGCCTGGGCGCTAATCCCACTAGTGTGAATGAGTGTGGAGACTTATGTCCAGGAAGATCCTGTTACAGGTGAGTAACCTGCATTTCTAGGGACATGGATATGTTGTTCATCCACACTATTGGCAGACTTTGCGTTCTCCCGAGGAGGGAGGCGTATACTTTACTAGAATAAACACTGAGAACTGAGGCCCAAAACCAGCATCCCGCATGACTCAAGGCTTGTTGTAATGGGTAATAAAGGTGTGTTGACTTCCAGGTAGCAGCCCTGCAGATTTCCTGATAGGACGCCCTGGAAGTAATTATGGTGCAGTATGACGGGTAGAATGAGCCTTATTCTCTGAGGCTCCATGTCCCCAACTTATAGCAGCAATCTATGCAGGAGGTGACCCACCTGCCTATCGTCCGCTGGCTGCAGGTCCGCCAGGCGGCTCAGCGTCGGTGACAAACAGCTACTAACCTCCCCGATTTCTCAGCCGCAGCCCTTATAAGCGAGCGCCTCTAGGGTCCAGAGTATGGAGCCCATATCGCCTCCCGAGGTGTGACTGGGGTAGAACACGTAGAGTCAGCATTTGTTGGTGAAACTCCACACCACCTTCTCGAAGGAATTTCGGTGGGGCGCAGGGATGGTCTTGTCCTGTGGAAGACCAGGTAAGGAGACTGATGCAAAGCGCTTGAGCCTCCCATCTCTGGCTGGAGGATAGCCACCAAGAAGGAGGTCTTCCACGACAGGTGAGAGATCGCACCTGTACTGGTTCAGCTTCCCATGAGCTGCCAGTACCAGCAGTAAATCCCACGGAGGTGGAGGTTCTGCATCAGAGGGGAAATGTGACTGCCTTTGAAAAAGTGCCGACCACCTTTCCCACCACCGACTGCCCGGCCCGCGCCTGCAAGCAGAGATGGCTGCCAGGCACCTTAGGTCGCCGATCAAGCCCTTGACTAGAAAGGGACCATAAATAGTCCAAATGCTTGCTACAGAACAGGAGGAAGGGTCCAAGTCTTGCCCTGACACTTAAATGTGGAGAATCTCTTCCATTGAAGGCGAGGCATTTTCTGGTCGATTTCACGGACGCCTCAACAACACTGAGGACCTCATCGAAAGGCCTGGAACCCCAGTCCCCAGGAACCAGGCCGCCAGGGGCAGCGATTGAAGGTCCAGATGGAACACCTTCCCTGATTGACTGAGAGCAGTCCGGAGCTGCTGCCTGGGCCTGAGCTGAGGCTGAGGAGATCTGGTACACTGGCGGGCCAGTCTGGGGTCTCATAATCACCTGCACCTTGTCCTCCTGCTCTTGAGAAGCACTCGGAATCAAGGGAAATGGGGAAAGGCAAAGAGGCCCGTCCACAGCTCGAGAAGGCATCCCCTGCCAGCCCTGCTGAGGGGGGGGCAAACAGCCTCAGTTCGATTCCCTGGAGGCAAACAGGTCGACCTGACGGTGCCCTGTGAGAACAGATCTGTACTCCCCGCAGGAGAGACCACTCATGAGATGCAGCCCCTATCCGCTCAGGGCATCGGCCAGGGTATTGGAGGCCCCTGCCACATGAATGGCTAGAGATCCGCCTCCAGGCTGCGCACGAGTGACCAAATGCGAGAGCTTCCTTGCATAGAAGCATGGAGCGCGCCCCACCCTGGCGGTTCAGGTAGCACGGTCGTGGTATTGTCCGCCTGACTCGGACCACTTGACCCCGGAGAAACGGAGCAAAGGCGGTGAGAGCTAGGCGGACCGCCGGAGCTCCAGCAGGTTGATGTGGCATCGGACTCCGCTGGGACCAGAGGCCGCACTCGTGTTCCCCAGATGGGCACCCCAACCCATCAGAGAGGCATCGGTCGATAGAGAGACCGCTGGCTCGGGTGGACAAACGGGATGCCCTCCTGCAGATGGAATGGAACGGTCCACCACTGGAGAGCGTCCCACATCTCCTGGGTCATTATCACTAGCTGGTCCAAAGGATCGCAGCTGCCAGACCACTGGCTGGCCAGTCCCCACTGAAGGGCGATGTGCCAGCGTGCCCAACGGACCACGCTGGTACAGGCCGCCATGAGAACCAGAAGGCGAGGAAGTCCCGGCAGGGCGCGATTGCCCAACCAGAAATGACTGGGCAAAGGAGGTAAGAACCTCGCCCTGTCCACCGGAAGCCGTGCTCTGGCTCGAAGAGAGTCGAGCTCGCCCGATGAACAGGATCACCTGCTTCGCTCGAGTTCACTTGGCCTCGTTGATGAGAAGGCCAACTTAGAGCAAACCTGAGGGCCAGATCTCTGGACCGCCTCCACCTGCCTGGAGGAGGCTGCTATCAGCCAATCGTCCAGGTAAGGGTACACCCAGACCCTCGGGGCTGCAGGAATGCTGTCACCACTGCCATGCATTTGGTGAAGACCCTGGAGCTGGAGATGCCGCAAGGGCATGGCTCGAACTCGAAGAGGGATCCTCCGCGAAAGCAGAGGAATCTCCAATGACGGACGGATAGGGACGTGAAAGAACGCGTCCCTGTAGGTCCAGAGAGCAGAACCACGCCGTGTTCCAGAGATGGTATTATCTGCGCCAGAGTGACCATCCTGAAGGTTCGAGACCTTAGGAACTTGCTCAGGTCATGTAGGTCGAGAATGGGCGCCAGCCCCCATCCGCTTCGAACCAGGAAATACCTGGACACGAACCCCGAGTCTGAAGGGGGTCCTCCACCTCCGTGATCACCTCCTTTGGAGGAGAGCCGATGTCAGCTCGGCGAGCCGCCAGTGAGGCTGCGGACCCCGAGGCCCCGAGGTGCGATGGCTCTGAAGGGCGGGGCCTGCTCGAATTCCAGAGGTAGGCCTTTCCCACCACCTCCAGTACCCACCTGTCCATGGTAACAGCGACCAGGCGGAAAGGAAGTGTCTGAGCTGCCTTCCATCGGGGAACCAGGGTGAGGTGACAGGGATGGGGCGACACCTCAGCCCGCCACTGGGCAGGCTTGGAGGAGGGACCGCCGAGGGACCTCCTGGCCTTTACCTCCCTGCTTCCTGCTGGAGGAAGCCGACGGTTTGGGTTTGGGATACCAAGGTCGAGCCTGCTGGCCCTGATTGTTGCTGGGCAAGGCGGCCGAGGCGCAGAAGGACGAAAGGGCTTAGGGCTGTGGCTTGCGCCTTGTCCTTCTGAGCGGAAGAGACTGAGTCCAAGGTAGCATTGGACTTCTCGATCCTCTGCAGGTGACCTTCCACCCAGGGTCAAGAGGTCAGTCCCCAAAAGGAACATCCGCCAACTTGTGCTGGGTATCTGAGGTAAAGGTGGATATCCTCAGCCAAGCCCGACGCGCATGGCCACTGCGGCCGCCACAGACCTGGCACATGAGTCCCCGATGTCTACGCAGTCTGGAGCTGCTGTTTGGCCACTGCCCTGCCCTGGTCCCACACCTGCCTGACCGTAGTCTGCAGATTCTGCGGAAGATGAGGGACAAACTCATCCAGGAGCCCAACAGGGCGTGAGAAAAATATGCCATGAGGCGGCCGAACTGGCCTGCGAAGGCAGAGAGGACGCAGCATAGACTTTCCGCCCGGCATAATCCAATTTCTTGGATTCCTTGTCGGGAGGTTTGTCCACATCCCTGGCGCTCTCGCACGCCGAAAACGCTGTCGGTAAACCAACCCTCGGCCGAGGGTGTTCCAAAACCGACAGGGAACCGGGGACCGTGATACTTCCTGGCCAACCTGGCCAAGGCGCAGGGCAGGAAGCAGGACGCTGCCAAAGTTCCAAGGTCGACTCCACTATGGCTTCGCCACAGGAAAGGCCTCCGGAGGAATCCCCTTGGTCCAGAATCTCCGTGAGGGGATACCTGGCCCATGAAATGGGTTCGAGCTTCATCCCGTGGACTCTGAGATGAGTTGAAGCAACCCTAAGAAGGACGAAGGGCTAGCGTCCCATTGACTGCCCTCCCGAGGACTCCAAGTCCATGCGCTTGGAGAAGAGGGAGGAACCATCATCGGACTCAGAAGAGTCCTCAAAGAGCTGCCTCGGGCCTGAGCCACCCTCCACCTGCCGAGGTTTATCGGGAGTGAGGGTGACAGACAGCCTATGGGCAAAACCCAAGGCCGACCGAGAATTTTGGTCGGAGCCCCAACTAATGGCTGTGGAGGCGGAGGTTCCACCAGAATCGGTGGGGCAGCTGGAATTGGCAACAACCGCCTGAGAACAGGCCTCGACTACAATGAGGTTGTTTCGGCTGCTCGGTGACAGCCACTTAATGGTCAGAAGACGACTGGGTCGGCTTATTCCCAGTCAAAAGGAGCTGTTGCCACATGAGTTCCTCGCCTTCGGCGCAACTTGCGCCAAAGCCTCCTCGTCTCGAGGAAGAGCGGCGGGCGCCGGCTTGCCGCTGGTGCCGACCGCCCATGGCGGCAGGATCGGTTGGATCGCGAGGATGTCCGAGACCGAGAGTCTCGACTAGGCCGAGGGAAGGCGAGGAGAAGTGTCGAAATCGCACTCTCGGCTCGGACGATCCCACCGGCGTCCGGAACCGGGAGGCACAGACGAGCCGACGGGATCTCAACTCCCACCGGGGAACCGGGGAGGGGATTTCTCAGCTTCTCCAGCCGACAACTCGCCTAACGGGTCGGAGAAAAATCCGACTGCCGACAGGAGTTTCCGGTCAACTGGCCTGACGGGACACCGTGAAGCCAGTGGTCGGCGCTGAGGGTCGACCAAGTCACTGTCGACAAGGGAGGGGGGATCTTCCCGCCCCAAGAGCGCCGACGGAGAGACTTACTTTGCTCTTTTGGACCTGGAAAAGGTCCGAAGTTGGACCTCATCTTTGGTCGAGAGGGTCAGACAAAGCTCCTTAAAAGAAGCCGAGTACGAGGCACCGAGAGAGAGCGGGACAAATGCTGCAGCCGAGGTAGAAGCGGCCCGCGCCGCCTCCTCTTCGAGGCGATCATCTGCTCGAGCTGATCCGCCAAGCCCGCCGCCAATCAGGCATCTTTAAATTTCACCGTGGAATTCTTTTCGGGCGCCCCAGTTGTAATCGGGCAGCACGGTCTTCCAGGACGAGGCCTGCGGGTCGTGCTCAAGGCCCAGGCAGTAGACGACGGGAGTGCGGATCCCACCCAGACATCTTCTGCCCGCAAAGGCACCTCCAAAACCGGGAGTCGATTTGTCCATCGCAAGCCGCGAGGAGAAGACCAAGTCTTTTAGCAAAAACTTTGATTTCGACTTTCAAGAATTAGGAACTCAGTCTTAAAACAGCTGCTAGGAGGGAACCTGAGCTTCCAAGCGGTAAGGAAGATCTGGCGTCATGGGGGGAGCCGAGTTTTACCACCCGGTGGGTGGGAGGAGCCAGCTTGAAGACCTTCCGCAAGATTTAAAGCGGCAAGGAACCTGCCAATAAGTGTGGATGAACAACATATCCATGTCCCTAGAAACAGAGTTTCTCCAACATGAAGTTGAGGTCCTTTAGAGGATCGGGTCCCGAATTGGAGGTTTTGGATCCAAAATGCCTCGGAGGAATGTAATTGGCACCTAGCTGTGCGACAGCTTTGCCCTCGATATGCATGGCACACAGAGATGGCGGAAAGGTGCATCTTGAGTTAGAAGTACCCTAAGCCTGAATCCAAAAGGGAAAGAAGGTATTCCAACACCTGACTCACTGGGCAGGAAAAATTATTTAAATGGCAAGCAGGGGCCTACACGGAGAAATGCTTCCATTTCATACCATAAGTGGCTCTGGTGAAGGGTTTCTGGCAGTCACCAGAACATCTGCAACCTAGAGGACACCTCAGGCAGGTAACAGCTAGGACCGCAGGAGCCATACATGGAGATGCAGGGACTTTTAGGGTGTCCTGGTCCTGGGACAGCAAGCCAGTGCACAGGGGCAAGAGCACCGGAGGTTCCACTGCTAGGTGCTGCAGCAACGGGAACCAAATCTGGCATGGCCAGAAGGGGGATATGAGGATCATCTCTGCCCTTCCAACTGGTGCTTGAACAGAACCCTCTGAAGGAGTGGGAAGGGTGGAAAGGAGTACAGAAACCTCCCTAAAAGAGAGGACAATGCATCTCAACAGAAAACCCAGGCCCGGATCAGCGAGTAAAAACGTGCACTTTTGCATTGAGTGGGGATGCAAAGAGGTCCAACTCTGGACAGCCCCACCTGTCAAAGATATCTTCAACCACAGAGCTTAGAAGTTCCTCACTCATGAGCTCGTGATCTGGATCGGCTGAGACTCTCAGCCAAGATGTTTTGAATGCCTAGAACATGCACGCCAGAGAGCTCCAGAACATGCTCGGTTGTCCAAAACCAGAGTCTCACTGCTCCTGACACAGAGGGTAAGAATGGTCCCCCCACTGCTTGTTGATGTAATACACTACACACACGTTGTCCATCTGCCCAGCAGCGGATCGGGAGGAGATGAGTCTGAAAGGCCTGCAGAGCATAAGTACCGCCCATATCTCCAGGACGTTGATATGGAGATCCTATTCTGTGTCTGTCCAGAGTCTGGTGATTGGCCAGATCGGGCACCAACCCAGGCCCGGTGCATCTCTCATGAGAATCTGATGGGGCGGGGTCTAGAGCTGAAGGGAGACCCCCAAAGAAGGCTGTTCAGATCCAGCCACCACCACAGAACCCTGCAGACTGAGTCAGAGACCAGGAACAACTGGTCTCCGTGTGTTGAGTCCCACTGTACCCTCAAGGTACACTGAGGAAAGTACAGTTAACCAAGAACTTACGTAACAGTAGAACTTGGAGAGGAGCTCTTGCAGCAGGCTATTACAATCAGGACTATGCCGCAAGCACTAGGACCCTCTGGTGAAACTTCTGCCAGCAATACACAGGAGGGACCGCCCCAACGCCAGCCCCACCCAAGGTCAGTCAGGGTACAAGAGGGGCGGACCCAGCTCCACCTCAGTTCTCCCGCCAAGACCCAGAAGAAGGCCTGACAAGAGAAGGAGACGGCTTACTATGAAGAGAATTGGAGAAGAAAACGAAATGGATCTGCACACCTCAAGGGGAAGGCGGTGGAAGGAAGCGCTTGCTGCAAGAGCTCCTCTCAAGATCTACTGTTCTGCAAGCTCTTACGAACTGTACTATCTTACTTCGAGTGGGAGCTCTTTCAGCAGACTATTACAATCAGGACCGAGTCCCAAGCAGTCCCACAACAAGGAGGCAGACGACCCCAGGAGGTGGAATATGCTGACTCTAGAGGTCTTAGGACAAAAGCCCTTGTAATATGGGCTAGGCTGAAGCCAGCTCAAGCGCCTGGAGACAATATCCAAGCTGTAATGTTTGATGAAGGTACAGTATACAAAAAGTTCCAGGTTGCAGCCGCACAAATGTCCTTTATGGCAACATTTTGCAGGGCGCCAAAGAAGCTGACACTTTCTGTGGAGTGACCCTAACTGGGCCCAGTAGGGGTTTATTGCGCTTCTCGTAACAAAACGTGATACAACGAACTATCCAATTAGAAGATAGCTTGCTTGGACACCAGTCGACCCAAGCAATGTGGTGCAATGCCACAGAGTTGCTCCGATTGACGGTGCTGTGCCGCCCTTTGAGGTAATACCTCAAAGTCCTGTGACATCCAATGTGTGGAGGAGAGCCTCTATTGGAAGGGAAGGAAAATAAACAGGAAGGTCAACCGACTGGTTGAGGTCAATTCTGAGACCACTTTCGAAGAAACTTAGGATTCGCTCTGAGGGAAACCCTTTCCCTGTGGAAAACTAAATAGGGCTCTTTACACATCAGAGCCTGAAGCTCGAATCCTTTGAGCTGAGGTAACAGCAACCAAAAACAAACCTTCCAAGAAAGGCAGCACAGCTCACAATCCGCTGCTGGTTCAAAAGGAGGGAGGGCGAAGCCCAACACAAAAGGAGGTCCCAGGGTGGGATAGGGTCCCGAGGGAGATCTCATATGCAGAATTCCCTAAGAAAGGTGCGGGCTACATCCAATTGAGCCAATGCTCTATCTCCCACGAGGCATGATAGGCGGAGATTGCCCACATGTGCACCTTGATAGAGGAGTAACTCAGACCCTTATTGTACAAGGGAGAGGAGGTACTGTAAAGCTGAGTTCACAGGGCAGGTAACAGGATTCAAATGCACAATGCCCAAAGACAAAAAATGCTTCCACTTCATAGCGTAGGGCGGAGCAAGAAGAGGGCTTTCTGCCGACACTAGGGCCACCGCCACTTCCGGGAAACCCTGTATCTATGTTGAGCTATGTCTGAAGGAGCCAAGCACGAGGTGTAAGGACCGAAGATCCGGATGGACCAGCGACCCTTGGTCCTGGGACAGCAACTGGAGCATATGGGCAGCGGAATTGAGGTTCCGTTGATAACCGCTGCAGTAGTGGGAACCAAACTTGCCGAGGCCATTTGGGGCCACTAGGATCATCCAGGCCCCTTCTGCCTGTAACTTGAGCAGCACCTCTGAATGAGAGGGAAGGGCAGGAAAGGCATACAGAAACCTCCCTGCCCAGCAAAGGGATAACGCTGCCTGGCCAGAAAACTCCAGGCGAGTGCTCTCACAAGCAGAACGTTGGGAGTTTGGCATTACGTGCAGGATGCAAAGAGGTCCAGCTCTGGAAGACCCCACCTGTCGAAGAGCAGGTCCACCACGGACTGTAGCAGCTCCCACTCATGCGCTTTGAACGCGACCTGCTGAAGATGTCAGCCAGATCGTTGAGGATGCCTAGAACGTGCACTGCGGACAGCAGAATGCCCCGCCCAGCCCAGTACCAGACTCTCATCACCTCCCTGCAAAGAGGATACGAATGAGTGCCCCTGCTTGCTGATGTAAAAGACGACCGCCATGTTGTCTGTCTGAATTAGAAGAGAGCCTGGCACCAAGTCCCCTTGAAAAGCCTGTAGGGTGTAGAGGACCGCCGATTTCCAGCACACTGATGTGAAGGGACTGCCCTTGGGGACCAAACCCTTGTGTTCGACGAAAGCAGCCAGGTGGCGCCCCCAACCCAGGTCCAAGGCATCTGTAGTCAGAGTTTGACCTGGTGGCTCCAGACGAAAGCTGACCCTTTCTCTAGATTGCTGGGGTCCATCCACCAAAACAGAGTTCTCCTGACTGGCTCCGAGATCTTGACCGGGAGTCTAGATCGTTGTGGCTTGGTCCCACTGCACCCTGAGCATCCATTGGGACCCTCATGGAGGCGGACCAAGGAGTCACAGGAATGGTCACCACCATGTGCCCCAGTAAACTGAGGAAGTTCCGAGCTGGAACTCAAGAGTTATGGAGATCCATTCTGCCATCTCTGAGGCTAACTCCCTGTCCTGGGGAAGGAAGGCCATGCCCTGGATGAAATCCAGGATCGCTCCTATGAAGGCACGCTTTTGGCTGGGCTCCGGGATGATTTTCGTAGTTCAGGGTGATCCCCAGCCCTCGAACAGAGTATAAGTTTCTTCGGAGCTCATAGAAGGCTTATTCTTGACGGGGCCGTAAGCAGCCAATCATCTAGGTAGGGAACACATAGTGCCCCATGCGCTTTAGAGCCGCAGCCACCACTGCTAGGCACTTGGTGAAGACTTGTGGAGCGGAAGAGAGGCCGAATAGAAGCACTCGAATTGAAAGTGCTCCCCTTGGAAGTGGAACTCAGAAACTTCCTGTGGGGAGGATAGACCTCAATATGCATATATGCATCTTGCATGTCGAGAGAGTAGAGCCAGTCCCTCTGGTGCAGCAAGAGAATGAGTCCTTGAAGAGTCACCATCCTGAACCTTTTGTACGTGATAAAAGATTTAGAGGACTGAGGTCCAGAATGGGACGAAGGTCCAGTCTCTTTTGGGACCAGAAAGAAATGGGAATAGAACCCCTGTCCTTGCTGATGCAAAGGAACCTCTCTATGCTCTCTTCTGCAAGAGGGTCTGGATCTCTCCTTCTATCAGTGGGATGTGAGGAGGAGGATAACGGGAGAGCCTTGGTGGAGTGGGCGGGAAACTCTGAACTCCAGCGTGTGTCCTCCTGATGATATCCAAGACCCACTGGTCTATGGTGATTGACTTCCACCCTTCTAAATGAAGGGGAAGCGGCCCCAACCGCCTCCCTGGATCTTCCCGCGGAAGGGGGCGGAAGGGAGTCATTGGGCAGAGCCAGGAGTGCGGAGAGAGGCCTGGGAGGACTTGGGCCCACGGGCAGGAGGTCCACCAGATTGCTGGTTTCGGATCTCCTGCGAAGCCTCTCTCTGCCTCTGTTGGTTGCCACGGGCTGGACCTTGACTGCCTGAGGACTTCTAAAAGGCCGCTCACGGTGTTAGTCATCGCTGGTCGCCACGGTACATCTGGGCGGACCGACCAGATCGACTTGCCTGACTCCTGGAGGCGGGAGATCAAGGCCTCAGTCTCCTGCCCAAACAGCACGGTACCCTGGAAGGGCAGATCCTTGATACCGCCTGCAGATCCTGGTGAAAGCCTGAGACTCTCAACCAGGCATGGCACCGGAGATGCACTCCAAGCGGCTGCCCTGGCTGCAGTGTCTGCAGTGTCATATGAGGCTCTCAGGACATGGGAGCCTATGACTGAGCCCGACTGGAGGAGGGCCAGGAGCTCTGCCTTTGGTCAGAGTCTGGCATGGTCTTCATCAGCTCTAGTCCCTCTCCCAAAGCGCATTCTGGTACTGTACCATATGCATCAGAAAGTTGAGGAACGGATGGAACAGGTGGAAGCAGCATATACTTTTTGCCCACCTGGTCCAAGTAGCGAGACTCTGGGTCGGGAGGCTGGGAGCTGAGGTGCTTAGGTTGCCTGGACTTGTCATGGGCAGCTGTGATCACGAAGAATTGGCCTGAGGATGTTCCGCTAGAAAGGGTTCTGCCTCGGGCCTTATACAGCCTGTCCGACTTTTGGAACTGCCGGATTGAGGCCAGATGCATCCAGGTGGTTCTGGTAAGGTCCTGGAATCTATCGATCAAAGGAGGGATAACCAGAGGCTTTGCCTCCTTTTGCCTCAGGTACTTGGCCAGTCTCCAGTGTTCCGGATCCAGGTCCTCCATGTCCCACTTGTTAGGAGGCCTGGATGCGTCTCATGACGTCCATAAAGGTAGGATCGTCCGAGGCGAGCAAGTTTGGTCCTTCTCTCCCGGGAGCGCTTCAGACTGAGAGAGGAAGAGGAGGTAGACATCGGTGAGGAGGATCGACTATCCAACTTGGAATAGTCTGACCCTGTTCTGTGACCATGCCTTCGCTGGACGTCGGCAACTAGGGACCGACATCGATCCAAAGACCGACTCTGGCCCTGGACTGGCGGACGGAGCAGTGACCAACGTCGGGGGCGTTTCGCCTCGGCGAGAAGGGCTCCTGAGGCGTGACCGAGACCGGCGTCGGTCACCCGAGACCGGGGCGATGTCGGTAGTCCGGGACCCTGTGTGAGGCGAGCCCTGGAGGGGAGGTGTAGGCTGGTGCTCCGGCGATCCTGGGAAGACTCACCTCCCGGCTGTGGTTTTTCCGCTGGGTCCGGTACGTGTCTGGGCCGGGCGACGGGGAGGACCACTTATGGACCTGCCCCCATCAGAAGGAAAAAGATCCTTGAGTTCATCCTTGGTGAATATTTCAGCCGCTCGTTTCAGGAAGGAAGTCTCCGGAATGTCAGGGCATGAAGGAGAGCTCTCCTGAGGGAGCCGAGGGGGGGGGACTTCGGCGGTGGGGACGTCGGTTCTTCTCAGAGCTGCTCCAGCGTCCTTCGACCGGCAGTGCTGGTACACGACGGGGGCGCAAAGAGTCCTTGGCTCGGAGGCGCTTTTAGCAGGCACCTCTAAGGGCTTAGCGACAGACTTTAGCGGGTCACCTTTTGGCTTGCTGGCTTCTCCCCGACGGGCCGGGCCTTAGCCTGAGTAGTCTTCGGAGCTCTAAAACCGAGGGCGGGCCTTTTGGAGGACCGCAAGTGAGCATGACAGGACCGACTACAGTCCTTGCTATGCCGCTTTTTCTTTTGCTTCCTCAGAGGAGTGCAGATCCATCTTCTGCTCCAACAAGAAGGCTTTAAGAGCCTTGAGGCGGCGGATGCGGGTCCAGCTGGTAAAGGCCTGGCAATCTGCGCAGTTGGCGGTGTCGTGGTCCGGCCTAGACAAAACGCACCACCGATGGCGTCCTTCGCTGGGATCTGCCTCCCACACTCACACTTATTTAAGTGCTCAGAGATACCGACGCCTTAGAAGACATCAGTTTAACTCGCCGGGCAACGGCTGACGCCGGTCTCAGAAGCGTGATAAGAGCAAGGAAACAACGCTCAAAAGGCTAAAAACACCGATGGCAGCGGACTGACGCTGGTACCTTCAGGCGAGAAAAGTCAAAAACGAAGTTTAAAATCTTGATAGGAGAACAAAATCCACAAGTTTGAGCTGCAACTGCAAGCAGAAGCTGTTCCTTCTTCACGTGCAGGGCGCGAGTGGGAAAGAACTGAGGTGGAGCTGGGTCCGCACTTTCTTGTACCCTGACCGACGCCAGGGCGGGACCGGAGTCGGGGCAGTCCCCGCTGTGTATTGCTGGCAGAAGTTTCACCGGAGGGTCCTAGTGCCCGCGCGAGTCCTGATTTTAATAGCCTGCTGCAAGAGCTCCCACTCAAAGTAAGATCCCGTCATGCAGATGGGCCAGGGAACCGTGGGCAACTGCCACTGCCATGTGGCCCATAAGGCACAGGAAAATCCTGGCAGGGACCTGCCGGCTGGAGGAAATCAGACAGGCCTGCTCCATCAGTCATTCTGCCATGTCCTCGGGCAAAAGGCTTTGCTCTGGCTGGTGCCCCTATGTACTGAAGCCGCTGGCAAGAGAGAGGCAGGACTTTGGAAGATTTATAGTGATCCCCAAGGCCTAGAAAAGAGACAGGTGTATTCAGGGTCTGAACTAAGCGGTCACTGGAGAGGGCTGCCAGCAGCCCATCGTCCAGGAAGGGTAACACTCAGAAGCCCCATCAGCAATGCGCCTGCCTACTACTGCCAGGCATTTGGTAAAGACCTGGGGAACCAAGGAAAGGATGAAAGGAAGGACCCAGAATTGAATAATGCATCCCTGAAAGTCGAAGTGGAGGAAGAGACAATGGGCAGGAAAGATCTGGGATGGCAGATAAGCATGGAAAGGCAAAATTTATTTAAAACGCCCAATCCCAGACGCCTACGCTGTACAAATAAACATCTTCAGAAATAGTTCAAAGTACAAAATAATTAAAACACAAATTAGTAACACATCATGTATACATTTATGAACAAATCCTGCATGTCCGGAGAGCAAAGCCAATCTCCTGGTGCAAAAGGTGTTAGCCCCTGGAAGGTGGCCATCTGGAAGTGTTTGTACTTATGTACAGATTCAGATGGCTCAGGTCCAGAATGGGCCAAAGATCCACGGTCCTTTGGGGATGAGGAAGAAGTGGAGAAACCTCATTCCCAAGGAGTTGGAGGATGGGCTCTATGGTTCGCTTTTGAAGAACAGCCTGAATTTCCTCCCAAAACAGAGACAGGTGGGCAGGGACTTTCTGGAGGCCACTCAGAAACTCCAGGGTATGAGTGTTCTATGATTTAAAGCACCCAGTTGTCCGCAGTCACCTCCTTCCACCCACCCCTGTAGGTGTAGGAAGAACAGACACCGACCGCCTCCCTTGGATCTTTGGCCAGAGGAGGGGGAGATGGGATCGCTAAAGAATCAGGAGGTAGGGGTGGGCGAGGCAGGGGGGCCACGGCGGTGGCAGTAGCAGGAGCCACTGTGGCATTATGTTTGTGCTGACCTCGGGCAGGCTGGCTCAGAGATTGCTTGTAGGAAGACAGGGAGACATGCAAAAGGACCAACGCTGGCTTGCTCTTGGTTGGGTGTGATAGAGAGAATGAACTGATTTGAGGGCCTGCCGTGACTCCTGCAGGGTAGAAATGATGTCTTGAACATCCCCTCCAAGAAGGACCGAACCCTGGAAGGGAGTGTCCAAAATGCTGGCCTGCACGTCCGAGGCAAAGACGAATACCCGAGCCAAGAATGTCACCAGAGACAGACCCCAGCAGCTGCCCACACACGGAGGTATCTACTGCACCATAAGCTGCCTGGATGACATAACTGCCAACCTTCAACCCGATTTCATGATTGCAAATGTGTGACCTGGCACAGTGAACAGTACCAGAACCCAAACAGTCACTACGACCAGTGCCAGAAGGGGTCCTGTTACCTACATGAAAGGCAACTCCAGAGCAGACTCCTAACCTTGAAACAGGCTTGGAACCAGGCCCAGGAAGGCCTGTATCCTCACCAGTCCCATCCACAGGCTCAAATTCAATACCAAAACCCTCTACCCAGTCATCCAGCCACTCCGAGGAAGAAAGGACAGTAACTCGAGTCCTAAGGTGGGATCAGCTCCAGAACCCTTCCCTCCTCCGGCACCCTGTCTTGCAGCTGGGCACTGCCCCAACTCACACATACTGGCCTTAGTACCAGGAGCTGAGGCACCAAAGAGTCCCAACACCGAGGTACCTATCGGTACAGACCTAGCGTGATAGCTCCAGCCTCACCACCAAAGGCGACTGGCGCCTGAAGGGCCGACAAACTGGGAAGGGTGCTCAGTTGACCTCCGGAGGAACCAGATTGTCCACTCTTGATCCCAGGGCCTCCGGCGTCTCAGCAAATCGCAAGGCGAGTATAGATGGCCCTGATGTTTCTCAGTAAGTATAGTACTGGTAAAGGGGCTGGGAAGAGCCCAGGACCTTATCTTGGGATCCCGTGCAATTCCTGCCTCCAAAGTGGTTGGATCAAGATGCCACCTCCATGCATGCTTCTCAAGGGTGCTGTAGTCCATGGAGACAGAGGTGTCATATATCCACATTGTGGTCAGTGCCAAAGCAAATCCAGCAGAGGACATGCTGGCCTGAAGAGCAATGTGACCCCACAGGAGCACCAATGCATACGGGAGCTGCAGCAATCCTTCTTCTGCTTGCCTTTCTGCTCCCAGATCAGACATGGTGATGTGGAAATATCAACAAAACAGAAGCGCCTGATGCCAAACTAAGAATGAGAACACATTAAAGTAATAAATGTCATCAAGAAAAACTCTGCCAAGAAGAATGGTGTCTGACACAGTTTTAGTGACAAACGCCAATGGTGTGCACTCACTGGCAGGGAAAACAGAACTGGAGAATGTGGGGCCAGCATCTGTTACTGGCTAACCCAGGAGCATGACATCACTCGGACTGCCTCATGAGCTGCTCCAACACCAAGGTCGGCAACAGGACTGAAGAAGGTGGAGGCCAGCATCGGTTACTGGCTAACCCATGAGCGCAACATCACTAGGACTGCCTCATAGGCAGTGCCAGCACCAAGGTTGGTCCCTAGGTTGCAAAAGACATTGTTCCCAAGGTTTTGGTGCCTCCAGGTTACACCCATAAGTGGGAATAAATGGTGAAGATTGATGCTTGGAAGATCCAAGGTTTAAGCAATGCCCCTGCAGGCCTACCTTAAAGATATACATACATACATACACACACACAAGACGCGTCAGCAATGTCCATACACAGCACTGCAGGCTTGGTAATGCCCTATGTCCATACAGTTCTGTACAATACACCCTGCAAACTTACATTTCTGATTTTTCTTTCATCTCTAGTTTTGTATGTCACTTCATGCAGGTCCACCTTGCTGATGCCTTAAATTTAGTTTTGTTGACCAGGTAAATGCACTGACAAATTCTGCTTATTTTCAGGCACTACCATGGGAGGGGATACAGATGAATGCCAACTGACCTTGAACCAGATAAAGCTGGCCAGGCACCGGGAAATTTCCTAAGTGCCATGAGATCTTTAACATCCAGATTCACTACCATCGGAACAGGCAGATGGGGCCTCGGTTTAATGTCTCATCGAAGACGGCACCTCCTGAGTGCAGCACCCCTCATGCTGCACTACAGCTGCCAGTATTGGGATTGAACTCAACTGCCTGGTGGGCATAGAACCCACAGCCTTCTGATCTCCCAGCCTCAGAGGCTGAGTGCTACCTGCTGAGCCACTGACACTGCCATTTTACAATCTGAAAGAAGCCAGCAGATAAAGGCCTGAGTGGGTCTACTATGTCTGCTCAACTGTTCAGCAGGTTATCACACCACAGCTTGCTGTACTTTATTTGAAAACTGGTGACTGGAAAGGCACTGAGCCAAGGCTCATTTTCAGGTGCGACCTGGGGAAGGGAACAAGGGAGGCAAATGACAGCACGGACACAGTACATAACTGACACAAGTCACAGGTACAGTGGAATAAAGTACATGAGTAAAACAGGAGCAAGTACAGTAAGAGACAGCAGCAAAACTCAAGCAATTCAGCCACATCTGCATCGGGTAGGAGGCAAATGTAAGGGAGTAGTCAGGTGAGGGAAACAGGAGCGGGGGGAAGGAGTTTCAGCTGGTATCTGAGGAAAACAGGGAGGCAGTGAAACGGAGGAGAATGGGAATAGATTCTAGAGTGAAGGGATAAGAAAAGGCAGATTAGCCAGTAGAGGAGCAGGGATAAGGAATGACGAAGTGTGAGGATCCCTGGAGCAGGGAAGCAGGAGGCAGAGGAGTGGAGAGGAGTGAGGAGAGGCAAGAAGGAAGGGATCCAAACCAGTATTTGCATATGAATGGGCATAAGCGGTTCTGGCGACATTAAAGGGAGTTGGTAGCAAAATGACAGAAAGCATTACAGAGAGGGGGGCTGGGAGCCAGAGCTGAACGGCAGCATTTACACACAGCTCTCATATAATTCTCCATTAAATCATTAAGATTTAACTTTTCCAGCATTTATTTAT
Organism: Neoceratodus forsteri; assembly: GCA_016271365.2. Classification (NCBI taxonomy): domain Eukaryota; kingdom Metazoa; phylum Chordata; order Ceratodontiformes; family Ceratodontidae; genus Neoceratodus; species Neoceratodus forsteri. Next base: position 579,648 of record JADMNL010000033.1, read on the forward strand.
CGAAAATAACCAGATCATTGGATTGAAGAACTTTCAAACTATTAAATGGGTAATCCTCAGAAAGATTTAAGGGTGGAGGAGCCGGAAGAAAATCGGGACAGATGTCTCAGCTCACACGTCCAGCCAAGAAGCACAGTCCGCTCACCGCAGGAGTCAGAGGAAACTATGACTTCGACTGGGGCTAAACTGCAAAGAATAATTTTATCCATTACAGACCTGAATGCTAAATGGACACCTTTGGCACCAGAATCACTATAGTTGAGTCGGAGGTCGGAGGTTTGAAAACCGAAGTGTCTGACTTGAAAAGACAGTCTGAGTCCTCGCCGCCACAACCACTCTGATGGTAAAGGAAAATATACATCTTCGGGCACGCCTGGAAACTTTAGAAAATCAGCCCTGTGCCTCCCATACAAGGATCTTGGGACTTTTGAAGGGATCGAGGATCACCCCAATGTTCATACAGGATTGGACTGGGAGAAGCTGTTGCAGAAGGGAAAACACTAACTTGCACGCCAAAAGGCATATCAATAACCCCATGAAGATACAGAGAAACCTTGAGGTCCCACGACACTACTAGTGATCACAGATGGAGTTGGAACCGGGATAAGATTTGAATTTGCTAGACGTGAGCCCAATTCTGCAAGACGATCAACCTGTTTACCTGTTCCTTGATATTAGTTAGACAACCAGAATGTGCCTGAAAAGTTTGATCCCATCTGGAAGTTGCTGCAAGAGGCTCACATTACTACACTATGATATTCCCAGCAAGACTCCAAATTGTGCAAGGTAAAGTCTGGGTGTTCTCTGATCCAGCAGAAGCGAACAAATGGGTCTCCCATTTTGGTATCAGCTCCACAAATCGATGTAGAGTCTGAGCGATGACGATCTGGATCTCGAAGGGACAGGGGAGGCCAATTCTCTTTCATCCGGACTTAAGGACTGGTTTGAATTTTTAAAAATCACTTTAACGCTGGTATTTATGTTAAAGCATTAGATCCTCAGGGAGCTTTACAGCTCTGAAGTTTTTAGTCACTGAGGCTTTGTTATTTCAGGAATTAAGCTAACAGAACCTGCTTCAAGATCTCTTGTATTTATAGCTCCAAAAGTTTATATATGTGGATCGTCTGTTAGTTAATTAAATGATTAATGGTGTCTCTTGCCTTTACAAGATTTAGTCCTGTGTAAACTATGCTGCCTACAAAAACAAATACTACCCATTTCTCTTTAGGTGATAGTGTGACGCCTCAAGTTTCATGTGAGATACATATTTTTGGGGACTTTAAATGAACTTTTAAGTATTTTGAAGTAGTCACACTGCTCATGGGCTCAGTAACATGGCCTAGATTTGAAATACTTTAGAATGCTTAATATAGCTTTTAGTATACCCTTCTAGGAGGTATCAATATATCTGAGATGCATACCGTGCCTTCAGAAAGTATTCGCTCCCTTGGATTTTGTCACATTTTGTGATGTTGCAAACTCAAATTAAATACATTTATATGAGATTTTTTGTCACGATCTACACAAATTACTCTATAATGTCAAAGTGGAATGAAACTTCTGGAATGTTTTGTACATGTAATTTAAAATAAAACCTGAAATGTCTTGATTTGATAAGCATTCACCCCTTTGCTATGACACTCAAATTGAGCTCAAGGTGCATCCAATTTCATGCGAGATCACTCTAAAACTTGAATGGAGTCCACCTGTGGTCAGTTCAAATGGTTGACATGATTTCAGAGGACATACACCTGTCCAATAAGGTCCCACTGTTGACAGTGCATGTCAGAGCAGAAACTCTACCATGAAGACCAAGGAGCTGTCCGTAGAACTCCGTGATAGAATTGTGAGGAGGCATAGATCTGGGAGGGTATAAAACATTTCTAGGGTGTTGAAAGTTCCCAGGAGCACAGTCAAGTCCATCATTAGGAAATGGAAAGATTACAGAACCACCCAGACTCTTCCTTGAGCAGGCCGCCCTCCCAAACTGAGCAACCGGCAAGAAGGACCTTGGTCAGGAAGTGACCAAGAACCCAATGACCACCCTGACAGAACTACAGAGTTCCATGGCTGTGATGGGAGAACCTGTCCAGAGGACAACAATCTCTGCAGCACTTCACAGATGTAGCTCTATGGGAGAGTGGCTAGACGGAAGCCACTCCTGAGAAAAGGCCACATAATAGCATGCCTGGAGTTTGCAAGAAGGCACATGGCAGACTCTGAGACCACGTGGCAAAAGATTCTCTGGTCTGATAAAACAAAAATTGAACTCTTTGGCCTGAATGCAAAGCTATGCCTGGGCATAAACCAAACACAGCTCATCACCCATGTAACACCATCCCTACCATGAAGCATGGTGGTGGCAGCATCATGTTATGGGGATGCTTTTCAACGGCAGGGACTGGGGCACTTGTCAGGATAGAGGGAACAATGAATGGAGCCAAATACAGGCACATCCTTGAGGAGAACCTGCATCAGTCTGCAATAGACCTTGAATTGGGGCTAAGATTTACGCTCCAATAGGATAACGACCCCAAGCATACAGCCAAAGCAACACTGGAGTGGCTTCAGAACAAGAAGGTGAATGTCCTTGAATGGCTCAGCCAAACCCAGACTTGAATCCCATTGAGAATCTCTGGAAAGACTTAAAAGATTGCAGTTCACCGATGCTCCCCATCCAACTTGACAGAGCTTGAGCAAATCTGCAAGGAAGAATGGGCGAAAAATTCAAATTACGTACTACCGTAATTATGATCTTTCGTGTATCTTCACCATTCATCACAGATGGTACTGGCCGGAGATCAGGACCCCGCTGGAACCTTTTTTTTTAAAGATATGGAGCCAATGCAGCACTAGCGCTGGCCCCTCGAGGCCGCACGTGGCTCACGTGAGCCGAGGATTAGCCGTTAGGGCTGCATTGACTCCACCTGCCTACCAGTTCTGAGTTGCCAGAGAGGTAAGAGGAAGGGATGGAGGGTGGGACAAGAGAGTCCAAGGGACAGAAAAAGGAGAGAAAAACTGAACTAAAAGGAGAAATAACGACTGAGATGACAGCATAGAAGAAGTAAGACTAAGGGGATTGGGGGCCCCAATCTCTGGAAACGGAGGAAGGGAGGGAAGGGGGAGAATTTCAGGAGAGAGTGAGAGGCAACAAGGATCCAGGACCCTTGTCCGTCACCAGACTGTGTAGGAACTGCAAGGAGTTAGCAAAGCTCTTGCCCAGAATTCAAGGCACAGAATAACTGGCAATACCCCAAAAGCAGTCGGCTATTCTGGAGAAGGACAGGTATAGGACTCAGTACTCTCTCTAAAGAGATATTTGGTGAAAGAAAAAAAGAGAAAATGTTTTTTTTTTTGATTAGATGGATAACAGAAGGAGGGCAGCCACCAGCTCCCACCCCGTAGGGGTGAAGACATGTAGAAGAGAGGAGTGCCACTCAAACTGTACCCTTATGGGAAGACTGTCCCCCGTGTCTCAACTAATCTCACTCAAGCAAGGATGCCGGAAGATGGCAACAGTTGAGGGGGCTAAGGAAGAAAGGGCACTTTCCCTATACTGGTTTTAACCATATAGGAATAACAAGTGGAGGGGCTACCAATTCTTTCGCCCAGAGGTTCCGCACCTGCACAGAGGGAGGAGGATTCCAGAGACTGGAGCCCCAAGGGGATGGTGGGGATTATGATGAATGGTGAAGATACAGAAAGATCATAATTACGGTAAGTACATAATTTGAATATCTTATCTGTGTCAATCTTCACCATTCATCACAGATGGGTGAGTACCAAGCCCCGAAGGGGTTGACTGATTGCACCCTAAGGGACAGTGTCCCTTAGCCTTCAGTGGGTGACACACTAAGGGGGGGAACCTTCTGGGCCTGAGGAGAGCGAGACGGGTTCCCCGGAGGGGGAGGAATTTGCCCCACAACGCTGCCCCGTCTCTACGGGAAAAAGAGGTAGGTTCCCTGGCAGGAGCGGAGCAACTCACCCCACGCCGGGCCAAGGGTGACAACTGGGAAAGGCGAGTTAGCCGATCTTCTGTGCAGATCGCTGTCCCCACGACCCTGGTAGCTACCTCATTGGCGCCAGAAGATGCCCTGCTTGGTGCCTTGCTAGCTCCAGGCCACGCAGAGAGAGCAATGGCTTGCCTGGTTTGTCCCGAGTCAGGCAGAGTGGCTAGGAACTGACCTAGCGCTAACCACAAGTACCTGTTATAGGCAGCGAGGGGCCTGATGCGCAGAAATGGAGAGAAGCAGCCGTGGCGAGTAGAAAGTCCTCCTCCCCAGAAATCAAAACCGAGGAGTCCTGATCGGGGCCGGGTCACAGGAGGGCGCCAAGCCCATCAGGAGTGTCCAGGTGCGCCAATCCGGATCATGGATGAGGCAAGGAGCCTGGAGACTTGGGGAGAGCAATACCTCTGGCAGAGGTCCCTAGGGGCAGGAACTCCGGAGAAGGGCCTCTGCCAGAAACGCATGGACGCCTCCTGAAAGGGAGCGGGCCAAGGCGGTACCACGAGGTGGCTGTCCCAAAATCGCCAGAAAGGCGTGCGCCCATGCTCCGGATTGCTCACAGAAGGAGGAGAAAGGTGAAGGTCTCCATCATCCTCACGAGGAAACGCTGCTACTCAGAGAGACCAGCAACAGGAGAGATGTGGACTAAAGGTCCTCTCCCCAGAAGAGGGGGATGAGGAGCTGAGGTCACCATAGGCTCGGAGGGTGGCTGCTCGGGGAGGTTGAAAACCTGGCTGTCCAAAGCCCCAACGTAAGCAGTGAATCGAGCAGCCACCGCCTGAACTGTTCCCAGGTGAGAGGCCCGCTAGGACCAAGGATACCTGGGAACGCAGGAGAAGGCGGCAGAGGGAGTGGACAGAGCCGAGAGAAGAAATCGGCTGACCTCTGCCAGGGCTAAGGAGCGGACCACTGACTCCCACGGGGAGTCCTGGAAGACTACGCAGTCGACAGCTGCACAACCGCTCGGTACTGCTACCGGGCCATGAAGGTCCAGAAGGACGGTCCCCTGCTCGAAGAATGGGACCTCTCAAGGAACCCGAAGGGAAGGGCGGAAGTCCGCACTCCTCGTCTGCCTCCAGGACCCGGGTAGGTCCCAGAGAAGGGCCACGCTACGAACCTATACCCCCGACCCCTTCGGAGTCCGAAGGGTCCTAGCCCCAGGTGGCCAGTCTAGGCAGCTCCGCACTCAGGGCTGCTCCCCAAAGGGCAATCCCGAAGGAGCACCTTCCTCCCATGGCCCTCCCGACAGGGCCACAAAGTTGGACGACCGAGAGATGTCACAGTAGGGGGTACCACCGTAGAGGGGTCAAGGAACCTCCCAAGGCTAGGGTTGCAAGGCAATGGTGGCACGCACCACAGCCTGCTGGTCAGCACCACTGACCCTAGCCCCAGAGGAAACTCGACTCACCTCGGAGGGTGACTGGCCAAGACCAAGAGGAAACCACAAGCTCGTCCTCCCTTGCAGACAACCCCGAAGGGTGTGACTGCCCATTCGACCGAGCTGACCCGACCAAGAGGAAGAGTCCGAGGCCCTAAGCCAAACAGTAGGGGTCGAGGAAGGACACCTTCCCAAGGGGCCCAGGAGCCAAGGCAATCCCCGCCCTCCACAGCACACGCCAGTGGTGCCAGCAGAAGGTGGCAGGGCAGCTTGGGCCAGAAGTCCTAGGCCAGGGCTAGCTGCGGTACCATCAGGTCTACCGGTGCCAGGAGGCACCGGACGGAGACAGCGCCCAGCAACCCCAGTCTCGGAGCCGACGACGCCGCCAGGCCGCCGACGCCATGTGCGGCAGCGAGGACCAAGGCGACGCCGACGACCTGAAGGACTTGGTTCACCACGGCGCCGCGGAGATGCTCGGCACCGCGAGCGTGTCAAGTCCCAACGGCGCCGACGACACACCAAGGCTCCCACGCCCAGTAGCCAACCTCGGCGGAGGGCGGCGCGCCGAGGTGAGACATGGCGGGCGACGACGTCAGGCGGTTTACACGGGCGCCACGAGCAGTGTCGGCGCCGCAAACGGGCGCCGCAAGCCTCACTGACGCCGACAGTCGGGTCGGCGCCGACGCCGACACAGACAGACCTCGGCACTGAAGGCCCCGCCGGGCATCGACGACGGGCGGCGACCCGGCCTAGCGGACTGCAGGAGCGACACTGGAGAGCCTTCACCCCAAAGGAGTGATTGCCGGAGCGGGCCCCGCCCGCCTCCCGGGGAAGCGGGACGGGCCTCCCGCGCCGCAGAAGGAGCCTCGCCACGGCTAGGCTAGAAGAGGTCGAGGCACCCTCCGCTGTCCGTGAGAACCGGAGGGGACCCGGAGGAGAGGCCGAGAGAACGCTGCTTGGCCTGGACAAGCGCGCTGCCTACCCCGAAGTCGGCAGAGCTCGCCCGACCCTAAACGCTGTTCCAAAACTCGCGTCCATCGAGAAGCAGGCGCCGCATCTAATCCATGTCGTAGAAGGGCCAAGGCACGAAGGCACCGGGTCATGTTGGTCGGTGACGGAGTACTGGCGGCCGCACGGGCACCGACAGCATAGGGGGCCGCCTGCCTTCTCAGACTTTTGCCTCCGACCGCGATGACGACCTACAGAGAAAAACACACCAAAACAGACTCGACGACGCTTTAAATGTAATAAAATGAAAGATCTTACCGGGACGCCGAGTGGAGGCAGAACTCAGAACTAGCAGACCGCGGACTAGCGATTAAAATATCGCAGGCGAAGGCCTAGAAAACCGACAGACTTCAGGCTTCCACGAGGCGACCTCGACGGCGGGAGACGTAAGAACTGGTAGGCAGGCAGAGTCGATGCAGCCTAACGCTAATCCTCGAGCGCCACGTAGCACGCCGGCTCGAGGACGGCGCCGATGCTGCATCGGCCCACCTATCTTTTAAAAAAAAAAAAGGCCCCGGGTCCTGATTCGCCAGTACCCATCTGTGATGAATGGTGAAGATTGACACAGATAAGATTCCCCAAATCCAGATGTGCAAAGCTGATACAGACATACCCAAGAAGACTCAAAGCTGTAACTGCTGCCAAAGGCACTTCTACAAAGTATTGACTCAGGGGGTGAATACTTAAGAAACAAGATATTTCAGTTTTTAATGTTTCATAAATTTTGTTACACAATATAAATATTTTTGCCCATTTAAATTGTTGAGTATACTGTGTGAATCAAGAGGAAAAATCATTTCAACGATACAAATTCTGGTAGTAACACAACAAAATGTGACAAAATCCAAGGGGGTGAATACTTTCTGAAGGCACTGTATATCCTTTTGATTAAGGGGGTTACTTACCCAGTTGTATTATAAAGTATGTACTTGGAATGTCTTGGATATGCAACTGTCATGTGTATGTACATATGAAAAACTAAAAATAAAGTATATAAAATAAAAAAGAAAGCACTGCAGAGTGTATCCAGTCTGGCCAGGAGGTGGAGGGAGCAGTACCATTCACCACATCTGCATAGTCAAAGGCCAGGACCACCATCTTGGTGATGAATTCACGGCATACCTGAAGAGACAGGACGGTCTTTACTGCAGTACAAGACACCAGGGTCAGGCGCAGCTTGGCAAGGATGGTATCAATGCGGCAAAGAAGTTTGCTGTCTGGCCACACCAGAGGTACCTGAAAGAACTCAACCACTTCAAGAGGTGTGTCATCCAAGGTGGAGAAGGTGGGCAGAGCTGGGTGTCTAGCCAGTTTTGACTGGTGCCAAAGGTCACAGACACAGTGTTTTTTTTTTGTGTTGACCAGGAGTTGATTAGATCGAAACCAGCACAGAACACCGTGGAAGTCTTTTGAGCAGACCTTCCACAGCTGTCAGTGGAAGGACCGGAGGTGCAAAGGATGATGTCATCTGCATACAGGTAGAAATGTGAGTTGGCACAAGCTGTAGGGAGGTCATTAAGATGGAGAACAGGATGGAGTCTCATGGGACCCTGGCTTGCATGGGAAGTTGAGGTGACGGCACTATCTACCTGTACCCACTGCAGATGGTTACAGAAAGAACAGAACCAGTCTACAACAGGAGCAGAGAGGTCAGCAGCACTCAGTTTATCTAGGAGGAGAGTGGAAGACCTTGCCAGATTAACGAAAATGGCAGCTGTAATGTACACACGATCCATCCCTGAGAAGTCAGTCAGTTACGTGCAACAGGGAGGAGACAGTGGAGTGATGCTTCCGGCAGCAGTCTGGAATGAGGACAGGAAATTGGTGGAGAACAAAAATCAGAGTCTAGTTTACAAAAGCTTCTGTTGCAGATTAGCATGGAAAAGGAGGAGGGAGACTGACCGAAGTTAGCTGGGAGGAAGGGTCTTTCCCCCACACACACACTTTGTGGAGTGGAAGAACTTGGTCCTGCTTCCAGGACTGAGGGAGGAGAGAATGAGCAGGTGAGTCGGTCGATATGCTCTGGCAGATGCAGAGATTTGAAGAAGTTTAGGATCCAGTCCATCAGGTAAGGCTTTATATAACCCCTCCGCAGGCCTACCTTCCTTGGTGATCTCCCATACATCTGTATGGTTTTCCATCAACAGGCCTACCTTGCTGATGTCCTATATATCTATGGGGTCTTTAAATTACCCTTCTGCAGGCCCACCTTCCAGATGTCTAATATAGGGGATTCGTAATGGGAGTTGTAGGATAGAATACTTTCATTGGCAGCAGTCTGACCTCATGCAACCTCACGAGTGGCAGCCTATGAGTGATGTGCCCACGGGTCAAACTGCTCGAAAGTTAAGATAAATTATTTATCCACAAGCTTCCCACTGCAGATTTCATTTATGCAATGGGGCATTTTTTTGATGCAGTTATTTATTTTCACGTAGTTTGGCTTTTTTTTATACAATAGGGATGATTATTTCGTGCTTTGCTGTGTTTTTTTTAATTATCCTTTTGGTAACTGGGTAGGCTCACTAGACACAGGTGCCTGTTTTCAGGGGCCACCTGGGAGCACTGGGAAGGTTAAATGACTTGCTCAAGAGTCACACAGTATGCAAGTAGAGGTTGTGCAAATCAAGCACAGGTCTGATCATGATGTACCAAGCTCATTCACAGCTCATTACTTCTAACCTTTCTAGCCTATACTGCCAGCCCCAGTTAGTTTGCCAGATAGAGGAGGTTGAAGAGAGTTTAATGCGGTTGGTAGAGGCAGCATATCCTTACATTTACAGCGTGCTTTTATTGGCCGCTCATTAGTGTGGAGGGTGACTGAGCTTTAAAACATGGCAGCTGTGTCTGACTTGACAAGTTATAGCTGGTCATCACAGCTTTGGTACGCAAGTTATTTTAATTAATTTAGTTTATATGGTTAATCCTGCTTTTTATTTATTTTAATGGGAGTGAGCGAGCATTAGCCGGGAATGAGCGAGTGGGACTGGAATCCTGCAGCACTAGTTCTAAGGCGCTGCTTCTTTGTGTCCATTTTCTTTTAAGGAATCAGCATGTGTGATGAAGGGGTGGCCATGCAGACAGCGTATGTGTGTATTTGGAGGTGGTTAGCTGGGTCAGAGACAGCGAGCGAGCGGTGTATTTGGAGGTGGTTAGTTGGCCGTGAGACAGCGAGCTAGGTGTATTTGAGGTGGTTAGTTGGCTGTGAGACAGCGCAGCAAGTGTGTATTTGGAGGTGTTAGTTGGCCATGCAGACAGCGGATGAAATGTGGTGTATTTGGAGGTGGTTAGTTGGCCATGCAGACAGCGAGTGAGCGTGTGTATATGGAGGTGGTTAGTTGGCCGTGGAGACAGCGAGTGAGCGGTGTATTTGAGGTGGTTAGTTGGCCGGAGACAGCGAGTGAGCGTGTGTATATGGAGGTGGTTAGTTGGCCGTGGAGACAGCGAGTGAGCGGTGTATATGGAGGTGGTTAGTTGGCCGTGGAGACAGCAGTGAGCGTGTGTATTTGGAGGTGGTTAGTTGGCCGTGGAGACAGCGAGTGAGCATGTGTATTTGGAGGTGGTTAGTTGGCCGTGGAGACAGCGAGTGAGCGCATGTATTTGGAGGTGGTTAGTTGGCCGTGGAGACAGCGAGTGACTGTGTGTATTTGGAGGTGGTTAGTTGGCTGTGGAGACAGCGAGAGCGTGTGTATATGGAGGTGGTTAGTTGGTCGTGGAGACAGCGAGTGAGCGTGTGTATATGGAGGTGGTTAGTTGGCCGTGGAGACAGCGGTGGCGTGTGTATTTGGAGGTGGTTAGTTGGCCGTGGAGACAGGCAGTGAGCATTGTATTGAGGTGGTTAGTTGGCCGTGGAGACAGCGAAGGCGATGTATTTGAGGTGGTTAGTTGGCCGTGGAGACAGCGAGTGACTGTGTGTATTTGGAGGTGGTTAGTTGGCCGTGGAGACAGCAGTTTAGCATGTGTATTTGGAGGTGGTTAGTTGGCCGTGGGAGACAGCGAGCGAGCGTGTGTATTTGGAGGTGGTTAGTTGGCCGTGGAGACAGCGAGCGAGCGTGTGTATTTGGAGGTGGTTAGTTGGGTCGGGAGACAGTGAGTGAGCGTGTATTTGGAGGTGGTTAGTTGGCCGTGCAGACAGCGAGTGAGCGTGTGTATTTGGAAGTGGTTAGTTGGCCATGCAGACAGCGAGTGGCGTGTGTATTTGGAGGTGGTTAGTTGACCATGGAGACAGTGGGAGGGAACAAGTCAGATTAGTGATTCTGTAAGCAAAAGGGGAACAAAAAAGATCACTCAGAATGAAGGTACTGTTTCTACTGATTGGTTGTATCTGAAGTTGGAGGAAAATTGTGAAGGTATCCAGAGTGGCATCTATTTGTAGTACTGTCTGTGTTTTTTTTTTTTGGGGGCCTCTTTCCTGTTGCTGGAGATTTAGGAAACAAAGTGGAATCTGCACCGAAAGTAGTGTTGACAGGCAGAGGATGAATGATGACAGTATTACGTGAATAAATCGGTGATGACAGCAGGCAGGAATACGGACAGACCAGGTGGGCCTATGCCCTCATCTGCCATTGACTACCATGTTACTATGTATATATAGATAAATCTGTTGTCACCAATTTATTCATATGTTGCTCTGATAAACCTGTTGATCGGCAGTCATCAGAGTCTCCTTTTATATAAATCCACCATACATCTGAAAGGCTTATACAGTGCCTCCTGGGCCTACCTAGGTGAGGTCCCATATATCTGAAAAGGTGCACATCACCTCTTGCAGGCTCACTTTAATGCCCCATATATCTAAAAAGGTTCACGAGCACTCTGTAGGCCTATCTTGGTAATGTCCCAGATATCTGAAAGGTTTATACAGCGCCTCTTGCAGGCCTACCTTTGGTGATGTCCCATTTATTTGTAGGGCTTGCACATCGTCCCTGCACACCTAACTTGGTGATGTCCTATACATCGAAAGTTTTATACAGCGCCCTGCAGGCCTAATCTGGTGATATCCCATATATCAGAAAGATTTATTCCTCGCCCCCCTGCAGGCCTACCTTGGTGATGTCACATTTCTGAATGACACACATCTTTCCCTGCAGCCTAAATTTGGTGATGTCCCATATATCTGTAGGATTCAAGATATCGCCAACTGCAGGCTTACCTCGATGACATCCCAAGTATCTTTATATAGTAATTCCTGCAAGCTTACCTTGGTGATATTCCAGATATCCAAGAGGTTTATATAGTGCCTCCTGCAGGCCTAATTTGGTGATGTCTCATATCTGAAAAGTTATTGTCTACATTGACCCCTGCAGGCTTACCTTGGTGATGTCCCATGTATGCATATGGTGAGTTGTTGGATGCTGACATTGTTGGTACGCCACTCTGGGGCACAGCAGCCTGAGGCGGGCCTCCATGGCTTTGAGGGTGAGAGAGTAACATGACCTGTGTTGGATGAGGACCTCCTGGATGAGTAGGGTATGCGGATGTTGAACATGAGGCTCGTCAGTCGGGCAAGAAAACTGTTTGTGTTATGCTGTGCTAACTCATTTTCAATAAAATACAAACTTGAAGGACGCCTATATTTGTAATTCCTCCCGTCCCATCTCCTTACATTAGCGTAGTCACTTTACATCAGATACAACAGGATGCATCTGGGATAACAGGCACAAGTTCCACGCACTTAACCACTGTGGAGATACATACAAATGTCCCTCAGTGTTATTTCTGTACCACATATCCCACTATCTTCTGCACAGAATGTAATTAAAACACACAAGAGGAGCAAGATACACTATGTCAAAGCAGTGTTCTGTTTGTTGAGGCAAGAGGGTAGTGTGTAAACACTGGGGCTTATGGAATAATATTGTGCAGTGCAGTTACTTGAATACTGCTTTAGTCGGAAGTGCTCCACCCTCCCAATTTCTAGTACTTGTTTAGCTGGCCTTGGTGGTTTGAAATGTATCCCAGTATTTATACAAGAACTGCATATCCCATGATCACCTGCATCGTGACCCAGTGTTTATTCAGGGACTACATATCCCATTATCCCCTACAATGACCTGGTGCCTATACAGTGACTGCATATCCCATGATCCTCTGCAGTGACCCAGTGTTTATACAGGACTGCATATCCCATGATCCCTACACAGAGTGTTTATTCAGGGACTGCAAATCCCATGATCCCCTGCAGTGTCAGTGTTTATTCAGGGACTGCTTATACCATAATCCTCTGCAGTGTGTCACAGTGTTTATTCAGGGACTGCCTATCCCACAATCCCCTGGATATTGTCCATGTTTATTCAGGGACTGTATATCCCATGATCCCCTGCATACAATGGTGGAGTGGTGTTAGAAAGTACAGTTATGTAAGAACTTACCGTAACAGTAGATCTTCGAGAGAGGCTCTTGCAGTAGGTAATTACATATAGGACTGACGTCAGCAGGCGTGCAGGACCCCACGGAAAAATTTCTAGCTAGCAGTCCTGGCGTAGGGACCGCCCCCACGCCAGGTGACTGGGCGCCAGGAGACGCTATGTTGGGCGGGTCCCTGACGCCCACCTTCCAGTTCTTCCCCGCCCACAGGCCAAAAGAGGCCAGACGAGAAAGGAGCTGATATTTCCTCCTGAAAAAATGAGCTGAAAAGCTTAGGGGATGGCGGCGGGAAGGAGTTGTTTATTGCAAGAGCCTCTCTCGAATATCTACTGTTACGGCAAGTTCTACGAACTGTACTATCTTACTCTCGAGAGGCTCTGCAGCATGTAATTACATAAAGGACCCGAGTCCCAAGCAGTCTGGAACAAGGGAGAAGCAAACAGGAGAAGGAGATCTACTCCAAGCAGAACCTCTAGCTGTGAAGCTCTTAAGAGAGAGGCCTTGCAGAACAGCCAGCCCAAAGCCTGCTCTGTGGCGCGAGGCAATATCCAAACTGTAATGTTTTGTACAGGTATGGACGGAGGTCAAGTGGCGGCAGCACAGATGTCCGCCGTGAAACTATTCTTGAAACAAGTTGCTGAGGCAGCAACTCCATTGGTGGAGTGGCTTTACTTGACCCGGGAGGGTCTTGTTGTACTTATTACAACAGAAAGTGATACAATGAGCCAACCATTTAGATAGGCATTGCTTAGAAACAGCATTATGCTCCATTCTGGGTGCAAAAGAGACAAACAGTTGATCAGTCTTCCGAGATCATTTGTCCTGTTAGTGTAGTATCTCAGAATCCGTGAACGCCCACAGTATGGAGTAAATACTCCCTGATTGGAGAAAGTGTAAAAAGGTGGGCAACTCTATGGACTGGTTCAGAGTAGATTCCGCAACCACCTTGGGAAGAAACTTAGGTTAGTGTGCAGAGCCACACATTCCTTTGTGAAAAATCAAGTATGGAATTTTATACATCAGAGTCTGAGCTCGGAAATTCTCCAAGCGAGGTAATGGCTACCAGGAAGAGAGTCTTCCATGAAAGGAACTTCAAGTTCAGGAAGCTGCCGGTTCAAAGGGAGGCAGAGTAAGTTTCAAGAACAAAGTTCAAATCCCAAGGAGGGGCAGGGGAATATAGGAGGTCTCAGATGGAGAACCCTCTGAGGAAAGTCTTAGACCTCCAGCTGAGCAAATGTCTTGTCTGCAAAGGAACATGATAGGCCGAGATGGCCGCCATGTGAACTTTCAGAAAACAGTGACTAAGACCCAGGTCAAAAGATGGCACAGGTACTCCAGCAGTAGCCGAGCCAAACAGGAAAAGGGTTCCACGCCTTTTGAAGCAGCCCAGATAGGGAACCTTTTCCACTTCATGGCGATGTAGATCTAGTGGAGGGTTTTCTAGCCTCCACCAAAATCTCCGCCACTTGGGGAGAAACCCCAAAGCGACTTTTGGGCAAGCCTGCAGGAGCCATGCATGAAGCTGAAGTGACTTGAGACCTGGATGGACCAGAGTCCCCTGATCCTGGGTCAGCAAACCTCGTAATAGAGGAAGAGGAAGATGATCCTCAGAGTAGTGTTCTAGAAGAGAGAACCAACTTGTTTGGGCCAGAAAGGAGCAATCATAATCATTCGTGCTCCTTCTGTAACTAGTTTCTGCAAGACTCTTGGGATAAGAGGAATTGGGGAAAAGGCACAGACGAATCTGTCCTTCCAGTCTAGAGACAGAGGGTCTCTCCAGAAAACGCCCGCCTGGAACGAGCGAGCAGAAGTCTGGAAGCTTTATGCTTAGAGGAGAAGTGAACAGGTTGACCTGTGGTGTTCCCCAGTGTCGGAAGATACCTTCTAGAACCTCCTGGTCCAGTTCCCACTGTGAGCCAGGAGCGACGAGCGACTTAGCTTGTCCACTGGGGTGCTGTCGATTCCGAACATGAATTGCCGTGAGGTGGAGGTCGTGTTGTGTTGCCCAATCCCAAACCCTCACTGCTTCCTGCAAAGAGGGTAGGATCGAGTCCCCTGCTTGTTGATGTACCAAACCACGCACATATTGTCTGTCTGGACGGCTAGGTGGCCAGGAAGAATGTACAGGTGAAGGGCTTGGAGAGCGGACAGAACTGCCCAAGCTCGAGCACACTGATGTGGAGTGTCTGTTCGAGCTTGGACCAAGAGCCCTGGGTCCAATGGGGACCAAGATGGGCTCCCAACCTCAGCCCCAGGCGCCTGTGGTTAGAGTCTGGGAGGGGGAGGAAGAAAGAAAGGAACTCCCTGAAATAGGTTCTCTCAAACCATCCACCACTGCAAATCTCGGAGCATCGTGAGGAGACTAGAACTGGATGATCTACGCCGGCCACCAACTGATCCCATTGGGAGCAGAGTGTCCACTGAGAAATTCTCAATTGGAACCGAGCGCGAGGGACTGTCGGGATAGCAGCTGCCATGAGCCTGAGGAGGCGAGGACCGAACTTGCACTGACCCGCCTGCGGCCGGACAACAGACTTACCTGAGTCTGGAGAGTGGACGCCTGTCCGGTGGCAGGAAGGTCTCTGCCAATGGTCGTGGTCTAAAATCGCCTTTAAACTGTAGTCACTGAGATGGGATCAAGGAGACTTGAATGGCTGATGGTAATACCCAGGCAGGCAAAACCTGCTGGGCAAGGGCAAGGCAGTGCAGGAGTTCCTCCCGGACAAGGCCACCAGGAGCCAATCGTCCAGGTATGGGAAAACTTGCACCCTCCGGCACGCAGGTAGGCCGCCACCACCGCAAGGCATTTGGTACCTCGGGAGCCGAGGATAGGCTAAAAGGAAGTGCCTTGAACTGGTAGTGGTCCCCTGGAAAGCAAAAGCAGAGATACTTACGCTTGAGACGGGCGAATGGAAATGTGCAGGTAAGCATCCTGTATATCCAGAGCGCACAGCCATTGGTCTTAACAGAAGGGGTAGAAGGCTCTGCAAAGAGAGCATTCTGAACCTTTTGTATTCCACAGAAAGATTCAGGGAACTGAGATCTAGAATGGGTCTTAGATCTCCTGCCTTCTTCGGGACCAGGAAGAAGTGGGAATAGTAACCCGTCCCTGAAGATGAAGAGGGATGGGTTCTATCGCTTTTTCAGTAACAAAGTTGAAATCTCTTCCCGGACCAAGAGAAGATGTCTTAGAATACGACGACCTTTTTTGGTGGTGGGGGTGGCGAGGTGGTTTCTGTAGAAACTCTATTGAGTGTCCTTCTGCGATCAGCTGGAGCACCCAAGATCTGATGTTATCCTCTCCCAGCCCGGAAGGTGGAGGGAAACCTCCCTCCCACCGGTTCCTCTAGGGAGTCCGGAGGCTGTGGGAGAGGAAAAAGAGTCAGGTGGTGTGGGCAGCCATAGCTAAAGCATCCGCTGCTTTTTGGGCGGAGGGTCTTAGCAGCTGGGGACCCGACGCTAGTGGCCCGCTTTCCTGAGGTTTGCCTTAGGCCATCCTGCTCATGTAAAGGACAGCATCAGTTGGTGGGATGGCACATAGAGTCAACGGACTTTAGTGCCATCCCCTTCTCCTGCAAATCAGTGACGGTGTCCTTGACATCACCACCGAAAGCACTGACCGGAAGAGCGCCCTGGATAGCGGACTCGCACTTCCAGGACCAACCCTGACACATGGAGCCAAGCGTGATGACGAAGCCTTCGCAATGCTGAGTCTGCCCAGTGTCCACTGCATCGTAGGTCGCATCGCGATGTGTCAACTGGCCGAACGTGCAGAGCCGGGACAAGGTCAGCCAACTCCTGCTTGACCTGAGAGTCCAGCAAAGGAGTCCAATTTGGCTTCCACCTGAGTAAGAATTGCTCTGGTAATCCCCATATGACCTACATAGTTCAGGGCCCTGATCCCCAGCGTGGAAGAAGAAAATCTTCTCACCATACTGGTCCAATAGGTGGGATTCTTTGTCAGGTGGCGACGAGCTAAGGTATTTTAGTTAGCTGACCAGCCGTGAGCAGCTAATCACTATCGAGTCGGCACGAGGGTGACAACCCAAAAGTCAGCACCCTTGGGAGCCTGGTGTAGCCTGTTCAACTTTCGAGGAAGTGGGCTAGAGCAGACAGCTGTTTCCAAATGGTGGTGACAAGGTCGGCATGAGGTTCGATCCAGGGTGGCACCAAGGTAGGAGCTGTCACGGGCAGATCCAGATGCTTGCAAGTTTCATCTGCTGAGGGTCTGGTTCCAAAGATTGCCACTGATGTACCTCCTGGATTTTATGTAGCAGCCCGTAAAGGAAGGATCTTCTGGAGGCGACTTCAGAGGAGTCCTTGGCCTGGGCTTTGACGGAGGGCGGGTTTGCCGCCCTTCGAACTACCGGAGGAGTCCGAGGAGTCTGAGGGGAAGAGGAGGAGGAGGAAGAAAAGACTCCCTTTCCCGACCCGGGAGGAACGGACCCCTTGGGAAGCCCTCGAGAATCGTGTCCTGCCCTCTCTGGACCCAGAGGGATTAGCCCTGGTGTCCGGAAGTGGTGAGGGAGTGTGTCGCCATGGACGTCATGGGAACAGGGACCGCACCGCTGTTGTCAGTAGGCTACTCTCTGGTGAGCTGAGCCTGGCCTCAGCCCACCAGGAGGCCAGAGTCTCCTGCAAATCCACCGCAGCTGAGGGGCAGAGGAGGAGGAGGAGGGTATGGACTATATCCATAAGAGAGTATCCGAAACCCGCATCGGGTATTGTGGCTTCACCGATGTATGTCAGACCGGGCACTGTGGCACCAGATACGACGGAGGGTACCCGGGAGCCGGAGAAGCTGCCGAGCAGACGGCCCGGCCGGAGGCCTCACAGGTGGGTCCAGGTGGGAAGGCCTGAGGGCAGATCGCCCGCATCGTGTGACATCCGGAGCGGGATGTCGGCCGAGTTGGTAAACCGGCGCTGGGGTACCGCGCCGGAGCCGGGCGTCCGGGAACCGACGCCAGAGCGGGCGGACCCGCAGGGTGGGCGGTTCTGATGGAGGCAGAACCCCAGCGCCGCCCGGAGAAGGAGGGGAAAATCCAGGGGTCAGGCTGGGAGACTCAGGGTCTCGGAGGGCAGCGGCGGCTGCGGAAGCCGGACGACGGACGGGAGGGTCCGTGTTGTTTCGCTGTACGGACATCAGACGCAACTGGTGCGGTTTCTCAGCGGGATCTGGGCGGGCACCAGAGGAGCCGTGTCCGACTTATGGGACCTATCGCCGGAGGCGGACCGTGATGGAGGAGCAGCCTGGTCCGGACGGAAGAGGGGCCGCCACGCTCGAAGGGTCGTGCAACTTACCAGCCTTCTGCACGGGCGCCGGAGGAGCTGATGTCCAGCTTACCGGAGCTGCCCCGCCAGTAGGCTGCCACGGCTACGGCCATACCAGGGGCTGAGGCCCACAGCCCGGCAGGCCCAAGGGCCCGAGCCAGCCAGATCGGGTCGACGCCACCTCAGAAGCCTCTGAGACGGCCGTTGAGGAGCGGTCCCCTGAGGGATGCTGTCAACACTGCGACTCCCAAGGGAGTCGCGTGGAGGAGCCCTTGTCCCGATGCTTCTCTATGTCTTTTTCTTCCGATGGCCTTTGGGGAAAGTGGACACCTGCCGCAGTTTTTGAGTTCCTTCTCCATGGAGCACATCCTTTTCTTGAGAATGTGGGCTTCAGGGACTGCTGCCGCCTTTCCGGGTAACCACGTTAAAACTGAGGCAGTGCTGGCGCTTCCTCGACTAGGTGATCAGGGCCTGAACAAAACAGGCACAGGGAATGGCCGTCCTTGTCTTGGGAGTTGGGCACGCATGAGTCACCTTGTTTTTGTGCTCGGAGGGTGTGGGGACTGACATACACCGACGGATGTACTGACGATTTAGGCAAAAATACTCAGTAAAACACCGACGAAGGGAGTCTGATGAGTGAAGAACTTTTCCGCTTAGGCGCTGCACAAGCTAACGGGCGGAAAGAACTGAAGTGGGCGCTAGGGACCGCTTTATACCGACGCTCTCCCCGACGCCGGTCACACGATGGGAAGGGTCCCTTGCCAGGGACTGCTAGTTAGAAATTTTTCATTGGGTCCTGCCGCTTGCCGACTAATCCTGTATTTAATTACCTACTGCAAGAGCGCCTCAAGTAAGATTAGTAAATACAGAGGAGAAGGGAAATTGCTGTCAAAAAGAATATATGCACAGCAAGGTGCTTCCTTGGAGGCAGCACTACTCAAGGCGACCTTTAGGGAAAAAGTTCCTGCTGTGTTTTTTCAGAGACTGCAAATCGCATGATCCTTGCATCATGTCCTAGTGTTTATTCAGGGACTGCATATCCCATAATACCCTGCATCATGTCCCAGTGTTTATTCAGGGACTGCAAATCCCACGATCCTTTGCAAAATGAACCCTGTTTATTCAGGGCCTTCAAATCACATAATCCTCTGCAGTGACCTATTCAGGGACTGCATATCCCATTATCCCCTGCATAATGATCTAGTGCTTCTTTGGGGACTGCATATCCCATAATCCCCTGCATCATGCCCCAGTGTTTATTCAGGACTGCAAATCCCATAATCCCCTGCATAGTGTCCCAGTGTTTATTCAGGACTGCATATTCCATGATCCCCTGCAGTGTGTCCACATATTCAGGGACTGCATATCCCATTATCCCCTGCATAATGATCTAGTGCTTATTCGAGGACTGCAAATTCCATAATCCCCTGCATCATGTCCCAGTGTTTATTCAGGGACTGCAAATCCCATAATCCCCGCATAGTGTCCCAGTGTTTATTCAGGACTGCATATTCCATGATCCCCTGCAATGTGTCCCACATATTCAGGGACTGTATATCCCATTATCCCCTGCATAATGATCTAGTGCTTATTCGGGACTGCAAATTCCATAATCCCTGCATCATTTCCCAGTGTTTATTCAGGGACTGCAAATCCCATAATCCCTGCATAGTGTCCCAGTGTTTATTCAGAACTGCATATCCCATGAGCCCCTGCAGTGTGTTCCTCATAGTCAGGAATGCATAGCCCATGATCCCCGCACAGTGACCCAGTGTTTATTCAGGACTGCATATACCATGATCCACTGCACAGCTGCATCAATTTCCCGCAATCCATGCATACCATGTTCCAGGGTTTATTCAAGAAACAGCATAACCCACAATCTACTGTGTACCGTGCCCCAAAGTTCATTCTGGGACAACATATCCCACAGCCCTCTGCATTCAGTGTCCAGGGTTTATTCTGGGACCCTCTAGTGCCCACAGTTAATTCTCAGACAGCCTATCCCTCACGACTGTGCCACAGAGTTTATTCTGGGACCGCTGTGATCCCACAGTCCCCTGCATTCAGTGTCTAGGGCTTATTCTAGGACCACATAGATAGATACGCTTGGTGCCCCGAGTTTATTCTGGGACTTCATATCCCACAGTCCCCATCGCTCACGGTCCAGGGTTTATTCTACGACACACATCCCCATAGTCCCCATCGCTCAGGGTCCAGGGTTTATTCTGGGACCACATATCCTACAGTCCCCATCGCTCAGGGTCCAGGGTTTATTCTGGGACCACATATCCCACAGTCCCCAGGATTCAGTGTCCTGGGTTTATTCTGGGACCACATATCCCACAGTACCTCTGCATTTGGTCTCCAGGGTTTTTCCTGGGACCACATATCCCACAGTCCCCTGCTCAGTGTCCAGGGTTTATTCTGGGACTACATATCCCACAGTCCTCTACAATCAGTGTCCAGGGTTTATTCTGGGACTTCATATCCAACAGTCCCCTCAATCAGTGTCCAGGGTTTTTCCTGGGACCACATATCCCACAGGAAAAAATTACTCACCTTAGTAATTGCTTTTCTTCTCATGGAGTCTTGCTATATTAGGACCATTGCAGTCATTCCCCACACTTGAACTGCCCCGGAGAGGAAACAGTTAACCCAGAGTGATCTGAGTTCCACAGCGCGAGGCGCTGTTCAAAGTTCTATCTGGCCAGTTTCAAATGAAACTGCCAGGTTCTTACGGAGCTAAACTAACATAGCAAGTCTGTGTGGAAAAGCTCTACACTAGCCATTGGCTACCTACCATTAGTAGAATAAGAACAATCACAGAATAATAACAATATTACCTATTATTGTTAGGATCACCCTTACAAGCACTAATAGGCCCCTCTCCCCAAAAGACTCAAGTCCAGAGAGGGACCATCTACCACTTAAAAAAAAAAAACAGAAATACCTAGTTCCCTAACCCAAAAGAAACAAGGGGAGAACTAGAGAGACTAAAATGGCATGACAGTGCTTGCACTACTTTGCCAACCCTTACACCAAGTAGGAGTTCTGAGAGGGTAGGAGGGAGGGTTGTTCCTATTATACAAGACTCCATGAGAAGAAAAGCAATTACTAAGGTGAGTAATTTTTCTTCAAACACCATGAAGTCTTGCTATATTAGGACCATTGCAGATTACAGCAGTACCTCCATGGAGGAGGGTCAGAACCTACTTAGGAAAATAGGCTCTGAAGCACAGCTGTGCCAAACGAGCATCTCTCCTGGACTGGACGTCCAGGGAATAATGCTTGGTAAAGGTGTGAACTGTTCTTCCAGGTAGCAGCTTGGACAAATTGCCCAAATGGAATATCCTCTAGCAGCCGCTAGAGATGCAGCTGTACCCTGGTGGAGTAAGCCTCAGTCCTGAGGGGGTTCCCTACCTAGTTTTTGGTAACATAATTGACACAAGAGACAATCCACCTTGCAATTGTCCTCTTAGTGGCAGGTCTCCCTTGCCAACCTCTCCATAGGTGAGAAAGAGTTGGAGGGATTCAACCTGTGACCCTTGGTACGCTCCATAGTAGCTTAGGCTCTTTGACGTCCAAGCTGTGTAGTCTCCTTTCACCGAGGAAGAATGCTCAGTGAAAAATACTGGGAGAAATGGACTGGTTCAGATGAAAATCTGAAACCACTTTGGGTAAAAGCTCTGTTAGTCCTGAGGACTACCTTATCCCTGTGAAAAGAAATAAAATCCTTTTCCACTGAAAGGGCTTGCAATTCCACTTATACGTCTGGCAGAAGTGATAGCCACTAGAAAAACAGTTTTCCATGTTAAATACTTGAGATCTGCAGAAGAAAGGGGCTCAAAGGGAGGTTGCATTAACTGAGCAAACATGAAACATTCAGGTCCCAGGCAGGGCTGGTTCCCAAAGGGAGGGTTAGTGAAGTAACCCTTAAAAACTTGAAACACAGGGTGAGAGGAAGGGAACAGGCTTCCTCGTGAAACAAAGGCAGAAACAGCTGCCAGATGAACCTTCAAGGTAGCTGGTCTAAGGCCTAGGGAATTTAGATGGGCCAAATAGTCCAGTAAAGTGGCCAAGTCAGCAGATTCTGGTACAATTTGTTTCTCCGAACACCAGAAGGAAAACCTCTTCCACTTAGAATTGTAAGTGGTCTAGTGGAAGGCTTCCTAGAAGCCTTTAAAATATCCAGGACCCCTGAGAAAGGTGCAAATCAGCAGTCTCTAATTCCTCAAGAACCAAGCCTTGAGGTGGAGGGATTTGAGGTCCGGTACCATACCTCCCCTGTGCACAGGTCAGCAAGTCGTGGGTCCTGGGCAAGGTCAGGGGAGGGTGGATTGTCAGGGACAGGAGGAGAGGATACCAGGGCTGTCTGGCCCAGTCTGGAGCAATTAGAACCACTTTGCAGGGCTGAGTTCTGATTTTACCAATACCCTGAAGAGGAGAGGGAAGGGAGAAAGGCATATAGGAATTTCCCTTCCAATCCAGCAGAAAGGCGCCCAGGGGACTGAGCCCAGCACTGGAGGCCTGCAACAAAATAGAGGAAGCTGATGGTTGTCTGGGGCTGTGAAGAGATCTATCTGAGGGGTGCCCCATCTGCAAAGACCGACCCCAATACCTGAGGATTCAGAGACCATTCGTGATGGCCCTGGAAATCCTGCTGAGGTCATCCGCTAGGACATTGTCCTTTCCTGGAAGGTGAATTGCAATCAGGGAGGTGTTTAGGAGTAAGCCAGAGACCACAACTTCATTGCTTCGTGCACAAGGCTGATGACCGAGTGCCCTTGCTTGTTGATGTACCATTGTTGTGGTGTTATCTGTCCTGATTTGAACTACTTTGTTCTGGACAACAGTTGAAAAAGCCTGAAGAGCTAAAAGAACAGCTCTGAGTTCCAAAAGATTGATGGAGCAGAGATTCCTGGGGACCACACTCCTGAGTGGAAAGGTCGCCAGTGAGCCCCCACCCTAACAGGGAGGCTTCCTTGGTGAGGGTGAGGGAGTGGGAACGGGTATGAAGGGAACCCTTGAGTAAGATTGCTTTGATCCTGCCACCACTGAAGGGCCAGGATCAGGGTTTTGGTCACCGGACTAATTTGGTAAGGTCCCTCCTTTGAGACCAATAGGACCTCAAATGGAACTGGATGTCCCTCATCTGAAATCTTGCTCCCTGCACGACAGCTGTGGAAGCAGCCATGTGCCCTAGGAGTTGCAGAAGTGCCTTGCTGGTCAGAGACCCGCAGGGTAAAGGAGGATGCCAGGGCAATGAGCCTGTCCACTCTTTCCAGGGGAGAAATGCCCTGCTAACTTTGTGTTCAATTCTGCACCTATGAAAGTTAGAACCTGAACAGGTTCCAGAACTGACTTTGGTAAGTTCAGCAGGAATCCCAGGAAGTGAGAAGTTGCTGGTGACTTGCAAGTGGGATTTTACCTGATCTGGGACTGACCCACTACGAGCCAGTCGTCCAGGTAGGGAAACACAGCAATCCCTTGCCTTCTTAAATGAGCCACTACCACCGCTAGACATTTTGTGAATACCCTTGGAGCCGAGGTTAGTCAAGGGCATTGCTCTGAACTGGTAGTGGCCAGAGAGCAGTTGAACCTGAGGTACTTTCGGTGAGAAGGCCTGGATCATGACATGAAATAGGCGCCCCTGAGGTCCAGGGAAGCTAACCAGTCCTCTGGCCTCAGGGAAGGCAAAATCATTGCTAGAGTTAACATTTTGAACTTTGGTTTCAACAGATGTTTGTTCAGGTACCTTAAGTCTAAGATGGGCCGCCATTCTCCTGTCTTTTGGGGTAAGAAAATATCTTGAGTACAGTCCCTTGCCCTGATGGCAAGGGGAACCCTTTCCACTGCTTTGCAATCCAGAAGGGAAGAAACCTCTGCTTCCAAAGCAAGGGCTTCTGAAGAGTTTGCAGGTGGAAATTGCCTGGCTCTCATCTTTGGGAACTGTTTGAAGCTGAGAACCAGACCCTGGCTTACTACTTTCAGAACCCACCTGTCCGAGTTAGGGGACAGCCAGTTCTGGCTGAAATAAGCCAACCTGCCCCCACTGGTACAGGAGATCCGCCCTGGGCACCCCATCAGGGTGCCTGCTTGGCAGCGGCTTTAGGCTGAGGGAGGCGACTGTCTACCTGTGCCCCGCTACCTCTGCCTCTGAAAAACCCTCTGAAAAGCAGAGGAGGCTTGAGATTGGCAAAAGGGCCTGTGAAAAGGCCTGCCCTCACCCCTGGGGCATGCCTTTGTGGAGTGGCATGCCTCTCCTAGCTTGGGCACTTTTGTAGGTAGTTCTATATTCATCCATCTTTTTCATATAATTTTCTGTTTGATCACTAACAGAGAATTTCCACTACGGAAAACCATAGCCTTGACTGAGTATCTTGGGATAGATTAGTGCATCTGAGCCATGCCAACCCACGGAAAGCTAGAGAAGTGGCCATGACCCTAGAAGAAACATCATTAACATCAACAGCAGTATGAAATTGAACTTTAGAGGCTTCAATGCCATCAGCAGCCACCTGTTCCAACTCACTAGCCAGCTGGCCCTGGGCCTGCTTGGCTAACTGCAAATTGTGTCCCATCTAGACTTCTGATATCTAGCCACATAAGCCATATAATTAGCCTGCCTGAGTCCCAAAGAAGCTGCCATATATTGTTTTTCGCTATGGCATCAATCTTCCTGGAATCCTTATCAGGAGGATGTGAGGCCAGGGAATATAGCCTTGTCACAGGCTGCAGCTTGCACCACACCTACATGCTACACTGCTCAGTGAGGAAGTCTGTATCAGGGCCTGATAAGGTATACCTTCTGTCCATTTTTTATCTACAGGAGGGACAGAATGAGGATTTTTAAAATCTTTGTTGTTTGCTTCCTAAATGACTTATGCAAAGGAACAGACAACCTCCTAGACTCTGGAATATCCATCATTTCAACATAATCAGGCTCCTCTTGCTCATCCACAGCCTCTTCTAAAGGAAGCTGGAGGGTTTCTACAACCTGTTTGTAAAACATAAAATGAGAAGGGACTCAGACAGCATAGGGGAGATTCTAAAGGTTCATCTGGAGAAATGTCTGTTCAATGGGCACGCCCAGACCTTCCCAGTCACAAACATACTGATCAAATTCCTCCTCCCCTCATGTGGTTCATAAAAATCCTCAACATCATAATCCTGAACCACTGGGACTGGGCGAGCCACCCTTTTCCCAGTTGCAGGGGGTTCGACAGATCCCTGAGACAAAGACTGGACAATCTGAATGGCTTTAGTATCTCTGCAGCAGTTGGAGAGACAATTTTGTACTCCAGACCTGCTGATTTT